>CM023482.1:3028379-4228379 GCA_013339685.2 Hyalomma asiaticum | reverse complement strand
GCGCACCCGTAGACCCGCCGCCCCCCTGTGACCAGGATGACGACTCTTTCTTGGGACCCATAAGTACCGACGACTTCGCAGAAAGCCAGCCAGCTGACCCAGAGCTCAAGAGCCTCATGGACTATCGGAAGGCAAGACCGTCGCCGTGCCAAAGGTATTCCGCCGAGGACTGGCTTCGTAGTAAAAAGAAGAGGCGTGCAAGACACGGACACAAGGGGAGAAGTGAACAACACGAACGCCGACTAACAACTGAAGCAGAGCACAGAGGCGAAAAAGACAGAAGACAAACAGCGTATCTGCGCATGCTCGGAATGGTAGCGCCACCTGTCAAGCGGTTACACGTGCCGGTCTACGCGATAGACAACTGCTAAGGCATTTTGTCTCCTCTCTGTTCAAGCTATAGATGGCTGACTCACGCACGCACTTCCACTATTTTTGATATGCCAGGCCTCGACCAATAAACGCGTCTCTTCATTCTTATGTCTGTACAGGATCTCGGTTTCGTCTAACTCGGGCGTGCAGCTGCATACCTGGCAGTGCAAAGATAGATTAGACGGCGTTCCTCCTGATAGCGACCTTCTATGTTCAATTAATCTTTGATTAATACAACGCGCAGTTTGTCCTACATAAAAACTTCCGCAGCTGAAAGGAATCTTATAAACCACACCCATGCGACAGTCGGTAAAATTATTCTTGGCTATATGCTTAAACTGACAGATATCCATGCGCTTCTTTCCTTCCATCAGCTCATTTCTTCTATGCACGACAGCACAAACCCTACCTAACTTACTGGGAGCCGTAAACACAACATTAACCCCATATCTACTTCCACTTTCTTAAGCCTGTGCGAAACTGCATGGATATACGGAATACTCACGACTCTTTTCTTCTTAATGTTACTCTCTGCTACAGCTTTCGTTCTGGTCGAAATTGACTTCAGACGCTCAGATATCGTGGTTATGGCTAGTTTAGGGTAACCTGCATCTAAGAGGTGCTCGACCTGCGCATTAAAGCTAATGGTGAAACGTGCACGCACGACTTCGATAGGGCTGACTTTAAACAGGACACGGCTATTCCGCGTTTTACTACTTTCGAGTGCTCGGAGTGAAAGTTTGACAACGGCTTAGATGTTCCTAGGGGAATACTGCCAACACACATGATTCTGCTCAAACGACAAAGAGATATCTAAAAACTGTGTTACGTTCCTCTCCGGTAGTTCTCCCGTAAACTTTTGACCATCTCCATTAAGTTTAAATTGATCCCTTACATAGGTGACGACGGATTCAAAATCATCCTTACTACAAAATATCAAGTAATCGTCTGCAGACCGCTTTACTGCTCAGGGGATCTTGAGGCACTGTCAGACAAGCCACCCCCGAAACACCTCGTACCACCCGCACACGAATGGCCTCACCGAGCGTCTAATTAAGACCATCGCCGGCATGCTGGCCATGTACGTCGACGTCGCACACAAGACGTGGGACGCTGTACTTCCGTATGTGACCTTCGCGTACAACACGGCCATGCAAGAAACTACGCAGCTTACGCCACACAAGCTTGTATACGGACGGAGCTCAACAACGACGCTTGACGTCATGCTACCGGTCGGCACCGACGAAGAAGACCTCGACGTTGCCAGCTACCTGGAGCGCGCCGAAGAAGCTCGACATCTCGCTCGGTTGCGTATCAAGAACCAGCAGACGGTCGACAGGCGCCACTCTAACCTTCGACGACGCCACACCGAATACCAACCCGGCGACCTCGTCTGCGTCTGGACGCCAGTACGACGACGGCGATTGTGTGAGAAGCTCTTGCGCCGCTACTTTGGGCCCTACAAGGTAGTCCTACGTTGTGGTGAATTCGACTACGAGGTCGTACCCGATTGGTTAACGTCATCCCAGCGGCGCCGTGCACGACCCGAAGTTGTACACGTGGTGCGACTCAAACCTTATTACTCGCGCTGATTAACTGTGACTTAGTGGTAATTTATTGCATGTATTCTCACTTTCATGTTGTCTTCAGCATCGGGACGATGGTTTTTCAGAGGGGGGTAGTGGCACGTGCAGTTGTTTTGGTTTAATTGGAAAGCCGTTATCACTTCCCAGTGACACGCGCGCTGGTTTTGATTGTTTGCGGGCGGGGGGGGGGGGGGGGCGCCGTTATCACTTTCTGTTACGCGCAACGTAGGCCGCGTTTATCTTGCATGTGACTGCTTGAACCATGTGGACCATTCTTTAAACTTTGCATGCTTGACGCACACATTTCAGTGCCTTCTGGAATTCCAGAGATATTGCGAGAACGCGCTACGAGGCTTGCATAAAAGCCGACGCATTACGCCACTTGTCAGTCTTTCCGTCGACCGACGACTGTTCACGCCGCCATTGCTGTGCATTTTCATTGGTTGTGTTTTGCTGGGCACAAGTTCGCCCAATAAACAGTCCGCCTGACATCACTTGAGTCCTGCGCCCTTCGCCTTGTGTGCTGTGTGCGTCACTATCACGTGACACTATTATCGCTCCGCTGTGATGTAACAATCTTACCCGAACTACCATGCGCTTTTGTATGCTCCGTACTCTAAGCGCCTTTTACTTATCTCTATCGCCGACATGTTCAGCTTTCCGGTGTTACTCCTGAAACCCATGGCCTCCTGTAGGGTAGTGTCCATAGCTACACCTGGGCGGACATCTGTACATTCAATCGAAATATGATCTGTCGACTCCCCAGCTTCTCCACAGCACGTACATGTGTCTCCTTCTTTATTGAATTTCGCTCTGTAACTTCGGGTTCTCACGCAACCAGACCTTGCCTCAAACAGTAAGACGCTTCCCTTTGAACTATCGTAAAATTATTCTCTCTTGATCTCGTCTTTCCCTTTTCTGTAGTTGTTCAATGCCGGCTTCTTCTCCATTCCTGCTATTCAATCCGAGTTCTCCGCCGCTCTGACCATGATCTTAATGCTCTTTTTCGTCCCATCCGTTTCTTTACTGGCTGTGTACTTACTGGTAAGCCTCCTATTTCTCTTCCTCCATTGTGAGTCAACGTTCTTCCTGTACAAATACCTGAATACTTTCGCTGGCCATCTACTTTCTTTCATATTCCTTAATCTCAGTTCGTACCTAATTTTACTCTGAGCTTCCTTTCCCTCAAAGTCAGACCATCACATATCGCCCTTAACAGCCTCATTTGTGGTCTTCCCATTGGCGCCCAATGCGAGACGTCCCACCGTCCTCTGATTCACGTCCAGCCCTGATTGTACCTCTGACCTCATGCACACCATTGAGTTTCCGAACACCATTACACCTTTCCACAAACCTCGAATTACCTCGTACCTGTTGTAACCCCACAGCGTTCTATGCTTCATTATTGCGGAGTTCCTCGTTCCTTTAACTATCATAGCTTTTTCTTGTACTTCTATGTATCTATTCCCATCATTTATCCATATCCCGAGGTATTTGTACTCTCCTACTCTGGGTAGGAGAGTACAAATACTTTCCTCCTCGCCCTGTATTGATATGGTCTGATCGTTGCTGTCATTGAATATCATCCAGCCGCATTTTGTCACACTAAATTTTAGCCCTAAATTTTCACTTTCCCGACCACATATATTAACCAGACCCCGCAAATCTGTTGGACTGTCTGCGAATAGCACAATATCGTCTGCATAAAACAACCCGGGGAGCTTTTGTTCTATCACTATACCTGCCTGTCTGTGCGACAGCTTAAAACCAATATTGCTCATCTCCAATGCTTTCTCCACTCTCCTCATGTAAAGCATGAATAATAGTGGGGACAACGGGCATCCCTGTCCCAACCCTTTACCTATATCAACGGCCTCCAATCTACCATTACTCGCCATACCTTCCCATTCCACACATACTGTATTTCCCCTGTATATTTCCTTTAAGAGCTCTATACAGTCATCCCCTATACCAGCCTCTTTCATTATATCCCATGAAATATTCCGATTTACATTGTCGTACACACCCGTAATATCCAAAAATGACAAAAGTAAAGGTCTGTTCTCTTTGCCGGCTATTTCTATACACTGCGTAAGCGCAAAAAGGTTATCATTTAATCTCCTGTCAACTCGAAATCCATTTTGGAGTTCGCCAAAAGTGCGATTAAGCTCTGTCCATATATGCATCTTTAATTTAATTGCCTGCATCGCCAACCTGTGGAGTACTGATGTAATTAACGGTCAGTGGTCTATATGAGCTAATTTTATTTTTCTCTCCCTTGCCCTTATAAATGCACTTCGTCCTACTTTGACGCCAACTGTCCGGTATTCGCCTGTCCTTTAAGCTTTTTTCAATTGCTTTTAACAGGGCTTCTTTGCTGTTTCTTCGGAGCTCATTTATTACAGTAATGCTAACCCCATCTAATCCTGTGGCTGTTCGTTTGGGAATCTTTTCCTCCGCCTTTTTCCAATTGAAATTTGCCAGAACTAGTAGTTCTTCCACTTGGTCTTCCTTGCTACTGTTACACGTCGTAAAGGGAGGCTCGTCGTTCTTCTTAAAGGAATCGGCTGTTGCGTTTCGAATATAAGTCAATGCGTCTTCCAATTTATTTCCTTCATCCACATCTCCTAGCCACCGCAGCAGCGCCCTTGGCGTGTCCATCGAGAAACTGCCTACGCGAGAGTAAGAGCCCTTGCGAAACCACGTGGCCGCACCGCTGCACGGGGCTCACTGACAGCGTTGCGTAAGCGGCGTGTTTGGAGGCAAGTAGGGTCGTGAGTAGGGCCAGCTTCACCCGGAGAGCACGCCCTCTGTGTGGCGGGAACCGTCTTCGGCAGCCATCGTCCCCACATTTGGTCTCCGGCTGCACTGCTGTTGCCTCGGCATGAGTACGGTGTAGCCGTCTGATACGCTGGGGCCACACATCTCGACGTTTAGCTTTCTCAAAGGAAGAGAACACTCCTTTCCGTTGTCGTCGGTGTGTTTGCGGCATCCCAAAACATGCAGCTCTGCCGCGCAGATTCAAGCGTGATCGCGCGAGGTCGAGCAGACGCCGCCCGCGGCGCACGCGGGTGGACAGACAAGATGGCATTCACACGGCCGTCAAAAAGCTAGTGGTGCGCCGTGCTTCGCCATCGCTTAGCGCGGCCGAAGCTGAATTTGCACGGCGCGCAAGGGCGCTGCCATCGAGAGCATCAACCCAAGCACACCGGCAACTGCAACCGAACGCTGGTGCCTCGCGTCGTGTGGGCTCTTGATGGGGATGGGTTTCGCCGGTACAAGCGCTTTGATTATTTCATTGTTCTACAGACTACTTTTATGACGCGTTATATTTAACATGTTGAAAAAACTCATGCCTGCGCCGTAACCGTCCAGCTGTCCCCACGCCTCGTTGCTGACACCACGGACATAAACACACGTCGAGCACATGCGCGTACTCACTGTTAATGTACGGCATATTTTTACGCTTTCGGGAAAAAAGACAACACGCCACTTTCTTCTAAATCCATTCTGTTGTATTTACCGGCACTTTTGTAATTCTTTCTCTCAGATCTCCCTCTGCGGGTTGCTTACAATCACAGCGCTCTCTCGCGTTTACCTGAACGGACGACGGCGGCCTAATTCCTTCTCAACTAACTTCATTTTCAATTTACAAAGCAGACGAGAGAGCAAGTGTCTGGACACTGACACGAATGGTGCTACTTTAGTTATTTTTCGGGGACTTTAGTCAGCGCTCGCTACCGAAGTCCGCTGAGATCAGTTTGAACTTGCGAGCGTTGGTGAAGTTGGTGAAAGGACGGAAAGTTGAGCGAGTTGGTAAGGGTCCAACGGAATGATATTATTGCGTTTGAACCACGACATAGTTCTAGCGCGAAACATACGCATAGAAATTAAAGAGGCTAAAGAAGCAGGGTCATCATTCCGTTGGAAATTCAGATGTTATGCGGTTTTTTTCTTCCTTCTACGGGACACGCGAACAGGATTTGCGCGATTATTTCAGCCGAATCATGGCGGCAAGTCAGACTTTATCGCCAGTGTTTAGAAGTCAGCTGCGCCACCCGGGGAGACCGTTGAAGGAACCGCATTTGCGCCAATTGGTTGAGAGTTTCGGAGCAGCACGGGGATTTTTTGTGGAGGACGAAGCTATCGGATCTCCTACAAAGTAAGAGGAATTCTTTTTCTACCATATCGCCGTCGGAAAAGGTAATGATTCTTGGAGACACCGTTTTGGACGAGAATCACACGAAAATTCTAGCATTAGGCCCTAAGAACTGTTTTAATCCTAACCTAAAAGAAGTTAACGTTTTAAGCTTACCTCGATCTATAACAGGTTAATCCGGAAGTCGAACGGTCTCGCTGTATTTCAGATTGCTTCGCCAGCATCAAGCATTCGAACGATCTCGTTAAGGCCTCTGACCTTATCCGACCGGTGTTAAATTACTGTGTGGAACATAAGCTTTGACCTGATTTATCTGATAAGCAAGGTTGTTTTGTTATCATGCCGAATAGCACTTCTTTAGATAAAACCTCAGCAGTTATTGAAAAGAACTTTAGACCTGTGAAACTGAAACCTTCTGTAATAAAACATCGAGCTGTCGATCTCCTGTTGAAACATAATTTAGATAAGGTAGCTTCTAGTGTTAAAAAGGAAAATTGCTCACTTTACAATTATTTTTCTCGGCGAAAACCCATAAGCAAGAAATTCCGTTTCGCTCGATTGTATCAGAGTCAGGGAATTGGCAAGTTTGTGTAGCTACCTATTTGCAGAAGTGCTTAACATCTGACCTTTTCCGTGTACGTAATTCTCAGGCTCTAGTTCAAGTGTAACAGAGGAAAATCCTGGCGACTGCACAGTGTTTAGCATGGATGTAGATGATTTGTATTACTCGTTGCCGCATTAAATTGCGTGAAACAATGTATTCAAGGACAAGGGCAAGAGTCCGGTTTCATATGTAGATGCAGAGTTTCCACAGGTAGTTTTCTAGAAATTCTTTCCATGTACTTAACGTCAACTTTAGTTGGATACAGAGAAGGCGTGTTTGTGCAGAAGTCGGAGATTTGTATAGGTTCAAAGGTCGCACCTATTCTAGGTGATGTATACTTGAGCAAGTTTGAGTGCCATTTAAAAGAGGCCTCAGGTGACCCCATCACCAGGGTATTTCGGTATGCAGAAAATTACTCGATATTTTGTAGTAAGGATGATTTTGAATCCGTGGTGACTGATGTAAACGATCAATTTAAACTTAATGGAGATGGTATAAGGTTTACGAACGAACTACCGGACAGAAACGTAATACAATTTTTAGATATCTCTTTGTGATTTGAATAGAATCACGTGTGTTGGCAGTTTTCCCCTAGAGCACCTAAGCCGCTGTTAAACTTTCACTACAAGCATTCGAAAGTACTAAAAAAAATGTTGCAGTGGCTTAGCTCGGCTATGCCAGGATATACGTAGCGTTAGCAAAGCTTCAGCTGATTATTCTTAGCTTTCCTGGTTGTCTAGATTGTCCAGAATTAGCTTGATTGTCATGCTTACTGCTGCTCCAATGACCCATTGCGGTATACGTATTATATGGCACATGTATATTTATTTTTGCTCAACGTCACGTTGCTTCTCTATTGCCACAAAGACGGCTGGATGATCAGTGAAGTAACACGCTGCCGTGTCTATGGCCCCAACACAATATTTGTAGCTGTCTGTCTGTCTCTGATAGACAAGATCAATGGTGCTTCCCCATTGGGTCGTCTGTGCAGTTGGAAGACTGGCTAAGTCGAGGTTAAACATGTCCTTCAAAGGAACACAAGGAGAGTCTGGAGCACGATTGAAGTCACAAGCCACCACACACAGTTCACTTGCCGCCCGACTAGGTACACACGCAGCCACTACGTCTATAGTGTCTTTAACGAAATTGTTCGGTGACACATACACGGCTTCGATTATCACACCACTTTCGTCAAGCTGAACGGCACAGGCTTCACCCTTAGGCACCGCTACGTTTGGCAGTTCACTGGCAGCAATCCCATTCCTGACGTAGATGCAGACTCCCGAGCTTCTTTTAGCGGCAACACGACTGGCGTAAGCAACCATGCTAAACTCCGGGATTGTGACAGCTTGTGACCGCCTCACGCCAGAACGGTAGCTCACTTTGGCCTTGGTTAACGTTCCCACACCACTGGGACATTGCAGCCAAGCTCTCTTTGGCGTATCGTCAACGTTAAGCTCAACCTCCATTAGCGTACCGACCATGCCGTTGACCAAGCCATCCGTCACATCAATGTTCTTCAGCAGCATATACGGCCGTTTCGTACAGAACGTCACCACAGATGGCAGGTTGCCACTCTCCGCACGACTGAGGTCTTCGATCCTCGCGAGTGCCTCACGTTCCTCTTGTCTGCTCCGATGGCCAGTCACCATGTGTATGGCGACACTATCATGCTTGTATTCACAAGACTCAGCAACCATCCTATTATAGACGTCGACGTCCTTGCTACTGAAGAAGAGACGGCCTGCCATGGGGCACTTTATAGCAGCCTGTTCACAAGTGACGAAACGATCGGTAAGCACACGAATCTCGTCGTGGTCCAACTCCTTTCCGTCGCCTATCTTGGTGAGGAGACCCGAGAAGTTTACATCACTCTGTCTAACCACTTCGGTTAAAGGGAAGTATGAGAGGTGGTGCCACGGAAGCACGGACGTACTGTACACGCTTCCGCCGCTCCGCGGTCTCTTGTATACCTCACTTACTCGCACCGGAGGGAGCTGCCTAAGGTCCCCGCAGAAGATTACGTCGAACCCTCCCAACGGCTCCGTCATCTGTGAAGCCCTGATTTCTATCAAGCGTAAGTCCACTTGTCTGAGAAGGTCCGACGACAGCATGCTCACCTCATCCACAATGATGCACTTCACGTCGCAAAACAGCATCCGAAACGTATTCAAATCACTTGATGCAAGTCCCCGCTCCTCCCTCCTGTCGGTCATAACGATCTTGAATGCCGAATGTACGGTTACGCCGTTCAACGCAACGGCAGCTTTACCAGTTGTTGCACAGGCCACGTACGCATTCATCGCACTGTTTTCCTGGCCATCCCCATGCGAGATAGTACGGTTACGACAGTACCGGTTGTAAACGTCCATGATGAGGCGCAACGTGAAGGTCTTACCACAGCCAGCAGGCCCGGTAAAGAAGATCTGCAGCGGTTTACCCGTCTGGTCAGTCACGCGATGCATCACTTCCCGTATCAGCGATGCCTGCCGTTCGTTAAGCAGCCTCATGCACGCGTAGAAATCGCTTAACGGCATAACCTCGTCTTTACGGCGGACTCCAGGGCACGTGGCTGCAACCACCTTCTGTTGCGTCTTCGTCGTCACTTCCTCGGGGACCAAGTCGGAATTATCGTTCATGTCCACCAAGGTCGGCACCGCAGACGGCCTCTCTTCAGGGTGTTCCACTTTGTCTGTCTGATTTGATTCCGAACGGCCAACCGCCTCGCAAGCCGAAATCAACTCCGAAACGGTTACACCACCGGAGTACCTCTGTTTGATTTCCATAATGGTTTCTTTGTTATCGTCAAACATTTTCTCAAAGGCATTGCCATCCAGAATGTCTAATTCCTTGCGAAACGGCACGTACAGCATGACCTGTTCCCTCTTACACTTTACCACGTCGTCAATGGTGTAGTTTCGGCACCTAAGCACGACTGGCTGCTGACGCTTCCTCAAGGTACTGCGATTGTACTCGACCATGAATTCGGCGAACGTCAGCCCCTCCATTTCGCCTGGAGGCTCTTCATACCGCTCAAGCGGTGTTTTGTGCCAAATGTCACAACTCGTGGGCCTGTTCCTCCAACTCGGCCTTCGTCTTGAGGCTCCGATGGCGCTCTTCTGGCCAATGGGTGTTAACGTAAATTACGTCCCGGCTAGTGGTACACATGTCAAATCGCAGGAGAAACCAGGCAGCCTCTTGGGCCGACATCTCAATTGCATTCAGCATATTCACCCCTAGCTGTCGCATAGAGTGCCCCGCCACGGTGGTCTAGTGGCTATGGTACTCGGCTGCTGATCCGAGGGTCGCGGGATCGAATCCCGGCCGCGGCGGCTGCATTTCAATGGAGGCGAAATGTTGACGCCCGTGTGCTGCGCGGTTTCAGTACACGCTAAAGAACCCCAGGTGGTCGAAATTTCCGGAGCCCTTCGCTACGGCGTCTCTCATAATCAGAGCTGGTTTTGGGACGTTAAACCCCACAAAACAACAACAACAAGCTGTCGCATAGCGTTTTCAAACGACAGCTGAGCCGATGGGTCCTGTTCGATTAAAGCTTTAACGGTTCTGCCCAAGTTGGAGACGCCACGGTTAGCCTTGTTCACGTACTCCACCACGTAAGATGCACAGGCATAAACGTCAAGGATTACTTGGAGGCCCATGTTAGACATCAGCACTGAGGCTATCCAAGAGTTAAAGGGGTTGACATTCGTCTGATCCATATCTATTTTAAGCAGCAGCGTAGGCCTGGCTAGTTCACTGCGAATCACCTCTTCATACTCGTCAAAGTCACGTATGCCATGATGTTGAAGCATTTCAGCGAAGGACTGATAGGCAATGGTGTCGAGAGCACGATGCAACGCATCATGAGTGTTCTTCAGGAAGCGATACCGTTTCAAACCGGTTTCGTCGTCGTCGGCAGCGGCCTGTAGCGGAGTAAGCACTTTAGTGCTCGGCATCGGCCAGAACGGCGCATGGAACCTGCACATCTTAAGACCACCTTTATAGCACGTGTGTGTGTGCTGGTGTTCCTGGCACCTCGCCCGCTCCAAAGCATCGTGATCCACCGACAGCATTTGCTCTGCCATCCTCACTGTGTTTGGCATGAAGTTGTTTACACCTCTTCATCCGGAGCTTGATTAAGCCACAAGAGCAGATGAGCATGGGGGCTACCCCTATGCTGAAACTCTATGCCCTTGAAAGTTTCCACCACGTGGTACGGCTTAAATGGGCTAGTCCGGAAGTTTCGCAGCACTTTCATAATCACCCTAACCATGGGTTCAAAGTAAATCCCACACGCGGCTGGATCGTTATTCACCAGCGTCGACGCGTAGCTCCGGTTCATCTCGTCTTCGTCAAAACCCAACTCCTGGGACCTAACCTGCAGTTTCGCAAGCAGTTTGAGCAATTTCGGCCAATGCACCTCAGATGCAGAAAGCGTCAGAAACACAGTTGGCTTTCCAAGCTGTCTAATCCTGGCGAACATCTCGCTCTTCCTTTTGTGCCAATATTGCACAGTGTTTGGGACACCTTCCATGAATCCCAAATCCTGCTCAATCAACTGTTTAACCTTGTCAGGATCTTCGATATCCTGTCTGGTCAGACCACGAGTAGTCGCGTTGCTCCGGTACATCATAGTCATCTGCGACGAAACACGGTGACGCAACAACTTCTTAGCCATGTACAGTACGTGCATCGGCAAAGCACCCCGTCTATCTTTCCTCCGAATCACACTCGAGGCAATGGAAAACAGAGTAGGCTTAGCTTCTGGGGTTATACAACGAGCCTGGCCCAAGTATATCTGGGGGAAAGACAGCTCCTCAGCATGGGTATCATACAAGATGCTGACAGGTCTCTTGCCATCTCCCGGTGCCATGGTTAAGATCACGTCTTCATCGTACACCAAACTATGCTGGTCCAATGTCAAAGCTGTGGCCACATTCATTCGATCATCTAAATCGGTGAGATCGGACAAGCCTCCACGTTAAAGTATTCGTCTGGAGCGACGGCTTCCCTATACAGGCTTCCCAAACGTCCCTCGTCAATGTTTATGCAGTAGTATTTATACAGCGGCGAGTCTATCAGTACCTCAACCCATGGTCCAAGCACATTGAGAGAAACCATGTTCGACAGATAGGTAGTCTTGGCAAACATTCTCCTCTTTATGTTCACCACTATGCACTTATCGTCTGCCAAGCCGCGAGGCAACTGCTTTAGCATCTCGTCCGTGTCTACCGGCACGTTCACCACGGGTCCCTTAATGCCAAACTGACCATTTCTCCAGTTCATTAGACGACGGATCTGAACGAAGGGAATGCGTGGCGAAAGGAAACGTTCGGCCACATTGTTCAGATCCGGTAGACCTGGCGGCATGGCCGGGTAACGATATCCATTGGTAACGCTAAAGTGGAATCTTCTGCTTAACGAGAAAGTTCTTGCACGTTGTACAAACCCGCGCCACGGTTTCAGCCCACTGCGGCGCCGCCGCTAAACTCAACGTTTCACGCATGGCACTACTCAGGGGCGTCAAGTCTTTCATGTGCCATAGTCTTTCGCACACGTCGCACAAATATCCAAACGGATTGTTTACGAAGTCCGTCTGGAAGGTCCGAGTCGCACTGGCACTTTCGTTGAGTTTCACAGTATATTCAGTCGGTCGGCGAGCCTTGACGTCATCGACGGCGTTTTGTTGTTGCTGCAGGGGTGGTCGGGCACGGCGCTCAGCGTCCTGGCGACGCCGCTTTGCTAGACGTTCGTCCCTTTGCTCCAGTGTCTCCGCAGCACGTTTAGCCTTCTTCTGTTCATCCCTCGTACGCTCAACCGCTAATTGCCAGGCAACTACTCCGGGATCCGATGAGTCAAGCTTCTCCGCTCTTCTGCGCTGTTGAGCAGCATTTGCGCTCTCCTTCTCCATGGCTATACCACACTGGCAAACGCCAGTCAGAAGCGCAGCGGCTCGCGCGGTTTGAACCTGAACAATAAGCTGACATCATGAAAAATACTTCCGAAAATCCTTTTTGTAGGCTTGGAAAATCAGTTGGCGTTGAGTGCATTATGATAAAATGGTTGGCAAATTTAAGTTAGGATCACTTATGTGCCTCATACGTGCTGGCCGACATTTTGACAGAAGGATTTGCCTCTGCCAAAGCATCTGCATCATCATAGGCGTGTTTGTTTGGTGCAGTTCGTGTGCCTGCTCTTTTAATTTGCTGCTCATATTGGCAACCTGAGCAAGAGAACTCAGACAGAAGTAAATATTACACATTATTTAGGTCAGCAGCACGGTCACAAGAAAAACGCCTCGCTTGATATGGTACAAAGGGGCTTAGGGTCAAGAACAAAGTCTGGTGAAATTTCAAACGCGGCGAAAGCACGCAAGTCGCGCTGGCGACAGACACTATAGTGGCGTCTATGGTTACATTACAAAAGACAGCAAGTTGTAGAGAAGTGGTGGTCCTACGTTAAAGCTCTTACCTAGACAGTCGAGGCAACGGTGAGTTTTGTATTTTAGAACGTTGCTAGCGACTGATGGAGTGGACGAACTGTAGGATTGCAAGAGTTAAATCAGTGGGAACAACGAGGAGAATACACAAGCCAGAGAGGTTGACCAGTCCTATACTAAGATTTGGAATAAATTGATAAGGAACCGTGAAATGAGCGAAGAGCGAGGTAATATAGTTTCAATACAGCCCGAAAGTAATATGTATAATTAAGCACAAGTGACAGAGCTAAACCAAATGAATAAAGATTTTAAACCAACAGCTATAGGCGTATGAATGTAGTGGAAGCTGGAGTAAAACCGCTCGATTCAGAAGACAGCGTCCATAAGTTGTGGGATCTCGTATTGATCACCGCGCTCTCGGAACACAGTCACGCCGTCGGGCAACGAAACGCGTGTACATTTATTACTGGTTTTACAAACGACGATATCGCCAGCCCAACCTAATACATCTTTCATGATACGCTAAACAACCTTATGCAATGCCAATACAATACACAAAGAAATGTTGATCCCTTTGTCATAGGAATCGGTATAATACGAAAGTGAAACTTGTCTTCGCAGATAAGCGGCAATCTGGCGAATCGAAAGGCGGGGGATGGGTTGGGTACTCTGGACTCCCCTTTCCGTGTACACATCATCGGAACCTCGTCACTATACAGGGATCTTGGACAGTTACATGCAAGCGAAAGCTCACGAACGACACACTTCTGCAGAGACAATTCACTAAACGCGCGAGCGCTCTGCGCATACCTGCCATAGACCAGGAGCGTTCGCAAACGGTGAGCCGTCACACGCTGGCTGGTTGTGGGTTCGAATCCCACCGGGGGGTACTTTTTCGAACTCAAATGCGTGTTTCTTTTAGGGGCGAAGCTCCTTAGTGTGTGGGTCGTTCCCTCCTCCGTATGCATATAGCCACCTCTAGTTTAGTTTATGAATGGCTCAATAGATGGCATTGTATGTCCAGGCTGCTACCTCTAGTTTATGAACCTCAGCATAAACTTGACTCCCCGAGTGTGAGGTACATTTAAAACTCGATTTAACGAACTAATTTGGCCCCCAAATCAGTTAATAACGAAAATCACCAGGATTGTAGTCCCCTTTCCTCCGACCGAGGACGAGGCCGAGAAGGCACATCGTCAGAAACTTAAGCAACGGTACGAAGAGATGCACGACGCTTTGGAGAGGGGATCGTTCGTCTCGTTGGAAGAGTTTCTCGCCACCTTGGACGTTTTCGACGTTTCTCGCCACCTTCGATGATTTCCCCTCAGGAGCTTCGCCCACTCTACATCATTCACCCCGTGGATATGCTGTGATTTTTTTTCAGACATCTACTTCCGTTACGGAAGTACGTCACAGATTTCTTGGTGGACCCCGGCATAACACACTTTCGTGTTAAAGGGACCGTGAAAGGGTTTTGACGATTATGTGCAAACATGGTAATCCGGTAGAGCGGGTCATTAGGACCATTACCGGACAGATTTCAGCGCTGTGCGTAAAGTGTGTAATTTAAATGAGGTTTTCAACACGCGTATCGCAAAAGGTCGCAGCGGCTCGCCAAAATGCGGTTTCAAACGCCCCCGCCAATCGAACTACGAATGGGAGGCCGCTGATTGGCCCCGAACCAGTCACACTTTCAAAACCTAGCTGCGGAGAACGTGCTTCTACAACGTACTCCTTCGTTTCCGCCAACGGTATCGTCGTGGCATCTGGCGCGCACCAGTCGCCGGCGCTCTATTACAGAGGAGGGCACTGCCGAAGCGGGCGACCTCAGTGAGGATATCGGGGCGCTATGTCGCTACGGAAGACTCGGCAGAGCGGTTGACGCTGGAGGCACTGTCGTCGCTAGCGCGCACTCCGCAGCAGATCGAGTTGAGGAGGAACAGCAGTGGTAAGGAGGAAGGCGGCAGGAATAAGCCCATAGCTGCCTTAGTGCATGGTGCTTCGCTTTATTTATGCTGTGAATGATTTCACAATTGTGTTGCCTAATCAGTGACGCAATGTCAAAAGAACGTTTCAGGGACCCTTTAAAAAACATACCACACGAACACTACATCAAATGCGGCGTCGCCGACGTCCGACTCACCACGAGGGCGCATGCGCCCGACCCGCGGAATCTTGCACGCACGGACCCTTCCGTGAGCCGTCCGTCTACGTGAGCTGCCGACCCCGGAAGAGAGCCTTCCTACTGCTACTTCGGCGCCGGTTCAGCTTGTGGTTTGCACTCTTTCAATTTGTAGGTAGATGTGTGAATACAATGCATTTCTAGGGCCAGGAAAATATCGACCATGAGCCATATCGTGAACTGAAATTACAACGTCAACAGGGCCCTTTTCATACCTCGTTGTTCACTGTGCATATCAAACAGGGTCGTCCTTTGGTTTACGGTGCATTTCGCACTTTTACTGATTACATCTGCAAAAGGATTATCTTGCCCGGCAACCTGTATAAATTCCAGCGATGGTTCATGCGAATAAACAGTTGGAAGTTGGCGCCAGTGTGTGTTTTGCCTTCTCTGTGCCCCGTTGTTTTAGCGCCATAACTATTACCTCAAGCAGTGAACCAACTAGCTCAACAACATGTCCTTTTGTACGTTGGGCACTGGGTGCAAGTATATAAGTGCAGTTACGGAGGGGGAGGGGGTTAGATCGGCCTCAGGGGGCGTTACAACCCCCCCCCCCAGTCAGTGCGCCACTGGCGTGGACACACGGGACAAGGAAGACTGACAGGACTTGCGCTGCCTAACAACATGAGCATTTATTCGCGTGCGCAAATATATACGCTTCCTTGGAAAGGGGGAATACACGACAAAACTCGAGAGCAAAGGCCACGCGTGCGTCCAGACTAGTCCACGAAATGCAGTGTTAAATGCGTAGATAGTTAATCTCGTTGTCAGTTAGTACGATTGAAGGTGCGCTTACACAAGATGACGCAGTGGAATGAATTGTAAAAGCTTGGTGGATTTCCCTGGTACGGCTATCACGGTATCTGCACAACATGCGTGTCCGCTCACTATTTGAGGTGCAGCCGGCACAGGCCTGCGAGATAGTTTTCGGATGGCCAAGGGCTTCCACACAGCGATAGCGAAAAGGCTAGCCGTACAGAAATGTGAGGAGGCCGGCCTTTTAAAATCGTCTGCCCCTTTCAGGGTGATATAATCGGAAGTACGTAGTTGGCAGCGGAGCTTGGGGGCTGAAGGGTCTTACACTTCTTGAGGTCGATGATACACTTCTCATCCGTAAACCGTCTCAAGTTTCATGGTTACTGGAAGAGTCTTGTCTTTAGCGTGTGCAAGCATTTTTAATGACACAAGGGACCTCTATTGCTCTCTGCCCCAGGAAGCTCTAGCAGTGGCTGTGCAAGAAGGTATAGAAAGCTACGGAGCCACTCGTTTGCAAAACGATGTCGGGACAAGCGTTTCCTGGTTTTTGGTCATGATTTCTCGGTACCTAAGCTCAACCGTCATACGGCAAGAAGAGAATTTGTATCAGAAAGAGGGGGTTTGTATTCGATCATTCATTGCTCCGTATCTAAGTTACCTGCTTCTGTAGTCCGCTTGTACGCTGGCCGATGCGTGATTGTAACCTTAAAAGAGCACTTGGCAAATTTGAAGGGAAGGCAGCAAACATATTTCACATTACATTGTGCGCGTTGTTCATTGAATATGTGTAGTGCTTTATGTAATCAAACTGATGCTTTTATGTTCACCCGAATCAGACAACAAGGGAGATTGCTTGGCATATCTCTAGACTTTAAAGCACGTGTGTTAGTCATGCACCCATAGCGCTGAGTGACAACGAAACTTACTTGCTAAACAAGATATCATAAAGTTTCTGTTAAAGGTTTTAATATTTAGTATCAAGGAATACACTATGCCGTTCTGCTCATGCCCAGTGATCTTGAGGCGCTTGTCGCGAGTATGTATATATTGCTACGGTATCAGACGGGCAGTCAAGGTATGAGCCAGGCAAGGGTGGAAGACGACGAGGACGATATCTTGTCTAGCGGTTGGACGCCATCTTGCCTCGGCTGTACCAGCTACCTAGCGCTCCGCGCTCTCCTGTAAACAAACCTTCGCTCGACCTTTCAACCGTAACAGTTTTGTGGTGGAAGTGCCGGGTACGCTGACCACGAAGACGGAGCTGCTACCGGGAATCCTACGACGAAGCCGACGCCTCGCTCAACTGCCGCCGCTGGAGATGTCTCAAAACGACAACGACCCGTCACCCCTGTCCTCTCCGGCGCGGTCTACTGGCATCTGGAGGCACACGATGGAGCCACGCTCTTTTTCGGGTAAATCTGGTGAGGACGTAGAACAGTGGCTCACACATTACAAGCGTGTGAGCAAGTACAATGGATGGAACCTGTCCGCTCAGTTGGAGAACGTCGTTCTTTTTCTCACGGATACCGCACTTCTGTGGTTCGAGAACCATGAGGATACACTAACGACGTGGGACCGCTTTGTTGCCGACATCACAGAATGCTTCGGAGATTCCACCGCGAAGAGGAAACGGGCGGAGCAGACGTTGCTTCAACGCGCGCAAGTCCCAGGTGAGACCTGTACGACCTATATAGAGGCGGTCTTGAAGCTGTGTAGGACGGTGAACCCCCTTATGTCTGAAGAAGATAAAGTTGGGCACCTTCTCAAAGGGATTGCTGAAGACGTCTATAGCTACCTCATTGGAAAAGAGAGTCTTAGCTCAGTCGACGACCTCATCAGGCAGTGCCGAACGTTTGAAACTTTGAAGCTGCGCCGTATCACGCCAAAGTTCGGAAGGTTACCTAACGTTACCACTGTTGCAAGCGTTGACGACAGCTCCGGCTATCAGTTCGACCTTGCGACCACTATACGGCAGATAGTCCGCGAAGAACTCGAGCGACACAGTAAAGGAGCAGCGGGTGTCGAACAGCTTGGTCGTCCCAACCAATCCCATGAACCTGCGTCCGCTGTATCCGCGCTGTCTGTCATGCCAGAAGCTCTAAGCTATCCTGCCGATCAGCGGCCGCAGCATCGATCTAATTTTCCCGACGAAGTGACGCACGACGAGCGCTCTTACGGACCCGTCACCACGCGCCGGCAATGTGAAAGTCGTGCTCACTACTATACGCAACAACCCAAGTTTGACCGCGAGTCCTACAACCCAAGTCGCACATCGCCGGTTTGTTATAGATGTGGTGCCACGGGTCACATCTCCCGATTTTGTCGCAGACGCCGACAGTCAAGATACGGTGCACCACCAGATTGGGCTAATTTCGATCGCGACGTCTATGACAACCACTGGCAAACTCACTTTGGCGCTGCCCGAACCACAGGCTCAGCACACAGAAATGCTTTCGGACAACATAACAGGAGTGCCTCACCAGCTTCAGATCGCAGCCTGACGCCACCAACCAATCGACAACGCCGTTCGCCATCACCACGGCGACGCCTTACGTCCCCACCGCCGTCGGGAAACTAGCCGACGCGGCCAATGGAGGTGAGGTCGCCGGACAGCCTGGATCTCTGCGAAATATTCCTCTGGTGATGGTGAAAAACAAAGTGCATGTCTTCGTCGATAGTATACCTACAAGTGCTTTAGTAGATACTGGTGCTACCGTGTCCGTCATGAGTGCCACGTTCAAAGAGAGATTGGGACGGAAAGTTATGTTCCCGTGGAATGACAGTGTGACCTTTCGTGGTGTCAGTGGAGAGTGCCTTATTCCTCTCGGCATTTGTGTTGCAAGTGTTTTGTTCTGCGGGGAAGACTTTAAAACAGAATTTTTGGTATTACCGCGTTGCACTCATGATGTCATTCTGGGTATTGATTTTCTTAAGGATTGTGGCGCTTCTGTCAATTGCGGTACGGGTGAAATAAGTCTGGATAGTGCACTCTTTGCCGCCCTTGCAGACACACCTCCGAAAGACAAAAAGTGCTTCGTTGTTTCCGATGATCTGTTGATACCGCCTTGTTCATTCTCGCGTGTCTGTGTCAAAGCCACTACTACCGACCGTTGTTCATTTGATGCAGAAGTTTTACCGCTTGCTCCTAGTTGCGCTAAGAAGGATGTACTCATACCGCGTTCTGTCGTGAGTGTAGTGAATGGTGCCGCGAATCTGTGGGCTTTCAATTGTTCATCGGCCCCTGTTGTTCTACCGCGCGGTATGAAACTCGCCACATTTGAGGAAATGACCTACAGCGCTATTATGGCTTTCAGCGACGAAGCGCAGTGTCGAACCTACTACGCCAACTCAGCTATTTCTGAAGAGCACGTCCTAAGAATGATAAATAAGTCTCTTCCCTCAGATGAGCGCCGAGCTCTTGCGCGAGTTCTTCTGGCGCATGTGCCTGTGTTCGATTTCGCACAAGGCGACAAGCAGGCTTCACTTCCTCGTTCTCGTGCTCATCACCGAATAGACACCGGCTCGGCACACCCCATTCGCCAAAAGCCTTACCGCGTGTCTTCAGCAGAGAGAACAGTTATCGCTGAACAGGTCAAGGACATGCTGCATAAAGGCGTCATTCAGGAGTCCTCAAGTCCCTGGGCAGCACCAGTGATCCTAGTGAAGAAAAAGGATGGATCATGGCGGTTTTGTGTCGATTACAGAAAACTAAACGCTGTCACCAAAAAGGATGTGTATCCGCTTCCTCGGATCGACGATGTTATCGACTGCCTCCATTCTGCCGCTTACTTCACCTCACTGGATTTGAGATCAGGTTATTGGCAGGTACCAATGCACCCAGACGACAAAGAGAAAACAGCCTTCGTGACACCTGATGGCCTCTATGAGTTCAACGTCATGCCCTTTGGTCTCTGTAATGCGCCGGCGACGTTCGAACGATTTATGGACACCATCCTCCGTGGAATGAAATGGGAAATTTGTCTTTGCTATCTGGATGATGTTGTGATTTTTGGAAGCACTTTGGATGAGCATAACCGACGTCTTAGCCTCGTCCTTGATTGTGTCGAGAAGGCTGGTCTGGTACTGAACTCCAAGAAATGTCGCTTTGGAGAAACTGAAACATTGGTACTTGGACATCTAGTCGACAGAAATGGTGTGAGGCCTGATCCACGGAAGATTGAAGCAGTAAGTTCTTTCGAACCACCGAAGTCACTGCGGGAGCTGCGGAGTTTCTTGGGCTTATGCTCCTATTTTCGTCGCTTCGTACCAAGATTTGCCGATGTGGTGTACCCCCTGACATGCCTTCTCCATAAGGATGTTCCTTTCAACTGGACGTCGGCTTGCGACGAGGCGTTCCGCCAACTAAAGTTTCAACTGACATCGGGACCTATATTACGCCACTTCGATGCTTCCTCGCCTACAGAAGTGCACGTTGATGCCAGTGGAATTGGCGTCGGAGCTGTGCTAGTACAGCGTCATCACGGATCTGAGCACGTTGTGGCTTATGCCAGTCGATCTCTGAGTAAGGCGGAACGCAATTACACCGTCACGGAACAAGAATGCTTGGCAGCAGTTTTCGCGGTTCACAAATTTCGCTCTTACGTCTACGGGCGCCCGTTCACCATAGTTACGGACCACCATGCTCTATGCTGGTTGGTGAACCTCCGTGATCCGAGTGGTCGACTGGCACGTTGGGCTCTCCGACTTCAGGAGTACGACTTTGTCATCTCTTACAAGTCCGGTCGTCGTCACGCAGATGCTGACTGCCTTTCCCGCCTTCCTCTACCGACTACGGTGTGTGACGAAGACAACTTCGATGACTGTTTTGCTCCTATTTCGGCCACATTCCCGGACTCCACGAGATTCAGGGATGAACAAGCCAGTGATGTTAGCCTGGAGCCCCTTTTTACTGCTGCGCTGCGTCCTCAAGACACCGGTCGATTTTGTGTACGAGATGGCCTCCTTTACAAGACGAATTATTCGGGTAAAGGCGCACGCTTTCTCCTGGTGGTTCCACAGAGTCTGCGACCAGACGTACTGAGTGCCATGCACGATGACGCAACCTCTGGCCATCTAGGCTTCATAAGAACACTGAACCGAACACAGGAGCGTTTTTACTGGCCCAAAATGCGAGACACTATCAAGCAGTACGTCAGCGGTTGCGAGAAATGCCAACGCCATAAGCGCCCTACGACTACTCCGCCGGGTCTTCTCCAGCCTCTGCCACCACCCTGTCTGCCGTTTGAACAAGTAGGCATTGATCTCTTGGGGCCATTTCCACGATCTTCTAACGACAATCGGTGGGTTATCGTATGTGTAGACCACCTGACCCGTTATGCAGAAACTGCGGCCATACCATCTTCAACAGCTACATGCGTTGCCACATTCTTGCTGCGGTTTGTTATCCTCAGGCACGGCTCCCCCCGTGTGATAATTAGTGATCGTGGTCGTCAGTTTGTTGCGGACGCTGTTGAGGAATTACTTCGTCTCTGTAGCTCGAAGTTCCGGCATTCAACACCTTACCACCCTCAAACCAACGGCCTTGTAGAGCGTACCAACAGGACTCTTACCAACATGCTGGCAATGTATGTTTCCTCCGACCACAAAGACTGGGATGACGTGCTGCCATTCATCACATATGCGTATAATACCGCAAAGCATGAGACGACGGATTACAGTCCTTTTTATCTGCTGTACGCACGTCTACCGCTAAGGAGTATTGATACAATACTGCCGTTTGGCTCCCACAGCGAGTACTCGGTTGCCAAGACGCTGTGCCTTGCAGAAGAAGCACGTCGAATGGCTCGACTTCGTACCGTGGCGTCACAACACCGATCTAAGGAGCGCTATGACAGCCGACACCAGCCTATCTTGTACAGCAAAGGGGACTTGGTATGGGTGTGGACCCCACAGCGTAAACGTGGATTATGCCAAAAGTTTTTGCCCCAGTATACTGGACCTTTCGTGGTTGTCGATCGGTTGAGCGACTTAACGTACGTGGTGGCCCGTTTAACGTCAGCTGGTCGTCGTTCCAGCCGAACGCAGTTTACACACGTCGCGCGTCTCAAGCGGTTCCACCCTGCTGTTTTCCAGTGATTTGGACTTGCCCCGCGGGCTTCGTCTGTGAGCCGGGGAGTGCTACGGTATCAGACGGGCAGTCAAGGTATGAGCCAGGCAAGGGTGGAAGACGACGAGGACGATATCTTGTCTAGCGGTTGGACGCCATCTTGCCTCGGCTGTACCAGCTACCTAGCGCTCCGCGCTCTCCTGTAAATAAACCTTCGCTCGACCTTTCAACCGTAACAATATATATATATATATATATATGAGTGTGTTCTTATTGAATAAAGGTCGGTTGATAGTCTGCGCTGGTCTTGGTGTACTTCTTCCTTGTGTTTTCTTGTTGTGTGGGCAATATTTTCACAATGCAGCCAAGCCAACTAACCCGCCTTTGCGTTTTATTGTATCCTACACTCTAGGTACGTGCTCCTCGCCCCAAATAACGCACAAGTAAGAAAAGAATGACGTGGCGAGGGCTAGTACAGCAAGCGAAACAAGTAACTAGCGTAGAGAGAGGTGTTTCGGCGCAGCTCACGCGATGAGAGCAACTTTCCACGAACCTACTAAAACTTACCTTCGGAGGCAGCCGCGAGCGACCTGCAGCAACTATGTAATAAAGTTAACTGTAGCGATGCAGTGTTCTCCGCATTCCGTAGCTAACGCTCGTACACCATGTGAACGTATCCACGTACACCAGGAAGTGCACAGCGAGCGGTCAACAATGCCCACCCTTTCGCAACGGGCCCCCTCAGTACGTCTTGATCGGTGTAAGTTAGCCACCAAAAGGCGTCGCGCTTTCTCCCTGCGCTTGCCTGGGCCATTCATGTTCTTGGACGAGAAACCGCACATTATTCCGCTTTGCGCCTTAGCAGGCGCGAGCTATTGCTGCAACAGTGCACGCGCTTTGCGTGCGGCGGGGAGCTCATTTAGTTTCCGTCCGACGAAAGGAGACCGGAGACAGCCATGGCGCCTTCTAGCCCCGATTCCTTGGCCGGAATGCTTTTAGCGAGAAGCATGCATAAAACGGGGGCCTATGCGAGAAGGGTCAGTGGACGCGCATCGCACTGCAGGTAACTGCACCCACACTCGCTGGTAGAGCAAGCGCTGCCATAACCTGCCCGAAACCTGTTTACTCAGCCAGACGCAGGACGGCGTCTCGCAGACACTGCGTCCGGCGATACCGTGAGAGATCATCGCGACGAGCTGAACCGCTTCATAAGGTGCATGGCTACGCCAACGTCGCTGTCTGAATGGTTGCTTTCTTCGGCAAACGGGAAAACAATACCAGCGCACATGCTTGGTGCTGCCGGCTTACGCCTTACTTCCTTCAAGCGCGTAACATCGATGAAGCTCGGCGTATTTGCACAAGGTGCCAAATTTTTTGGCACAGACGGATACCTGCACTTCTATGTGCCCAGTAAATGTAATTTTTTCGCACAGCTTTCATTTGATGCGAAATACGAGCACACAACAACAAAACAACTTACTCTATGGTTTGCTGATTCGTGCAATAAATCCCCGCAGGGGCGTCTGCTTCTGCAGGCGTTTGGTGTGTGGCGACACCACGGACCCGAGCCAACGGGAGGGTTTCAACCCCCTCCCACGTGTCGCCGTGCGTGGCTTAGCCGTGTCCGGGGAAAAGGGGATCCTGAGGGTTGAGCCGACGCTGGGGGATTGGACCTTTAAGGCCCCCCGGCAGAGGCAACACACACCCCTTTGGCCCCGGCTTCACGTAGACGGCACCCCTGGGCTGACCCACCCAGGGGAAATCGGCTGGTCGCCTTTTCCTGTCCCCCCTCTCCAGTCTTTTTCTTTGCTATCTCCTTTCCACACTGTCCTGTCGTCTCCTCTCTTCTCCTACTTCCTCTTTTCCCCAGGCGGCTTGGGTTAACCTTGTGTGGATAATCAACCATGATTAGACATATTTGGTTATAGCAATGATGTACTGCGGACGTGCACACATATTGTCTCTGCCATGTCGTCACGTCCCCTTGTTGGGCTCGGTGGTGGGTGGCAGGCATCATTGCCGAATATTGATGCTTTTTGCTATGGGATCAAAATATCCTCCGCTTCCTGATCGTCCCCTTCCGAAGAGGGGGCGCACCGATGCAACACCCCAATTTTTTCCCAAACCAAAGGAAAGTTTCCCGAAATTTCATGTTGTTCACAGCGAAAACCCAGAGAAAACAGTACGTTCAATGTCACCATTCCTCGTAGCAAAATCTCTTGCTAATGCAATAGGGCCAGGCTATAAGGCAACTAAGATGGCTTCCGGTGACCTCATGCTTGAGCTGTGCGACCTAGCACAGTACAATAAACTCCCAAAACTTCTGACCATTGGTACAAACCCAGTTTCAGTAACACCGCACCGCTCGTTAAACACAGTCCGTGGCGTCATCTCCGACCAGGATCTATTGGAAATAACTGAGGAAGAGCTTCTCGAAGGGTGGGAGGAAGAAAATGTCATCAATGTACAGCGAATCAAGCTAAGAAGGGACGACAAAGAAATAGCTACAAAGCACATAATTTTAACTTTCTCTATGGGCAACCTGCCAGAGTTCATCCAGACAGGCTATATCAAGATTCGTGTTAGGCCATACATTCCTAACCCCTTTCGATGCTTTAAGTGCCAACGGTTTGGCCACGCCTCGCAGATCTGTCGCGGTCAACTGACATGCGCTAAATGTGGTGTGAAGGACCACTCGGCTGATGACTGTCAAGGTGAGCTTCATTGTGCCAACTGTGATGGAGGCCACCCTGCATACTCTCGGTCTTGCCCAAAGTGGAAACAGGAAAAAGATATCATAGCTCTAAAGGTGAAACAAAATATATCTTTCAAGGAAGCGCGGAGGCGTTTCTCCTTTGTCAGAGGCAAATCTTATGCCGACGTGGCGTTTTGAGGGGCTGCGCCACGTCTGCAACAGGCGGCTCTGAAGTTCACAAGTAATGATCCACCAGTTCCGCCGACAGCCCCAACGGTGAGTGCAGACAAGACTGCCTTACCTTCCCCGAGTTCACCGGCCACACTGGTGGCCCCAGCCAACACTGGCAACAGCCAGTGCTCCCCGGATCCTAAGCCAACCCCATCCGCCTCTGGGCCAGTGGGAAAAAGGCTCTTGTCCCCCGGGGCAGGACTTTTGAAGAAAAGTTCTCGCTCGCTAGAGCGTGTCTCTAGTGCCTCCCAAGAGGCCATGGACACATCTGGCCTGTCGGCGCAGCCCGCGCCTTTGGAGCGGCGCGACCGGATCGGCCGTTCCAGGAAAGACAAATCTCGCATTAAAGGGCCTGATAAGGGCTCTGTTTAATAGGACACTTCCTTTCGTAGGCACAGCACCACATTATCGTGGAAATGGAAACGCAAATAATTCAGTGGAACGTCAGAGGCTTTCTTAAGAACCTTGACGATGTTAAAGAACTCCTTCAGAAACTGACACCAAAATTGCTGTGTCTACAGGAAACCCACCTGAATTCTAAGCATAACAACTTTCTACGTCAGTACGTTACCTTCCGTAAAGACCGTGAAGATGCTCTTGCATCATCTGGCGGTGTCGCCATTATACTCGAGAAAACTGTAGCGTGTCAACAATTGCAGTTACAAACTGGCCTCGAGGCAGTCGCCATCCGGGCTTTACTCTTAAATAAGCTTATTTCAATCTGCTGTCTATACATACCTCCACACTACCAGCTTAAAAAGAATGAACTTCAGTCACTAATAGACCAACTCCCAGAGCCACATTTATTGCTGGGAGGTTTCAATGCACACAGCAACCTGTGGGGCGACACTCGCTGCGATGCGCGAGGACGCCTGGTGCAGCAGTTCCTTTTCTCTTCTGGCGCGTGTCTGCTGAATAAGCAAGAACCTACGTTTTACAGTTTTGCAAGCAAACGTTATTCATCAATAGACATTAGCATTGCCTCTCCATGCCTCCTGCCTGGCCTTAAATGGGAAGTCATAAAAAACCCATATGGGAGCGACCACTTTCCTATAGTGCTGAGCACAGCGAAGGAGCCTGGACGTCCACCAAAAGTGCCCCGGTGGAAGCTTAAATCGGCTGATTGGGATCAATTCAAATCTCTTGCCTATCTTACATGGCAAGACATTTCTGCTCAAGCTATAGAGGACGCTGTTCAGTATTTTACTAATTTTCTTGTTGATGCTGCATACAAATGTATTCCCGAATCAAGTGGCCCAGGTGCCAAGCGCAGAGTTCCCTGGTGGAATGATAAGTGTCGGGAAGCGCGTAACGAACAAAATAAAGCATGGCGGATGCTTCGCTACTCTCCAACAGCAGAAAACTTGCTCAATTTCAAGCGCATAAAATCGCAAGGAAGAATACGTCGCCAGGCTAGAAGGGATAGCTGGCAAGAATTCTTATCAGGTATTAACACTTATAAAGATGAGGTCAAAGTTTGGGACAGAGTGAATAAGGTAAAGGGCCATCAATCTTACTTGGTAGATACTGAGGGAGATAGCTTAGAAGATCAGGCAAACTCTCTGGGCGTATATTTTGAATCCATATCCAGTTCCTCTCACTACTCTGAAGTATTCCAGCGATACAAAGCTCGCATTGAACGGTACCCATTAGATAGAAAATGTGTGGGAAATGAAGCCTACAACCCGCCCTTTCGCCTGGCAGAACTTCAGGCCTCACTGAACTGCTGTAACACATCTGCCCCGGGTTCAGATCGCATAATATACGAAATGTTAAAACACCTATCTCTGGAAACACAAAAAACCCTGCTTTCTCTCTACAATGCTATATGGTCCACCGGCCATCTCCCTTTAGCTTGGAAACAGTCCATCGTAATCCCAGTTCTAAAACAGGGCAAGAATCCATCATCCATTTCAAGTTACAGGCCCATAGCGCTAACAAGTTGCCTTTGTAAGTTGTTAGAAAAAATGATATACCGCCGTCTGCTACACTTTCTCGAATCGAAGAGATTACTCGACCCGTATCAGTGTGGTTTTCGAGAGGGCCTGTCGACCATCGACCACCTTGTACGTATCGAGGCAGAAATCCATGAGGCTTTCGTTCACAAACAGTTTTTTCTTTCTGTATTCCTGGATATGGAGAAAGCCTATGATACAACATGGCGCTATGGAATTTTGAGAGACCTTTCACATTTGGGCATACATGGTAACATGTTCAATATAGTTGACAGTTACCTTTCTAACAGGACATTTCGTGTCAGAGTTGGTAATGTCCTTTCTAGGACATTTGTACAGGAGACTGGTGTCCCACAGGGCGCTATGCTCAGTTGCACGCTTTTTATTGTCAAAATGAACTGCTTGTATAAGTGCATCCCGCGCAGTATATTTTATTCAGTATATGTTGATGATGTGCAAATAGGTTTTAAATCCTGCAGTCTGTCGATTTGTGAGCGACAAGTTCAGCTTTTTCTGAACAAGTTGACGAAATGGGCAGATGAGAATGGCTTCAGTCTTAATCCACTCAAGAGCACTTGCGTCCTTTTCTCTCGAAGGAGAGGCCTGCACCCCGATCCAGATATTAGCCTTCAGGGTCAGCGCTTGCCTGTAAAAACAGAACACAAATTCTTAGGCATAATACTAGACAGGAAGCTAACATTTATACCACATATAAAGAAATCTTAAAGATAAGTGCCTAAAGACTATCAACATACTTAAGGTTCTCTCGCACACAGTTTGCGGTAGTGACAGGAAATGCCTTTTGAACCTCTACAAAAGCCTCATACGTACACGTATGGACTATGGGGCCATAATTTACCAATCGGCTCCTCCGAGTGCACTGAAAATTCTAGACCCAGTTCATCACTTAGGCATTCGCCTGGCAACCGGTGCCTTTAGGACAAGTCCCATAGATAGCCTATATGTAGAATCAAATGAGTGGTCGTTGAATCTGCAGAGGGCATATTCAAGTTTTGTGTATTATTTGAAAGCCCCGCCACGGTGGTCTAGTTGCTATGGTACTCGGCTGCTGATCCGAGGGTCGCGGGATCGAATCCCGGCCGCGGCGGCTGCATTTCGATGGAGGCGAAATGTAGAGGCCCGTGTGTTGTGCGATGTCAGTGCACGTTAAAGAACCCCAGGTGGTCGAAATTTCCGGAGCCCTCCACTACGGCGTCTCTCATAATCAGAACTGGTTTTGGGACGTAAAACCCCACAAAAACAACAAAAAATTATTTGAAAGTATGTGCAGACAAAGAACACCCTGCCTATTCGACCGTAAATGATATGACCAGTGGCACTCTATTCTGCAGTCGACCTTCAGTTACCCAGCCATTCTCTTTGCGCGTGAGGAACCTCAGTGAAGAAATGAGCGCGCCTTTTGAACTCCCCTTAATGGCCCCGTTATTGTCGTTGCCGCCATGGCAGTGGCAGGTCATAGACTGCGACTTGTCTTTCTTATATGTAACGAAGCAGGCCCCAGATATACACATCCGTTTTCACTTTCTGGAGCTGCAGGCCAAGTACTCGTGTACAGAATTCTTTACTGATGCATCGAAGTGACATGCCGGTGTGTCATACGGAGCAGTTGGCCCTTCGTTCAGGGCCCTTCGTTCAGGGATTACTACACACTCAGCCAAGCATTTTTACAGCTGAAGCATACGCGTTGCTCTCGGCAGTAAAATACATCAGAAACACCAGGCTGCAGAAAGCTATCACCTATACAGACTCCTTAAGTGTGGTTACGACTATAAATTCGCTGCGAAAGCATAAATACCGTAATACAGGAACTTTACGCAACACTGTGCAATGCATATGCATCAGAACAGCATATTATGATATGCTGGGTTCCTGGACATAGAGGAATTGAGGGAAATGTACTCGCTGACAAACTAGCTACAACTATATCGAAGGCTAAACACTCCATCACATGCATCTCTCCAACAGACATGAAACCATTCCTACGTAAGCAGATGAAGATGTACTGGCAGCGCTCGTGGGATGCCAAAGCGTCCAGTAAGCTTCATTGAATCAAACCACACATAGCGAATTGGCCACTTACAACAAAAGTGCGCCGAACAAACATCATTCTCACGCGATTGCGCATAGGTCACACATATGACACTCATTCATACCTTTTAAACAATGGCGACCCTCCTATATGTAGGAAGTGTGGAAAGTCGCTCACCATTCTTCACATTTTGCTAGAGTGTCGGGAACTAGACGATGAAGGGTAAAACCATTTCCCTTTAGCGTATTCACATCAAATTCCTCTGCACCCAGTAATGTTTCTTGGACGAGAACCCCTTTTTAATCGCAAATCTGTTTTGAGCTTTTTAGATACCTGTGCACTCCATGTTATTAGACCAGAAGACTCGTAGCCCAGCCTCTGACAAGAGGCTGCTGCGACATATTCAGCGCAGAGCATGTCTCCAGGCCCTTGTGCTCAATGGCCTTGTTAGGCAGTTGCTCTGCTTGTTAATTTTAAACCCAAACCCCCCGTCATGAAAGTAATTGCATATTTCACTACATTACCATGGTTTTAACAAGTTTTCTTAGCTCCTATACAGCATATTTTAGACCCCTTTACAGCTGCAGTTCGCATTTCATTGGAAAATCATTTGCCACAATCGACTCCCTATTGAAAATATTGCCAGTATGTGGAATGGTGGAATCCACCATCCATCATCATGGTGGATTATGGTGATGGCACGGTGGCATGGTGGAAGCCAGGACATGGTGGATAGTGTACCATGATGTAAGCTGGGACATGATGGATAGTGTACCATGATGGGTGCTGGAACATGATGGAACATAGTGGATGGGCATGATGGTAGGAATGCGGCACGAGACAGCATATGAATATATTTAATATGTGTATCGATGGCAAAATAGTGAACAATGCTGTAGATATTTTGAATACATATGTGTAGTACACAACAGTAGTTCTGGAGCTGCTGAGCACAGTTCAAGGGTTTGATGGTAGCCTTTAAAGCATGCACTTTTCCTAATGAGGGTTGAAGAATGCTAGTATACAGTGTGCAAGGGCATTATATCAACCTTAGGATCAAAATTATCTACCAACTTCTCACTAGTATGTTGAAATGCAGTCAAGTTTTATTCATTGCATATTGTGTTGGCAGCTGTTGGCTTTTTTCGCTTGCCTTGGTGGCCAGCCTCCGTAAAATAGCTGCGCAGGTGCTTCCGGACCGCAGTAAGCCTGCTTTCTGCCGGTGGTGCTGGTGGAGGTTGTGGATGGCTGCTGGTATACTTCTCCAAGCAGTCTATGAAACAGTGCAAAAATGCCATTGTTTAGGCTTTGAAATACAGTACAGGAAGGGGAGAGAGTGCGGCTACAAAGGCGTATATCTGTACAGGGAATGGCTGTGAAGTCTTCCTGGATAGAACATGTGATCGGCTGCGGCGAGTAACGAAGCGACAGCGTAGCCTCTCAATTAACAGCCAAGCGGCACACTTACAACGCCGAGCGATTCTACTACCTTTAAGGCAGTATAATCCTTCGAACTTCCTCAGTTTTGTCCTTTTTAATAGCAGCTAACACATTGATATACCTGCATAATGACTTTGGATCGCAGTTGTTTGCAGCCCTAAAATGGCAGTTAATGCACGAACGCTTGCATACATCAGCGATAACCACAGCAATAGGCACGTTTCGCGAGTCATGTAGTTACACGTATAAAAAGCAAGACGATCATGTTCGTGGCGACAATTTTATGCACCCTTTGATGGAATGTTCACGCACGATAGCGCGGGCGGACCAGCACTTCGCAATTGTTGCCACTAAGCTCTGCACACATCGTGCACACGCCAATTTAAGGCTACCGGCACCGCACTCTGCACCACGCTACTCGATTTCCTTTGCTGTAAAGATTGCACACAACAATGATAGGGCACAAAGCGCAGCATTCACAGCCACCTACCTTAGTTAAGAAACATGCTGATTCCAGTTTGCGTCGTCTGACGGCCTTGGGGCGCTGTGCCGAGCCGCGTCGTTCGTCCGTAGATCGAGAAGCGATGTGCCGACCCTCGATGTGTGCGAACGAGAACGCATTTCCTAGGAACACACATCACGGAACGTAGAAAGCATTCCGGCACTGCTTCTCACTGATCCGCGTACACACTGACAGACGGTGTCGCGACGACTCACGGCCCTCGGCGAATGGATGTCAACAAAGGATCTCCGAGGTGTCGACGCTGCCGGCTGCTGCTTTCTCAGTCTATCGCACACCGCACCTCACACTGGCTCAAGAAGGTCCACTGGAGCTAATGAGCACAACGCTAAACATACACCGAGATGCAGCGCAACCAGAAATCGTCCGTACGAAAACAAATATCGCCACCACGTTGTACACGACAGCCGCAGCGCGCCGCCATGTTTGGAAGAAAAAAAAAAACAGCAATAGCGCGATGGTGGCGACACCACGGGTTGCGGTTTCGGTTTCAAAATTTCAGACCAATTCTCATGTTTTCAGTGTAAGGAAATACAGAAACAAATGCTCTAAGGCTAAAAACTGCAAACACAATGTAGTTTATTTTACATACCATCCTGCAATTGGAATTTGCCGTAAGCTCTGCAGATGCCGTAACTTATGCGAGCTTGCATTTCGCGACGTTTTCCTCGGCCTCAGTCCAACGAGTTCCGCACCACTTCATGTTGCATGTGTAACGCCAGATTGCATGCGCAACAGTACACAGTTGCCCTGTAGCGCATATTCTGTGCATTATCAGCTGCAGCCAAAATGATGTTATTCAGCAATTAATACTGTTGAGCCGTATGTGTGGTGGTCGTACAAATATTGATTGCAACAAGCAAAAAACAAAAAGTAAAAAGACGAGGAGGACAGCGTAGTAGGCATGGTACACAGTGCAGGAAAAAAACAACAAAAACGAGGGCAGATACAACGAAACACAGCAAGGTCTCTCTCCTCGTTTTTCGTTTTCTTTTTTTCCTGTGCGTGCACCATGCCGATTACCTGTATCACCAACTCGGAGACACAGGGCGGTGAGAGAATGACACACAAGGCGCTAAACAACCAGTGGTTTTATTATTGCTGGATATATAAACAAATGCTTTGCATATAAGACCAACCAACACAGTATGCATGCACACAGGCTATGTTTTGTAGTTTTTCTGCACAGATGTTGCATTTTCCTGCGGCAGTAAACCATTGGTTATAATTGTTAGTTCAGCACCTTAATCGCACATCTTGTTCACTCACCGTCCCTTGTCTAGCGCTGTTAGAACATGATAAGTACGATCCTGCACGTAACTAAGAGTAGCCGTCGTGCAGTACATCCCTGCAGCATTTACCAGCATACTTCCAGTGACCAGTGATATGTGTATAAACGGGGCGCGCACTTCCAGGACAGCTGCTGCCGTCCTCCTATGCAGCACGAGTGCTGGCGCGTGTTCTCAACATAGAATGTTGCACATATGCGCTTACCATTACCCTTTGTAAGGGCACACGTTCGCGAAGAGGGAAAGCTCAGCTCGATCGGAATAATGCTGTTTCAGGTGCAATAGGCGTAGAATCTACAACGGCAGTGACGAACAGGCCGGTGCACGCAATTCAAAGAACCGAGTCCCGCATATCTCGGGCACTCTAAACGTATTCGTTAATCGCGCACCAACTATAGACCCTAAACATTTTACTGCCAATGATTACTACCATCCCAGGTATGCTAACGCAGCCACCTTCTCCCACAAGCACCACGCTCGCCATCACTGCAACACCATGCTTCCACCACGCCACCATTTTGCTGTACACAGCCACCAAGTGTGCCACCATGGCACCTTCATTCCTCCACCATGCCACCATCTCGTTGTCCACAACCACTAAGCTTGCCATCATGGCACCTCCGTGACTCCACCACGCCACCGTCTTCCAGCAAGCAGTACAGCATCACACGTTCGCCATCACCACCGTCAGCCACCATTTCCACCAAATGCATCCACTATTCACCACCATGAGCCATCTTTGCCATCACGCTTTCCAGCATATCCGTCATTATTTCCACCATATCCATTAATATTTCCATCTTAACCACCACGAATTCCAGCAACCACCAAGAGAGAATTTTCAATAGGGCTCATACAAAGCACAGTGACTTGGCACTCTTTGGCCATCAGTGGCCCTTGCGCCATTAAACTCCATATATCACCATCATCGTGCAATAAATGGTTAAGCTGGCTGCACAGCGGAGCCTTGTGCGACTTGGTTTTCTGCCAGTGGAGATGGTAAAAGGAGCAGGACGCTGTGCGTGTGAGGCAAAACACTGAAACGCAAATAAAGGTGACCCTAATTATACATGACAAGATAACAGTGCATACGAAAGTATGATTTCCCCTAATGCTACAAAAAATAAGCTTTTTACATACGACGCACTGCAAGGGAGCATGCATATCTATGAAGGAGTTGGATGTGACCAAGTCTCACAGATAGCCGTTGTGACTGGTCAGCAATAATGTAGCAACCCGATGAGGGACGGGGATACAAGCGTCTCTCTTGCACCTGTGGTCTGAGGTCTCTGACTGAGGAATACTTGTGTTCCAGAGCATGTCCGACCTAAAGGGCACTGAAGCGAGGCACCCAGCGGAGGCCGAAGAAGCTCGCAGCACAGGCTCAGTCAAGGGTCGCGTCTACTGGAGCTACATGACGGCTGGGGCCGGTCCGTTGCTCATGCCCTTGCTGTTCGTGAGCAGCATATTCGCGCAAGCTATCTTCAACGGCAGCGACTTCTGGCTCACTTACTGGTACGAATATTTCCTCTCCTATAGCCGGGGCGTCGCTGGGGTCTTAGTGACATTCGAGGACACGAAGAGGGGTGAATGGCACGCGGTTATCGACTGTAGTTAATGAGCACGCTGTTCACAGGTGCGAAGAAGTGCCATAGGGAATTTCAGTTTGTCCGGTAACGTGCAATACGCAAAGCACTTTGTGTAGAGCGGTATACCGAGAGTAAACAGCGCATGCGCGAACATGGCCGACCACCTGGAGTGTATTCCTTCCGCTTCGAATCTTTCGAGTGGTCGTCGGGCGCTCTGTGGCCTTCGAGTTCCTGACGGTTGTATTTGCTTTAGTTTTGTGTCATGAATATTCTAGAGTAAAAGATCCATGACAATTCGGCACCATTTTTGAGCAGCACGATACTAAAATTGTTGAGGCTGTAGGCTTAACGAGTGGCCACCGGAATTTTAGAGGACATAGATCGCGCGGCCTTGTTTGTTCTGTTTATCACCCATAGCTGGCACCACACGAGTGTAAAAACCACTATACGCTATCATGTATGCCTTTGCCTATACGTATTACCGGGCACACTAAAACTACCTGTTTATTAGCGGCCTCTACGTCGCCCAAAGGCATTGATATAGTGGCGTCCAAGCGTGCATAAATGGAGGCACAAGCAAGTGAGGTAGGTACACCTTACCAATAAGATTCATCGCAAAATTATTAAACAAGCCATTTACGTAATCTCCACAAGGAGGTCATTCCAAGCAAAAATAGTGCGAGGGAAATTTTATAACGGTTTGAACGCGACTTCGTTGGTCGGAATTCGCCTTGGAGAAGACGCAGCAAAGCTCATGTAGACGTGGACGAGTAAAAACTGCACGGGGACTGCCACACAGATCCTCAAGCATTCTTCAATCGTCTACTCTTCTTTAGGCGGCGCTGTCTTCTTTCCTAGTGCGATAGAAGAATGACAATTCGAGCGGATCAAGGACATTTTTGTATCCCTACTGTTTCCTGCGTGATCATGCCTCGTCTTACAGGGAATATTAGAATTATTCCTCCATGTAGGGGCCGCTTTTGTCTATTTCTGTTTCATCGGTAGAAATGGTCAAGCAAAGTTTAAGTTTTAATTCATAAGAGAACTTGTTGCTGATCTATGGTTGGCTCATACGGCCGAAGGACACTGGTTTGTGTAATTGAAATGGACGCCACACAGAATAGGACACTACGTGCGCCACTGTCAACTAAACGTTAGTGTGATTCACCTCCCTTATTATATACAGCACAGCCGAAGTTCGCAGGAGCACTTCACTGCACGGTCACAGCAGCGCAATCACACCATACAGAGTAAAACATCGCATCCATGAGCTGCAGTCCTTTACTGCCGAATATAATACTCTTGTCACTTACGGGTGCTGCGTTTCTTCCTACTCTTTTATGCATTTCCAAAATTTCCCCAGCAAAGGCATTGCCACTCCTGCTATCGCTATGGTGTAGGACCTCCAATACGGAGGTGAATGGAGAGAAGAAGCCTTATTAATAATAGGTCCTGTGCCTGTGAGCCACTGCACAGTGGTGTTCGAGTTGTGGTCAAGAGTAGCAATGCCTCTGATATTCGGCACAATTAAGCTCTCGCCCTTTTCGCTTGTTCACAGCGCCAACGCTGCCGTTTTATGTTGAATGGAAACTTGCTGCAGGACAAGTCAATCTGAGGGTGCTGCTAGAGCTGTCGCATTGAACGTGACGGAGGGGACAATGCTGAACAGCACGAGGCAGTCAACGTCTGCGTGGACAGACTGGTGGTCCTCTCTGGATCCCGTGACGTACAACGTCGTCGTGTACGCTATCATCATTGGCGGCCTCGTCCTCTCGTCCATGGCTCGTACAGTGGCTTTCTTTGTCATGTGCATGCGGGCGTCCGTGAATCTGCACAACAGGATGTTCAGCTGCATCATACGTGCGCCCATACGATTCTTCGACATGAACCCTATCGGTGAGCTCACGCCCTTCGTCGCCTTTACTTGCAGATATGGGAGTACGAGCAAACGAGATGAGCCGTATCATGCTGAACGTGTGTCTGGGAAAGAGACACAAGTAGGCAAACATGCATTCTGCATATCTCATGCTTGCCTAAACCAGAATCACTGTGACTCAGTCGGTCTCGCAGTCGCCTGCAGAAAGTAAGTGACGCTTACGTAGCTGAAAATGAAGCAGATCTCCTGGTCTGGATGCCTCGTGCGCTGATACTATCTTCATGTACGATTAGCATGTAAAGCACCTAGCTGAGGGCAGTACCGAACGCGAACATAGAGGCATTTCGAGCCAGTGTTTTCAGGAAGTGATCTTAATTGCACAGCAGCACATCTCTACTCTTAATTCGACCACCATAACTTACGGGCTTGGATCAAACTTCATAATATATTTCGCTACATGCACGTTGATAAGGTAATAAACAATGATGCCATACGCAAGCATTGCCATTGTTCTTCAGGCAATGCCATAAGTGCTTTATTAACTCGCGTGTCTCCACTGGTCTTTACTTGATGGGCTTCATTGTGAGTGTACACACACTTAACAAGTATCGTTGCAGAAAGAACAGGACAGATGCGAGGAGGTGAAATCACGTGAAGAGAACGCGGGACGACAGAAAACTAAGCGATTTGGTAAGGGTTCATCATACGAGAACACTAGACAACACGAGAAGGCGACAAGTGCAAACAACACGAACTCCGGCGATCAACAAAAGGAGAGCGTTGAGACGAGAAACGACGCAAGAAATCGGCAAGCTAAGCACTAGTAGCGCCAGACTGATCATATAGCACAGCTGGTGACTCTAACCTTCCCATACTGTACGTGCGGATGTTCCCACTTACTCCCACCCTCCTTGCCATACGAGCCTTACCCGAGCTCCCTCCTTGTCGCCCTCGCTTCCCTTTACGGCCCCTTGGCTGAGCAATGCAACTCCGTTATGATCATGTATTCATTGACAAGGTGCTATAGGACTGGAATAGCTCATCCAATGCTCTTGTCAGATCTTCCATTGCCTTAACTAAATCCGCCGAATCAGTTCATCGGGCTACGCCTTCTCGACCGCGCGGTAGCTGCGTTATACTTTCTATATTTAATATCAGAGGTGGAAGTTCTAGTAACTACTCCAAATTTGTTTCCCTGGTGTCGATGAACAAATCGCAAAATACGATTTCGACCAGGGAATGTCGCAGGAGCCAACGTTTCGACAAGCGGACTTGTCTTCGTCAGGGCGGCAACTGCCTTCTCCAGCGTTCGTTTATGTACGCATTTGCACACTCTCCACCATCCTCAGAGAGAAGAGAAGCACGTGCTAACAATAACAAAAAGGAAAAGGTGGGGGGGGGGGCGTTGGGTGCAGGGGTAGTTGGAGAGAGGAGATGAAGAGCAGCACCTGCGAACAAAAAAAGGGGGGAAGGGGGTTTCCTGCAGGGGTATTTGGGTGGCAGGTGTTAGCGTTACTAATATAAATCACAAGAGGGAAAGCTTCCAAAGAATCCGCTCCTTGTACACATCTTGCAAATGCATTGTGTGCACAGTGCTAGAAAGCAGGATGAAAAAAGGAACACAGGCTCGGAACAGAAGTTGCTCCTATGGCATGTGTCCCCCCTCCACCTCACAGCACCTGCGCCGCACCAACAATGCATTTCACGGAAAGCTTGTGGCTAAAAAAAGTAACTAATCTATTTAACCCTGTTGTTCTCGTGGAACTGGATGGGGGCTCGGTACCTGAAAGTAGACTTTCTGGGAGAAACATTGTTAGCTTCTGCATACCTCAACCTTTTGTTCTCTTTGTTAACCCTCTATTGTATCTAATGCGTTACTGTATCTAATGCGGCGTTCAATAGTGTAGTTACTTTTTTTAGCCACAAGCTTTCGGTGAAATGCATTGTTGGTGCGGCGCAGGCGCTGTGAGGTTGAGGGGGGGACACATGCCTTAGGAGCAACTTCTGTTCCGAGGGTGTGTTCCTTTTTTCATCCTGCTTTCTAGTGCTGGGCACACAATGCGCACACAATGCAAGATATGTAGAAGGAGCAGATTCTTTGGAAGATTTCGCTCTTGCCATTTATATTAGTCACGCTAACACCTGCCACCCAAATACCCCTGCACCCAACACCCCCCTTTTTTCTTTTTTTTTATTCTTTTTTGTTCGCACGTGCTGCTCTTCTCCTCTATTTCTGAGGACGGGGGATAGTGTGCAAATGCGTACATAAACGAACGCTGGAGAAGGCAGTTGCCGCCCTGACGAAGACAACTCCGCTTGTCGAAACGTTGGCTCCTGCGACATTCGCTGTTCTAAATCGTATTTTGCGATTTGTTCATCGATTCAAACATCCATCTTCCCCTGAGCTTCTCTTCAAGTTTGGATTTCCCTGGTGTCGTCATATACCCCGCACATTACTGTCGTTGCTGAGACTGGACAGCATGGCGGAGTTCATGACATCGAAATAGCTCTCACTGTGTTCAAGGTGGTTTGGAGAGACAGAGAACTCGGGAGAGGCGGCTGAGTTGCGCTATTTCATTAGTCTTACCTGAACTTTCCTGTACTTCCTGCGTCTCCTAATACCTGTGGTGTACGGCCCAGCCACAGAATGTGTCCTGCATTATTAAGGTCGATTACCGTATGCCTGGTTCTGATATTAAACATTTACACAATCTAAATCAATTTCCGCATACTCGTAATACTTCAGCATCTAACACTGGCAATTTCATTTTCATTTATTCATAGCGCAAGGCTCCCAGATGGATATTGATATGAGGTGTGGGCCAAAAGAAAAAAGAGCAAAGGCAACATTTCACATTAAAAATGACGAGTGGACGTTTGTAATTGAGTGAAATTAGTTAGCTCGGTGATGGGAGCAAAAGGTCATTCCAGTCTTGTGCAATTTGTAGAACAAAGGAGTCTTAGTGCGGGTTCGTAGCGGATAAGCGACGCCGGAATGAAAATGGCGCGATGTCAGATCGGCTGGTCTGCATCGGAATGCGTTGTCTCGTGGCAAGGAACAGAAGAAGTTGAAAATAAAATGCAGGCGTCAAATAATACGGCGAATGGCAAGAGGAGGAAGGTCATGCTGAGCCGTTACGGCAGATATAGTTACGTTAGTCGCATAATATGTACATAAATACCCAATAAAGCGGACAGGGGGACGACCGCCTTCATATCTCAGCGGTACAGCATCGGACGCGTCATCATAAGGTCGTGGGTTCGGTTCCCCCATAGGCAATTTTGTCTTTTCGTCCACTTGATTTCCTTTCTACTTACTCCACAATTACAATAGTACAATTAACTTACCCTGTGCTTACATAGGCTTCACTGTCTGTTGGCTCAACATCGAGTTCATTCTAACAAATAGAAGGGAGCCCTTGACACCTTCCCTTTCGTTATTTCACACCTTGGGCCTCGTTGCGGCAGACTTGGTGCCTTTAGGTAGCATGCAAGGGCTTCTTGGGCAGCAGCCATGTAATCGTAAGTTCACGTTCTGCGTGACGCCTCCTGGCAAGAAGTATGTTCCACACACGCCGCCATGGCTACGAGTGGCGCTGCCTAACGAACCCAGGATAATATGTGCATAAATACCCAATAAAGTGGACGGGGGGACGACCGCCTTCTTATCTCAGCAGTAGAACATCGGACGTGTCATCAGAAGGTCGTGGGTTCGGTTCCCACCAAAGCCAGATTTGTCTTTTCGTCCACTTTAACTCCTTTCTACTTACTCCACAATTACAATACTACAATTAACTTCCCGTGTGCTTCCCTAGGCTTCACTGTCTGTTGGCTCAACATTAAATTCTTTCTAACAAATAAAAGCGAGCCCTTGACCCCTTCTCTTTCGTTACGTTAGTCGACTGAATGAGCAAACAGACAATGAAGCCGAGGAAAGCATAGGGGAAGTTACTTGTGGTATTCACAATTGTGGAGAAATTAGAAAGGAATTAAAGTGGACGAAAAGGCAAATCTGCCTTCGGTGGGAACTGAACCCACGACCTTCGGATGTCGCGTCCGATGCTCTACCAACTAATCCCTGCCACGACAAAGAAGGAAATGACACTGCCGGAACCCCGCATGGCGGCGATGTGAGCGTTCGAGAATGCGGCAAAAATAAATCTTTGCGGCCCGACAAATCTGATTACGGCTAAAAGTTAAAGCCTATACGCAAGGCAAGAAAATACTTGCGGGGTGTTGTAATTTTGTGAAAAGTTCTATCTCGTTTGCTGGCCGTGTGCGCTCTCGGCGAGAGTACGCCCTTTACGCTCGAAAAGGAGTTCGCCGATCTACCTTTCTGCAAAGGAACTTTACCGGGAAGGAGATACTCCTTTGTCGTGTATCCCTGGGCATGAACGCCTTTCCGGTAGATGTCCCCTTTCCTAAAGTACTTTAGCGTGCCCGTGTGTCAGGGGTATTACATGTGGACGGGAAAGAACCGTACGGAAAAGAATCTGGAGATAAAGCATTGCATAAACACCGATATTAAGGAATTTGGTCATGGGGCCGAAATCATCCTCTTAGAGGATATGAATGCCCACATCCACGACCTTGACGGATATACAGACACCAATGGAAGGTTATTGCTCGATCTTTGCGAGCACCATAGTCTTGTGATAGTTAACACAGGGTCCAAGTGCGATGGACAGAACACGTGGGAGGTCAGAAACAGACAATCGAACATTGATTATTGTCGTATGACAGAAGGAATCTATGAAAAGCTGAGAGAAATGAGAATAGACAAGGACGGGATGAACAGCTTGGGTAGTGATCATAAACGCATAACGTTACAACTGGGATATAAAACTGAAAATAATAACGTAGAGTCGAAGTTTGGAAGCTCGTATTTAAGTGACAAACAAATAAAAAATATAGCCGCAAGAGTAGACGAAGAAGTAGGCAATATACGAGACAAGGACTGGGGGTATAATGAGCTAGTTCATGTAATGACGAAAGAAATAAGTAAAGAGAAGAAAACTGTTTGCTGGAAAGGAAAGAGAACGCCAAAAAGATGGTGGCCCTTACGGAAATATCATATATGGGCCAGATATGTTTTATATATGGCCAGATATGGACATATAAGCGCTCATATCAGGCTATATACTGCCATATAAGGTTCAATATAAGGTCATATACCGCCAGATATAAACGTATATGGCGTTTTATATGCCATATAAGGCAGCTATATACTGCCATATATGGTTTTATATTGCGCCTTATATGACATATACGGTAGCAGGATACTTCCATATACGGCGTCCGTGTCCCGTATATGGCTTTATATACTCGATATAAAGAGTATGCATCAAAAGTCACATAATGCAAGTTAACAGTCATATACATAGGTGTATTATATTATTTATGTGTCGACATCCAATTAAGGAGCAGTTCCTCACAATATATATATATATATATATATCAAATTTTCTGTCGTCATGGTGACTGATAATATATCACGCGAAGCGAAACAATAAATACCCTGTAATGTTATTTATATACACACAGATAATCGATGGAACCACATATCTCGTCCCATCCAGCAATTAGTAATTACAAAAGAAATGAATGCATAAAGTAAACACTAAGGGTAAATGGTAAAAGAGAGTAAGGGAGGGTTGGCGGTGAGTTCTGCTTTCTCATGGCATCGTAATTTCATTTAATACACGATTTACCTACAGCGCGAGCTAATTATTATCTGCATTAAAACGATGTATCAAGCTGAACTATTATTGTTTCGTAGATGTTGCAGTTGCAAAAGCCAAAAGCAATTGTATATACGTGCGCATTATAGTGGTGCATTAATGCAAAACTTGTGCTAGCTGTACCACAATAATCGCCTAGATTGCATGTTCACTGTAAGTTATAGCTAAACGAATGATTGTTGGAATGTGTCAGCAACGTTCTTTACTTTTATTTTTATTTTCTTTACCTCGTCTTGTCCGAGAGCGGCGCGAAAGAGGGCTATCGCTTCTACTCTTTCTACAGCTGACCCACCATTGCTCAAAAGAATGCCAAAGACGAGCCAAAAAATAAATGACAAAAAAGAGCCCCCCTCTGTCCACCCCCCCCCCCCCCCGCCCTCCGGTTCTTTTCTTCCGCAAAGAGCCACGCTTTTTTTTTCTCGGAACAGTGCGCAGGACCTTCGGAGACGGACCCTCGCTTTTTCCACGTGCACGTGGAACAGATTTCATGCATCAGGTGAAGCGCTGCCAAAGCTAGCTCTCGTGTTTACGCTGTGTAAGAAAATACACATGTCTCACTGGCAGCCTTAAATCATAACACATTTCTCATCATTTTGACAAAACGCGCTCGTATTTTTGGGGAAACAATCGAAATATGCGAGTTTCTGCTTTACGTTTGCCGTTTCCTCTCGGAACGATACACCTCTCTCTTTCTTTTTCTTACGGACTACATTTGCGTAGCCGTCACAACTGGAGCCATTTTCTCCACGAAGGTTTTGTTGCGTGTGGGCTGCATGGCTGTGCTTTCCGAAAAAGGTGGTGCTGTAGTACTGAGTGCAGTGAGTGGCATGTTTCGATCGTGTCGCGAATAAGTGGACAACCTTCAATGTTCTAAAATGACCTGCGTCGGGAGTGACGGAAGAGCACATTCCTAACGAAGTGGGGCCACAAGTGCAAGTTTGGTGGCTGTACAAAGGCTTCTTTCATGCCAGGCTGATTGCTACAAGGTAAGCTTTGATGCTTGTTACTAAAATTCTAATACGGTGTGTCAGTTCAGAAGCACGTGAATACAATTTTATAGCTGATAAGCGCTTATTTTTCGCCATCGGATATCGGATAAACGGCTAATGTTGAAAAGCTAGCGTGTTTCTTTTCTATATTTTAAGTTGCGCCTTAGCCATTGCTTCTGCTTCCGACCCTTTAGCGGCGTTGTAAAAAGACGCCAAATGCAGTATTTTCGTCTTGTGGCGAGATCGAAGGTCACCCAACAGATGTACCGTGCTTAGACACGCTATCATTTTCTGATTTTTCCTTACGAATGCCTTAGACAAGTTGCTGTTGAAATTCTGTTCGTTTTACCGGTGCCCTTCCCCCGCCCTTTCACTAGTGAAATTCTCGTTATTGTAGCTTATTCACGGAATCTGGCGCCAGTGAAGCCGTGAGGCTGGAAATGCATGCTGCTTCAGAAGCAGCTGGAAGTGCCATGTTGAGCATAAAAATGGCGTGGCCGCATTTTAGATATTATCTGCATTTATTTTAGTTATTTACCAAACAGAGCACTCCACACGCTATTTCGGAGAGGTTACAATACACTCAGTCGTCCCTACACATCAGTTGTCATAATCAAAAGAAGAGGCGTGCAGGACACGGACACAAGAAGAGAAGTGAACACCACGAACGCCGACTAGCAACTGATGCACAGCACAGAGGCGAAAAAGAAAGAAGACACACAGCTTATCTGCGCATGCTCGGAATGGTAGCGCCACCTGTCAATCGGTTACACGTGCCCGCCTACGCGATAGACAACTCCCAAGGCATTCTATCTCCTCCCTGTTTAAGCTAATCGACGGTTGACTCACGCATGCACTTCCACTAATACTGATATACCAGGCCTCAACCAATAAAAGCGTATCTTCGTTCTTATGCCTGTACAGGATCTCGGTATTATCTAACTCGGGCATGCAGCTACAGACCTGGCAGTGCAAGGATAGATTGGACGGCGTCCCACCTGATAGCGACCTCCTGTGTTCAATTAATCTTTGATTAATACAACGCGCAGTTTGCCCTACATAAAACCGTCCGCAGCTAAAAGGAATCTTATAAACTACACCCATGCGGCAGTCGGTGAAATTGTTCTTGGCTAGGTGCTTAACCGGACAGATATCGGTTCGCTTCTTACCTTCCTTCTGCTCAATTCTTCTATGCACTGCAGCACAAACCCTTCCTAACTTATTGGGAGCCGTAAACACAACATTAACCCCATATTTACTTCCCACTTTCTTAAGCCGGTGCGAAACTGCGTGGATGTAAGGAATACTCACGACCTTTTTCTTGTTAATGTTACTCTCTGCTACCGCTTTTGTTCCGGTCGAAATCGACTTCTTAAGACGCTCAGCTACTGTGGCTATGGCTAGTCTAGGGTAACCTGCATCTAAGAGGCGCTCAACCTGCGCATTAAAGCTAATGGTCAAACGGTGCACGCACGACTTCGATAGGGCTGACTTTAAACAGGACAAGGCTATTCCGTTTTTTACTACTTTCGAATGCTTGGAGTCAAAATTTAGCAACGGCTTAGATGCTCTAGGGGAATACTGCCAACACACGTGATTCCGCTCAAATGACAACGAGATATCTAAAAATTGTATTACGTTTTTCTCCGGTAGTTCTTTCGTAAACGTTAAACCATCTCCATTAAGTTTAAATTGATCGCTTACATAGGTGACGACGGATTCAAAATCATCCTTACTACAAAGTACCAAGTAATCGTCCGCATACCGAAATACCCTAATGATGCGGTCCCCTAAGGCCTCTTTTAAACGGCAGTCAAACTTGCTCAAGTATAGATCACTTAGAATAGGGGCTACCTTTGAACCTATACAAATCCCTGATTTCTGCACATACACGCCTTCCCTGTATCCAACTAATGTTGACGTTAAGTACATGGAAAGAATTTCTAGAAAGGTACCTGTGGAAACTCCGCATCTATCTATGAAACCGGACTCTTGCCCTTGTTCTTGAATACATTCTTTCACGCAATTTAGTAAACCTTCATGCGGCAACGAGTAATACAAATCTTCCACATCCATGCTAAACGCTGTGCAGTCTCCAGGATTTTCCTCTGTTAACAACTGAACTAGAGCCTGAGAATTACGTACATGGAAGGGGTCAGAAAAACTTAAGGAAGTTAAGCATTTCTGTAAATACCTAGCTACACAAACTTGCCACGTTCCTGACTCCGATACAATCGAGCGAAACGGAATTTCTGGCTTATGGGTTTTTGCCGAGAAAAATAATTCTAAAGTGACCAATTTTGCCTTTTTAACACTGGAAGCAACTTGCTTTATTGCAATAATGTATAAACATGTTTGCTGGTTCAGCTATCAATGACAGTGCTTTATGTGCATACATTTGATGCCATTTCGGAGAACCGGCCTCACGTGATTAACAAGCTAATCACGTCGTTGAGAAAAACAGTGTTTTCTTTTTCCTGCGTGACAGCTGTAGCTTAAATGCCATGAATTGTTTTTGACAAAACAGGGACAAGCATCTCCCTTCCCTTCGCCTCAAAGTGCAAGGAAGTAAACTGAAATAATAATTGAGCAACTGCTTGTAAGGTGCTTTGCATATCGACCAGCACATTGCGTAGTCATGCACGGTCATGCAGGATGGTTTAAGGATACGGGCGTGTTCCTCCGATGTTTGATGATTGTTGTTCTTGGCGCCTAAGTGAATGCATGCATGTATACATATAAAATATTGTGTCATTGCGTCATCAGCTGCACATATTTTGGAGCTATTTATCGGCCCTGATAATGTAAGCATTACTTTCATGCTCCAATTGTGTTTTGCCATTTACAGCTCGCACAAAAGACTTCCCTACGAGGTGCCAGTTCGAGTGCAGTGGAAAACTTAATTTTAATATTATCCCTGGGCGCAAAGCTCAGTGACTTGAGGAGCAAAAAGACAAAAGACAACTCCGAAGAATGAAAAAAAAATAGTTGGAAAATAAAATACACACGTGAAAGGTCCATCTTGCATTTGTGTTCTGTTTTTGTTTATATATGTATTCAGCTCTCACACATGGCCTACAGTGTCAAGCAGATATGGCCATATAAGGCGCCATATATGGATATATTACAAATTGCGCAGATATGGCCATATAAGGGCCCATATATGGATATATTAAAAATTGGGCAGATATGGCCATATAAGGCGTCATATATGGATATATCAAAAATTGGACAGATATGGCCGTATAAGGCGCCATATATGGATATATTAAAAATTGGGCAGATATGGCCATATACGGGCCCGTATACGGATATATTCAAAATTGGGCAGATATGGCCATATAAGGGCCGTATATGCTATATATGGCCATATCTGCCCAATTTTTAATATAACCGTATATGGATTTTTTCATATCAGTCCATATATGGCATTTTCGTAAGGGGGAACAAGGAAATCCGGGAAGCGATCGAAAAGCGACGTAAAGCATCAAGGGAGCATAGACAGGCAAAAAGGGAGAAGCGGCGGCAAGTCGAAGTCACGGAAAGATGGGAAATATATTTAGAGAAAAAATCTGTTGTACAGAAATTGGTCGAGGCAAAAATTAAAGGTGAAAGCGAACGCTGGGTGAGAGAAATTCATGACAAAAAGAAGGGCGCGCCTAGGATATTTTGGAACCACATAAAAGCGCTAGGTAAAAAGTCTGCCACATTGCAACAGCATATTGTTGATGAAAGAGGAAATCAATTGGAAGGGTACGAAGCGTTGGGTTACATCCAGAAGGTAACAGCCGGTTCGTTTAAAAAGATCGTCCGAGAGATTCCCCCAGTTGATAAAACCATGACGGAGAGCGAAACTAAGGAACAGCTAGAATTTGAGAATTTCAACTGGAAAAAGGCCGAAGGAAAAATTCCAAAGCGCACTGCTCTGGGTTTAGATGGGGTCCCCGTTAGCCTCATTAACGAATTAGGACAGCACACTAAAGAAGCACTATTGAAAGCCGTAGAAAAATGCTTACAGAAGAGGCAAATACCGGACAGTTGGCGAAAAAGCAGAATTAACGTAATCTATAAAGGCAAGGGGGAAAAGAATAACATTCGCTCGTATAGACCGCTAACCATTACATCGGTACTATACAGGATGGCTATGCAAGCAGTAAAATTAAAAATAGAAGCCTGGGCAGAACGTAACAATATTTTGAGGAGAACTTCAGAATGGATGTCGAGTAGACAGGCGTTTAGACGATAACCTATTTGTTCTTACTCAGTGTATAGAAATATCTAAAATAGAACACGGACACAAGGAGAGCAGATAACACCACGGCGTTCGTGGTGTTATCTGCTCTCCTTGTCTCCGTGTCCTGCACGCCTCTTCTTTTGATTATGTAAAATAGAAAGGAGGCCGTTTTATGTGGCTTTTCTAGACATCACTGGGGCGTATGACAATATTAATCAGGAAATATTGTGGGAAATTTCGGAAGGAATGGGCATAGGCGACGATTGTGTACAGCTTTTGAGGGAAATATATTAAGAAAATACAGTTTGCATAGAATGGGAAGGAATCAGTAGCATAGAGAACGTTGATATTAGCAAGGGGCTGAGACAGGGATGTCCTTTGTCGCCGCTGTCATTCATGCTGTACATGGTTAGAATGGAAAAAAGCGCTAGGAGATAGCAGTATTGGTTTTGATCTGTCACACAAACTGGGCGGCGTGATGATTGAGCAGATGCTTCCGGGTTTATTTTATGCTGACGATATTGTCTTAATCGCGGAGAGTCAAGGTGACATACAAGGGCTGGTGAATATATGCGCAAAGGAAGGCGAGGCTCTAGGACTAGGATTTAGTGTAACAAAATGCGGATTGATGGTATTCAATGATCCAAACGACCAGGCGGTATCCATACAGGGCCAAGAAATACCGACAGTAAGCGAATACAAGTACCTTGGCGTATGGGTAAATGAGGGTGATAGATACATGAAGGTAGACGAAAAAGCCCTGGCAGCAAAGGGAAAGAGGAACCCAGCAATAATGAAGCACAGAGCGTTATGGGGACACAATAGGTACGAGGTGCTTAGGGGTCTGTGGAAAGGGGTAATGGTACCGGGACTTACATTTGGGAACTCATTGGTGTGCATGAGGCCAGAGATACAATCAGGAATGGATGTGAATCAAGGAACTGTGGGACGCCTCGCGTTGGGTGCTTACGGGAAAACGACAAACGAGGCTGTAAAGGGCGATGTGGGATGGTTGAGTTTTGAGGCAAGGGAAGCGCAGAGCAAAATAAGGTTTGAAGAGAGGCTAAGGAATATGAAAGAGAGTAGGTGGGCAGTGAAGGTGTTCCGCTATTTATATAGAAAGAGCGTTGACACGCAGTGGAGAAAGAGAACTAGGAGGCTCAACAGTAAATATACGGCTCTAAGAGAACTGACAACAAAGAGCGTAAAGGGAAAACTCAGAGAGGCGGAGAAGATTTACTGGAGGGCAGCGATGAAAAAAAAACCGACTCTGAATAACTACCGAGAGGGCAAAAACGAAATAAAGAGGGAGGTATTTTATGATAATTCAAGAGGAAGCGCTTTATTGTTTGAAGCGAGATCGGGCTGCCTTAGAACGCGTATTTTTAAAGCGAAATTCAGCAAAGAAGAAGAAAAATGCACATGCTGTGAGGAAGATAGGGAAACGACGGAGCATGTTCTGATTGAATGCGGAAATATCCACCCAGGTGTACGTTTGGGCACCACCCTACATGAAGCCTTGGGTTTTAGGGCGAACAACGGGAAGCTGAACATAGCCGCGATTGAAATAAGTAAGAGACGGTTAAAATAGTGGTGGCAGAAAACTAGAGAGAACGGACAAAAATAATTATAGGGAAAAATATGGAATTTCTGCCATAAGCGGCAGGGAACTGGGCTATGAATTTCCGTTTTTGCTATAGTATGATCGATTTGATTGAAGTAGATTTAAGAGGCATAAGGAAAATTTAAAGAGAGAGAGAGAGAAAAAAAAGAAAAGTTCATAAATCTTCTTACGAGCCTGGTGGCGCACATGTCACCGCCCCGTTACAAAGGGGACGCTCATAGCATCCATCCATCCATCCATCCTAAGGCGTGACTTCATCGGGCCGCTCTAGCGAGTGCTGTTTCCCCTCCTCAAGAATTCTTGCTCCAGTAAGTATACAGCCAGTAACGAAACGGATGTGACGAAAAAGAGCGTTAAGAGCATGGTCAGATTGGCGGAGAAGTCGGATTGGATAGCAGCAATGGAGAAGCCGGCATTTTGAAACTACAGATAAGCGACCGACGAAATCGAGAGAAAATATTTATGATAACTCAAAGGGAAGCGCTTTACTGTTTGAAGCAAAGTCAGGTTGCTGAGAACCCGAAGTTACAGATCGAAACCGAATAAAGAAGGGGATAGATGTACGTGCTCTGGAAAAGCTAGGGAAACGACAGATCATATTTTGATTGAATGTACACATGTCCACCCAGGTGTAGCTGCGGACACTACCCCGCAGGAGGCCATGGGTTTCAGTGATAGCACGGTACAGCTGAACATGTCGGCGATAGAGTTAAGTAAAAGGCGCTTACAGTATTGGTAGTGCAAGGGTTTGGAGTAAAAAGAAACGCAAGGTAGTCCAGGTAAGATTGTTACTTTACAGCGGAACGATAATAGATAAAATATGTAGGCGAGGAGAAAAATTAGTTGTTAAATATGTGTGATTCGGGAAGAGAAACGTTCGTAGAGGGAAAAAAAATAAAGTTAAAACTTGCCTGCCCGCGGGCCGCGTTATAAAGGGGACGCTCCTAATATCCATCCATCCGTCGATCCATAGGGTCGGTGCGCGCGCGGGCGCGCCGCGGATCGCGTGTGCTACTGCGGTGCAGGTTACTATACTTGGCGACAGCTTTCCTTGACAGCACTGTGGAAGCTACAGAGCCGAATCGCCTGCATGCGCGCGCGCCAGGAAATAGCACCTATTTCTTTTTCTGATTCTAATGGCTACTTGGCCCGAATAAATAAAACGTTCTTCATTATAAGGATAGAACAAGTATGTGAAGCTGTTCATGGAAAAGAAGTTATCGTGCGCCCTAGTTTTTTCTTCCTTTTTTATTTCTTGGACGGCACCACGTTTTCCGCCCGCCTGCTGCGTCTGCTGCTTGCTCTTGCAGTAAACATGGCGTCCCCGGTGCCGGCGGTACCGTGTGCGGCCGCGAACTCTCCTTTTAGTTCTCCGAGGAGGCTATACGCTAAGTGTGACAAGAAGTGGGTCTCCAAGCAAACGAAGCAGGTTATCTGCAACGTCTACGCCGGAGTAAGGCGCCGTGAGCCCGAGCTGTCGACGAATTCTGTGTGCCGGACTGTCGCCGAACTCACCGGAGTGAGTATGCGAACGGCAACACGAATCAAGGCTGAAGCTCTGCGGGCCCCACTTTCCTCTCCAAAGCGTAAGAAACTGGATGTCTCGGTCTCGGGCGAAGCTGGGAAGCGCATGACCGCCAAGACGAGGCTGCTGCGCTACGACGTTTACGTTGGCAGCATTGCGGCGCAAAGTGCGCGGCTACTTCATGCGCAATGAAATGCCTACGGCCGAGAAGCTACGTAACGACGTCATCAGCGACACTGACATGGACATGCCGACGATCAGCACTCGCACGATGCAACGAATGCTGAACGACTTGGGGTTCCTCTTCCGAAAGAGAAAAAGGAATTCCGCATTGCTCGAACGAGACGACATCGTTGCTTGGCGTCGAAAGTGTACAATCCGAGAAATGCGGAGGCAGCAGCGGTAAGTTGTTGTGTTCTTTTAATTACTGCAAACTTTCGTTGCGCGTGCTTGTTGGTGAAAGTGTAGACGCGAATGGTCAGCATGCTTGTGTACCTAATGGTGAGCGAAAACGAGAGGTATGCTTTCCATCAGTGATCGCCAAACGTGTGCTGTTGACGCGAGTGATCGAAAGCCTTACACAATCTTAACTTAAGTCGCAGCGAAATTCCCCAGTAAAATAAGGTAGCTGTTCGTGCTTGTGCTTGTACGGTGGATAATAGTATCAGCCGAGGATGCGATGATCTGTGCCGAAGATGTAACTGATCGTTTCGCTATTGCAGAATTTCCCGTCGCATTGTTTGGGAAGATTTACTGCCTTTCCGCAAAGGAGCAAGGAATCTGAATGGCTTGAAGGAAAGAATAGCTAATTTTATTCGGCGAATAGGCTGCGCACATGATTGGGGATGTGGTTGCATTAGCTTTTATGAGCAGCCTGAAACATGTTTTGTAAACAATCGCTTCAGTCTTTCTCAGGGGAAGTTTTGCCAGCTCATCTTTGTTATATGTATTCACATGGGTTTTGTCAGTGGATCCTTCGCGCTGTAACAGAGGCATAACTTTGAATCAAGGCCGCTGGTTTATTAATGGGCTGTTGCCAGTTAAAGTACGCTCTTAACTATACGACTGATTTCTTTTCTTTTACAGGACCATATACTACCTTGATGAGACCTGGGTAAACGCTGGCCACACTAAGGAGACCGTATGGACAGACACCAAAGTGATGTCCCGGCAAGACGCATTTCGTCAAGGCCTCTCAACAGGTCTCCGTGCACCGAGCGGTAAAGGAGGACGCCTGATTGTTTTGCATGCTGGCAGTGCGGAAGGCTTTCTTGATGGAGCCGCCCTTGTTTTTCGTGCCAAGAAGGGCGCTGGTGATTACCACGCAGAAATGGATGCTGCGCGTTTTCAAAAATGGTTTGTTGAACAGTTGCTACCGAACATCAAGCCACGCAGTGTGATTGTGATGGATAATGCATCATATCACAGTGCTCAAGTTGAAAAGGTGCCAAGTTCATCATCAAGAAAAGCCGACATCCAGTGCTGGTTGAAATCGAAAAGTATCCCTTTTTCGGATGACTATCTGAAGAGCGAACTGCTGCAGCTCGTTAAGCAGAATAAGCACATGTTCCTTGCTTACCAGATTGACACACTTGCCAGCGCTGCCGGTCATGAGGTTGTGCGCTTGCCTCCTTACCACTGTGAGCTCAATCCAATAGAGCTCGTGTGGAGCCAGGTCAAAGGCTATGTTGCTTCAAAGAACATTGACTTCAAGATCGATTCAGTCAAGAAGCTGTTGCTGGAAGGAATCGCGGGTGTGACCCCGCAGAACTGGTTACGAGACTGCAATCACGTGATAAAGCTTGAGGATGAGTAATGTGGCTAATTGGGCGTGTTGGTACATCGTTAACTACAACCTGCAGCGCAAAAGAGGACAAGGACGAAGACAAAAACCACACGGGACAAGCGCTGACTTCCAACAAGTGTTTATTAGCACGGGGATCACGTATATAAAGGTACACATCAGATCATACATCATTGCCGCACATGCGTAAAAACGCCATCTCTTTATCTGAAAGAGCTATCGACGGTGTGCTGACACAGCTTTCCCCTAACCTGCTAATACGTTCGGTCTCGGCAATCTCCCTAGTGAGGCGTGAATTGTTCTTTAGAATGACAGCAGTGTTCTTCAGGTCCGGTCAACAATCTTGGCAAGTTGCGCAATGGCTAGCCAAAAAACCTTGAAATTCCTTCCCTTGGCGAGCGTTTTTTACATTGTTGGCATGCTCTCTTAGCCTAACATTGACGCACCTTCCGGTTTGGCCAACGTAAACTTTCCCGCAAGTTAAAGGAATTTCGTACACAACACCTTCTGCACAATCAACAAAGTGGAAAGGGCGCTTATGCGAAGTGCCACACGCTTGCTGCTTCCTTGCCTCAGGGTCGGTCATTGTGCAGAGTTTAGACAACCTGTGAGGAGCGGAGAAGACGACTTGTACGTCGTACCGCTGGGCCACCTTGTTCAGATTGTGTGAAAGCTTGTGAACATAGGGTATCACAGCTACGTTACGCCAGCGTGAGGTGCCGACTTCACACACTTGCGGGTGACGCCGCATTTTCCTCAGCAGGCTCTCTGCTACCGAAATGAGGAGATGCTGGGGGTACCCAGCACTCAGCAGGCGCTCCTTCTGGAGGTCGAACGCCTCTGAAATATAATGAGGACAAGATTTTTGAAGGGCATTCTTGAAGCATAGCGTGGCAATTGCTCGTTTGACGAGCTTCGAATGGGCGGAGTTGAAGGGCAGAAGGGGTTTTTTTGCGCGCGGTTCATAGCACCAGCAGACGCAAACATCTTTGAAGCCAATCCGTATGTCCAGATATCTAATATGGCCATTTACCGGGAGTTCGTGTGTTAGGTCAAGCGGGCTCATTACTTTCGAGAACAATGCCAGCAGCACTTTACTCACAGGTTCAATATCGAGCGGGTCACAATTTACAAACACTAGAAAATCGTCGACATAGCGAAACACTTTAAGAACATCTAGGTCACATAGCGAGGCGTTGGTAAGTGTGGTTTTTGTCTTCGTCCTTGTCCTCTTTTGCGCTGCAGGTTGTAGTTGAGGATGAGACATGGGAGCGGGATGGCATTATAGACAGCCAAACAGAAAGTCTAATAATTTCTTTGGGCACAGATTCGAGTACTTCTGATGAGTCGTGCAGCTCTGACATGAGCGGAATTGATGAACTGCCATGAGCATCTCCATGTGTGCTTTTTCAAAGCTTCAACCAAAAGATTGCACGCGTGCCTAACCAGAAACTGTGATAATGCTTTTGAGGTCCATCAGTCACTGCTATTTAGTTACTTTTTATTGCTTATTGACTTCATTTTAATTTAATCTGCTGATTTCTCTATTGTTGTAGCGTGACGTCACATATCACTGCGCACTCAGTGCGCGCATTGCTGTGCAACCGTTCACGTGGTTCTGCGCCTATATATATATATGGTGCGCCTTCTAATAAACGTTCAGTTGCTTCTTGGTAAGCTGTCTGCGGCTCACGTTACTAGACTGGCGACGAGGATGGGATCCGCCCCCTTGTACTTGTAGTACTGCGAACGATCGGCGGTCGAGAGCCACGGACCAGAAAACAACGGCAGTCATGGCCTGCGGCGGTTGAACGCGGCGGCACTACCTTCGGCACGAGGCAACGCAGTCGTCGGGGGAAAACAACCCGATAAGTATACTGCACTTACTGAACAATGGCGCGACTAGGCAAGTTAGACGAGTTCGACGAGAAGGATCAGAATTTTGAGTCCTATCTGGAGCGTTTTGAGCACTTCGTTACCGCAAACGACATCAAAGAGGAAAAGAAGCTTGCAGTATTCCTGAGCGGGATAGGGCCACGAACGTACGAGGTTCTCAAAAGTCTGGTAGTACCCGCTGTTCCTGGGGACAAGTCCTTTGAAGAGGTCACAGTGCTGTTGAAGACACACTATAGCCCACAGTGCTCGGTCATTGCCGAACGTTGCAAATTTAACAAGCGAGCACAAGAAGAACAGGAAAGCGTCGAGGACTTCATAGTGGCCTTAAAGCATTTAGCAAGGAAGTGCGATTTTGGTCAGTTTCTGCAAGACGCGCTGCGAGACAGGATAGTGGCAGGCATAAGACGCGAGGAAACGCAACTCGCTCTATTTGCTGAAGAAGATTTAACCTTCGAAAAGGCGTGCAAGATATGCCTGGACAGAGAGCAGGCTACGCGACAGACAGCGTTACTTCATGCAGAAGGCAAGGAAGCGGCTTTGCATGCCATAGCAATCAGAGTAAAAGGAAGCGACAAGAAATGGAAGCTTCGGAAGTTCAAGGAAGCCAAGCGAGTTTGCGAAAGATGTGGCAAGGCGCATACGGCTAGTGTTTGCTGGTATAAGAACGTCCGGTGTCGCAGCTGTTCTCAAATCGGCCATCTACAGAAGATGTGTCCAAGTAATCGCAGAGAACTCAAGACTGCAAACGTCGTGGACTACTCTGATAGTGACTCTGAAATAGATGTTTACCATGTCGTCAATACAGTGCGTTCTGGTTATGAAGTGCAACTAAACGTAGAAGGGCAAGACCTCTGCATGCAGATTGATACGGGGGCAGCTGTAACACTCATTCCTGAAAGTGTGAGGCTGAACGCATTTCCTCATGTGAAGTGCGAGCCATCTCGAGTCACTCTAAAGACTTACACTGGGGAACCTGTTCCAGTAAAAGGGCAATGCAACGTTTCCGTTACGATGGGAAAGCAGTCTTTGCGACTACCCGCTATTATAGTCAAGGATCACGGCAAGCAGCTGCCAATGCTGATGGGGCGAAGTTGGCTTGAAAGGCTCGGGCTCGACTGTAAAGGTGTGTTTGCTATGAATGTAAGCGACTCTCGCAAGCTAGAGGCGGTAAAAAAAATGTTCCCGGGGGTGTTTGCCAAGCAACCCGGAAAAGTGAAAAACTATCAAGCAAGGATAGTTCTAAGCCAGAATTGTACGCCTATTTTTGGCAAGGCCAGGAACGTCCCATTTGCGCTTCGAGATAAAGTGGAAGGCGAGCTAGAAAGGCTAGAGAAAAGTGGTGTTATACGCCCTGTAAATCGGAGCGACTGGGCCACGCCAGTAGTCGTAATTCAAAAGAAAGCTGGTTCACTGAGGTTGTGCGGGGACTACAAAGTCACCATTAATCCCGTGTTAAAGACTGACCACTACCCATTGCCTAGACCGGAAGGTTTGTTCTCTGCAATAGCTGGCGGCAAAATGTTTTGTGTGTTGGATCTTTCAGCCGCGTATCAGCAGATTCCGCTCACTGCCGAGTCCCGACCACTACTAACCATTAATACGCACAGGGGGCTGTTCGAGTTCCAGCGCTTACCATTTGGGGTAGCCAGCGCGCCAGCTATTTTTCAGTCCTTCATGGATGAGGTGCTCAAAGGCATAGCGCACGTGGGATGTTACATAGACGACGTCATTGTGTCGGGAAAAGACGTCGCCGACTGTCAAAAGACATTGGAACTAGTCCTGCAGCGACTTAGTGACTATGACGTGACACTGAAAGAGGAAAAGTGTCGTTTTTTTCAGAGCACTGTGACTGATCTCGGTCACACTGTGTGCGCTGAAGGTATCTATCCTACAGAAGAAAAGATAAAGGCGATCACAGAAGCGCCCGAGCCCACATGCCAAACAGAGTTAAAGGCTTATCTAGGCATGCTAACCTTTTATGCGAAGTTCTTAAGTAACCTTGCCTGCGTGGCAGAGCCATTGTACCGTCTGTTGCGCAAGGGCGAAAAGTGGCCGTGGACACGGGAGTGTAGCGAAGCTTTTGCTTCGACGAAACTGTTACTTGTCAAGAGCAATGTGCTCACTTTTTACGATGTGGCGAAACCAATTGCTATGACATGTGATGCTTCGTCGTATGGATTGGGTGCTGTCATTTTTCATGAGACCGCAGACGGACACGAAATGCCAGTGGCATTTGCATCTAGAACACTTACAGCAGCGGAGAAAAACTATGCTCAGTGCGAGCGCGAAGCATTAGCACTGATGTTTGGGTTAAAAAAATTCCACCGCTACTTGTATGGGCGAGAGTTCACTCTTTATACGGATCATCAGCCACTACTCGGAATATTAGGCCACGACAAGCCTGTGCCTGCTCTGGCTGCAGCGCGAATGCAAAGATGGGCAATTACTCTGGCAGCGTACCAATATAAACTAAAATACCGAAAGGGAAGAAATGTTGAAGTGGCTGACGCCCTGTCTCGACTTCCTCGGCCTATTGTGGCGGCTGACGAACCTTCCGAGTGTCTCTTGCTATTTGACAGCATGCCCCTCAAAGCGGATGACGTGGCGCGGGCCACACGACGTGATCCCACTTTGTCTCGTGTGACGCACTTCATTCTAAATGGATGGCCTTCAGAGTGTTCTGAAGTACTTAGACCATTTTATTCCCGGCGCGACGAGCTATCAGTAGAGCAAGAATGCATAACTTGGGCATCAAGGGTGATAATACCTGATAAGCTCCAGCTACAGGTCTTGCAGCTATTGCACGAGGACCACCCGGGATCTAGTCGCATGAAAGCGTTAGCAAGAAGCTTCGTGTGGTGGCCTGGCCTCGACCGTTCGGTTGAGAGCTACGTTCGACAATGTCAAGTGTGTCAGGCCGTCCAAAAAGCTGCTTCACCGGTCCCTTTGCAACCATGGAATTATCCCACAAGGCCCTGGCAACGCGTTCACGTAGACTATGCTGTAAAGGGCTCTCAGGCGTTCTTGATTCTCGTCGACGCATTCTCTAAATGGATCGAGGTCTCGCCTATGTCATCCACTACGGCTAACAAAACCATTGAGAAGCTACGTAGTGTGTTTGCCGCGTATGGTCTGCCAGAGGTACTGGTGAGTGATAACGGACCGCAATTCATTTCCGAAGAGTTCGCGGCATTCTTGAGTGTAAACGGTGTAAGGCATGTCAAGACACCTCCGTATCACGCGGCTTCTAACGGAGCGGCCGAGCGTTTAGTGCAGACTACCAAACAAGCCCTGTCAAAGCATGTTTTGCAGGACAAAGCTAGCCACCAGAAACACTCATTCCGGGAATGTTTGGACAGCTATCTAATGAGTTACAGGAATACTCCCCACAGTACTACTGGCCAGACCCCGGCAGAATTATTTTTGAAAAGACAGCCACGGGTAAAGCTGTCATTGCTAAAACCAGATTTCCAGCTCTCGATGCAGGAGCAGCAGCATCGTACCAAAGTGCAAAATGACATGTCGCGGGGTGTTTCTCGATGTTTTGCTGAGGGGGACTCTGTGTGGGTGAAGACTGTGCGAGGTGAAACAGTGTCGTGGGAAGACGGTGTCGTGACGCAAGTTATCAGTCCCGTAACCTATCTGGTGAAAGTGTCTCAGGCGGTGCGATTTACGCATGCCGACCACATCAGAGCCCGTCACGGAGGCCAGGATTGTTCAGGCTGTCCGCAACCACAACCTGCTCAACCGCAGCCACAACCTGCACAACCGGCTCCAACGGCATCCCAAGACACCACTCTTCCGACGGTTCCGATGGCGTGTGGGCCAGTCGCCGTGTCGCCTCTCGCAAATCCCCGCGCGACCGACTCTGCGACGTCTCTCCTTCCGGCAACTGCATCGGCCACGGCCGGCACCGCTGCCCCCGGCTCTCCGGACCAGCCCGGTGCCGAAGATACGCCACGAGCAGCCGAACTTCCAACTCTGCGTCGGAGTGCACGTGTACGACATGCCCCGAACAGATACCAACCCAGTGACTTTCGGAAATAATTCTGAGGGGGAAGGAGTGTTGTAGCGTGACGTCACATATCACTGCGCACTCAGTGCGCGCATTGCTGTGCAACCGTTCACGTGGTTCTGCGCCTATATATATATATGGTGCGCCTTCTAATAAATGTTCAGTTGCTTCTTGGTAAGCTGTCTGCGGCTCACGTTACTACATCTATGTTTCATTGCACTTCGTGTATGTTCTGGTTACATTGCCGCGGTGTGATAATAATTGTTGGGATATTGTGTGCCAAAACAACAATGTGGTTATGTGACATGCCGTGCTAGACGGTTGCACAAGTTGTGACCACCCGGTGTTGTTTAACATGCACCGAAACATAAGTACACGGGCGTCTGGCATTTCTGATCCATCGACATGCGACAGGCTCAAACCTGTGCTTTTTGTGTCAGTGGCCGTGTACTGTGCGCTGTACTGTCACAGCGGCTCTGATGTGATGGTGTATCACAGCCATGGACTTTTACGCTGCATCAGCGAAAACCACATTTCTTAGTTAAGGATTGAAGTGTTCAAAATTGTGTTCATTTTTCTGTGTGATCTCATGCCGGTAGTGCTTGATGCCTTGTTTCATTGCTGTCTCAATGGGACCTGAAAGTGTGATACTGCTTCTTGTCATTGTTTTGTTTTTCATTTACTCATTTCCTAATGTATTATACCATCTCATTCTTCGTTATCAATGTGTTCCTGCTCTTACCTATTTTGATTTGTTTATTATAAATGGTTCTTATGGCAAGCAATGCCAGCAACGAGTTATGGTTATCACATTCTGTTCCACAAGTGCAAAAATGTTATGTTTACATAGAGTTCCCGCAACGAGTTATGGTTATCATGTTCTGATCACAAGTGTAAAATGTTATGTCGACATGGAGTGCCAAAAAAAGGTTATGGGCATCACGTTCAGTGCCACAAGTGCAAAAATGTTATGTTGACATAGAGTTCCAGCAACGAGTTATGGTTATCATGTTCTGGTCACAAGTGCCAAATGTTATGTCGACATGGAGTGCAAGCAAAAGGTTACGGCTATCACGTTCTGTGCCACAAGTGCAAAATGTTATGTTAATAATATTTCATGGTGTTTAACGTACAGAAACCACGATATGATTATGAGAGACGTCGCAGTGCAGGGCTCCGGAAATTTTGACCACCTGGGGTTCTTTAACGTGACCCTAAATCTAAATACACGGGTCTCGAGAATTTTCCCGTATGGCTGTGATACAATAAAAGATATGAACTGTTTTTATGCATACTTTATTTTTTTCTACCAATAACAATTCGTATTATAGACAATACCTGTTACATACTGCATGCACAGGGATGGCAAGAAACAACGGTGGCCATCACACTACACGAAGGTGCTTGACGAGCGAAGCTCGATAAAAAAATCTGTATCAGTCTCTATTCAATTAAGCGTAAGCTCTCTTAAAATCTCCAATTCAGTGGTATCATGGTATTTGCGTATTTTTGCTGCGGTGTGCGCTTGGAGACCTTCGTCATCTTGCATAGTTTGCATAGCTATTATATTTTCACGGGGTCATGACGTTGACGAAGGCAGCAGTCGGCCGGTAAACGGAAAGTAGGATTACAGCAATGCACACAGGCGCTGATAGCGGCGAGTACAGCATCGGCCGTGGAAAAGCTGCTCATCGTTGGGACGCGCCGTCTTTTATACATCACGCATCGAACTTTCCAGCCTTATCACTGGTGGCCGCGCAAGCTCTGAAATAAGCTTGACTGTTCGCGTCTTGCGCGCAATCTTAACAACGATCTACAACAATTGTGAAGCTTCTCGAACACTGAGGCGCAGTCTGCGCCGATCATTGCTGACAGTCTTTGTGGGCGTAAACCGAATACAGCAAAACTGAAACAAGACAGGATCGTGGCAGGATCGTGCCGCAACCGGCATTCCATTTCACCTGTACCAGGGCTCAATACTGTAAACGTTAACATTCGATCACGTGTGGCGCGTACCCGTATATACTGGGCTGAACACGGAACCTAAACTTCACTGTTATAAAGGCTGAATAATGCTGGGAAAACGTTCTAAACAGCGGAAACTTTTATATGTACCAGTATATATACAACACAGTAACTAGCTGCATGTATGCACTCTCATCAAAGTTTAACTCTGACGTTCCCATTTTGCATGCATACATTTTGCTAAACACACTAGCGCTGCGAGCAAGCGAAAACCGAAACTGGAACTGAAATCGGCTGCAAACTGCCGGACCACTTGCGTAGTAACACAAATGTGCGGAGGCCCCGCCTCCGTAGCCTTCCCTCCAATGTCAAGAAAAGCTGTCGCCGAGTATAGTCCATATCATTTATTCAACCGTAAAGGCCCTTTTCAGGGTATTACATAAAGGGGGTGTACAAAGCATGAATAACGGCATGGTCATTATACAACTATAAAAATGTTTTTAAAATAAATCATACGTGATTTGAATTACAAATGCGAAATAAAATACAGTGCAACAGGTAGGACGAGTGGTATAAATGCAATTGCAAATGTATAGTACATGAAGTAACACCGTGAAGGTCGCAGATCACTGGTTTAAAAAACATGAAAGTGTCTAAATTTATTGCAATCTTGTTCATTTACTATACGTTTGGGGAGCGCGTTCCATAGCTCAATAGCAGTTGGCAAGAAGGATTTGTTCAATGCTTTAGTGGTGCCATGTAAGCGTGGAACACTGAGGTTATTAAACATACGGTTTGAGCTGCGGTTGGGAGGAAGCAAAATAGTGCATCTGAGGTGAGGGAACTTATAAATGAGGCAAGTCCAGGTTGAAGCAAGGAGTATGAAACAAGCAGTATTATTATAATACAGTTTGTGGAAAAGGGAAAGTTGTGATATATTACGGTGATGAGATAGACTTGGTATGCGTAAAGACGATCTGGTGGAAGTGATACTAGAATGCCAGTCATAGTTTAAAGCAATAAAATTTATTGGTACATGTGATCAACGCAGTGCTGCGCTGACTGACTATACCAGTGGCACTTTCCGAGAGTTTCAAGTGGCCGTGGATAAAAATCGTGGTTTAGCCGTCCCCTAGGAATAGTTGCCACAGCGTTCGTTGGCCGTGTGTCGGCCGAATAGTAACAGAATGATGAAATCTCCATGATTAAGCAGAGACAGTTTAACGGGTCCGTAGGAAGTTTCATTTCAGAGAAATCCGAATGGATTTCCTTGTGGCCTTGTGCTACACAGCGGGTTGATGCGAATTTTCCTTTCATTATTAGTATTATTATTTACCTGGGGCTTTCGAGCGTTATAGACGCGCCGTATTAAATGCGAAGCATTTCTTAGCGAACTTCGGCGAGTTTTAGCGCATCTATCTATCTATCTATCTATCTATCTATCTATCTATCTATCTATCTATCTATCTATCTATCTATCTATCTATCTATCTATCTATCTAGCCGCCTACGATTTTGTGCTCTCCTGGCCGTTTCGCTGATCGGATGTTTACGAAAATTGGTATGCCACATCACGACTACATGACCAACATAAATGACAGGTCATAACATGAAAATCATGATATGCATGTCATGAGCGCCATGATTTACATGCCACGGTCTTAGGGCTCTCCTGGCCGTTTCGCTAATGGGATGTATGCGAAAATTGGTATGGCGCAACATGACTGCCTGACGAACATAAATGGCAGGTCATAACATGTAAATCATGATATGCATGTCATGAGTGGGATGATTTACATGCCACAGTCTTGGTGCGAGTCTCCTGGTCGTCTCGTTAATGGGATGTATGCAAAAATTGGTATGCCACAATATATCTGCATGGCAAACATGAATGACAGGTCATAACATGAAAATCATGACATGCATGTCATGAATGACATGATTTACATGCCACGCGTTTCGTTAATGGGCCGTATACACAAATTCGCATGCCACAACATGATGGCATCACAAACATAAACGACAGGCCATAACACGAAAATCATGACATGCATGTCATGAGTGACATGATTTACATGCGACGATCTTGGTGCTCTCTTGGCCGTTTCGTTAATGGGACGTATACAAAAATTGGTATGCAACAATATGAATGCATGACGAACATAAATGACAGGTCATAACATGAAAAGCATAACATGCATGTCATGGGCGGCATGATTTACATGCCAGGCGTTTCGTTAATGGGATGTATACCAAAATTGCTATGGCGCTACACGACAGCATGACGAAGGTAAATGACAGGTCATAACGTTAGAATCATGACACGCGTGTCATGACCGGCATGATTTACATGTCATGGTCCTGGCGCTATACTGCCGTTTCGTTAATGGGATGTATGGGCTCCGTATACTGAGCAGAGGGCGCTACGTAGCTCTCGTCGGACGGCTCAGTCGCGCACGGTGCAAACCGAGGCGACAGCGACGCGCGCGTTTCTTCGCTGCTTTCCGGGCGTGCTACGAACCACACGAACGCTCGCGGCGTCGCCCTTTGGAATAGTTTGCCGCAGGTTCGGAGTTTGCGTCTCAAAGGAAATAAAACGAAAGAAGGTGGGACGGGCGGTCGGTGCTGCTATAGAGTTGGAGACGCGCATCGCGTTAGCGTATTTTTCTGTCACAGTCTGCCCAATTTTGCTTCTTCTCTCCGCCAGGCAGTGCATTCTGGCGCAGATGTCGCACATGGAAAATTCGACTGCACGGAGCCTATAGAGTTGAACACGCGCATCGCGTTCGCGTATTTCCCTGTCACAGTCTGCCCAATTTTGCTTCTTCTCTCCGCCAGGCAGTGCGTTCTGGCGCTTATGTCGCACATGGGAAACTCGACTGCACGAAGCCTATACGAAAATTGGTTTGGCACAACATGAGTGCATGACGATCATAAATGAGAGGTCATAACATGAAAATCGTGGCATGCATGTCATTAGCGGCGTGATCTACATGCCACTCGTTTCCTTAAAGGGGCACTGACACCAAAATTTCGCTGCTAAGATAGCCTGCGGGATCGATTTTCGTGAACATACAGATGTCATCTACCAAATCTCAATAGCGAACCCAGCTCCGAAGGTAATTTAAATGAATATTGAAGTTCGCATGCGCAATCGAGCGCTAGACGCCGTACATCGTGAAATCGACAACAGCAAATGTGACCTGAAGGGGACCCCCACCTTCCGCGACGTCACCACGGCAGCCCAGCACCGAGAGTGCAGCTAGCAATGATAACGTTATAGCCGCCATTGCTTATTCGCTGCGGCTGCGTTAGTAGACTGCCGGCGACGCCAGACCTCAAGAAAATAGTTGCCACCCAACAACGATGACAGCAACAGCGACAACGCGCAGGACGTGCGACAGGCGAAAGAAAACGAGCACGCGGCGGTTGTCGTGCGGAAGTGCGTCATAGTTATGTGTGCTCACGTGGTCGAACTCGTTTACTCCATTGCGAGCGCTACATGGCGCCAGTTGCACCGGGCGCCTTGTCGTTTTTTGAGCTCTCCCAAACCAAAACTGAAACTAGTGGGTAATAAACAGGCCGTAAATAGTTATCTGAAGCGCGCTGGAGCAATTGATGTGCCGTGTCATGGCTAACAGGTCGCCAGCTACGTATTGCAGCGAAGAAACAGCAGACGAAAATGTTCGTGTCAGTGCCCCTTTAAAGGGATGTATACCAAAATTGCTATGACACAACACGACTGCATGACGAACGTAAATGACAAGTCATAACGTAATGAGCAAACAGACAATGAAGCATAGGAAAGCATAGGGGAAGTTACTTGCGGTATTGTAATTGTGAAGAAAGTAGAAAGGAATTAAAGTGGACGAAGAGACAAGCCTGGCTTCGGTGGGAACCGAACCCACGACCTTCGGATGTCGCGTCCGCTGGACGGGGGGACGACCGCCTTCGTAGCTCAGTTGGTAGAGCATCGGACGCGACATCCGAAGGTCGTGGGTTCGGTTCCCACCGAAGGCAGGCTTGTCTTTTCATCCACTTTAATTCCTTTCTACTTTCTTCACAATTACAATACCGCAAGTAACTTCCCCTATGCTTTCCTATGCTTCATTGTCTGTTTGCTCATTACGTTGTTTCTAACAAATAAAGAACGAGCCCTTGACCCCTTCCCTTTCGTTAAGTCATAACGTTAGAATCATGACATGCGTGTATGAGCGGCATGGTTTACATGCCACAGTCTTGGTGCTCTTGTGGCCGTTTCGTTAACTTCATATGTACCAAACTCGGTATAGCGAGACAACAATGCAAATCCATTTTACGTTCCTTATGCGTGCTTCGCATTACCTTGATTCCCACTGCACGTGGGATCTGCCAATTTTTGTTCGCGCGGTTCATGTTTCGCAGGCGCTTTTGCGCTCAAATACTTCGGCGCATTCGGCAAAGGTGTGGGCACTACATGCGTGAGCACTCCGAGCGCGATTCTTATTTCATTGCCACGTCGCAAAATATACACCTCTGACCGCTCTGACAATGACTTCTCGGCAGGGATGCCAGAGAACATTTAATTATGTACGTCCGGTTGGCCGGTGCAATGGCGATGCCCTCTGGTAGGCGCCAGACACCTTGCAGCAAACTAGCGTAAAACTACAGACACAAGAGGCAAAAAAGTAATCTGCCGCTGGCTTTTCAGTAATAACCCTGCCAACACTTCCACTGCTTGGACTACTGCTGCACAACATAACAAACATGCAACGCCCGCACAACACATCCCTATCCAGCTCGACCGTAGCGCCACCATAGTATTTTACACACGCCCCACATCACTCCCAAGCAGGCGCGGAACCTGTTCTTCGGCCCACTCAAAACTCTTCTAGTACACTCTAGCAACGGTGAAATGCAATGCGCACACGTTTGTCAGACCATGTGCCAAGACCGTTCTTTCGCACAATTGTTAAGTCAACCTCAGAACAATGCTTGTCATTGTAGAAAATGTTACGCATAACAAATAACTACGGGACGCCGAAAGACTTATGCAAAGGAGGCCTTATTTTTCAATCTACAAATAACAAAATCGCCAATCACTGAGGCACTGCTAAGGCGCGAAATTTAAAACGTCTTGTAGGCAACCGTTATCATATTGGTGCCAGATAGGGGTGTTACCTGCAGGGAACGTAATTTAGAACGTGAGGGCATATACGGCAATGCTAATAATTATGGTAAAACATACACATCTAGCGAATTAGGTTTATTAGTTGGTATAGAGAGTGCATACTGGTGAACTTTCGAAGTAATGATAATGCTGGCGTAGTTGTATTTCGAAACAAATGAATGCGATATTATTCTCCATATTTTCAGGAAGCATCTTTGAGAGGATGGGATTTTAAATGGCCGATGAGATATTAAATATCAAACTAATAATAAAGAAGTCATAAAATAATTCAAATAACAACCATAATACAAACGAGGACGCCAGATTTTTTCCAAGACAAGACAGACTTGCGCTGCATGATGCTGGTCGAGATGTACATGGGGATCACTGTAGGCATGTTTTAATGCCCTCTCCCGTAGATTATAATTCCTAAAGCTTCTTTATAAATTTACTCTGTCCAAAACTAAAACTGTGACCTTACTGTACCCATGAAAGCGCTCGAAATTAGTTTCGCGCACTTAAACATGTGCCCTATATGCACGGCGAGCCAGTGTAAGGCGTTTTTATAGTGCGTTGCCAAGATTTGTCATCCGAGACGCTCGGTTTGTCGGGTGTCCTGTGGACGTCCGAGCCCTGACATCAGCTTATGGTGATTCAGTGGAGGTCTGGCGGACATCCGGCACGGGACCTAAAAGCTCGGATAATTGGTGGATGTCCGACGGGCGTCCGACATTGGTACTGGACGTTCGGACCTTAAGCGGACGTCTACTGGAAAAAACGTACCGTTTGAGATGTGGGCTCGGGACGTATGTACGTATCTTATAATCGATCTGTCACTTCTACATTGTTATTATTTCTGTTCTATTCAGCATTTTTATTACGTTCACATATGTTCGACTGCTGTATTCAGTAGCCCACCTGCGTGCCGGCCTGCGTAGTGCCAGCGCGACATGACAGGTATCTATGCACATGAATAAACAAAACAAAATAAAAAATACCTAATAAATATGGTAGGCTGTGGCTAAACATGTTCCGTCGTTCATGCCGCGGAAGCAATAAACCAGTCAATCAATCAGTGTTTTGTTGTCACAATTAAAGATACAGTGATAAGAAATATGCAGGCAGGGGTCCAAAAGTAATAGACTGCAGGGAGACCCTCGGTGCATGTACGAGGGGAACGTAATCCTCAGTGTGTGGACAACCTTGAGGCGTTAAAGTTGCGCCGTCTGATTAATGCTTCACGACTGAAACCACGACGCCATACCACGCGGATGAAAACGCAGACACAGAACGGATGATGAACTCAGCTGAGGCCTTTTTGATGCATATTTAGGAGTCCTTGCAAAAATTGTTAATAATTAACTTCAAGCTAGGGATTAGCAACACCTGCCTTGAGGTGAAGCTATGGCAGAAAACAGTGCGCTCACGACCTCCCTTTGTGTGCAACAGATATAATCGGATTTAAGTCGACGGAGATCTTTAGTGAGGATTATTTCCACTGCTTCGGACGTGTTTGTGGTCTCAAGAGTAACTCAAACCGTATGTCGAAATGGCGTTTTGCAGGCAGAATACAAAACCGCTTTGCGAAGGACTTGGGCACAATTGACGACCTTCTTCCTCCCACTGGCCTGGACATCACTTTTGTAAGTACAAGTGCTACTTGAGTCCGCACAGTTCTTGTAACGACGCCTCTTTGCAGATATTCCTGAACCTGATCGGTGTTCTGGTTGTGGTGGCGGTTGTCAGCCCCTGGATTATCATTCCCACTGTGATACTGTTCATCTTTTTCTTCTACTTGCGTCGCTTCTACATGAGGACCGCCAGAGACGTCAAGCGTCTGGAAGGAGTCAGTGAGTAAAAACGTCCATCAGCCTCAATGCGCGCACGATAGTACTGGACTTCCATTCCATTCCATCCCTTTATTGCATCCCAGCATTAATCTTTAGAACACAAATGCTCGGATAGGATAAAAAAAAAGCCGCTATTATAGCGGGTTCACAAAGGCCCCTGTCTGTACAGTATTTGGCAGCAGAAAGTCGACAGTTTATACATTATACAGCACAGAGAAAACAGCAGCGCATCGGTACCCAAATTATTAGGGGCGAAGCTCCTTAGGACCTAGCCTTGTCGGCTTGCGTCACGATACACAAAACCGAAACTGAACACCTGCGCAACAAAAAACAAGAAAGAAACGAGAACATCTCTGTAAAACTGACTTTATGTGTACATCAGTGATATGACTGCACGATACATAATAGAAAGAATACGGCAGGGGGCGCTGCACTAGAAAATCCAGATGGCACTGTGTACAAAACGGTGAATCGTTCTCTGCACTGCTCAACCTGCCATGGATCGGATCGAACACGAACGCGCTGTCGTCCTTGAAAGGTAGCGTCGACGCAGAGGGCTAGCGACTCCGGAGCTAACGTGGAGCGGCTATAGAATGTAAAATAGATTTATTCCCAGGGGGGAGTAAATGGCGCTTCCTTTAGCGACCCCACCCTCCATCTAAATGGAGTTAATTATAGTCCGTAGGGTCAGAGTAAACTTTTACTTCGCATTGGTCGGAGTTCCTGCGTGGTGCCTTGGGAGTATATATTTTTATTTTTTACTCCGTCCCTGACGCAGTTCCTGCGTGGTCCCTTGGGAGCATATATTTGTATCCCTGAGTATATTTAAACATGCGGTTGTTTTTGTTGAAGTGGAAAGCCGTTATCGCTTTCCAGTGACACGCGCACTCATTTTGATTGTTTGCGGGGAGCGCTGTTATCACTTTCTGTTACGCGCAACGCAGGCCGCGTTTACCTTGTATGCCACTTCTGGAACCGTGTCGACCATTCTTGTAACTTTGCATGCTTGACTTCTGGAACTTCAGAGATAATGCGAGAACGCGTTATGACGCGTGTATAAAAGCCGACGCATTACGCTGCCTGTCAGTCTTTCCGTCAACCGACGACTGTTCACGCCGCTGTAACTGTGAATTGTGATTGGCCTTGTTTTTTTTGCTGGGCACAAGTTCGCCCAATAAAGAGTTCGCCTGACATCAGCTTGAGTCCTGCGTGCTTCGTCTCAAGTGCTACGTGTGTCACAACCACGTGACATTTGGAGGTGCTTCTCGGTCCATGTACCGTACGCCCCTGTCCAGCCGTGAGCCAAGCCCAAGCCGCCAAGAGGACGACGCCAACACGGCCTTTCGAGTTAGCCGCAGACAACGAGGACTTCCGCCCGAATACCTGCCGCTTCCCGACAAGGACAAAAAAAACAAGGGCTGCAACCAAACCGGCATCCACGATGAGGGAAGCAAGTTCTCCGGCAACCGTGGTCGTCGACCAGCCCAAAGAGCCACCTACCTTCCGCGGATCGTCATACGAAGAGCCGGAAAGCTAGTTGGACATCTACGACCGCGTCGCAGTCCTTAACAATTGGGACCCCGAAGATAAGCTGCGCCATGTATACTTCTATTTGGAGGACGCAGCAAGGACTTGGTCCGAGAACGCTTCGAACCTGGGACGACTTCCGGGCTGCTTTCCTGCCAACCTTTGCAAGCGTCGTGCGGAAGGAAAGAGCTGCATCACTCCTTGAGACCCGTGTGCAGCTCCCCAACGAAAACGTAACGATTTTTACGGAGGAGATGACGCGACTTTCCCGCCGACGCCGACATGTCTGAGGACAAGAACGTTCACCTGCTTATGCGAGGAGTGAAGCAGGAGCTCTTCGGGGGACTGATCAGAAACCCGCCAAAGACGGTTCAAGAGTTTCTCTCCGAGGCTACCACCATTGAAAAGACCCTCGAGATGCGAACCCGGCAATACAATCGCCGCATGTTCCCAGACATTGTAGAAGTCTAAGGACTCGGCCGCGACGACCTACGCGAGACCATAAGGGCTGTCGTTAGCGAAGAACCACGCCGGATGTTTCTGTCGTCTCAGTCCCAAGTCACCTCCCTTGAAGACATCGTTCGCGAAGAGCTACAGTGCTCGCTGAGTGTTCCCGAACCACCGACACCCCAACCGGAGTCGATGACCTACGCCGCTGCTGCACGCCGAGCTGCCGCCGCTCCTCGCCCAAGCCAGGACCCAACGCCCTCGCAGTTTCGTCGCCAGCCACCGCCGCCACCTCCGACGCCATCCCGCTCGCCAGTAATCCAGTGCGCGCCGAGCAAAACTGATGTTTGGCGCACCCCGAACCACCGCCCACTATGCTAATATGTGGCGAAGCCGGGCACACCTACCACTACTGCCAGTACCGTGAGATGTGACTGCTTGGCTTCGACGTGAACGCGCCGCGTCCGCGCCCAGGTGAGCGACCTCGCGACATCGTCCACTACATCGCCGGATCGCAGTGGCAACGATGGCGACCATCCTGTTCACCTTCGCCTGGCCGCTGCGTCTCCCCGGATTGTCACCAGTGCACCGGCCCTAACCGGGGCCGATTTCCAAGCCCCTATCCGGGAAACTAAAGGCAGCAACCGATGGAGGTACGGTTGCTGCATGACGCAATGCCGAAGACCCTCCGCCGCCGCGGCCGCCGATAACGACGACCACGACGCACGAACCCTCCCGACGTAGTCGCAGCACGCCGACCGACCCGAGTCTTCACGAGAAAGCCTCGCCGCCGACGCGACATAGCAGCGCCGGAGCAAGCCGACGCAGCCGTGATCCGACGCTCCGTCCTAACACGAACGCCAGACGACGAACCACCGACCTCGATGTGATTATCGACGGCCACAGCGTCACCGTCCTAGTCGATACCGGCGCCGACTACTCTGTCATCAGTGGTCTCTTCGCCGCCAAACTCAAGAAGGTAAAGACCGCATGGGAAGGACCAGATATCCGAATAGCAAGGGGCCACCTTATAACACCGACTGGAACCTGCGTGGCAAGAGCCACGATTGACACCCAGACGTATTCGGTGAGTTTTGTGGTCCTGCAGCAATGCTCGCTAGACGTCATTTTAGGCATGGATTTCCTGGACCAGCACGGCGCCGTCATGCACCTAACATCCATGTCAATCACGCCGTCCACGGATAACGCAACGCCGTCAGAGTGCAACATCGCTTATCATGCCTTGAATGTGACAGAAGAGCAGGTAACCGTCTCGCCACTGTCGAGCGTCATTGTTTCCGTCGACACCAACTTACAAGGCGTCATCGAAGGCGACCGTCACTTCCTCCTAGACCGTCAGATGTGCGTCGCAAGAGGTATAGCCAAGCTTCATAACGGCGAAGCCAAGGTAATGGTGACGAACTTCAGCAATGAATACCGGCACCTGAATAGGGGTACGACGGTCGTGTACCTAAGTGAATTTGTGGAAGTAAGCAATGCCTTCGCCCTCACCGATTCTCGCGGACCCGCAACGACGGCCGGAGTGTCCGCTCCCGCCTTCGACGTTAATCAATGCCTTTCCAGGCAGCAACAAGAGGACCTCAAGGCCTTACTCCAGCAATACAAGGATTGCTTTTCGTCGTCATCGAGGCTTCGTCAGACCCCTCTCGCAAGACATCGCATCATAACCGACGAATATGCCCGTCCTCTCCGTCAGAGCCCCTACCGAGTTTCGGCACCGGAACGCGAGGCCATAAAGCAACAAGTCGACGAAATGCTGCGTGACGACATCATTCAGCCGTCTACGAGTCCGAGGGCATCAGCCGTGGTGTTAGTGAAGAATAAGGATGGAACCCTACGTTTTTGCGTCGATTATCGTCGCCTGAACAAGATAACGAAGAAAGACGTGTATCCTCTCCCACGGATATACCATGCTTTGGATCGACTCCACAACGCAAAGTATTTTTCGTCGATGGACCTCAAAACCGGCTACTGGAAAATCGAAGTAGACGAGAGATACCGAGAGAAGACTGCCTTCATAACACTAGAGGGCCTGTTCGAGTTTAAGGTCATGCCCTTTGGCCTTTTGCTCAGCGCCTGCGACGTTCCAAAAGGTTATGGACACAATACTAGCAGGCTTGAAGTGGCAGGCTTGTCACTTCAAGCCTGCTAGTAAATAACATTTTCCTATTCTAGCCACTATACCATGGCTGCCTGAACAGCTCGCGGTGTACACCTTTCCCACGAGGAGGCTTCGGTGTTGCACAAGGCCGAGCCCGCAGCGACGCCAGTGGCCATTCCCGATATGCGGCGTTCATTGTTCGCGTCGACCAGCGAGGTTGCTTTGCCGGTGCAATACGTCAATGGCTGACGCACGCGCGCCTCCCTGGAATGCACGCAATGGACGCAGTCCTCGCTTTGAGCGTAAGTGCTGGCTGGAGGATTCGGGGCACAGCAGCACGGAGGGGGCAATTATAGGATAAGGACTGAGGACACACGCCTAGCTGCGCCACCGGCACACAAATGGTATACGCGAAGATCACGGCTCGTTAAATGTGTCTACCTTCGAGCCAGCAGAAGAAAAAGCGGTTTTCGACGTGGGGTGATCGCCGAAGAATATTCCGGAAAGTTCATTTTCCATAGGACCTCCTCTAGCTAGTCTCCCGGCCCTCTTCGATCGCCAACAGAGGTTTCAAAAGCTTTTCTGAGCGACCAGCTGAAGGGACTGTTCTAGGAACATGTTCAACACTCACCCCTTGTTTTCGTTTTCGCATGCATTCTCTCCTACAGGAGCCTTACAATTGAAGTCACTGCCTCGCCGGTGCTGTTTTGGAAGTCACGAATATTTACACGCAGAGAAGATTGTTCCAGCGACTTCTGGAACAGCCACGTCCATTGCAACGACGGCTTCCAACACCGCCCCCCCCCCCCTTCTTGCTTTTCCCTCCTCGTGCCCCCCTCTTCCGTCTGCCTGGTCACAGCACTTGTATAGAACCGTGAATGGACGTGTAGCTACATCCTGATTTGGGAGTTTCGTGCAGCGCAGCCAAGGCCACGTGACCATGACCGCAGTATCGGCTGCAAATAAACGTTGCAGGAAAGCCTGACAAACACGTTGCGGGGCTAGTCGGCCAAACATGTTGCTTCAAATGTTCAGCGCTACTTGTTAAAAATAGACTGTACAGTTACACACACAGGACGGGTGCTACTCCAACTATCTTTATTGAAACTACACAAGTGACCCCCTATAGCAAATGTACATAATGAGCGCATGCGCGAGGTCAATGAAAAACAGATATTAATGTGCTAGGAATACATATATCAGCTCTTATTTAGGAATGCAATCTCACAGTCACGCGAGCAAATAGATGTGGTGCTGATGCATGTGTCGCCCTTTTGCTTGATAAAGTGCGCTTTTGATATTTCGCGGGCCAATTGGTCTTTACTGCGACTTAAAATTTTTATTCCATCAAGTCGTGGCTCACAATCCGGGCAATTGCTGCAATGGGCGGGCAGGTTTAGGCATCTCGCTGACTCATCCTCTAATGAGCGCTCATTTAACAGCCCTGAGGAACCTTGCTGCCACCGCAGACCCTAGGGCACAGTTTGGTCAATTTTTGTGGGGCAGAGAAGACAATCTGGACACCGCACTTGTTGCCAACCCTTTTCAGGTTATGAGACACCCTATGCATGTAGGGTACGACCGCAGGTCTGGCCTCGCTACGTTCTGGTCTCCGAGGCTTCTTCCTTACTCTGAATTTCTGCAAAAGCGACTCCATCACGGCTGTCAGTACATGGCCAGGGTACCCTGATTTCTGCAGCCTCGCTGCCTCACCCTTGAAGCTCGCACGACCACGACTTTAGGAGAGCCGACTGAAGCGAGAGGGTCGCGATAGCCCTTTTTACATTCTTGGACTGAGCCAAATCAAAGGGTAAAAAATCTTTTTTTTTTTTTGCTCTAGGGCGATTACACCAGCAAACATATCTGTCCCCGAACTTGATGTAAAAGTCCAGAAATTATAGGCCATTTTCTTTCGGTACCTCATATGTAAATGACAGCCCTTTTCCATGTTGTGCAAACTTCTGCAAAATGTCCATTGCATTTTTTTCATAGCAAGCAGATGCATTTTCATTTAGAAGGATCAACAAATCATCGACATATCTAAAAATCTTAAGGTCTCTTCCCTCGTCAGTTATTGCAGCTAGAGCATTGTCAAAAGATGCTAAAATATGTTACATAAGTCGGGAGCTACACATGAACCGATGCAAATACCACGGCGCTGGATAAACCGTTGGTTGTCATATTCTATAAAAGTTGCATTGACATAAAATTCCGAAAGGCACATAAAATTGGTCCACGCTCAACCCAGAAGCGTTTTCAAAAGTAGTTTCGCCGTTCGCTTGTATACAGTCTCTAACAGCAACAAACAGGTCCTTATGGGTTATCGAATAGAACAGATCTTCCACATCTACCGAGAAAGCCTAGCCCACACGTTTCTGTTCTTCTAACATGTTCACAACACCTAGGCATCTCTTCGTGGCGAAAGGGTCAGAAATTTCTAGATTCTTTAGGTGCAGAAGGCGAAAAGAAGCGATATTCTTCTGCCAGGCACCTCTTAAATGCGAAGCATTTCTTAGCGAACTTCGGCGACTTGAGCGTATCTATCTATCTATCTATCTATCTATCTATCTATCTATCTATCTATCTATCTATCTATCTATCTATCTATCTATCTAGCCGCCAACGACTTTGTGCTCTCCTTGCCGTTTCATTCAGGGGATGCACACGAAAATTATTATGCCACAACATGACTGCATGAGAAACATCAATGGCAGGTCATAACATGAAAATCACGACATGCATGTCACGAGCGGCATTATTTACATACCACGATATTGGTGCTCTACTGGCGTTTTCCTTAAAGGATGTATACGAAAATTGCTATGCCACAACATGACTGCATGACGAACGTAAATGAGATGTCAAAACATGAATATCATGACATGCATGTCGTGAGCGGCATGATTTACATGCCACGATCTCGGTGCTCTCCTGGCCGTTTCTTTAATGGGATGTAAACGAAAATTGGTATTCCACAATATGACTGCATGAAGAACATAAATGGCAGGTCTTAACATGAAAATTATGATACGAAGTCATGAGCGGCGTTATTTTCATGCCACGGTCTTCGTGCTCTCCTGGCCGTTTCGTTAATGCGACGTATATGAAAATTGATATGGCAAAACATGCTGCAAGGCAAACATAAATGACAGGTCATAATATGAAAATCAGGTCATAATATGAAAATGTCATGAGTGGCATGATTTACATGCCATGGTGTTGGTGCTCCCCTGGCCGTTTCGTTAATGGGACGTATACGAAAATTAGAATGCCATAACATGACTGCAAGATGAACATAAATAACAGGTCAAAACACGAAAATCATGACATGCATGTCATGAGCGGCATGATTTACAAGCCCCGGTCACGGTACTGTCCTGGCCGTTTGGTTAATGGGACCTATACAAAAATTCGAAGGACATAACATGACTGGATGACGAACATAAATGACAGGTCATAACATGGAAATCATAACATGCATGTTATGAGCCGCATGATTGACATGCCACTGTCTTGGTGCTCTTGCGGCCGTTTCGTTTCACCTGATATATACCAAAATTTGTGTGGCGAGACAAAAATGTATGACGACAATGTGCGACACGTTTTAAAAACATGAAAGTCGTGACATCCATGCCATGAGCGGCATGATTTACATGCCGCGCGTATCTTTAATCGGATGTATACCAAAATTGCTATGACACAACACGACTCCATGAAGTACGTAAATGACAGGTCATAACATTAGAATCATGACATACGTGTCATGAGCGGCATAGTTTTGAAGCCACAGTCTTGGTACTCTTGCGGCCGTTTCGTTAAATTGATATAGACCAAAATTGGTATAGCGAGACAACAATGCAGATCCACTTTCCGTTCCTGATGCGCGCTTCGTATTTCCTTGATTCCCACTGCACGTGGGATCTGCCAATTTTTTTCACTTACTGTTTCCTAAATTGCGCATCAGGTTTATGGGTTTTAACAGCCTAGAATGCGAACAAAGTGTTAACGCTAGAATTCGCGATAGCTCTAGACAATTTCAAGAGTTACATTGATCTACACAGGGCCATGGACTGGTTTGCCCTTAATACGGGTAGCGGACGGCTTTACTTTCTTTGATATGGCTTGCAATGCTTTCTCGTTTTATACCACTGCGGAATGACGACGAAGCATCCATTCTTATCTGCTTATAAAATTTTATGTCCATGCAACTTTTATAGAATTTGACAACCAACGGTTTATCCAGCGCCGTGGTATTTGCATCGGTTCATGTGTAGCTCCCGACTTACGTAACATATTTTAGCATCTTTTGACAATGCTCTAGCTGCAATAACTGACGAGGGAAGAGACCTTAAGATTTTTAGATATGTCGATGATTTGTTGATCCTTCTAAATGAAAATGCATCTGCTTGCTATGAAAAAAATGCAATGGACATTTCGCAGAAGTTTGCACAACATGGAAAAGGGCTGTCATTTACATATGAGGTACCGAAAGAAAATGGCCTATAATTTCTGGACTTTTACATCAAGTTCGGGGACAGATATGTTTGCTGGTGTAATCGCCCTAGAGCAAAAAAAAAAAAAGATTTTTTACACTTTGATTTGGCTCAGTCCAAGAATGTAAAAAGGGCTATCGCGACCCTCTCGCTTCAGTCGGCTCTCCTAAAGTCGTGGTCGTGCGAGCTTCAAGGGTGAGGCAGCGAGGCTGCAGAAATCAGGGTACCCTGGCCATGTACTGACAGCCGTTATGGAGTCGCTTTTGCAGAAATTCAGAGTAAGGAAGAAGCCTCGGAGACCAGAACGTAGCGAGGCCAGACCTGCGGTCGTACCCTACATGCATAGGGTGTCTCATAACGTGAAAAGGGTTGGCAACAAGTGCGGTGTCCAGATTGTCTTCTCTGCCCCACAAAAATTGACCAAACTGTGCCCTAGGGTCTGCGGTGGCAGCAAGGTTCCTCAGGGCTGTTAAATGAGCGCTCATTAGAGGATGAGTCAGCGAGATGCCTAAACCTGCCCGCCCATTGCAGCAATTGCCCGGATTGTGAGCCACGACTTGATGGAATAAAAATTTTAAGTCGCAGTAAAGACCAATTGGCCCGCGAAATATCAAAAGCGCACTTTATCAAGCAAAAGGGCGACACATGCATCAGCACCACATCTATTTGCTCGCGTGACTGTGAGATTGCATTCCTAAATAAGAGCTGATATATGTATTCCTAGCACATTAATCTCTGTTTTTCATTGACCTCGCGCATGCGCTCATTATGTACATTTGCTATAGAGGGTCACTTGTGTGGTTTCAATAAACAAAGTAGGAGTAGCACCCGTCCTGTGTGTGTAACTGTACAGTCTACGTCTACCAAGTAAGGTGGACATTTGAAGCAACAGGAAAGCCTACTTGTACTTTTCTATCGGTCCACTGATATCTCCTCTTCTACATGCCCTATTTAAACACTTCACTATACCGAGCGCATAGATGTATTCTCGAATGCAATACAAAAAGAATTATTTAGCTGGATTCCTTACTTTTAGGGGCGGAGCTCGTTAAGGCGTGGGTCATTCGTCGCCTGTATGTATGTATGTAGTAACCACCCGCGTGCCGGGAGGCACGCGCTCGCCCTCGGCGCGTGCTTCCCGGCGCGTGCCTCGCTCTCTCTCCCGGCGCGTGCCTCTGCTGTCTTGTGAGAGAGAGAGAGAGCGAAAGGCACGCGTTGGCTATGGAAACGCTTGTCCGTCGCGGTGGTGTGGTGGTTACGGTACTCGGCTGCCACCCAAAATACGCGGGTTCGATCCCGGCCGCGGCCCGTGCCAGAGGCCTGAGGCCCGTGCCAGAGGCCCCTGTACTGTGCGTTGTCAGTGCACGTTAAAGAACCCCAGGTGGTATAAATTTCCGGAGCCCTCCACTACGGCCTTGCTCTCCTCTCTATCTCTTTCACTCCCTTTCCCCCACCCCCACGGACGCTTAGCCGTGCTCCCTACATGGGCTGCAGCAATTAGCGTCCTTTCCTAACCGAACCACAACCACAATCAAACGCTCTTTCTTAGAGGAACGCTGTACTAGCTCGCAAATAAGGAGAACGCGCCCTCACCCGCGAGAGACAACGTTGGCGCAGGCAGCGTCTCCTAGCGAGTTTCTTGATATAGAAATACCGACTGCTCGCGTTGGAGAAGCGTTTACCGGCAACCCATATATATATATATATATATATATATATATATATATATATATATATATATATATATATATATATATATATATATACATACATATAGGCACTGGATCTTGACTTGCAATGAAGTGCCGGTGGGAGATTTCACTTGTGCATAGTTGAACCATGAGGATTCGTAGCGTGCGCGTTAACTAAATTAATCCGTAACTCGGCACGATCTACGATGAACCTCCCGAGCTTCGCCCACTCATCATCATTCACTCCGTAGATATGCTGTAATTTTTTTTAAAAGAATATTACCGATTTTAGTTTTTATAAGGCTAATTTACAAGATACATCGAAATAAATTGCAGGTGATCGTAAACAATGACGCAGCGTTTATTATACTGAATGAAGAGAAAGATAAATTGATGCATACATGACCTATAACATAAAAGCATATTTTAGTTTTAATGTCTTCATAACGTCGTAATGAAAATAAGTACGGCCATAGCTTTTCGAGATAGCATATATCTCCTTTCAGGCATACTACGGGCTAACTGTAACACTCCTGCGTGCAAATTTGTGGAAGCTATTCGCAGTAATATAGCTTTAAAAACAACTGTTTCAAACAATGGCAATGCGGCCGGACTTCTTATTCCTTCATCTTTCTGTAACAGACCAGATTCTTCTAGTACTACTCAATTCTACGTTACCTATATTGTTATTTGTTAAATCGTACCAAACTTGATTTTGACAAAAATAACACACGCACTTCAAAAAGTATACTGGCTCACTCACCCACGCTGTCGTAGTGCCTGGTATCCCTGGCTGACATTCGATCACTCCGCAACACTAGGAAGACGTAGGCTCCAGCGACGATTCGCTGCTGTCTACCGAAATATCGCTGCTTGTAACGTTCACAAGAGGCAAGAAACGATTTCATTTTTTTTCTAACGCCGCCGGAGGCCTGCCACTTCGCGCAAGCATTGCATCGGTTCGACTGGGTGGATACGCCCGGCGCCATGTTAGGTCTGAGAGGCCTCGTCGGGCTGCGACGTCACTCCTCCAGCAGCCAATGAGGGTTGCCGGGCGCGATGAGGCGGTGGTACGGGAGCATATGCAGGTAGATACCGGAGGGAAAAACGAACTCCGGTCATTGTTTACCGGAGGAGAATCATGGAAGGCGCCCCTTTTCCCTCCGTGCTTCGCGCGCCGGATTGAAACCGCGTCGAAGCCTCGCACGTACTCCGGCACATCCCGATGTGTCGGTTATAGGTGAGGTCACCGGAGGTTAGCGGGAGTATTATTCTGCAAGACCTCCCAGCTGGGTATGTTTTCGCTTTCAGTGTAATCGCGCAGGTGTCATGCCACACAATTCTTTATTAGTTCACACTCCGTCTCGCGTGACCTCCCTCGCGGTCGGGTACAAGTCGACGTCGATATCCCTTGAGCACTCGCCGATGAAAAGCGGTCCGCAGTGCCCCCCCGGCACCGGAACATGGTGCCGAATGGATCACGCGAGAGAGCGTCAAAGCGCCTTTCCTCGGCATTCGCGAACAGTGGAAGCTCTGCACGCAAGTGTCGCGCGTGTAATGCGCACGAATTGGGCTTTCAGTGAGTTCTTTAAGTGAAATTTTTAACGAATTGTACTGGAAGAAATTAAAATTTGCTCTGGAAATATCTGCGCGTTGGCGTGGGAATTGCGGGGTCTGTTGCCCCGGGTTTCTGTACACGTAGCTCGAGATGATTATGTCCGCCGGACGACTACGCCGGATATCCTGCGGTACGAGCTGCTCCTCAAAGCTATTGCGTTAAAAATTCTAACCATTTTCATGCCATGAACACGGCTGAAAGCGATCGGGCGCCTCGTCCAATTGAAGTACTTTGCATCACTTGCATGTGAGTGTCTGCTGTGTGAGGCGACCTGCGGCCTCGTTGTTGGGCGCTCTTCATGGCACGGAACGGGCTGCACCTGCATGTCAGCTGCCGTAAAAGGTGTCCACTGCCTCTTAGCTACACGACCCAGTTGCATTGCTTAGGTTTATTACAGTTAATGTAGCCCTCCGAGAGAAGTGCGAATTGTTTATCATAACTTTTAGAAGACGTTCAAATGAAGCAGCCGTAGCAAGTGTTTTGCTTTTCAGTCGTGTTACAATCTTCGGCACAACACCATTGATATGCTTCCCATAAATTCAACTTCTGCAATCGTGGGTGTATAGTCAAGTGGTTGTGACACCTGGCTTCCGAAAGCGAGGTATGTGATGGCATCCCGGCACGCAAAGAAAGTTAATTTAGTCTTCTTTATTTCTCACTTCCGGGCCAGTACTACGACTACTTTGCTACGGCTCAGGGTAAACTAAAGCATCCTCGTTGTAAAGTCAAATTTCTGCTAACCTTTATGCTATACTTAAGCGTGTCGTTGTAACACTGTAAGTTCACATCGTACTATTATGCTGCATGTTGCTATAGCACTATTTTGCACGCCCTAATAAACAAAAAGGTATTGTTCTTCTTCCGCAGCACGCAGTCCCGTGTTCTCTCACCTGAGCACTTCCTTGTACGGCCTGAGCACCATCCGGGCTTTCAATGCCCAGCGGACCTTCGAGCGTATGTTCGACCTGAAGCAAGACCACCACACTTCAGCGTGGTACATGTTCCTGTGCACGGCTCGATGGTTCGGGATAACGCTGGACTCCATCTGCTTCGCGTACATCACCATTGTCACCTTTTCATTGGCCCTCTCATCTGATGGTAGGTTGGCCCTTAAACACTCTCCCGAAAAAAAGGCACAAATTCAAAGCGGCTCCTGCCACATAATATATATATTAAATAAAGCTATAGTGCCAGCAGTTGTAATCATAATGCTCGGGCAAAGTGAATTGCGCTACTAATGTGTGATAAGCGCGACCCACGTGTTCGGCCGGCATTCGGTATGCTTTGTACAAATTTGCTCGATCCCATAGGAATACTTCAACGAACGGCGCTTATGATAGCACATCAACGCACCGCATAGTGCTTTTTTTTTTCGACAAAACAGACGTCCGCGCTTTGGACTAACTTGAGTCAACGTTTCAGTCGCCACGGTGCTGCGGCGTTCATGGTTAGCCCACGTTAACCATATTCATAAGTGGTACCCATGCTCTTTGTACGCCCTTGATCCTACTTGGCTGAATGCCAAAGCAATTTCTCACAAGCAATTTCCTCGCTTCCTATGACACCGACACCGATTCCCGCATTGCGTGGGATCTGCCACACTTAACAAAAGTATTTTCGGGTGCTCACCACGAATCCAGTTCAATGAGAACTACAATGACGTTGCGGTGTTGAACGTATTAGTCACGCTAGCACATGGAAGCACAACCGAGCCCCCCCCCCCCCTCACCCTTCTTGTTCCGAGCGTGCCTCTTCTCCATCTGAGGACGGGCGAGAAAAGCTTATATAAACCAATGCTTGAGAAAGTAGTCGCCGTCCTGATAAAGACAAGTCCAGTTGTCGAAACTTTGGTTGCCCGTGTGTAACGGCATGAAAAGTGAAATTCAATGGTGCCAGGTAATATTTAAGATTTTTTTTTTGGCCCCCCAAGCTTTCTTTCACCTGCACTTTCAGTACAGTGCAAGGGATGCAGCTGCTGCACCTTAAAATCAACGAACTCAATTCAAAAGGCGAAGTGATTCTAAAACGCTGGTACTGCATACACCAAGATACGAACGACATAGAGCGTAGAAGTTAAAAAAGATTGTGGGAGCATCGCCTCCAGAGTTGAACACGGAAGCGATACCTGGCCCCATTCTCATCGCGCTCTCTTTGGCTTGTCATGCTCTTCAGTCGCAAAACCACGTAATTGTCATGAGAGCACTTTGTGGAAAGTACGAGTTACTTGTTACATATGTTTTTACTCGTGAAGATGAGGCTGTCAGTTACTGCAATGTAATGCGGAAAGTACGAAGTAGCCATGCGCCATCAAAAGTCGCTGATCAAGGAGGAACTGCAGTTCGCTGGGCACTTGTACATAGCATAAAATCTATAACAAACGTATCAGCCCGGTGGCGTGAGGGGACGTCTACAAGGAAACAGATCTGGAGCTTCCGCGGACATGCCTCGCCGCCTTCTCGGACGCGGCCGGCCAAACTTGATAATATCAACAAACACAAATGGCTACCTTCATAAGTATAACAGCCCAAAAAGAAAACACACGTACCAGGAAGACATTCACGGGACAGAGTGCAGACTTCGACTAACAGTTTATTTTGGTTCAGCTTGCATATTTATGGGACACCCCTTCAATCACACCAAATAAAACAAGAAACCTTAGAAAAAAACAAGCAGATGCGCCGCCGATATCACGAGCGCCACCGCGTCATTCCCACGAGATCAAGCATTCACTCCCTACCTAGTGATATATAATCATGTAGCTTCTTAGCAAAATAGAACGGGCACTAACACTATGAGGCCGCCTGGTCAATCTACCGAGCTTCAATGAATTCCTTGTGCCGTTTTATTCCGGCATCAGCCCACCACAAAAGTTTGTTTGTAGGGCGGATTACAGCTATAGTCTCGGCAGCGCAACGTCAGGTGACCCGACATCAGTCTTGTCACGTTATAATCGTGCTCCTTAAGAGTCTCACTTAAGCACCCGCCGGTGTGGCCAATGTACCTTCCCCCACAGGATAGTGGAATGGAGTACACCATGTCATCCACGCAACGCACGGTGTTCTTTCGTGCATCGGGAGGCAGGTTCATCAGTGTTTACTGCCTTGCATATCCTACGTAAATTTTGAAGCACAGGAAAGACAACATGAATGCCCGCGGGACTACCCACCTTTCTTAGGTTGTGGGAAATCACGTGGCAAAGTGGGATGACGGTCATATTCCTTTTTTAAATGCGAAGCATTTCATAGCTAACTTCGACGACTTTGAGCGTATCTATCTATCTATCTATCTATCTATCTATCTATCTATCTATCTATCTATCTATCTATCTAGCTATCTAGCTATCTATCTATCTATCTATCTAACCACCTACGATTTTTTGCTCTCCTAGCCGTTTCGCTAATGGGATGTTTGCGAAAATTGGTATCACAACATGGCTGCGTGAAGAACATAAGTGACAGGACATAACATGAAAATCATGACATGCATGTCATGAGCGGCATGATTTACATGCCATGGTCTCGGTGCTTTCCTGGCCGTTTCGTTAATTGGATGTACACGAAAATTGGTATGCCGCAACATGACTGCATGACGAACATAAGTGACAGATCATAACATGAAAAGCATGACGTACATGTCATGAACGGCATGATTTACATGCCACGGTCATGGTTCTTTCCTGGCCGTTTCGTTAATGGGATGTATAAGAAAATTGGTATACCACAACATGGCTGTATGATGAACATAAATAAAGGTCGGAACATAAAATTCGTGACATGCATGTCATGATCGACATGATTTACATGCCACGCGTTGCTTTAATGGGATGTATATATAGTATTGGCGGCATTTGCAGGCGTCCCTTTAGTTCCTGAAATGCCTCGACTTGCGGCGTTTCCCATTTGAAGCCGACGTCGGCCTTCGAGAGGTACGTCTGTGTGGTTCGGCGATCCGCGAAAATTTCTTGACGAAGCGCCTGTAATAGGCGCAGAGGCTATTAAATCGCCGTACTGCGTTCTTCTCGGTGAGCGGAGGAAAATCGGCAGTCGCAGCTTTTTGTGCGGATCAGGGCGTACTGCCGACTTGCTAATAACATGACCAAGGAACAACAACTCCTCGTAGGCGAAGCGGCACTTTTATGGCTTCATGGTAAGTCCGGCGGCTTTCATTACCCGAAATACAGCTTTCACGCGCCGGAGCTGTTCGTCGAATGTGGAACGAAATGCGACTACGTCAAGCAGACGAGGCAAGTCTTTAGAAGGATGGACATGTGGGCAAGTTGGAACTCATTAGGCATATTGATGGTCAGCGCGAAACACGAGGACAAAAAGAAGAGAGGGACAGCGCTGTGGTTTGTGTCCCTTCCTTCTTTTTGTCCTCGTGTTTCGCGCTGACCATCAATATGTCTTTATGCAGCTTGGCTATGCCTCTTTCGATGCACATCTGACGGTGTATGAGCAAGTGCTGGTTGCCTTCGATGATGCCTTGTAAGTTGGTAGGTGCTTTCGTGCCGACGAAAATGACGACGCAGGGCAGTGGCGGAACGGTTACATGCTCTTCTGTCACATTCAAGACACAGTAATCGACGTTGCTGTTTAACGGCGTTGGATTATCCGCAGAAAGCGTGATTGACTTTGATCTTAGGTCCATGACTGCGCTGTGCTGGTCCAGGAAATGACATCTCGCGAGCATTGCTGCAGGACCACAAAACTCACCGAATACATCTGGCTGTCAATCGTGACTCTTGCCGTGCAGGTTCCAGTCGGCGTTGTAAGGTGGCCCCTTGCTGTTCGGATATCTGGTCCTTCCCATCAATATTTACCTTTTTTATTTATTTATTGATACTGCAGTCTCAAGCAGAGACTATAGCAGGTGTGAAATATTGATACATGATAATATAAAAAAGGCACAATAGTATACAAAGAAAATACATGAAGTGAAAAATACAAGGCACACAGGTAAGAACAATACGGCTAAGAAAATGAACAAGAAACACAATGAAATTTAACAGCAAATAGTAACTGTAAAATCCAAAAATACGAGAACAAGCTGAATAAACAGAAAAGAAACCAAAATTTCAAGGAGAAAATTTGTCGGATATATAATCGATTTGAACAAGATTATGCAGAAAATGGGAACGAATAATAAAAGAAGTATATTCAACTGTGCTAACGAACTACTGCAAGTATTTTTCGAACAAAGAAAGCGAGTCTTGTGTTACAATATTGTCGGTTAGGTTGTTCCAATCAACAATAGTTCTAGGGAAAAAAGAGTATTTAAAGCAGTTATTTCGTGGAAGTAAAGGCGTTATCGTGAAAGAATGTCTTTGCCTGGTTGCGTAACCCTGAGAATAATTGATAATGTGAGAGGAGTCTATGTTGCAATGTCCTTTAACTATTTGGTAAAATAATTTCAGTCGGCAAATTCTGCCTCTATTGGTAACTGAGGGCAACCCAGATCGTTTGATGAGTTCAGTAATTGAGGAACGACCGTATGAGTTATATATGTAACGAACTACTTTTTTTGTATTCTTTCGAGTTTGCCGATACTTGATTTGGTGTATGGGTCCCAAATTGGCACTGCATATTCAATCATAGGAGATATAATGGACTGGTATGCAAGGAAACGAACGGAAGGAGTTGATAATTTTAAGGATCGTCTTAAAAAGAATAATTTACGTAATGCCTTATTTGTAACAACATCTATATGTTTTGACCATGATAAATTATTTGTGAACCATAAACCCAGGTATTTATATTCATCGACCTCCGAGAGAGTGTTTCCGTTTGCTCCGTAATGAAATAAAAGTGGTTTCTTTTTGTGGGTGATTCGCATAAAGACCGTCTTGTCGTAATTAATAGTCATCTGCCACTGTTCACACCATGATATGATTCTTTGGAAGTTTTCATTTAACCTAATCTGATCCTCGATTGACCTAACTGTTTCATAAATCACGCAGTCATCTGCATAGAGTTTAATCTTAACATTAATATCAGTGGTGATGTCATTTATAAACATTAAAAATAACAGAGGCCCAAGTACGGACCCCTGAGGGACGCCAGAAACAACTTCAACTCGACCTGAGCAGGTGCCATTTAGGGAAACGTATTGGTAGCGGTTCATCAGGTAAGCTCTAATCCATGCCAGTAGAGTATGATTTGCTATAATAAAACCTAGTTTGTGAAGTAATTTATTATGCGATACTTTATCAAAGGCCTTACTAAAATCCATGTATATAGCGTCTGTTTGATATCCTTTATTTATAGCTTCGGCAAAATCATGCGTAATTCCCAGTAATTGTGTATTTGTAGAATAACCGCGTCTATAGCCGTGTTGTGCATCTGTTAGAACTTTATACTTTTCAAGAAATTCGACTATATGCTTATAAATTATGTGCTCGAATATTTTACATGAAGTAGATGTTAATGAAATGGGCCGATAATTCGCGATGTTGGATTTATCACCAGATTTAAACAGTGGTTTGATTCTCGCGGTTTTCCAGTCATCCGGCAATGCACCGTCACCGAGAGATTTTTTGAACAATACGAGTAAATACTTCGCACACCACTCTGCATATCTTTTTAAGAAGGCGTTTGGGATATCGTCTGGGCCAGGGGATTTTTTAACATCTATGTTAAGCAGGAGGTTTAAAATACCCTGCTCGGTGATTCTCACATCAGGCATAGGTGGAAAAGACATACTAAACATTGGAAGAAAACTATTATCTGTTGTAAATACAGATCTAAAGTGATTATTGAAAGCAGCAGACACAGCTGTGTCATCAGTAATGATATGTCCATTAAGTGAAAACGAGGTAGTGCTACATGAACTCGGCTTAATCGACCTCCAAAACTTTTCAGGTGACGCCTTAATAAAAGAGGGAAGTGATACACCATAGTATTTTGCCTTATCCTCCTGAGTTTGTAGTTTCAGTTTTGTTGCTAATGTAGCAATAGAATCATCTAGTGAAGAGCAAAACGGATTTCTGGCCTTTTTATTTTTCAGTCTCCTAAGTTTACGTTGTAGCTGGAGCGTTTGTCGGGTGATCCAAGCATTTTTACCTGGTGATTTTTTAGTTATTAGTGGTACGTAACGTACTATACATTCCTTAACAATGTTTTTGAAAGTTAGCCATAGATCGTTTATATTGCTCGTGTTTTCTGAGAAAGCATTAAAGGAGAGGTCCAGAAAGTCAATGATTGACTCATCATCAGCGCGAGAAAAGTTTGGGTACTGGCGATTGACAGTGAGCTGATCATACGAAGCGTTAGTTAAAGTTAAAACCACAGCTTCATGATCAGATATTCCCGGTACAACATCACACAATACATCATTTTTAACAGTACCACTAACAAAGAAGAGATCGAGGATTGAAATTGCACTGTGAATTCTAGTAGGTTGGGATACAATCTGTAGCAAATCGTAATTAAAAACTATGTCTAGCATTTTTGTGTCACTTAGATCAGAAGACTGCGTGGAGAAAGTGTTCCAATTAATACTCGGAAAATTGAAATCACCAGCGAGAATTAATCTGTCCTCTGGTTTTATATGACAGCACATGTAATCATCAAGATTTTCCAGAACCGAGACAGAGGAGTCAGGCGGCCTATAAATAGCTCCGAGAACGTATCTCATTTTGTCAATATATATAGTGCAAAAAATGCTTTCAACTCCTGAAATTTCAGGCATTCTAACGAGTTGTAAGGGTGCCCTAAATAATATAGCAACCCCGCCTCCTCTTCTGTCTCGATCTTTACGAAAGCACATGTAGTTTTTCGGAACAAATTCGCTGTCGGATATGTCATCGCTTAACCAAGTTTCTGTAAGCACAGCGATATCTGGTTCGTGGGTAAGAAACAAGGCTTCAAGCAGGACAGTTTTATTTACAATACTACGACAATTTACGTTAAGGATAGATATATTTTGAGTACCTTCTTCAGCTTTGCGGCAAAGAGACCACTGATGACAGAGTAGTCGGCGCCGGTATCGACTGAGGCGGTGACGCTGTGGTCGTCGATAATCACGTCGAGGTCGTTGTTTCGCGGTGTGGATTTTCGGTTATGTGGGGGCGTCGGATCATGCTGCGTCGGCTTGCTCCGGTGCTTCTATGTCGTGTCGGCGGTGAAGCTTTGTCGTGCAGACCCTGTTCAGGCGGCGCGCTGAGACTACATCGGGAGGGTTGGTGCGTCGTGGTCGTCGTCGTCGGCGGCGGCGGCGGCGGCGGCGGAGGAGTATCTTCGTCATTGAGTCGTGCAGCAAGCGCACCTCCATCGGTTGCTGCCTTCAGTTTCCCTGATAGGGGCTTGGAGATCGGCCCCGGTTGGGGCCGGTGTACTGGCGGCGATGCCGGGAGACGTAGCAGCCAGGCGAATGTGAACCGGATGTTCGTCGTCGTTGCCACTGCGATCCGGCGATGTAGTCGGCAACGTCGCGAGGTCGTTCACCTGGGCGCGGTTTCGGCGCGTTCACGTCGAAGCCACGCAGTCCCATCTCACGGTACCGACAGCTTTTGGTTGCTAATTTTGTTGGACTTTCATCACGTCCACAAACTTTTTCTCGGTTTTATGGGCGCGAGCCAGCAAGCCTTGAAGCGTGACAATTTTGTTTGAGCAAGAAAAAGGCATAGTCGGAAAATGTACTTTATTCCCTGATTTTACTAGCAACGTATTGCAAACTATAAAACTCAATATACGCCACAATAGCACAGAGCTGTGTATCTCGTGCAGTAAATACAAATGTTCGCATTCTGTATCGGTTACGCAGACATAAGAGAAGTCTTCACACAAATCATCGTATATAGAATATGACTGCGGCGTTCCCCACGTTTATTGGCTGTACACAATACAGTTCCCTAGAAACGACGGTTGCTACTAACAAGTTTTTGAATAATGAAATGATCATGCAGTGCCGATGACCTGCACGTTGAGCCCAACACTACCATCTCCTTTTTTCTTCTTTTTCTATTAAACTTGCTAGTCGGAACAACCTTCTATAGCAACCTAATGGCCTACATAACTCAGCTTGTGCTAATGTACCATTGCATATTGAGCAAATTATATTTACATTTAAACGCTTGGCTTTTTTTCTCTATGCGTCGCGCAAACCCTCGTTCAAAGCTGTAGTATTGCTCACAGGGCATCATTACAGAATTATACAGTAGTATATTGCGGTTATTTATTTCTCGCAATTTGTAATGCACATATATTCAATCACAGTTTACGCATGAGTAGCACAATCCTACAACAAACAAATGTCACCCTGCACACAGAGATTTTCATCGAGATAAAGTAAATGCAGTATAGGCAAGTGTCGATGGTTAATCATCCTTGGAAACTGGGCTAGGACAGAGTCATTCGCAAAGGTACTACGGAACGCGCACCTTCGGGACATGGGAAAATGATCACAAAAGTATTTCAGATCGACTGCATTTAATGAATCAGCCTGGGCAGGCAGCTCAGAACGAGCCTATTCTGACCGGTTTTCAAGACATTCCTCTAATACGCCTCTACCATACAAACTGTTTCTTTTATAGAGATCATAAGCTCAGCTTCGTGCGTCATGTTAGAAGCATAGGACAAATCTGAGCGGTATTATTAGTTTTGTACTTCGCTGGAGGTAATTTGTCATTTGACTTTCCAAGACGCCTTTCGAAGAAGCAATGAATGCGATAGCAAGCAATTGTAATGCTATACGAAGTGAGGCTCGCAGCTTCAGGAGCAATTGTAGCAAACATGCACTTGCTAAGGTAGCGCCTCCCGTGGGCAGCGCGTGCTGGTACGAAGGGCTTTATATGTTGTGTGTCACAAAGCTACACATACAAAGCTAAGGGAGGCCGATAAATGAACAAACAGAAGATGAGCGCGAACTATCAAGTGAAGCACGCAAGAATGGTCCGAGCAAAGGCGGTATCCGTTGTACATTTGCTCCCGTGTGAGTATCTCGAGGCCTGCCCCTTTGGCGTAATCCCACCATACGTCACACCTAGAAAATGAAACACCACCATGGATATCAACAAACAACACGCAAAAGGGACATCGATATAGAGAGTGCGAAAAAGGGAGAAAATAATGTGTCATGGGCTCAAAAGTTAAGCGCAGATCGGCCTTAAAGGGCCCCTAAACCACCAAGAGGTCGAAATTTAGTTGTGGTGTTGCTTTTGTGCCGGTGTCCGCAAGAAACACGTAGCCGCAAGAATTTTTCGAAACGGTGCCGAAATAGCCGAGTTACACGGGTTTGATTATTAAAAAGTCACAGTTTCGCCGCAAGTGCGAAGCAATGAATGCGATAGCAAGAAACTGTAATGCTATACGAGGTGAGGCTCGCAGCTTCAGGAGCAGTATTAATTGTAGCAGACATGCACTTGCTAAGTGAGCGCCTCGCGTGGGCAGCGCGTGCTGGTACGACGGGCTTTATACGTTGTGTGTCACAAAGCTACACATAAAAAGCTAGGGGAGGCCGCTAAATGAACAAACAGAAGATGAGCGCGAACTATCAAGTTAAGCACACACGAAACGAACGCACAGATATACACCGAACGAGCGCGGATAAGCTGTCACATTGGTTACTCTCAGTTTGAACAGCGCTCCTGTTGCGAAGGCGGCCGAAGCAGCGAAGGAAACTAACGTGCTTCTAGTGTCGAGCTGTGACACTTTATACACGGCCGCTCAATAGACAAGAGGTGAGGCCTGTCGAATGGAGCTGTTTTCAATGGGAACGCGCGTGATGAACGGAATCCTCAGACGCGACCGCAGTGGCGCTGCACATAGGGAGCTCCCGCGCGAACGCGAGGGCGAACGCTGACAAACGCTGCCATTTGGATGGCGCTGATAGGCGTAGGCCGGCTGACGAAAGTGCAGGAGAGGGTGTTTTTGTTTTATTTTAAATGCGAAGCATTTAGCGAATTCGGCGAGTTTGAGCGTATCTATCTATCTAGCCGCCTACGATTTTGTGCTCTCCTGGCCGTTTCGCTAATCGGATGTTTACGAAAATTGGTATGCCACAACATGACTACATGAACATAAATGACAGGTCATATAATGAAAATCATGATATGCATGTCATGAGCGGCATGATTTACATGCCACGGTCTTTGTGCTCTCCTGGCCGTTTCGCTAATTGGATGTACGCGAAAATTGGCATGGCACAAGATGACTGCCTGACGAACATAAAGCGCAGGTCATAACATGAAAACCATGATATGCATGTCATGAGTGGCATGATTTACATGCCACGGTCTTAGTGCTCTCCTGGCCGTTTCGCTCATGGGATGTATGCGAAAATTGGTATGGCACAACATGACTGCACGGGGAACATAAATGGCAGGTCATAACATGAAAATCATGACACGCGTGTCATGAGCGGCATGATTTACATGTCACAATCTTGGTGCTCTCCTGGTCGTCTCGTTAATGGGACGTATACAAAAATTGGTATGCCACAATATAACTGCATGGCGAACATAAATGACAGGTCATAACATGAAAATCATGACATGCATGTCATGAGCGACATGATTTACATGCCACGCGTTTCGTTAACGGGATGTATACGAAAATTGGCATGCCACAAGATGACTGCATCACGAATGTAAATGACAGCTCATAACATGAAAATCATGACATGCATGTCATGAGCGACATGATCCACATGCCACGGTCTTGGTGCTCTCTTGGCCAGTTCGTTAGTGGGACGTGTAGGAAAATTGGTATGCAACAATATGACTGCATGACGAACATAAATGACAGGTCATAACATGAAAAGCAAAACATGCATGTCATGGGCCGCATGATTTACATGCCCGGCGTTTCGTTAATGGGACGTATACCAAAATTGCTATGGCACAACACGACAGCATGAAGAACGTAAATGACAGGTCATAACGTTATGGGCTCCGTCTACTGACCAGAGGGCGCTCAACACCACCTAGATGCGCAGGAAGGGCGCCACGTCACAGCGGAAGGACGTGCGTAGCGAGCTCCCGGAAGACGCCAGTCGATGAGTGTTTGCATGATTTTCTTTGCATTCTTACATTGAATAGTAGGGGAAAGTAGTCTTTTCTTTCGTGTGCTTTTCCTTGTGTCCAGTATTTTACCCGCGTAGGGATTTTTCTTTTTCTTTTCGATACCATGTGATAGGTATTTTCAGTTGCTACCGTTTGAGTGTCAGGCTTTATTGGATAAGTGTTTTTTTTGCTTGCTTGCGGTTTTTTTTTACCTTTTTAGACCGGGTAAGAGAGGAAAATAATATTTCTTGTTGCGCCTTTCTTTGTGTCCCGCATTTCCCCGAGCACGGGTCTACCTTTTTTCTTTTTGTCAAGGCCACGTGGTCGGCCTTTAGTGGCGCTGTTGTTTGTGTGAGTTGGAGAAGGTTGTATTGGGTGATTAGAGGATCGGTCGGGGGAAGTAAACTGAAGATATTTAATAGTACCAAATTTTGGGCCACTGTTATTTCTAATTTTATTTGTGCGCGCTGTCGTTGCACAAGGCGGGAGAACTGCCTTTGTGCATTGAGGATATATCGGGACATTTAGTTTGCGGTACGCTTGCAGCCTACTGATTTATCGTATACGTGCTTTTTCGTGCGGTGTACTGGATGAAGTAGTAAAATATACGTTTGAAGCCCAGGACAGTGTAGCGGTGCACCACTAATAACCGCATGAGGTGTGCGTGGTAAATTTTTAGGAGGCTTAATTTTTGACGAGTGTGTGACCGTTCATTGCGCTAATCATGGCGAAAAAAACGGTGAAGTGTACAAAGTGTGGCGTGGGAGTCAAAGTAGATGTTTGCGGAGATGATGGGGCATGCGAAGTAGAAGTGTCCTGTGGCCAGTGTGCGATTATGGCGAAATTCCAGCAAATGGAAGAAACGCAGACCGCCCTCTTAAAGCGAGTAGGCGAGCTGGAAGACGCTTTAGAGGCGGAACGCCAAATAAGAAAGGAGATGGGCGAAAGGCTCAGAGCAACCGAGGAGCAGCTGACAAAGGTCACCACGCAGAATAAGAAAGAGTCAGGTGACTATCATGGAGAGGGAACGTCCTTGACCCCACAAGAAAAGTCGACAAAAGGAGCACAAAAGCGGGGCTCGACCTACAGCGAAGCTCTGGTGAAAGAGCGAGTGGACAAAAGACCACCCGAACCTCACCCTGAAAGTCAGTCCAGATGTCCAGAGCAGACAAAGGGAGCAAGGCAGCTGGAAAACGTAATAATAGCGGGGGACTCCAACCTGGCTCGGTGCTGGCAAACAATTCAGGAGAGGCTAAAAGGAGACAGAAGAGTAGCTGTAGGGACGTTCCCAGGAAAAATGTTGGGTGCAGTAATGCAACAAGCAAGGGAAGAGCTGACTCGTAGAGATCAGGGGCGCAGTTTGGTTGTGATAGCTGGCGGGCTGAACAACGTGTTGAACGGAAGGACCCCAGAAATAGAGAAGAGGTTAACAAAAGGAGTAGATGAGTTGCGGGAAGTGTCCCCCCAGGTGCAAATTGTGGTGTGCACAATCCCCGAGGTACCCTTGAAAGACCTAAACCTACAAAGAGCAGTTGTCACCGCCAACGAAACGATTTGGCGGGTTAGTCGAGCTAAAGGCTTCGAGGTTGTCGACATAAACAGAGAAGTGCACAGATGGGGTGGTTTCCAGAGAGATGGAATCCACTTTGACCGTAAACTTGGGCATGAGGTGGGCTGGCGCCTAGCAGGACGCGCAGTAGCTTTTTTAGGGGGCACACGAGCCCTCCGGTGTCCACGGTAGAAAGGGAAGAAACATCTATGGGGGACCCTTTGGAACGCAGAATTGATAACAAAGGGAAAAGGGCAAAGGGGAAAGAGAGAAAGAAAGTGCAGCGCGGTTTAATAAGCTACATAAATATGCAAGGTGGCAGAAAACGGACAAAATGGTTAGAAATAGAGGAACAGTTGAACAGAGAACAGATAGCGGTGTACGCCGTTACAGAAACGCACCTTCGGGACTCGGAAGAGCCACCAATTATTGCAAATTATGTGTGGGAAGGGTGCAACAGGACAAAATCAGAAAGAAAAGGTGGGGGAATCGGTATGCTAATTCATCGGGAAGCAAACTGGTGTAGGATTACTTCGACATGTGAAGAACACCTCTGGGTATCTGGAACGGTAAGCGGGAAGAAATCTATGTTGGGTGTAGTTTACATGTGGACTGGAAATAACTGCAAAGAGAAAAATCAGGAGTTAGTGAATTCCATAATAAGCAAGGATATTCAAAAATTTAGTAACGGGGCCGAAATAATCCTCATAGGAGATATGAATGCTCATGTGCATGACCTCGACGGATATACAGATTATAACGGGAAGTTGATGGTAGAGCTCTGCGAACAACATAGTCTCGATATAGTTAACATGAGTCCTAAGTGCGATGGGCAGGTAACATGGGAGGTCGGAAGCAGGCAGTCAACAATCGATTACTGCCTCATGACGGAAGGAATTCACGACAAGTTGGGACAAATGAGCATAGATGAGGAAGGGAGTAGCAGCTTGGGGAGCGACCATAAATGCATAACTTTGCGAATGGGATATGTAGATCATAAAGAGAGCATCGAATAAAAGTGGGGCAGCTCCTTTCTAAGTGAAAAACAAATTAGGAAGGTAGTCGCAACAATCGAGGACATAGCGAGCAGAACAAAAGGCAAAGTGTGGGATTATAATGAGCTTATTAATTTAATAAGGACTGAAGTTACGAAAGAGAAACAGAAGAGTTGCTGGAGGGGAAAGCGAAAGCCAAAACGATGGTGGAACAGGGAAATTCAGGACGCAATTGAGAATCGACGGGAAGCATCTCGAATACATAGGCAGGCAAAAAAGGAGCAGAGGCCACAAGACGAGGTCAAGCAAAAATGGGAAACATATCTCGAGAAAAAAGCCCTAGTACAGAGTTTAGTTGAAGCCAAGATTAAAGGCCAAAGTGAACGTTGGATATCGGACATTCGCGAAAAGAAGGACGCATCTAGGCTTTTCTGGAACCACCTGCAATCGCTGGGGAAGAAAACTGTAACTATGCAACGGCATATTGTGGATGAAGAAGGAAATAAATTGGAGGGGTACGACGCATTGACTTATATTCGAAACGCAACAGCCGATTCCTTTAAGAAGCATGACGAGGCTCCCTTTACGACGTGTAACAGTAGCAAGGGAGACCAAGTGGAAGAACTAGTTCTGGAAAATTTCAATTGGAAGAAGGCGGAGGAAATGATTCCCAAACGAACAGCCACAGGATTAGATGGGGTTAGCATTACTGTAATAAATGAGCTCGGAAGAAACAGCAAAGAAGCCCTATTAAAAGCAATTGAAAAAAGGTTAAAGGACAGGCGAATACCGGACAGTTGGCGTCAAAGTAGGATGAAGTTCATTTATAAGGGCAAGGGAGAGAAAAATAACATTCGCTCCTATAGACCACTGACCATTACATCAGTACTCTACAGGTTGGCGATGCAGGCAATTAAATTTAAAATGCAGATATGGACAGAGCCTAATGGCACTTTTGGCGAACTCCAAAATGCATTTCGAGTCGACAGGAGATTAGATGATAACCTTTTTGCGCTTACGCAGTGTATAGAAATAGCCAGAAAAGAGAACAGACCTCTACATTTGGCATTTTTGGATATTAAGGGTGCGTATGACAATGTGAATCAGAATATTTTATGGGACATAATGAAAGAGGCTGGTATAGGGGATGATTGTATAGAGCTCTTAAAGGAAATATACAGTGGAAATACAGTATGTGTGGAATGGGAAGGTATGGCGAGTAATGGTAGAATGGAGGCCGTCGATATAGGTAAAGGGTTGAGGCAGGGATGCCCGTTGTCCCCACTATTATTCATGCTTTACATGAGGAGAATGGAGAAAGCATTGGAGATGAGCAATATTGGTTTTAAGCTGTCGTACAGACAGGCAGGTATAGTGATAGAACAAAAGCTCCCCGGGTTGTTTTATGCAGACGATATTGTGCTATTCGCAGACAGCCGAACAGATTTGCAGGGTCTGGTTAGTATATGTGGTCGGGAAAGTGAAGATTTAGGGCTAAAATTTAGTGTGACAAAATGCGGCTGGATGATATTCAATGACAGCAACGATCAGACCATATCAATACAGGGCGAGGAGATACCCAGAGTACGAGAGTACAAATACCTCGGGATATGGATAAATGATGGGAATAGATACATGGAAGTACAAGAAAAAGCTACGATAGTTAAAGGAAAGAGGAACTCCGCAATAATGAAGCATAGAGCGCTGTGGGGTTACAACAGGTACGAGGTAATTCGAGGTTTGTGGAAAGGTGTAATGGTGCCAGCACTTACATTCGGAAACTCAGTGGTGTGCATGAGGTCAGAGGTACAATCAGGGCTGGACGTGAATCAGAGGACGGTCGGACGTCTCGCACTGGGCGCCCATGGGAAGACCACAAATGAGGCTGTTAAGGGGGATATGGGATGGTCTGACTTTGAGGGAAGGGAAGCTCAGAGTAAAATTAGGTACGAACAGAGATTAAGGAATATGAAAGAAAGTAGATGGGCAGCGAAAGTATTCAGGTATTTGTATAGGAAGAACGTTGATTCACAATGGAGGAAGAGAACTAGGAAGCTTACCAGTAAGTATACATCCAGTAACGAAACGGATGGGACGAAAAAGAGCGTTAAGAGCATGGTCAGAGCGGCGGAGAACTCGGATTGGATAGCTAAAATGGAGAAGAAACCGGCATTGAACAACTACCGAAAAGGGAAAGACGAAATCAAGAGAGAAAAATTTTACGATAATTCAAAGGGAAGCGCTTTACTGTTTGAAGCAAGGTCCGGTTGCCTGAGAACCCGAAGTTACAGAGCAAAATTCAATAAAGAAGGGGATACATGTCCGTGCTGTGGAAAAGCTAGGGAAACGACAGACCATATTTTGATTGAATGTACAGATGTCCACCCAGGTGTAGCTGTGGACACTACCGTACAGGAGGCCATGGGTTTCAGGAGTAACAGGGGAAAGCTCAACATGCCGGCGATAGATATAAGTAAAAGGCGCTTAGAGCATTGGTGGCGCAAAAGTATGGAGCAAACAAAAGCGAAAGGATGGAGCAAACAAAAGCGAAAGGTAGTTCGGGTAAGATTGTTTCATTACAGAGGAACGATAATAGATAAAATAAATAGAGGAAGTAAAAAATTAGTTGTGAAAATATGTGTGATTCGGGAAAAGAAATGGTTGTAAACGAAAAAGAAATAAAGCTAGAGCTTGGTGGCCCGGCCACCGCCCCGTTATAAAGGGGACGCTCCTAATATCCATCCATCCATCCATGAAATTCTTTCCAGGCCGGGGCGCTCCCGCGGGCCCATGAGTATACGTCATCAGTAAGGGGCCCACGTCTCCGCTAGACGGCGTTCGTCCCCTACGCGTCGTAGAGTTACTGTATATGCTGAGCCCATACAGTGACTCTAGCGCGTCGTAAGGGGCCTCGGCGCGGCGGGCACGTTTGGACGCGCTGCACGTTTGGACGCGTTCGTGGCACGGGTGGACGCAGCATAATAGTTGTTGCTTCTTGGATATTCGTTTCTGTGCGTAGTTCGGCAACGGCGAGTGACCTCGGTGTTTATCACGTGTTATGTGTGCCGAACAGGCTCGTGCAGAGTTAGAATCAACGGCGAAATGCCAGGAAAGTGTTGTGTGCCACGGTGCAACGGCAATTACAAGACAGGCCCCAAGGTGCACTTTTTCTCGTTCCCTCAAGCCGACGAAGCAAGACAAGCGTGGATACGTGCCATTCCACGTGAAAACCTGGTCGTGTCAGCGAACACTAGGGTAAGAAATTTTGAACGCTTTATAATTTTCTCATGCAGGTTGCTGCTATCGCTGCGTAGCGAGCCTTGTAGTTTGTGGCACGTTACGCCTAAACGCGTCACGCAAAGCCCTGAATGTACTGTTGCTGTTACGAGGTAGCCGTACTGATGCTAGGATACGTTTCCTTTGTTTAGGTGTGCGAGCGTCACTTTAAAGCCGAAGACATCGTTCGGCAAACAAGCTATATTGACCAAGCCACTGGCCGCACAGTGACCGCACCCCTCTCACGTTTGCGGCTTCGAGCTGAGGCAGTACCGACGGTATTCCCTGATTGCCCAAGCTACCTGTCTATAGAAAGCTCTAGAAGACAGGACCCAGAGAGCAAGCGAATGCGCTTAGAGGCCGCTTTCCTTGAGAAAGTGCTCGCGGAGTCAATTCTCACTGCCAAAAAAAGAGGACGAAGCAGATAAGCTTTGCGATTTGAAAGATGTCGCAAACTTCGTTCGAGGCAAGAAGCTGACATTTTGGCATGTCATCGAATGCAATGAACACGTCATTTTGGCTCACATTTGTAACAATTACGCTCCTTGGATTAAGTACTCTGTTGTCATAAATGCCGACCTAACTCTTACAGTAAACGTCGCAAAAGCACCTGTGAAGCGGCTCGGGTCCGAAATGGTAGTTCCGTCAGCGATCGACAGCAGACGACGGCTGCTGGAGTTGCTGGAAGGAGTCGAGGGGTTCGACAGTGCCCAGAGGTCAAGCTCTGAAAACTCAACCACAGACATCTTAGAGATTGTCGCTTCTCTTCTGAGCGAACTATCGACAGCACCAAAAAACGATAACACCCCGACCATTCAAGTGCTCGCTGAGCAAGTGAAGTTAATGTCAACAAAATAAGAAGGACGGCGCTACTCTGTAGAATTTATGCTGTACTGCTGCATACTATTTACTACATCGCCTCACGCGTACAAGTACATGCGCAGTCACGGGAGCATCATCATGCCACACCCAAGAACCACTCGGTCGATATGTTCGTCTTTCGGAATGAACCCCCCAACTAGAGCATCAAGACAACACATTCCTCCGCTACATGGCCAAGAAGATATCCGAGTTGAATGAGCAGCAACGCTACGTGACTTTGATGGTGGACGAAATTCATCTGAAGCCATTTTTTTACTATAAGGGAGGCAACATCGCTGGTACCGCGTTGAACAACGCAGAAGCAGCAAATAGCGCATTTGTATTTATGGTACACAGCCTCAAGTGCAAGTTTAAGGAGGTAGCACGCATTGTTCCCGTTCAAAAGGCTAATGGAGAATTTCTGCTGAACATTTTAGGAGATGTCATTCGCGGCTTAGAAAAAATTGGATACAAAGTAATGTGTGTAGTGACCGACAACAACGCCGTGAATCGAAGCGCAATGGTGCCGTTTAAGTACTCGGTGAGCAAGGCCCCTCAAGCCTTTCAAAAAGATCACTGGAAAATGATTTCGTATTTCCGCACCCATCAGATCCCCACAGGCCATTGTTCTTTGTCATCGACCCAGTGCATTTACAGAAGTGCGTGCGCAACAACTGGTTAAAACAAAATGACCAGTGTTTTTGGTTCCCTCAGTTCGAACGAAGCAGAGCGGAGCCCATGCAGTATGCGTATTTCAAGACAGTGAAAGACGCATATAATTTAGAGAGTGAGCAGTTACTCCGGTACGGCTACACTTTGTCCAGAAAGGCTGTTCCCCCAACCGATATCGAGAAACAGAATGTGCTTTGCAGGTATTCAGCGAGTCCGGACCGAGTGCACTTCGAGTCGTTGGAGCCAAGCACAACCTGAAGCACTACGAAGAAACCGCCAGTTTCATTGATGAGTGAGATGGTGGAAAGTTGTCAACGTGAAGACTCCTTTCAAAGGATTGAGACTAAGGGATGACTTGCAAAAGCCCGTCTACCCTTCTCCATTCCACCCGAAGGTTTTCTTCTTGAACGATTTTTTGGACTGGTTGGAGGAGTGGAGGGGGAAGGAGAGCGGGTGCCTGTAAGTTGTCTGATGAGACACATGGCGCTCTTATTCAGACGACTCGGGCGTTCATTGGAATCTGTGCATATTGCTTTGAGGAGATGTCCTTTGTGCTTCTTAGGAAGTTCCAAACAGACCTTCTGGAAGACCGTTTTGGTTGGTACAGACGACTGGCTGGCTCGCAGTATCATTGGTCCGTAAGACAGATTTACGAGTGCGAGTACAAGTTGCCACTGCAAAGCACACTACCGCGAATCAGCACGGCGTCCGCAATCGACAACGACCAAAATCAAAATTGGGAAGAGCTCCAAACGCAGGCAGCAGTTCCAAGTGGAAAATTCAACGTTGTTGTGACCCAGGAGGCGCTATCGAAACTGAAGGATGTGGTTACCTATGTTGCTGGTTACTCGGTGCACATCGCTATGAAGAGGTTAAAATGTGACAAATGCCGAGAGCTCCTCACAATTGACAAGACCGTCGCAGTTTCTCCCGAAAATCACATGTACAGTCTTGTCAAAGAAATGGACAGGGGAGGGCTGGTTTACCCAGCAATGCCAGCTGTGAATGCGGTGGCTCATAATTACGTTGTTGTGGAAGAACTTTCCAAATGTGCCGAAATTCTAAAAGTTCAGAACCAACGTCAAGTGGCCACGGAACTAACCCCCGTATTCACAAACGCACCTTCACTCAACGCTCCTCCTCGACTTCACCGAGTCGAGGCGCAGCGCCTTCCTCTGCTCAAGGAGCCGCTGGGTTTCAAGAACGCCACTCGAGCGCTCCTCCGCCAAGAGGCTGCTCGAGAAACATTCCTTCACTTGAGTTACGAAAGACGCGTCTGGTAGCGAGGGTGTACAGCCCGATACTACAACAAGTACGAGAATTTTCGGTTGAAATGATAGCCAACGATTTAAAAATTATCACCTATTATTAAATACATGTTGCATTGGAAGTTATAAGTGAAGTTTGAAACATTATCGGCTAGTTTCGACAGCAGGCGATGCTACGTTCATCCAAGCCACGCCAGAGCCGAATCCGCTGGGATAGCATGCCTGGACAGGTCCGGATGTGCGACTGTTGTTCGCGTATTGTGTGCGCGCGCCAGATTTTATCTTGATGTTCCGTGGTGCGCTGTGCAAGCTGCTTGTTGCATCGTGTCGTACCGACTCCAAAGGAGCGCTGCAAACATTGTACAACTACCTGAAGAAAACTAATCATCAACCCGTTTCTGCAGACATTGCCTATTTACACCACCTAGCTTTTACCGTAGGAGAGTGCATTACATTTCAATGGATACCAGCTCTCCGCGGCATTCTGCCCAACGAAAAAGCCGACGAAGCAGCACGTAACGGTCTTCGATATCAAAACTATAAGCGAATCCCTTTCACCAAATCTGATGCTTCCCATATGGCTAAACGATTCGCTTACGAATAAAGGAACCGGTTATGGAAGTTACCGACACATCATCACCCTTTCTTATACTCAGTCGACCCATATCCCAAATCAAAACTACAATCCAACATTCCTCGACATCTGGAAACTTTGTATCATCGACTACGGCTGAACATTGCATATTCAAACGACTTACGGTACCGCTTCCATCAGGAGGCAAGCCCACACTGCAGTAACTGTGGCTCTACTGAAACCGTAGAACATATTTTATTTGAATGCAGAGCGAACAGTGATGAGCGTGCGCTCTATGAACATTGCATGCAGTCACTTACACAACTCCCTTTATCACCTCAGTGTGTTTTAGGCCCTCTAGCTTGCCCCACACAACATAGACGTGCGATGGACTTTTTGTTTACATATTTAAAAAGTATAGATCAACTCGATAGACTTTAACTTTATCTCCGTCGTCACCATCAGTCACCCATCATGCAACACATCCTATCACATCACTGCGGGTTGGTGCAAACGTGAAATATCATTGGACGCAATTAGGCATCATAGTCAGAAACACAAAGCCCAACTTTTTTTCTCTTTTCTTTTTCACTGTCTCTTGCACTTCTTTCTCTCCCCAAACTCCCTCACCACGCAGAGTAGCATGTCAGCGATATTTCAACGCCGGCTAAATTCTCTGCCTTTCAATAAAGAGCTCTCTCTCTCTCTCTCTCTCTCGTGGCGTCCTGCTTGCCCTGAGAGACGGCGACATGAGCACGGACGACAGCATCACGCGCGACGGCGGTAAGACGACCGCACGGAGGTTAGTTTACACACGCGAAGAGTGCGAATTACTGTGTAATTTGGTGACGCGCCACAGATCCGTAAATGAAAACAGAAACACCGACAACGTGTCCAAGCGCGCTAAGGACACTGCTTGGGAGAAACTTTTATACGGATGTGGTGCTTTTATCCGGATGTGGGTGCAGTCTATGCACGCTGTCACACCGGGGAACCTGGCAATTCGGTGGAATTCGACCATCGTCTCACGGAACCCGTCATCGGTGTCGGGGAACTTCACGACGGCTGGGAACAAATGCTTCGCGATCACCCGCGACACACGTTCGATGATGCGGCTCACTGTCGGCTGAGACACATTCACCAGGCCGCCGCCACTACTTGAAACGTGCCTGCTTCATAAAAGCGCAACGCAATCAGAAGCTGCGTCATTGGGGGAAGAGGGCGGCCACGGTTGCTGCAGCTCTCCTCAAAGGGCAATCAGTCAAGCAGCTTCTTCACACTGCACTTCGTGAAGCGGTAGCGCGCCAGAAATTCGCTGTCGGTGTAGTGATCCATTGGAGTTATCCGATCGCTCAACCGTCGTCGTGGTATGGCTACGCAGTTTTCTACGTCGTCAAACAGCTCGTCGACGCGGAGCACATAGTCGACAAACGAAGCGTAATCCGCCATGATACTTCACTCAAGGAAAGACTCAAGGTAGCTCTGGCCCTACCTTGACTATCTCAAGTAAAACGCTCGAGATTTCCTCCAGTCGAGGAGCGCTTCGAGTGGAGGGCGATATGTGAATTGGAAAACGGTCCTCAAGAAGCGTTTCGAGTGAAGGGTCGAGTCGAGGAGCGTTTATGAATACGGGGGTAAGACTGCAACTGCTCAGCGACGAGGAGCCTTCAGATTTCGACGTCTGTGAAAAGGGACACGCAAGTGAAGTGGTGCTCAAATATATATTGTGGTGCAGCACGAACATTCTGCTGAAGAACTTTTGCCGGCGATTAAAAAACAAAGTGTCGGACCCGGACAGCAAGACTAAGAAGCGGAAGCTGCAAACTCTAACAAATAAATTAGTAAAACGCCGATGGGTGTACATATGAGTGGTCTCTTTTTTGTTTTCCTTCCTAATTTTATTCAGTATATGACACGTGTAGCCGCAAAAAAAGTCGGCCAAGCGCACAACTGATGCCCTCCGTAATGCCCTCCGGGGCCCTTAGGGTGTCTGAATGAATAATATAAGGACTTCTGTTGAAGCGTTCCCACGCTTCCGTCGGCCCCACCTCGGCTACGTCACAGAGGCAGCCCCCCGGCCTTGAGTGTTCTCTAGGTGGTGTTGGGGCGCTACGTAGCTCTCGTCGGACGGCTCAGTATCGCTGACATTGGCCGCTTGGGTCGCACGTTGAGACGCGCGCCCACGGTGGAAACCGAGGCGACAGCGACGCGCGCGTTTCTTCGCTGCCTTCCGGGCGTGTTGCGAACCACACGAACTCTCACGGCGTCGCCATTTGGAACAGTTTGCCGCAGGTTTGGAGCGCGCGTCTCAAAGGAAATAAAACGAAAGAAGTTGGGACGGGCGGTCGCTGCTGCTATAGAGTTGGAGACGCGCATCGCGTTCGCGTATTTTCCTGTCACAGTCTGCCCAATTCTGCTTCATCTCTCCGCCAGGCAGTGCATTCTGGCTCGACTGCGCGGAGCCTATACGAAAATTGGTTTGGCACAACACGACTGCATGACGATCATAAATGACAGGTCATAACATGAAAATCGTGACATGCATGTCATTAGCGGCATGATCTAGATGCCACTCATTTCCTTAAAGGGATGTATACCAAAATTGCTATGGCACAACACGACTGCATGACGAACGTAAATGACAAGTCATAACGTCAGAATCATGACATGCGTGTATGAGCGGCATGGTTTACTTGCCACAGTCTTGGTGCTCATGCGGCCGTTTCGTTAACTTCATATGTACCAAACTCGGTTTCTCGGCTGCTGATCCGAGGGTCGCGAGATCGAATCCCGGCCGCGGCGGCTGCATTTCGATGGAGGCGAAATGTTGAGGCCCGTGTGCTGTGCGATGTCAGTGCACGTTAAAGAACCCCAGGTGGTCGAAATTTCCGGAGACCTCCACTACGGCGTCTCTCATAATCAGAACTGGTTTTGGGACGTTAAACCCCACAAATCAATCAATCAAACTCGGTTTAGCAAGACAATGCAAATCCATCTTACGTTCCTTACGCGTGCTTCGCATTTCCTTGATTCCAACTGCACGTGGGTTCTGCCAATTTTTGTCTTATACGTGCACGTGATCACAGCTGGCTAGCCGCCTGTGCGAACCGGTGCGGCGGTATTCTTTCCTGCTGTTGAGGGTCATCGGGGAGAAAACCAATACTATCGCGTCCACAGGCAAAGAAGCGCGTTCGGCAGGCCACACGTTTTTTTTTTTTTTTTCTGTTGAGCGGCCGTGCTTGATCGTTCGCGCTCATGTTCTGTTCGCTTAGCGGCGTCCCTTGAGCTCGAGTGACTTTCGTACGCTCCCTTGCGCTCCTCGCGCCACCTCGCCGGTAATGAACAAACGCTTATAAGCGCCTGCCTACTCTGAGTCCTGCCAGCGGTAAAGGGTGTGTATATAAGGCTCGCCGTTAGCTCCCCGAAGGATCTGCTCTTTGTGGCGTAGTGGTAAGCGCCGCGCGCTGCGGAGCGAGAGCTTCCTGGTTTGATTCCACGCTTCGGAAGCATTTATCTGAATTATTTTTCATTGGGATTTATATATATATATATATATATATATATATATATATATATATATATATATATATATATATATATATATATACGGTACATGACGGCGGCGACGGGGACGGCAAAAACCTGCCGAGCCTGTCCATATAATTGCTATCGCAATAAAACGCGGCGCTTGCTTGTTTCGCTCTCTCCTGCGCCTGCCGGCCGCCTGCCCTTGCCACCTCCTTGCCGAGTGCTCCTCCGAATGTCACGTGACATAAATTGCCGATGACGCGCATCCGGTTGACGCTCCTCCGTCGGGCTCCCGCGTTCGCGCAAGGGTGTTTTTTTTTTTTTTTGGTGGTGCTGTGCCAACGCTCTCTGTTAGCGCTATCCGTCGTGTTCTGACAGTTGCCGCAGTTCCTAGTCGGCTGTACCTCACTTGCACTTGCGTAGCGTAGCGCATTTGCGAATTCACACGCGAACACCACACCAACGACACACGACGAGGAAAACATACAGGCAGGGAGCGCGTGCATTTGCTAGCAGACTAACCGGAAGTCGACATTCTCCTTCGACCAATAAACGGATCTCGGACTCTTCTGACGTCACCAAAAACCACAATGTCGTCACGGCTAACTTTGGTATGCCGGAACTGGCCGGAGTGGCGCACAGGATTGTTTTTCGAGTTTGTGGCGCGGCAGCGGCGCGTAGCGCTGCCGCATTTGACATCCTTCATCGTGACGGCATTCTCAACTTGGTGCGCGTGTGAACTTGAAATGTTCAAAAAAATGTCGGGAGTGGTTTAGGGGCCCTTGGACGCAGGTAACACGAACTTCAAGTAACACGTAATGTAAGCACTAATGCTACGTAAATGATTTTGGGGGCTTCTTTTTTAAACATTCAAATGTTATATCACTCCAAGGAACTGGTCGTCGGAATGCTCTAAAGCCGAACCAGTTCGTCGAAGAAGGGCACTCGGCGAACATAGTTTGCAAGATTTCGTGTTGAAGAAAAAAATTAAGAGCCACCGCTAACAAAACCAATACCGAAGCGAAATTTCTGTCTGAGGGTCAGCTGGGATCAATCGGCTCACGAGAAACTGTCCACAAGTAGCTTTACATGCTTACAACATTACTGAAAAATGCGCAGTGCCAAACAAAAAAAATCACAGTAAAGCAACAGCAGAACTCTTTCGGTTCGCCCTGTAGCTGTTTTGATAAGGATAGTACTTGCTTCTTCGTACCGAACAAAAAGTGTGGTCACCTTTCGCCCGCTGGGAAGCGCAAAAATTTCGCCGTGCTGTTTCTTCCCAAGTTGTCGCGCCAAAATGCATTGTAGCACGCCTTGTGTCCTTTTCTTAGTTTCGCCGACATTTTCAGCGCGTACGGGGAGTACGAGAGTACGAATACCTCGGGATATGGATAAATGATGGGTATAGATACATAGAAGTACAAGAAAAAGCTATGAAAGTTAAAGGAAAGGATTTCCGCAATAATAAAGCATAGAGCGCTGTGGGGTTGCAACGGGCCCGGGTAATTCGTGGTTTGTTGAAAGGTGTGGTGGTGCCACGACTTACGTTCGGAAACTCAGTGGTGTGCATGATGTCAGAGGTACACTCAGGGCTGGGAGGGAAATAAAAAAACGATCGGACGCCTCGCATTGGGCGGCCATGGCAAGATCACAAATGAGGCTGTCAAGGGGGATATGGGATGGTCTGACTTTGAGGGAAGGGAAGCTCAGAGTAAAATTAAGTACGAACAGAGATTAAGGAATGTAGATGGGCAGCGAAACTATCCAGATATTTCTATAGGAAGAACGTTGACTCAAAATGGAGGAAGCGAACTATGAGGCTTACCAGTAAGTATACAGCCAGTAACGAAACGCATGGGACGAAAAAGAGCATTAAGAGCATGGTCAGAGCGGCGAAGTCGGATTGGATAGCAGGAATGGAGAAGAAGCAGGCATTGAACAATTATAGAAAAGGGAAAGACGAAATCAAGAGAGAAAAAGAGTTTACGAAAATTCAAAGGGAAGCACTTTACTGTTTGAAGCAAGGTCCTTTTTTTCTTGGGAAATGAGCTTGCCCTTAAGGCATAGTTTGTGTATTTTGTTAAATGTATGCTGCAAGTCCTGTGTTGTGTATGAACTGAAGCAGTGTATTGTGGTATCTGTTGTCGCGCCTCCAACGATCATAACTTGTAGAGGCACTGTATCAAAGACCATCTTGTTTAAGGAGACGAGAGCACTCCCGATGGAGTCCTGTGCATGTCCATATGAGATGGTGTGCATCTGCGTCCGTGACGGGAACAGAACAATACGGGCACGTATCACCAAGTGGTATGGTGCACCAGTTCCACGTAGAGATTACAGCCAGTCTAAGGGCCACCCTGGCCCGAAGTCTCCTAAGCACAACTTCCTCCGCCCTAGTAAGGTGATGGGGGAGGGAGCAGACACACGGTGGGATAAGAGCACGTGTGTCCTGCCGGAGAAAGTTCTTACGGGCGCAAAGGGAGGTGAGGGGTTGGGGTAGGAGGAAAATGGATGGGGAATGTGGATTAGGAGGAAGGTGTGCCGCCTGGTGGGCAGCAATGTTGTGAGGGTTCGCAGCATGTCCTTGTACCCAGTGTACCTTGACGCACGTAGTTGTGCGAGTTAGGGCGTGTATGGCTTCGCAGACTTCCATTGCCTTGTGCACTTTTTTAAGTTCTTGTGTAGCCGCTAGAGAGTCGGTGAATATGTCTAGTCTCTCAAGTGTAGGTAGCTTAGAGATGGCGTCTTTCAGGGCGTTATGAATGGCTTGAAATTCCATTACCAGAGCACAGGCAACCAGAGCAAGGTCCGGTTGCCTGAGAACCAGAAGTTACAGGACGAAATTCAATAAAGAAGGGGATACATGTACGTGCTGTGGAAATGCTAAGGAAACGGAAAATCATATTTTGATTGAATGTACAGATGTCTACCCAGTTGCAGCTGGGGACACATGGGTCTCAGGCATAGCACGGCAAAGCTGAACATGTTGGTGATAGAGATAACTGAAAGGCGCTTAGAGTATTTGTGGCGCAAAGGTAAGGAACAAACAGAAACGCAAGGTAGTTCAGGCAAGATTCTTACTTCACAGAGGAACGATAATAGATAAAATAAGTAGGCGAGGAGAAAATTTAGTTGTGATTATATGCGCGATCCAGGAAAACAAACGTTTGTAGAGGAAAAACAAAGGTAGAGGCCCGCAGGCTGCCGCCCCGTAATAAAGGGGAGGCTCATAACATGCATGGGGGCGCTGGCGTCGAGCGACGTGAGCGGTCGCATACCACGTCGCCTCCGTGAAATATCGCATTTATTTGTGTCAAATCAACTCGTTCTCCTGCAAGCCTTCTACCACTGTCTCCAAGAACGTCAGCGGCAACCGTAGACGTCTTGTTAAGGTGGACCGTCTTGTGACTTTTTCGGTCATTTGAAGCTCTCGCCAAGCCACCGCGGAGTGAAGCCTAACTGCGGTAAGGGCCGCGCTGGCCCTGCCCGCGGTTTCCCCGGCTATGGTGGCTCCAAATCAAGTAACTGGTTACGATCCGGAGTCCCTACAGATTGTACGCATGGATACCGCTCAAATCAAGACACCTCTACCAACAGAGGAAGAATACCTCAAGGATATGCTCCGCGTCTTGGGCGGAAGGAAAAACCCAGCAGAAGCCTCGAGAGACGCCAGGGCTCCTGCATCCAAAGAACACGCAGCGTCTTGCCCTCAGCAAGCACAGGGCAAGAACGCGCCGAGCGTCACCTCGCAGCGCACCAAGAAACTCTAGTGGCGGCCGGAGAACACGCCACGCATTGAAAAAGACGATATCATAGTGGTGCTGAAACCGCATAAGACGCTCGACCTCAAGGCCATAGTTTGTTCCTGGACAAGCCGGTGCTGCAGTCCGCAGCATGTTCGGTGTTGACGCAGGTGTGGGACTTGCGGTGTGGTCCATCTAGGATCAAAACGAGCTTGTGTGCACGCTCAAATCATCGGACGCCACCGAGAGACTACTCCGGGACATTACGCTGCCGATAGGGGGCCGCCAGCTACGATTCCCGGAACATCCCAAGCTATCCGGTGAGTTCAGTCGGGCCATCGTGCATTTCTCTCAAGACGAAACATCCGAAACTATGAGAAGCAAACTCGGTGCTGAATCAAATGTAGTGCCTGTATGCAAGCTGGGGGACACCCCGGTTGCGGTGATCACCTTCGCGGGGACCAAAGTGACACGGACGGTGTTATACAACTGCGAGCGGCTCCCTGTTCGCCTGTATAAGAAGACAATGCCTGCATGCCCACTCTGTGGCACAGTGGGCCATCGAGCAGATACATGCCCGCGACCGCAGCCTGGCCGCTGCACAAGCTGCGGCGTTCAGGTACCTTCTTCTGACGGCCCAACGGAACGCCAATGCATGCCGAGCTGCCTCCTCTGCGGCGGTGACCACAAGACTGGAGCTCCCGGTTGTGCTGGGCGGTTTCGGTAACCGGTCAAGTCGGGATCCCCACGCGGATCCAAGACGAAGACAACGCGAGGGGGGCACAAACAGGCTCCGATTCCCAAGACCGGCCCCAAGAAAGCACCAGCTGCCAAGTCGTATAAGCCAGAACCCAAGAAGACCCACACCGGGCTCTCCACCAGTGTAAAGTCAGGGACACCATCTCACCCCCGTCTGTCCTGGTCAAGGACTTCCAGCCCTTGACACCCGTCCAAGCATAGGTGAGCTGTTGGGGTGGGGCATTCTTCGGACCCTCGCCTTCTTCCTCCCCTACCGAAACCGACCTACAGCAGCAGATCGGGGGACTCAGACGCCAGACCCAAATTCTTGCGCGCAAAATTCAGGAATCAGAAGCCAAGCAGGCCGTGTCATCCGAGCCAGTGCAAGAAGCCGAGGAAAACGACGGGGATGACGGCTCTTCCATCACATTCCGCCTCACTAGCGTCCCGCGGCAGGACGCGGACACAGTAATTGGACCAGCTTCCATTACCGGACGTAAAACCAACCGTTTAGAGGCGCCCGTAGCAGCCCTCCCCACTCAAATAATGTCGGCAGTCCGCGAGTTCTTTCAAGACATGTTCCCGGCAGCCTTAACTCAAGCACTTCCCGACATTGTGGCCCAGCTGTCTCAGTCCTTGAAGCTGTGCAGCCCTGGGTTAACACCCAAATTAAAAACACCACTCAGTGCGACTCTCCGCATCTTAAACGCAAACCGGCCTCCCGTCGGGCAGCAGATGGCTTTTCGGGGCCAGCTTCCGGTGGGCCGGTGCGGCTTCATACAGCAGCCGCACCGGCTCGAGGCCCGGACCCGTCCCGCCACACAGCAAATAAATACTAAACGATGGCTAGCCGATCTAACAAAAACGCTAAAGATCTACAAGAATTTTAGATTATGCAGTGGAACTGCAGGGGTTTTAGAGCCTGGAAACGGCGGTCACACCTCAAGGTCTACTTGCAGCCCGTCGGAAACATGCCGGCCCTGCTTGCTTTGCAGGGGCCCCGTATGGACGCTGAATTATTTGGCTACAGCACTTCCCAGTGGGGCCCTCGTCATGCATCCTGGTGAACAAGGCATATAACGCGATTCAGGTCGACTTATACTTGAGTACTGAGCAAGAATACACAATAGTCTCAGTAGTGCCTCTTAGACACCCTAAATATATACAACCCCCCGAATATGCCGCGCGCAACTTTTAACGAAATCTTCCTTCGGGCGATCAAGTTCGCAGACAAGGACCCCTTAGTGACCGTAGGAGACTTCAATGCTCGCAGCCTTCACTGGGGCTATCACTACGAGAAGGCCAGAGGACGTAAGCTAGCGGAGCTTATCTCCACCCTTCGCCTCACGCTACTCACGGATCCGGCGTACCCCGCTCGAGTGGGGAACTCGGTAACCCGTCACACATGTCCGGAGCTCTCTCGTAAAAAATGCTAAGGATGCTAGCTGGTAGAACTTGGGCGATTCTCTAGGCAGTGATCACTGCCTTCTCCGGGTCACACTCCTGGAAAAGTCAGCTCGCAAAAAATGCGGTCAAGCCAAGCTGACAGATTGGACCCAATTTCGCAATGAGACTATCGCTCCCCTACTATTTCCTGGACGCTATGCAGAATGGGCTAAACACATAAACAACATTCAGAAAAAAACTTGTTACTACCCCCGCAAACTAAAGAAGAGATCCCTGCAGTTGACACTGACCTCCTACACATGTGGGAGGCCCGCCGAAGCTTAACAAAACATTGGAGAAAGCACAAGACTAATCACAAATTACGTATCCGCATTAGCCCAAGTCACGAAACAGGCTGCAGCGTACGTTGCCCACCTCTCAGAGTCAAATTGAATAGCCCCATGCGACGCCGCAGCTTGTCTGATTAGCTCGAAGGGGACAGGGTATCTCTTTCGCAGTCTCATAGACCTCTCTCAAACGAGAGGGGAGGCGCAGAAGGAGCTCCGCATGCTCTGCAAGGCTAGCAAGGCACTCCGACACAGCTTGCGGATGCTCTGTGCGATAGACATCTCTGTCGTACGGAGCACCCGACTGGGCCGGCGTACAACGACTCTGCTAAGCCTAATCACCAACTCGATGCCCATTTTGACTTACATTACCTTAAAGCTGCCTTAGTTAAAATGCTCAGGGGTACGGCTCCGAGGCTGGTCTGCATAGCACGGAAGCTGTTGGCAAACCTCCCTGACACAGCCTACCTCCATATGTTGGAACACATGGACCAGACCTGGGACGGCCGTGCGCTCCCTTCCGAATGGAAAACATCACTTGTGACTTTTATCCCCAAAGCAGGCAAGGCTGTGAATACGGAAAATCTGAGGCCCATATCACTGACCTCGTGCGCAGGCAAGCTTATGGAGACGATGATACGGGGTCGCCTCTCTCAATACATTCAGGGCAAGGGCTTCTTTGCAGACACCTTGTTTGGGTCTGCACAAGACGTCCTTCTCCAGCTGCATAGGGCCGTCATACAGCCCACAACCAAAGGCAAGGTTTGTCTTTTTGTCCACTTTAATTCCTTTCTACTTTCTTCACAATTACAATACCACAAGTAACTTCCCCTGTGCTTTCCTAGGCTTCATTGTCTGTTTGCTCATTAAGTTGTTTCTAACAAATAAAGAACGATTCCTTGACCCCTTCCCTTTCGTTATTTCATAGCTTGGGCCTCGTTGCGGCAGACTTGGTGCCTTAGGTAGCATGCGAGGGCTTATTGGGCAGCAGCCATATCATCTAAGTTCACGTTCTACGTGACGCCTCTTGGCAAAAAAAAGTGTGTTCCACGCACGCCGCCTTGGCCATGAGTGGCGCTGCCTAACACTCCCAGGATAATACGTATATAAATACACAATAAAGTGGCCGGCGGCACGACCGCCTTCGTAGCTCAGTTGGTAGAGCATCGGACGCGACATCCGAAGGTCGTGGGTTCGGTTCCCACCGAAGGCAAGGTTTTTCTTTTCGTCCACTTTAATTCCTTTCTACTTTCTTCAGAATTACAATACCACAAGTAACTTCCCCTATGCTTTCCCAGGCTTCATTGTCTGTTTCCTCATAAAGTAGTTTCTAACAAATAAAGAACGAGCCCTTGACCCCTTTCGTTAGCCCACAACTATGCAACACAATGACAAAGACATCCTCGCCCTTGATCTGAAGGGGTTTTCGACAATGTAAAACACAGCAGCGTCCTGGTAACTTGAGTTCCACTGATTGCGGGGCTAAGACCTTTGCATATGTCAGACATTTCCTCTCTAAATGCCAGGCCCTTTTTCTGATCGAGGAGGAGGAATATGGCCCATACGTTATGGGAAGACGGGGTACCCCCTGTTCAACATTCCTATGATGTGCCTTCCAAACGAATTGGCTAGGGTGGAAGGCAAGGAACACGCAGTATATGCCGATGACATTACAATCTGGACCACTGAAGGGAGCCTTGGTGAAATGCAGGAACGCCTTCAGCGAGCTGCATACATAGTCGAGGAGTATGCCAACGATTGTGGACTCCAATGTGCTCCAACCAATTCAGAGCTTCTGCACATTAGAGCGACGCCAAGAGGCGTCAGCAATAAACATCTCCCTGTCTGGGGTTCCCATCAGACAGGCGGAGGAGCTCCGGATTCTGGGCCTGTTCATTCTCCATAGACCCAGACCGGACTCCACTATTGTGAAACTCAAGAGGGTAGGCGAACAGGTAGGACGCATGATGCACCGCGTTTCCAACAAGCGGGGTTGTCTGCGGGGCAGGGACGCGTTTCGGCTCGCCCATGCCTTCGTGACTAGCCGGATCCTCTACGCCGTCCCATGCCTTCGCACTAACAAGCAAGAGGACGAAAGAATAGATCCCATCACCCGTAAGGCTACTAAATGGGCTCTGGATCTCCCGGTGTCCACTTCCAATGCTAAACTCAGGGCTTAGGTGTGCTCAACTCCTACCAGGAGTTGCGGGAGGCCCACCTTATAAATAAATTCATTCATTCATTTATTAATACCGTTAGCCCTGAAGAGGGCCGTTACTGGGTTGAAGGTACACATAGCTTTCAAAATTTGCAACAATATTGTAGTGACATTTTGCAGGGTTGTTGCGAACAGCAGCGAAAATATACAAAAAGAAATGACAAAAGCATACCGAAGAGCACAAACAGAGCACAGTGTACAAAGCATCCTGTTCAAAAGCAAAGGACAAGCGTAGGCAGCATCGCGGGACTGTTCAAAGCATATATGGAGAATAAAAATTTTATGTAGCCACAATGTTATACATTGAGAAGCCATTTTACACTTTCTTCAAATGACGTCAGCGAAGGACATCTGATAGTGGATTCGGGTGACATATTCCATTCATCGATAACACGGGGGAAGTAACTGAACCTAAAACAGTCATTACGAGGGCAATGGGCACGATGTACATACAATGGCGATGTCTGGAATGTTCATGCGCGCTAACCAGAAAAAAACGCTGTGTGGATGAGTTTAAACTGATTATGAATTAGCTAGAAATGAATTTTAGTCTCTCAATCTTCGTCCTAATTTCCAAACTTTCTAGACCAGCTTGCGCACAGAGCTCGGAAGGAGAATATTGCCGACGATATTTACTAAATATGAATCTAGCGCTAAGTCGTTGTACCCTGACTATTTTCTTGCAGTTCGACTGTGTGTAAGGGTCCCATACAATTTTAGAATACTAAACAATTGGCCTGACAAAGGTCTTGTAAGCAAGGCACTTTATATCATAGGGGCCTCGATAAAGGTTACGCCTGAGACTGTACAGTGCCTTAGTAGCCTTCGAGCAGACATGGTCAATATGCGAACTCCGTCGCAAATCAGGCGTAAACAGTATTCCGAGATATTTGTATTTCTCTACACGCTTGAGCTTAATGTCCTCAATCCGGTAGTCATAATTCAGCGGCTTTTTTTTCTAGTTATAAACATAAAACTGTTTTTTCTGGGTTTAAGGTCATTATCCAGTCTTCACACCAATTACGAATTTTTTGAAGATTGCGGTTCAAATTAATTTGATCTTGTTGAGACTCAATTGTGCTATAAACAACACAATCATCAGCGAACAACCTAATCGCGACACTGACATCGTTTGGTAGATCGTTTATGAACAATAAAAATAAATTTCGTCACTGTACTGTGACGAAATAAAGCAATCAATCAATCAATCAATCAAACAATAAAAATAAAACGCTGCCCACTACACTACCCTGCGGAACTCCAGCATTGACTGTAACCAGACTAGACTTCTTAACTTTTATTTGAACAAACTGCTCCCGAGAAGTAAGAAAAGATTCAAACCATGTCGTGAGCAAATTATTTTGAAATGTGTTATCAATTTTAAATTACAATTTTGCATGGGACACCTTATCAAATGCTTTCGCGAAATCCATTAACAACGTCAGTTTGGCTACGCGAATTTATTGTTTCGAAAGATCATGGACAAATTGAAGTAGTTGGTTTGTCGTTGATAAGCCTTGGCGGAATCCATGCTGATTTGGAAACGATATGTTATGGCTATCGAGATAGGCCAACAGATGTTTGTTAATGATGTGTTGCAGTAAATTTGACCATGTGCTAATGAGCGAGATGGGACGGTAATTCTTCACTTCTAAATGACAGCCACTTTTGTGCACAGGCGTCATTTTAGTGCACTTCCATGCAGTTGGAAATGAGCCGTTACGTACTCATGACTGGAATATTTTAGTAAGAAATATTCGTATCTGCGTATCTGTACAAGAACTCGTTGGGTACACCATCAGGGCCAGGGCTTTTTCTTATGTCCAAATTAAGTAAAAGATTAAGAACGCCTTCCTCACTAAATTCTACGTTATCAATTGGCTTCCGAGATGATGTAGCGGGGAGATGAGGCAAGTTAACATTATCATTCGTGAAAACAGAAGTCATCAACACGTTGCTGAGTAGGTCCCTCGATTAATTGGCTTGAAGTTGACGGGGGGTTTATATAGCGCCAGAACTTTGAGGGGGTTTCATGCAAGAATTTTTTCAGTGTCAGATTATAAAATTTATCCTTGGATTCTTTGATCAGTCGTTTCAGTTCTTGCCCCATTGATTTCATACAGGTATTTTTTTCAGAGGTACTATTTCTCGAACACGACTACTGTTTTCGCTTTAGTTTTCTTTTCACATGAATAATTTCTCTAGTCATCCAAGGATTGGTTTCACGAATGCGTTTCACAACCTTGGGTACATAACAATCAACACACTTTACAACGACCTTTGAAAATAACTGCCACAATCTGTCGGTACTACAGCCAGCATTGTAAAGGACCAGAAAATGATCAAATGATTGTTCAAGGTAGTCTAAAATGGCTAAGTCGTCTGCCTTCGCGAAGTTCAATACGACGCTAAACGTGTGTCTACTGGAAGAGTCTGAAGACATTGCTAGGCACGTTACCACCATTTTGGGATCAGACAGACCCTCTACGACATCACAGCCACTACGAAAATGCCGCAGTTCAGGTGACAGAAATACCAAATCAAGAACCGATGACCTTGTCGTACCCATCCGGGTAAAATCAGTAACCATTTGCCTTAGCGCGTAAGAGAATAATAGTTCCAATAGTTCCTCAGTACTTGCTACTTGCTCTGTTCCCGGAGACTGAGATAGTTAATTCCTGGTAGGTTAAAGTCACCTAACAAAATAACGTTGTCACGCAAACTAAACTTTGAATCCATAAAATCTCTTAGCGTGTTTATTGTATCCAAAGAAGAACTTGGGGCCCTGTATAATCCTCCAATATGCACAGTTTGATTATTTAGCCTAGTCGTAATCCATAGCATTTCTATGTCAAGGTTATCATCCAATACTGCAAATTTAATGCAATCTTTGATAAGGAAAGCGATACCGCCTCCTCTGGTTTGCCGATCATTTCTACCCAATTCGTAGCCTGAAGGTGTCACCTCCGAATCCTTTACATCTTTATGTAGCCATGTCTCTGTTATAATCATTATGTCTGGCTCATGTTCTAGGATCACTGCTTCAAGCGCGTCAGCCTTACTTAATATGCTCCTATAGCATTTAAGTTAATAATCTTAAAGCATGCTGTTGGTCGTGGCTTGCGTCAATCGGAGCCGGTGTTGCCTGAACTAGTAATCCTGAAGCGTTTATTGCTTGCTTCATTCCAGCCATAAAGATGTTATTTACCTTTACTTTATCGAAAATAAGTTTAACTTTCTTTCACCCCATTCTTTCTTCCGCTGATGAAATCCATAGTTGTTTCCTGATTTCAACAACTCGCTTGGAATAATCTTCACTGACGCTGAATTGTGTACCCTTGAGTTCGGAACAGTTTGTCAAGATTTTCAACATATCCCTGAAGTCTACTACTTTCAAAATGACCAGATGATTCCTATCAGGCGTTCACGGCTCGTGCAGACGGCTCCCGGGAACCGTCTGCTTACATATCCAACACACTTGCACCGCAGCACACTTGCACCGCTTACATATCCAACGCACTTGCACTGCAGAAGAGGTGAAGCGTGTTCCAGAACTGTGGAGGCATATGCCCTCGGTCTCTCCACTCCCCAGTAACATGGATAGGCACACGCACGGAAGGCAGAAGGCAGGCGCGGGCTCGGACGCTTGAGAGGCAACACGGCTCCCGACCTGGTGTACTCTACGTAGATATGCAGGGCCTTCGCCCACGGGATTTTGCACGGCCTGTGTAGTTCACCAAGAAAAGCATGTCGGTGGGCTGTCCTTCCGAGCACAAAATCCAGAGCGAGCCGAGGAAGTCGCTATAGAACTTGCTGCTGCGGATCCCAATTCCAAAGTCATCACGGACTCCCACAAAGCATGTGCTCATTACTTGTCAGGGGAGGTATCCCCCTTAGCCAGCCAAATTCTAAAACGGGCTCCCACTGATCCAGCCCCGAAGCGCTTCGTATGGGCTTCTGGACATCAGGGCTTACGAGGTAATGAGGTCGTTGAAGCGGCCGCCCGAGCGTTTACCCACCGCGCTCGTCACCCTGGCTCTTATGACTCGGAGGCCAATACGCCGCTGCTCCGGTTCAAAGAAATTCTGACCTATTATCGCGACACTCACCGCCTTTTCCCGGCTCCTGCAATGGGACTGAGTAAGGCCAAAGAGCGAACTCTAAGGCGGCTGCAGACAGGTACTCTACTCTGTCCTGCAATCTTAAAGCATTTCGATGCGAATACAGATGAACGGTGCCCACACTGTGGGGAGACCTGTGATAGCTTCCATATGGTGTGGGCATGTACGAAAGATCACCACCTGCCCCCCCTACCCCTACCCCAGAGGCATGGGAGACTGCCCTCCTCAACTGCTTGTTGCTAGAGTCCCAAGGGGCTCTGGTGAGACGGGCGCGAGACGGGGCCTAGTCATGCGGTGTCCCGGGCTAGGGAAGCCGACCATGTAGCGAGGTTATGCTTTGGCCCCGTACCTTTCTCTTTTATTATATTAAATGTTTTTTTCATCATCCAAGCATCCATCCATCCAAAGAGCGAAAGGCGCGCGTTGACTATGGAAACGCTCTTTCTGCTATCAACGATTTACCAGCTCGCAAGGAACGAGAACTAGCCCTCTCCCGCGAGAGGCAACGCTGATGCAGGGAGCGCCTGCTAGCGAGCCTCTTGATCAAACAAACCGACTGCTCGCGCTGCGCAACCGTTCACCGGCCACCCCCATATATATATATATATATATATATATATATATATATATATATATATTGCTTTTTCGTGCGTGTACCCGCTTCTTTTCTTACACGTGCCGGACCCACTGAAGTTTCTCTCTCTCTCTCTCTCTATATATATATATATATATATATATATATATATATGTATATATATATATATATATATATATATATATTGTAAATATAGGATGAATTCAGCGATTTCAATATATATACGCACGCACTAGATCTTGACCTGCAATGCAGCGCTGGTGCGAGATTTCTCTTGTGCGTAGTTGAACGTAAGGATTCGCATGATGCGCGTTAACTAAAATTAATCTGGAACTCGGCACGATCTACGACGTGGGAGCGCACGAACTTCATAAAGACCAGGAGCATAAATGACAACGCGTGTCTAAATATACACACGGGTTGTCATTCATTTACATACATAAGTGGGCAATGTCAGGAGTGACTTACGGTAACACCGGACGATCCCCAGTGCTTCGCCCACTCATCATGATTCACTTCGTGGAGATGCTTCAATTTTTCTTCGCAGCGTTTCACGCGTACATGAAACCGCGCCCTCTGACCAAACACCACGAGAGAACACTTCTTGGAGAGGCCGCAGAACCGGGTGTTGTTCAACCCCGCTCACTGCTGTCTTCTTCTGGGAAGACCTCTATTTTCGAACCATGTTTCATAGTGCGGGCCCTCTTCATGATAGTCTCCTTTTTCATTTGGAATATTTCTCCGGCAGCTTGCACAAAGCCATTTTCGTTTCCGCAGTGCGTCACAATCAATCGGGCTCCCTTGCCGTTCGGGTTCGCCAGGCCAACTGAAAGTCCGGCCTTTTTTGCTTATTCCGCAATTTTGACACTCTCGTCGACCCACACCTTATCTGTCGGGTGCCCTACGTTAACCCATGTTTCATCAGTGTAGAAAATGGGTCGTCCTTGCGACCGAAACTCTGCTATTTGACGTAAGCGCTTGCGCCGCCACTGAACTATGCGGGTTAGTTCAATAAGTGGGGCGTTACGGGACCGTTTCTTAAACCGAAAACCTGTCTTTCTTAGCATGCGCTGCATTGTTGCGGGTGAAGGTGAAGGCAGAGTTTCATCCTTGTTCAAGTGAGAGCTGTGACGCCGTTACTCCATCGGGCACGACCTCATAGTCCAGTGAACCACACCGCTGGATTATTCCATGGGATCCAGAGTGTTACCGCAGAAGCATTTCTCATAGTTCGCGTCGTCTAGTCGGTGCCCAGACCCACACATGGTCGTCGGCTTGGTATTCAATCTAGCGTTGTCAAATGTCGACGATTGTCTGCTTCTTGAAACGCAGTGGAGCGAGCTTCCTCGGTAAGGAGGTGGCAACGTCCGTGTTGTCTTCGTTGGTGATACCTGGCAGCGTGGCGCCAAGCGTCTTTACCGTGCTCCTGCCGTAGGGCAACTTGAATTGCGTCGTCTGCGTCGTTTCTTCCGGGCCGTGTTGTGAGGGAAGGCCACATACCGAGCGATGGCATCCCACGTCTTTTCGACGTCGACGTACAGTGCCGTCCACTCTTAGGGTGAAGCGCGTTGCAGCGCTCCGCGGAGCGCCACTGCCGCCCGCGTGGCCGCGCATCGAAGCAAACCTGCGCAGGCGCGGCAGTGCCTGCGGACGTGGCTTCGTGTCGTCTGCTGCATTGCTCGCGCTCTTGGGCGCGCCGAGCTTGAATTGCCGTGAAACAAACTTTGCTTCCCATGTCATGTATTTGCTGCAGCGAACACAACCTTTCGTTTTAGTGTCCCAACGTGGAGACTGCCAGACTCCAAGCGAACTTCACTTTATCGACTCAAATAAAATTGTCGCTTTAATAAACAGGCACATATGTCACTTTTTGAACTGCTTAAGATTACGAACACTTACGGATTGTTCTCCTGATATTTTCAGGCTATCCGGCACTACGGATAAAAATTACTTGATCTTCACGTTTCTCTTGGGGCGAGAGACGAGGGTGGCGGGGGGTGCAGTTGCACTAGACACATCGATGACGTCGAGTTGTCTTTGCGGCAAACTGAAAAGAATGCAAAAAAACGGGCATATTTTCAGGTTCTCTTGAATCGGTGTATTAGCAAACCGAGGGCTTCCATTACATTTCCGATGTCCACGTGAGCGTAATAGACGCTCGCAATCGCAATTCTGCTATGCGAATTCGTGTGATGGCATTACACTATGATCACCATCACACTTGTAACAATAATTGTTGGGCTTCTACGTCCCAAAATCAAGATATGATTATGAGGGACGCCGTAGGGGAGAGCTCCGGAAATTTTGACCATCTGGTGTTCATTAAAATGCTCCTGAACCAAAGTATATATGGGCTTCTAGCATTTCGCCTTCATCGAAATGCGGCCGCCGCGGCCATGCAAGATTCGATCCCGCTCGCAGTTGACCAACTCAAGGTGGCAGATGCTGTACGCCCTTAAGCGCGTTACTGTAGTGCAAAGCAGAGCGTGCCACCGCGACACTATCATCCCAAACTATCAGATAAATGATTTTTTATACAGTTGTTTCTTCGCATGCTCTAGCGGTGATAAAATCGCGATTACAGTTGAAGGACAGTTCATTTCCCTGCGAGCATTTCGGGGTGTGTGTGTGCGCGATCAGGCGATGTCACGCGTTCCCGAAGAAGAAAGGATGCGTATTGTTGAGCTAAGCCTGAAAGAATACTCACAGAGGGAAATTTCGAGAATCACTAATAGGCCACTGAAAACTGTGAACAGGATTATTCAAGCCTACAGGACCGAGCGCAGGATCAAAGACGCTCCCCGGAAGGCTCGTCGGAAAGTGACTACGGAAGATGAAGAGTTGTCAGTAATATCGGCGGCGAATGACCTTCCTGCAGCAACCGTGAGAGAATTCAAACAAATTGCGGGAGTGTCGGCTGCATCGGACACAACAGTAAAACGTCGCCTACATTCAGCGGGCCTCAAAAGCAGGAGAGCCGTCCGAAAGCCGATTGTCAGCGCGGCCAACAAAGAAAGGCGGCTTGTGTTTGCCCAGGAACACGAGCACTGGAATGAAGAGTGTCAAAATGTTGTCTTCAACGACGAGTCGACATTTACCACAAGGTGGGACCAAGGGCAGCGTGTATGGCGCCCGGACAACTGTCGGGGAGCAACAGTCCATGTTAGCCGAGAAAAAAGCCGAGTACAGTGCGTGTAGCTTGAATTTACGTATGGCAGTACGGACACGTGCACTGCTTAAACCAAGGGAGCGATATCCAATCCTTATTTCATTCAGGGTATATTGATAATAAATACAATTGACGTTTAAAATACGTTTTCAGAGCCAGGGCGATGATCATTTTCAGAAATAAGCGTGAAATTCTACACTATGACCAACGCTTTCATGAAATTGCTCTCCCTATTTTTACCTACGCCTGTAACTCGATTCTGGACTTAGCTCGAACTTTTAGCATCGTACAATGGATGTTGAAATCCCATAAAATGAAGACACACTGCATTTTTTGGAATAAAAGTTGAAACGTTTTTCATGGTTTCTCTAAAAGTTTACTGGGCGTGTTCGGGCATATAAGGGAGTCCGAACACCCGTACATTTTTTGTGATATTTTTTTAGGTATATGCCTGAATTCATCCAGCGGGTAGCAGCCAGTGGCCGTTCGTCTGTGAGTGTTTGGGGCGCAATCACCCCGACCGGCCTGGGACCCTTAGTTGAAACAGGTTCACCGCTGACTGTTCAGTCCTGGACGATGTCATGCTGCTTAACGGAACCTTTCCTGACGGCAACTTTATTTTGCAGCATGACAACTCCCCTATTCACATGTCCAGAAAAGTAGGGGCACTTCTGCAGTGGCCTGCGCAATCTCCAGACCTCAATATTATTGGGAACGTGTGGGCCACCATGAAAGTATCAATGGCACGCAGGAAACTCCATGGACTTTCCGCGGATGCACTGTGGGCCGGCGTTGGGAACAGGTTAGAGCCAACCCCGGCCTTTGTGAGTCTCTGTACTGCTCTATGCCAGGCAGGATGCGGGCCGTCATTGACGCTGCCGGAGAAGCCACCCGTTATTGGAATGAATTAAGGGCTCAAGAACGTATTTGCCGCAAAGTCACGATGCGTCTCCCGCTAACTTTGGCGTCGCAAAAAAGCAGGCCTGGCACTTTGCCCTTCTTCATGCTGCGACGTCCACACGAAGTCTCTGTGGTGTCTATATGCTAATTTCGGTTTAGACAGGAAAATTCTTGACCATTTTCATTTTCGAATAAAGTATCGATCTATTCTCCTTTGTTTTATCTCACTCCAGTGTGTCGTTTTATTTTTCACGTGAGAAAAAGCTACAGATTGGTGTCTATAAAACACGTAAAGTTTCTAGTTCAGTTTATTTCCTTAAAGGCCCCCATTCAGGGGGTGTTACATAAGGGGTGGGATTACAAATAAAAAATTTAGCAGTGATAACTGAATTAACATTGCAGATGATGTTCTTGGAAAGCAGATGATGAGGGAATGTTGACGATGTCGTAGGGCAGGCCGTTCCAGTCGGAAGCTGCTCTGAGGAAAAATGAAGCAGAAAACGTAGTGGTATGCGATGGCGCGCGGGCAACTTGAAGTGGATGACTGGTGTGGTGGGAAATGCGTGATGCGGCTGTGATATACGGCGCTTGATTCAGAGAAGAATAAAAGAACTTATGATAAAGGTAAGGCTAGCAATGCGGCGACGATGATAGATGATTGGCCGATACCACTCACACTGTCGCATGCCTGTGTTCAAAACCGCAAAAGAACAGCCAAAGAACACCCCTTAGCACGTTCCCTGTAAAAATTCACGCGAAACTCCCATACTCGCTATGCTCAGTAGAGCCGGCAAGAAAATGTTTATGCTAACGTTGCCTTGTGGATTATTCTTAAAAATGAAGAATTTGCTGACAGTTCCTACAGGAAATTAACTTTCTTTAATACCGCGAATTCAAGCTGCGAAACTGTATTTTTCTTAATAATTCACGTTATGAAGTTCACTCCGGTGCGTGCTAATCAGCCGGTCTCCACGTTGCGACACTAAAACGAAAGGTTGTATTCCCTGCAGCAAAACGGCAAGCAAAGTTTGTTTCACGGCAATGCAAGCTCGGCGCGCCCAAGAGCGCGAGCAATGCAGCAGACGACACGAAGTCACGCCCACAGGCACTGCCGAGCCCGCGCAGGCTTGCTTCGATGCGCGGCCACGCTGGCGGCAGTGGTTGCTCCGCGGAGCGCGGCCACGCGCTCGCGCGTTCACCCTAAGAGTGGACGGCACTGTACATTATTAGCCTGTCGGCGATGGTCAGAGTTTTAGAATAGGGCACGCAGCGTTTGCGTTAGTTGGGTTCTTTTTTGGTTATCTTAAGTGTGCAATAAAAGTTTTACAATAGGATTTGTACTCCACAAACCCTAACACAAAGAAGCGCCTTCGCAGCGGCACCAAGTAACTGAAAAGATCTATTAGCGAGCACGGGTGCAAATATCAACGAAAAAGATTATGACGCTAAGGAAAGGACACTAATTTCTGCAACCTATGCTAGGAACACGGGGTAGGGGAAAAGGGACTGAAACAGATGTAAAGGACAGAAATGCCAAAGTGGAGGACTCTGGAAATGTTTGACTACCTGGGATTGTTTAACGTGCACTGGCAACGCACAATACACGGGCACCTGGCACCTTCGCCTCCACCTAAAATGCGACCGCCGGGGTCGAACCCGCGTTTTTTTTTGGGTGGCAGCCGAACACCGTAACCACTACACCACCGCGTCGGACCAACGAAAAAAAAAAAAGACGTTTCTTTGCTAAGCATGAATACGATCAGTATGTGCACGACTATGATCAATATGTGCTTTTATACACTTCAATATGTGTCTGCACGATGCGTTGTGAGGAAGGCAGTCAGAACAACCAAAGCTGAACCCCGGAGCTTGTTCTTAGTGTCCTCCGTTTGAGCATTTATTGTCTTGTCGTCTGGCTCAGTAGTACCCCGCCAAAACGACGCGGCTGTAATGAATACGCAAGATCGTTTTGTGCGACGAGATGCTGTACTTTGAAATGTCGTGGAACAATCTAGGCGATTTGACCCTCAGAGTTTGGAGGACCTATTGTAGTTATCCTCGTATTAGTCCTTTCTGTGACCCGAGCCCTCTCTTGATTTCTCGCTACATGCGGGATCCCCACGATATCAACGCAATGTTTTGGGGGCTTTGGGTATGCAATGCTATTTCCGGAAAGTAGGGGTCAGAACGCTAATAAAAACGCCGCCTTTAACACGGTGCCTGCACAGTGGCAACAAACCCCAAGGATAGCGCGCGCAAAGCCTTTGGTACCCTAGCCTAAACCCCCTATTCAGACGCTTGCTGAGGCCATTTGCCTGCAGATGGTAGGCGGTTGTCTGAGCAGCGGATGGTTTGAGCAGCTGTAGCATGGGGTGGCTTGAGTTAGCTGCGCACTAAATGCCATTCCTCTGTCTGTGATGAGAATATCTGGGCCACCGTAACGTAGGAGGAATTTGTCTGGAAAGAATTTAGCAACCTCTGCCACACTACCTTAGCGTGGCGCTATTGTTCCGGCTTACATAGGTTCGGGTAGCCGCTAGCTGCGACGATCCATTTTTTACCGACCGTTGGCGCAGGAAGCGCCCCGATTAAGTCCACGCCAATCTGCTGGAATGCTTGGCGCAGTAGTTTGGTTGGCTGTAGAAGCGCGGTTGGCCTAGTCGACGCTGTCTTGCCTAGCTGACAGTCTTGGCATGCGTAATCGGCGACGTCTATAGCGAGGTGAGGCCATCAGTACACCCCTTGTATCCTCGTAAGTGCAGAGAAAAACCCAGGTGTCCAGTCGTCATGACCAAAACTTCCGGACTCAACGGGGGAAAGGGGTGTAGTTTGCTCGGAGTGGCTAGAAGCTCTTCTTCAAGATGAGCTGTTTCACAAGAAAAAAAAATGTTGCAGTGGCTTAGCTCGGCTATGCCAGGATATACGTAGCGTTAGCAAAGGTTCAGCTGATTATTCTTAGCTTTCCTGGTTGTCTAGATTGTCTAGGATTAGCTTGATTGTCATGCTTACTGCTGCTCCAATCCGAGTCGCACTGGCGCTTTCGCTGAGTTTCACAGTATATTCAGTCGATCGGCGAGCCTTGACGTCATCGACGGCGTTTTGTTGTTGCTGCAGGGGTGGTCGGGCACGTCGCTCAGACTCCTTGCGACGCCGCTTTGCTAGACGTTCGTCCCTTTCCTCCAGTGTCTCCGCAGCACGTTTAGGCTTCTTCTGTTCATTCCTCCTACGCTCAACCGCTAATTGCCAAGCAACCACGTCCACGTCACCTTTACCAGGAAACTCTCGCACTGCAGAAATCATTACACGATTAATAACGCTCATCTTCAACAAGTCACGGAATATAAATATCTAGGTGTATTTTTCACTGCTGATTTGAGGTGGAATAAACATGTCAATTATGTTAGGAACAAGGCTGTAGGTACATTGGGTTTTCTGAAACGTAACTTCAGTAGTTTACCACAGAAACTTAGGGAGCAGCTCTATTTTACACATGTACGCAGTATACTGGAGTATGCGTGCGTCTGCTGGGACCCTTATACTAAGGAACTTGTAGATAAACTTGAAAAAGTGCAGAATAGAGCAATTCGATTTGTCCTTGGAAATTATGACAGGGTGCTTAGTGTGACAGAGAGCAAAAAAACATTAAACTGGGATCTTCTTGAAAACCGTCGTCGAAACCTCAGATTGAAATTTTTTCATAGCATTTATCATTCGAGAGCAGGGATCATCAGGCAATTATATTTTCAACCACTTAACTATGTTTCTCGAAGACGTGATCATCACTTAAAAATATGCGAGATTACTTTTAGGGGTGACGCTTTTCGATACTCTTTCTTTGTCCGCACTATAAGAGAGTCGAACACTCTGCCACCGGAAATAGTTTGTATTAATTTAAGTGATGATTTTTTTCCATGCTTTATGAATATGCTTTTTTGGTGTGTTTGATGATATGTGCTGTACCCTCCCTGCTGTAATGCCTTATGGCGAAGCAGGTACTCAATAAATAAAATAAATAAATAAATAAACTACTTCGGGATCCGATGAGTCAAGCTTCTCCGCTCTTCTGCGCTGTTGAGCCGCATTTGCGCTCTCCTTCTGCATGGCTATACCACACTGGCAAACGCCAGTCAGAAGCGCAGCGGCTCCAGCGCAGTGTCAGACGGCGACTGCACAGCGAGCGCGCGCCGGCGCCAGTGTGTCTATCACGGCTACGACGTCACTCCTCTGGAATGCGCAGACCGGCGGCGGCGGAGTGCGCGAGAGGTGCCGGCTCCGGTGGCTCCGGTGCGCATGCTGTGTGACCCCACTGATCCTTGCGCATGCGCAGCACGGCTCTTGAAGTGCCGCGCGAAACGGGCTTGGCTAGGCCAGTGTAGCTAACGCTACAAAAATGAAGTCAGTCCTCGCCTGAACACCACCGGTGCAACGTCGGTCTGCCACCGAGCTAGTATATGTATAAGGCTCCCAAGTTCTCGGTAGGCTTGCTGTAGACCGGTGAAGACGTCGGAACTTAGGGCTCCCAGGTAGGCGTCATGATCAAGGTCGTCCTATGGCAGTGGGGCGGGACAAGCAGTAGAGTGTTTTCAACCGGACACGACCGTGATGTCGATCCAGGCGCATTGACTCGAAGCAAAAAGACAACCGCAGACTGTCAACTGAAGGTGACAAGTGGTACCATAGGCTGAGACTACGGGGGGGCCTCAGGGTGAGACTACGGGGGGCTCCTCCCCCGCCGGAGCCCGGGGAGGAGGATCGTTATGTGTAGTTCAGAAGAATAATCGTAAGGGGCTGAACGCTCTCAGCAAAGCGTTAACAATATCGATCAATGATGCGCCAATACACGCGAAGATGATGAACTCACGTGGGTAGGAAATCATGCATTGCTTTCCTCCCCACGTCAGTTGCGCATAGGTCCGGCTAGCAAGCACAGCTTGCGGCGAGGCCACACTCGCCGATCCACGTGCCTGGCGTGTTAACGACCGGCGATGAAAGAAGAAACACCTCCTTTCAGGACTGTACCGCGGGAATACAAAGGCTGACTGCACAGCTTCGAAAGCGGATTTTGGCGGGTTACGCCTTTTAAGGAGGTAATGGCGGCGCCAAGGGAACCCTGTTGTTAAAGCGGTTCGCTGCAGCGGCGGCGGAAGTCCAATAATTGTCCTATAGGAAAAAACAAACTCTCTAGCCACTTTCCTTAATCTAAGTTTTAGGGGCGAAGCTCCTTAAGGCGTGGGTCGTTCGTCGCCTGTATGTATGTATGTAGTTACCACCCGCGTGCCGAGAGGCACGCGCTCGCCCTCGGCGCGTGCCTCTCTCTCTCCCGGCGCGTGCCTCTGCTGTCTTGTGAGAGAGAGAGAGAGAGCGAAAGGCACGCGTTGGCTATGGAAACACTTGTCCGCCGCGGTGGTGTAGTGGTTACGGTACTCGGCTGCCACCCAAAATACGCGGGTTCGATCCCGGCCGCGGCGGTCGCATTTTCGATGGAGGCGGAAATGCCAGAGGCCCGTGTACTGTGCGTTGTCAGTGCACGTTAAAGAACCCCAGGTGGTCTGAATTTCCGGAGCCCTCCATTACGGCCTTTCTCTCCTCTCTATCTCTTTCGCTCCCTTTCCCCCACCCCCACGGACGCTTAGCCGTGCTCCCTACATGGGCTGCAGAAATTAGCGTCCTTTCCTAACCGAACCACAACCACAATCAAACGCTCTTTATTAGAGGAACGCTGTACCAGCTCGCAAAGAAGGAGAACACGCCCTCACCCGCGAGAGACAACGTTGGCGCAGGCAGCGTCTCCTAGCGAGTTTCTTGATTGAGAAATACCGACTGCTCGCGTTGGAGAAGCGTTCACCGGCAACCCATATATATATATATATATATATATATATATATATATATATATATATATATATATATATATATATATATGCATATAGGCACTGCATCTTGACTTGCAATGAAGTGCCGGTGGGACATTTCACTTGTGCATAGTTGAACCATGAGGATTCGTAGCGTGCGCGTTAACTAAATTAATCCGGAACTCGGCACGATCTACGATGAACCTCCCGAGCTTCGCCCACTCATCATCATTCACTCCGTGGATATGCTGTAATTTTTTTAATATTGAAATTAAAAACTGGCCCAACATTTCGAGACCCATTCGGTCTCTTCATCAGGGGGTGACGGTCCGGCCGGCTCCGAAGCTAGCGACTTTTCTTAGTTATTGTTCCTCTCTCCACCGTCGTTCCTCCCGCCTTGCCTGTTGAGGTGTTGTTTTCTCCATTGGTTCCGGAGATCATGTATATACACACTCGGCAGGGTCCTAGTTGAGCCGTTGGTATTTCCAGCCGTTGTTTGGACATGCCACGACTCTAAGAACTGCCTTTTGGTTCGGTTGCCTTCCGTGTCGAGGACCCGGAAGTCGTCGAAGTTGATGTGATGGTCTTTCTTTTCGCTGTGTTCTGCGAGCGCGTTCCGTGTAGCGTTGAAGCTACGTACGTCACTTTGGTGTTGCCGTATCCTTTCCGGAAGTTTTATGCCTCGCCGATGTAAGTGGCGTGGTAATGGGCGCACGGAACCTCGTACACTAGCCCGGGGAATCTTTCTTTTGGCAGCCGGGGCTTTGTAAATCATTTTTCGATTACGTTGATACGTTATATGAGTACTGAGACAAAAATTCTACGTCTTGTTTCCTTTATTTTGCAATAAGTACCTAATGACCCACTTACCCCGGCTGCAAGCCTCGAGGGCTAGAGCGCGCGATTGTTAATATTTTGTATGCGGTTTTGTGGAGCCCAGACGCACTTTCCGTTTCAAAGAGCGGCGAGTGAGGCGGCACCCAGGATGCTATTCACGTAAACATAGCTGACTACATGTGCACGCAAAACCGCGTTCACGTGAGCACCGCGCGGACAACTCTTTTGAGTGAAGGCTCCCTGGGTGCTGCTGTAATCCCCGCTGGGAAGTTTCAAACATGCGTGATCCCTCGAAAATACGCTGCCGAGGCGAGGACGTCAGTTTGTACTCCGGTGCAATTCTGCCCCCTCTTTCCGTCGGAAACGTCTGCTAGGATGAGCGCTCTCCCAAGAATCGTGGCGGCAACACGAACTCATCACGATGGTGGCGACTGGTTGTTTACATGAAACACAAAATCGCGTTTCGCATGCAGTGGTGTGACTCGCACGTTAAAATTGATATTAAATATGTTCTAAGCTATATCAGCCGTTGATATTTTCTAGATGATGCGTCTGTGTCGACGCAAGCCTATCCCGAAAGTTATCTCGACCGTCATTTTGTGTCAGTACTCCTTTAACTGATGTTTAATTCACTGGGTCATGATTGCATGACAATGTGAGTAAGAAATGTGAAGTGCAAATAATCCTTTAAAGTTCAAAAATTATTTGCACGAAAGTGACTTGCTGTGACGTTTTTTTCTTCTCTTGTACTTTCTGTGTCCTTCGGAAATACATTGCTATGTTTATTGTAATATAAACATTTCTTGTACAAGAAAAATGTGAGAGGTGAATTTACAGCGACGTTGATGCGTTTGCGTCGCTCCTCCAGTTCGGCCGTGTGCCAGTTTGCCTGTTTTCATCATCAGAAAAAAAACTTAAATTTCCTGAGCGCCCCGGCATTTTTGAAAAATACGGGAGAAGGTGAGAAGGAGAATTAGAGGAAGAAGGACGAGAAAGGGTAATTGGAGAATGAGGACGGAAGACCGCAGCCCCCCCCCCCCCCCCCCCGGGAAATGAAATAGTCTCCGCCTATGAGAGGTACGGACAGTGACAAGCAAGCAAGTTGCGTAATACGCAACGGAAACGATGGTGTCTTGGCTTAACGCGTCAGCAAGAGTGGGCGCCATGCGCAGTTTAAACACACAGAACCTACCTGAGTTCGATATCTACCCGAACCTACCTGAGATCGATATCTTCCGCAAAGATAGGGAGAGCACTCGCGGTGGCGGTGTACTAATAGCTACTAATCATCAATTACAATGTTCTCTTGTAAGCGTGCAAACACCTTTAGAAATGTTGTGGATCAGCAGCCACGCAACCACGCCTCGCGTTCTCATTGGCGTTTGTTACCGTTCAACCAGTTCTGATAGTTCCTTTGCATCCGATTTCCATGACGTATTACACCAGGTAACGCTTGCCAATCCTAATACTCCGATCTTGCTTTTTGGCGATTCCAATCTTCCTTCCATTGACTGGTCCAAGTTATCCGCCTGCCAAAACACAGATAACGTCTCCAATTAATTCTTACATACGTGCCTTACGTTCGGCCTGTCACAGCTAGCCACTCACCCTACGCGCACAACTGATTATTCAAGCAACATTCTTGACCTTCTGCTTACGTCACATCCCGATAGCTTCTCTTCTCTTTCTTATATTAGTGCTCTCAGTGATCACACCGCGATTCACACTACATTTCCCTGTAATATGATTAAAGAAAGCGTGAGATCGAAGAAATTACTGACTCTTTACGACAGAGCAGACTATGCAGCTGTGAACGACGACTGTGAACAGCCTTTCATACCGAATTTTCCTCAGGCTACAATCAACAATCCACCGAATCTAATTGGGCTAGGTTCAAATCCAAGATGCAGGACTTGATCAAACTTCACATTCCAACAATCACTATACAGGGCGTTTTTTTTTAGCTGCAACACATTTTTAAAATTTGAAAAACATAAATCGCGCGAATGTCTTGTGTACCATTCGAGTGTACGGGTTGGCGGCCTCTAGATACAGAACAATTACCGCACATGTATGCATAATTAGCGAAATTACGCTAATTAACGTTTTAATTATCAGAGATTGGTGGCTATAGTAAATGAGTACTTTGGAGCCCGTCCTCGACACTACCTATCCCAAGGATCAAATTTTGAATAGCGGAGTGCATGTCGGAGCTACGTGAACAATCAGTTCCCCGTGGCAGGCTCCTTGAAACCGAAATCGGCCAACAAAAGAGCGTCGGTGACGTCGATGTCGCCGCCCCCACGGCTTTCGTCACTCGCCACTCACCCGTGGTCACGGCCGCTCCGGCCACGCAAGCAGCTTGCGTTATCTCCTTCTTATCTGCAGCGTTGGTCGCCGCGGGCGAGAGACGAAAGCCGTGGGGGCGGCGACATCGACGTCACCGACGCTCTTTTGCCGGCCGATTTCGGTTTCAAGGAGCCTGCCAACGGGAACTAATTGTTCGCGTAGCTCCGACATGCAAGCCGCTATTCAAAATTTGATCGTTGGGATAGGTAGTGTCGAGGACGGGCTCCAAAGAACTCATTTACTATAACCACTAATTACTGATAATTAAAAAGTTAATTTGTGTAATTTCACTAATACGCATACCAGTGTGGAAATTGCTCTCTATATAGAGGCCGCCAATCCGTATACTTGAATGGTACACAAGACACTCCCGCGATATATGTTTTTCTAATTTTAAAAATGTGTTGCAGCTAAAAAAAACACTCTGTATGTGAAAGATCTCGTTCTCCCTGGTTTAATGTCACTCTAAAACGTATAAAAAATAAGAAAAAACGACAGTTTCGTTCCGCCAGGCAGTCAAACTCGCAGCTAGCCTGGAACAAGTACAAAACTACAGCCTGGCATTATTAGCAAAAGCAAAGAGAATGTTTTTGTTTCAGCCACCCTACCTAACATGCTTGGGGACAACCCACGCCGCTTTTGGAAAATCATGAAACCGGACGACAAAGCTACACTTTCTATTTGTGACAGTTCTGTATCTCACATTGCTGAATGTGACATTCCATGTGTCTTCAACTCTACATTTTGTTCCGTTTTTACTAACGACCTTCCTGAATTTCCTCATCTTGCTTTTCCGCCAATACCGAAGATTGAGTTCAACCCAGAGGGCATTATTAATGTAATCAATGAGTTAAAAAATCTTCATCATGTGGTATAGATGGCATCAGTGCCAAAATTTTTAAAAATACTAAACATGTCTGCGGTTCCATACTGTCAATCATTTTTCAGCAGTCGCTCGACACAGGTGAAGTGTCATTGGACTGGAGAATTGGGAAGGTCATTCCGCTCTTCAAGAGGGGCGATCGCTTATCTGCAGGTCCCATCTCGCTCACTGGTGTTTGTTCCAAGATCATGGAACACGTCATCTTTTCACATGTTGCCTGCTTTTTATCATTTGTAAGTTTTTTTCACCCAATCCAGCATGGCTTTCGTAAAGGTCACTCATGCGAGACCCAGCTATCATTATTCCTGCATGACATCCACCTCCACATAGACCGTAACATCCCGGTTGACACACTGTTTTTAGACTTCGAAAAAGCCTTTGACAAGGTGCCCCACTCTCGTCTCCTGCTAAAAGTCTCACGTCTAAGCCTGTTTTCAACTGGATCAAAGCATTCCTAACAAACCGTAAACAATTTGTGCATGTTAATAACCTCTCCTCCAACCTCTCCCCTGTCTTGTCCGGTGTGCCCCAGGGTACCGTCCTCGGGCCTCTCTTATCTCTAATTTATATCAACGACATTCCACTTTCCGTTGACTCTAACGTTCGTCTTTTTGCCGACGATTGTGTCCTTTACCGCCCAATACATAACTCCACCGATACTTCTTCCCTACAGCATGACCTCTGCCCCGCCACGGTGGTCTAGTGGCTATGGTACTCGGCTGCTGACCCGAGGGTCGCGGGATCGAATCCCGGCCGCGGCGGCTGCATTTCGATGGAGGCGAAATGTTGAGGCCCGTGTGCTGTACGATGTCAGTGCATGTTAAAGAACCCCAGGTGGTCGAAATTTCCGGAGCCCTCCACTACGGCGTCTCTCATAATCACAGCTGGTTTTGGGACGTAAAACCCCAACAATCAATCAAGCATGACCTCTTGTGCATGACAGTGGTGTAGCACCTGGCTGATGTCGCTCAATGCGAACAAAACATTACTCATTTCTTCCCATCGTCGCAGCAACTACGCGCCGGCTACTTACACAATAAACAACTCTCACATAGCTGCTAACAACTCAAATATCTAGGTGTCCATCTTTCAAGCGACTTATCATGGAGTGACCATATAGATCACATAGCTCACTCCGCTGTTGGTTACATACGCTCACTCACATAGCTGTTCCATAACACTTTCATTGTTGGTCGACATAAGGATGAGATCACGCGTCTAATCCTGGAAGCGGAACTTATCGATGCACTTGGTGATTCGTGCATTAGTAAGCCTTTGATAGGATTGTCACACAAGGAGCTGGGTTTCCTGCGTAAGCGGTGACACACGTTGTTATATGTTATGATTTCGGTTTTGGTAGAGTGGCACTGTCGTGCGTATATCTGAGTGATCCCACCTGCTGAACTATCTGCTTGGCGATTACGGTTTACAAGCAGTCTGATTTTGAAAATAAACATGTTGTTGCTAGTAGCGCTGTGTGGTGTCCATATGTGCCTTCTCGTGTCCGTGTGTTGTTTTTGCGCTACATCGAAGCTTTTAATTCAGTTCAGGGACGTTAAGCTTATCCCGAAGGTAAAGGGCGACACATCTCTGCCCTTTGTCGGAAACTATTGTCCTAAACGGTGCACCATCCTTATGTGTTTTGGCGCCAAGGAAGACTTCTAAGCAGTCATTCCTGCTCTTGTCAATACCTTTCAACCAAGGTTCAATTTGTTGCACAGTGCCTTCGTTTTAGCCTTTACTTTCTTCGTAGAAATATATGCATGCTCAAAATACACTGCATCGACTGCTTCCTTGGCTTTTCGATTAAAGGAATCATGGGAGAACACGGCAAACTCTCTTTCCTTATCGGCAGGTACACCACACAATGACTGTTCTTTTAAATAGGACTCTACATACAACATTAATTTCCAAAAGATCGCTGCTGTGCGTATAGACCTATTCCATGTTGGTAAACAGTGGTAGGCACCGGCGATATAACCGGGGCTTGTGTCGACGTCGCGGCGCGGAGGCCCCGCCCACCGCTTGCCGCGGCCCTGCACGGTCGCGCCACCGCCGCCGGCGTAGCGTGTGTGAAAGCTGCCTCTGAGCACGGGGCGTCGGAGTGCCGACGGTGTGTTTACACCAGTTTGCGAGGGGCAGCCGCGTGAGATGAAGTTGCGTTAGCTCTGTAGGGAGCGTTCAATGAATGTAGAAAAGAATGTGCCGACGCCCAGCTATGACAAGATGTGACAAATTGATTGAAAGGATAAGCACCTTGCCACATGATGCGAATGATCGCGAGCTATCATGTCGGCGTATGCTTTAATTCGGTAACTAGCGCAAGGATGAACCACTTGCAACAGCGAGACTTGTTTAAATACGACTTGAAGATGCCTCAGATAAATTACTGTTTTGGACTAAAGCCTTTAATCCCTACACAAAATCCTTGCGCAAAAACAAATGTAACGGAATAGGTACTCAAACATGCGATATTGATGACGCTATAACCTATGTAAATACGGCTTTGATAACGCACACACACAAAAAAGCAATAACGTGCAAAGGACAAGGCTCTCAAATAACCGCCAGCAAGGCGCATAACCGCGGCTTGCGGCTCTGCCCATACGCTCAGTTCCGATCGTGAAGGCGTGAAGTCCTGTAACGACGCGGCAAAATTCCAAGCGTGTAGTTCAATAGAGCAGTCTGACAATCGAAAAAAAAATTTAAGCGCATCATAACCACTACAGCATTGCCAAAGACACTTCTCATGTGTATGCTATCGCAGCCGCAAGCAATTTGCAAAAGCGTCGCTGTAATCGGCCTTTCGCTCACGGCTACGTGAATTAACCTCTTATATATTTGTTTCATTTGAGTGAATGAAATTCGTATGACATATGTATAGCTTCCCCACTTCAATAATACACGCCGACCGCGATTTCTTCTACATATCGAGCTAAGCTAAATCGTTGTGCGCGCAAGTGGTAAGCGTGATCGCTCTGTGTCCGCACTTTGTTTATGGCAAAAAACTTGGTGTCGAGCATTACACTTGACAAACTTGTGACAATGCTATTTCTCTCAAATGTAACAAGCCGCACTAACGCTAAATAATTACACATATGCTTAGTCGTGACGAAAATGTTTGGCGCATAACCGATGCGCCAAACAGCCGGCATAGCAGGTTCGTCCCTTTCCTTACGACAGACATAAGCAGGAAACCGATAAAAACCTATCGCACATATCTTGTGCGTTGCTGAGCAACCAACCCACGGCGCAGGTCATCGGCGAACGCTTTTTTCTTCATTTCACGGCGGTGAGAAGCGCCCGCACCAGCGAAAACGCAGCGGCTGCTACGGTAGGCGCGACGGCGGATGCCTACCATGCGAAACCAAAACTCCCGATGACAGCGCCACCGCATCTTCGTGACGTAGGCCCGGTGGAATAGGTCTATAAGCAGGCAGAAAACGCCATCAGCCTTTAATTATTCGTCCATCAATTACGTTGCGCAGCGACGTTGCCGCCCTGACGAAGACAAGTCCGCTTGTCGAAACCTTGGCTCCTGCGACATTCCCTGTTGTAAATCGCATTTGGCGATTTGTTCATCGAATCAAGCAGTCCATCTTCCCCTGAGCTTCTCTTCTAGTTTGGGTTGCGCAGCGAGTATCACAATATCAGTACCTTGGCCTCACATCCACTTCAAACTCGACATAACTAGAAATAATGCCCTGAAAAAGCTTGAATACCTTAATCGTGCATTACGGTTACCTCCAAAAGAAACAAAGCAAAAGAAACAAAACAAAGATGGTTCCACTATATGGTACCCTTAAAAAAATCGGTGACAAAAAAGTGTTGAATCTATCCAGGAAAAGCGATTCGCTTCATTTATCGGCGCTGTGACTAATTTTTCACCATCATCCAACTTATTCCATCTTGGCTTAACCTCGCTTTCTAAACCACCGCGACATTCAGCCTCCCAAACACTCTCTCTATATTCCTTACACAGCAGCTATGTTACCTGCCAAAGCAACATCCACCAGTCACACATTTACCTATCTGTGATTCGTCCTCGCACTGATTTTGTCAAGTGCGAGGATTTCCATCGGTAAAGGACGGAAATCACGGTAGTCCAGTATGATGGAGTATGCGCACCGCCACGTGGCGGACCTGCGTGGCAGATGGCGACCATTGTTGGAATTCGTTGCGCAGCTGGGAACAGGGTAGCTGGCAAATGGGAACCTGTATTTTTCGAAGGGGGTTACAACAACTAATCCGCGTTCGTCTCAATGGATTTTTTCTTAAACATTCTGTAATAACTGTCTGTCAATATGGCTTTACACAAAACAGATCTAAGGAGCATGCGCTACCTCTTCAAATAGAACACATGTTAAAAAATTTTGAGGCACAGCTCTTGGTATTTTTGTTGATTTCAGCAAAGGCGTCGACTGCTTAAATCACGACATTCCTTTTGCGGTGTACGTGGACACGCCCTTAACCTAATAAAGTCATACCTGGGCTCGCGGTCTCAGTACGTAGATTAACCATAACGCCTCACAGATTCTAAGTACTTCGAATGGCGTCCCTCAGGGTAGCATTTCGCGGCCATTGCTATTCAATGCATATATAAATGATCTTCCTAACATCAGCACTCATGCGAAATACATTGTATATGCAGACGACACCAGCTTTATTTTTTTCATCTAATGATACGCAACACTTAACAGAAATCGCCAACAACGCGCTCTCATCACTTGCCATGTGGTCATCAGACAACTTCTTGAAAATAAACAAACAGAAAACGAAAGCAGTACTCTTCCTTCCTAAAAGAAAACAAGTATTTCTACGGCCCTCCTTATACCTAGGCGATACTGTGATTGAGTACGTGGACACCTTTAAATCGTTAGGAATAACGTTCAGCAGTACAATGTCATGGGATGCACATGTTTAATGATCTTTCCTCAACACTCTCTAGAATCATAGGAATCACTTCGCGTAACAGACATATTTTTCCAACCAAAACTAAGCTCACTTTGTACTATGCATTTTTTTATTCCCACGTCAGCTATTGCCTGCTAGTCTGGGGCAATACAACGTTGTCAAAAATACTAAAACTACAAACCCTGCAAAAGAAAATGCTCCGCGCAATTGTAAATGGGTCCTATGATTCGCCCACTAAGCATGTCTTCCTACAATATAATATTGTACCCGTAAATAAACTATTCGACTACAGATTTGCATGTTTCCATAAAACAATAACAAGAAAAAATGATTCCCTTTTATCTTAAATTATTACACTTACGCTTCGCCACTCATCATATGACACCAGAGCACAAAGTAGTTATGTATTACCAAAGTGTCGAACAAACTACGGTTTTTCTATGTTGAGTTATATTGCGCCAAAGTTCTTGAATACCTCATCTTATGACTGCCTGAATACCATGTCTTTTTCTGCCATTCGTAGGAGCGTTATTGGGCAATCTGTGCTACCGTAATACCAAGTGTTTTCATGTCTTCATATACTGTATTAATCTGTGTTTTTGTTTTACACTCGCAGTACTGTTGACAATTATGATACATAGGTCGTTTTGTCAATTTTATTTGTCAAATTTATTGTTGTCAATTGTATTTTTTACATCACGGATACTTGCACGAACTCTCTGTATAGTGGTTGTTTCTGCTTGTGCCTGCTGCTGACATGTAAGGATGGCCAGGCTCGTCAAGCGGCGTACAATTCGCTGCTTTTTTCTCGCCATCCCTAGTTTGTATGCACAAACTGAAATAAAGACTTGATTGATTGATTGGCTTGACAGGTGTTGGCAATCCCTGGGAAACGTGTAGTTCGGGCAGCCTGTCACGGATTACTGTAGTCACCAACTAGCTAAGAGGGGGACCATCTTAGACCGCCCTGGCTCGGGTTTGGCACCATCCCATCCCACGGAGCGTCTTTGCGAGCAAGGTTGAAGTCAGCTGGGATATTTCTTTGCTGTATGTTCTTTTTGCTTCCCGTGTGGATGGTTGTTCCTATATGCTCCCTTTCCGTGTGCTAGTTGGTATGCGGGGTTCTCTTTGTTTGATGTCTGTATGTTGCAAGGGGTTTGACACTGACCTCTCTCTCTCCTCGGCTAAGTGTGCAGTAAAAGGAGAGGGGGAGTGCCCAGTGTGAAAACTTTTGTGATTGGCTGTCAGGGATTCAGGGGCGGAGCAACCGGTGTTTATAAGGTGGCCCCTCGCCCCTGTCAGAGATGTTGGAAGCGAGGTTGGCAGAGAGGTGGTCAGAAGGTTGGAAGGCTGCAGGTTGCTGAGGACGGAGCGGATGGTGCTAGAGAGGACATCTGGCATGAGTCCGGGTGGTGGTTCCGGTCGCAGGAGCGGTGCTATGTACGGGTCGGCTCTGCCGAATCGAAGCGACGGTCCCACTTGAGTCCTACCAACCGAGGCTCCTTCATGTAATTATGGGTACGCCGTCTTGCATATAAAGTCGAGTTGTGTTTGTATGAGAACCAGGCTGGTCTCCATCCTTCAAGCAGAGACAACGCTACCAACGACTGATAGGCAGTAGGGGGAAGACCTCCACCCATCCTTCTTCACAACGGCCACGTCAGCTTGGCTCTTCTAGGAATTATAGGGAAGGAGAACGTGTGAGCTGAGAACAAGTTCGCCACACCAAATCACCTTTCCAAAAATGACTACCTTCTTCCCCCAAACCACTCGAATGTTGAGTACCATACCTGGTCACATTCATTATTTACAGAGAGACGAATTCTCGCATGCCCTGTGTACCTTAAACTTCTGTTTTGTTTTACAAGCTATTTTGTTCCTATTGTTTGTATAATTCTGTTTTTGCGATTTTAATATTTGGCCAGGCTATACTACACATGTTTTTGCACTGTACCCACTCCTACGATAGCCCTGTAATAATAGGGCCCCTGGAAGGGTCCCTAAACCTTTCTTTTTTGACATTACGTCACTGATTAGGCAACACAATTGTGAAGTCATTCACACCATAAACAAAGCGAAGCACCGTGCGCTAAGGCAGCTATGGGCTTATTTCTGTGGCCTTCCTCCTTGCCACGGCTGTTCCTCCTCAGCTCCATCAGCTGCAGAGTGCGCGCTGGCGACGGCTGCGCCTCCCGCGTCAGCCGCTGTGCTGAGCCCTCCGTCGCGACATAGCGCCGCGATGTCTACTCAGGTCGCCGGCCTCGACAGTGCTAGCCTCTGTAATAGTGCGCCGGCGACTCGTGTGTACATGGCCAGACGGCGCGACGATACCGTTGGCTGGCCCTTCGGTGGCCGTGACGTAATATGGCTTGGGCTTCGTGGCACCCGTCGCATGTTCCGTGGAAGGGGCAGTTGAAAACGCTTTGAATCGAGTCGATCTCTCACGACGTGCCTATTTAAGATTTTATAGTAAATTACATGCTTAACGCAGAGTGCTGATATTATCATGCAAATGATCAGGACTCGGGCTATCGGTGCAACGCATTTGTACAAATTCACGAAAACCGTTTCAGGGTCCCTTTAAAATAGATAAATAAATAAATAAATAAACTACTTGCTGTTGCAGTATTATCCTGGATATCGCGGCTACTGTACAGACCTCTATCTGTAATTTCGTCGGTTACTATAACCATTTTATCATCACTTGTGATGGCGCCTTGCTTCTCTTTAAATACATACATCTGATTTTTCCCTATGCCTAGACGCTTTTTCACTTCATTCAGGCTGCCTCCCTTCATTACAGCCTCATTAAACCTCTCCATATTTTGCTTTCGTATGTCAACTGTCTTACGCTTATTAAATGCGAAGCATTTCTTAGCGAACTTCGGCGAGTTTGAGCGTATCTATCTATCTATCTATCTATCTATCTATCTATCTATCTATCTATCTATCTATCTATCTATCTATCTATCTATCTATCTATCTAGCCGCCTAAGATTTTGTGCTCCCCTGTCCGTTTCGCTAATCGGATGTTTACGAAAATTGGTATGCCACATCATGACTACATGACGAACATAAATGACAAGTCATAACATGAAAATCCTGATATGCATGTCATGAGCGGCATGATTTACATGCCACGGTCCTACGGCTCTCCTGGCCGTTTCGCTAATGGGATGTATGCGAAAATTAGTATGGCACAACATGACTGCCTGACGAACATAAATGGCAGGTCATAACATGGTAATCATGATATGCGTGTCATGAGCGGCATGATTTACATGTCACAGTCTTGGTGCTCTCCTGGTCGTCTCGTTAATGGATGTATACAAAAATTGGTATGCCACAATATGACTGCATGGGGAACATAAATGACAGGTCATAACATGAAAATCATGACATGCATGTCATGAGTGACATGATTTACATGCCACGCGTTTCGTTAACGGGATGTATACGAAAATTGGCATGCCACAAGATGACTGCATCACGAATTAAATGACAACTCATAACATGAAAATCATGACATGCATGTCATGAGCGACATGATCTACATGCCACGATCTTGGTGCTCTCTTGGCGCTTCGCTAGTGGGATGTGTAGGAAAATTGGTATGCAACAATATGAATGCATGACGAACATAAATGACAGGTCATAACATGAAAAGCATAACATGCATGTCATGGGCGGCTTGATTTACATGCCAGGCGTTTCGTTAATGGGACGTATACCAAAATTGCTATGGCACAACACGACAGCATGACGAACGTAAATGACAGGTCCTAACATTATAATCATGACACGCGTGTCATGACCGGCATGATTTACATGTCATGGTCCTGGCGCTATGCTGCCGTTTCGTTAATGGGAGGTATGGGCTCCGTCTACTGACCAGAGGGCGCTACGTAGCTCTCGTCGGACGGCTCAGTATCGCCGACATTGGCCACTTGGGTCGCACGTATGAGACGCGCGCGCATGGTGGAAACCGAGGCCACAGCGACGCGCGCGTTTCTTCGCTGCTTTCGGGGCGTGCTGCGAACCACACGAACGCTCGCGGCGTCGCCCTTTGGAACAGTTTGCCGCAGCACGGCCGCTGTGGCCGCAGGTTTGGAGCGCGCGTCTCAAAGGAAATAAAACGAAACAAGGTGGGACGGGTGGTCGGTGCTGCTATAGAGTTGGAGACGCGCATCGCGTTCGCGTATTTTCCTGTCACAGACTGCCCAATTTTGCTTCTCTCCGCCAGGCAGTGCATTCTGGCGCTGATTGCGCACATGGAAAACTCGACTGCACGTAGCCTATACAAAAATTGGTTCGGCACAACATGACTGCATGCCGATCATAAATGACAGGTCATTACATGAAAATCGTGACATGCATGTCATTAGCGGCATGATCTACATGCCACTCGTTTCCTTAAAGGGATGTACACCAAAATTGCTGTGGCACAACACGACTGCATGACGAACGTAAAGGACAAGTCATAACGTTAGAACCATGGCATGCGTGTATGAGCGGCATGGTTTACATGCGACAGTCTTGGTGCTCTTGCGGCCGTTTCATTAACTTCATATGTACCAAACTCGGTATAGCGAGACAATGCAAATCCATTTTACGTTCCTTACGCGTGCTTCGCATTTCCTTGATTCCCACTGCACGTGGGATCTGCCCATTTTTTAACCTCGAAAGCTCCGCTAGTTCAATTCTCTCTGCCTGTGTGGAGACTTGCACGCTTTTCCGTTTCCTAATTAAATATTTCGCCTTCCGGAAAACCTTGTACATCGATCATACCTCCTACTTACCTTGCACATTCCGAGATAATGCGTGTGAGATTATCGCTCACTTCCTGAGCCGTAAACACTGCTTCCTCGGTTAGAGCTGAATATCATTTCTGCAGGATTCTCATGAACTCTTCAACTTTCCCTCTCACTGTTGGCTCATGGATCGGCTTCTTTCTTAATGGACTGTTACGGTCCCTCCTCAAATCTAGCCTAACTCAACGTTTACCATCCTGTGGTCCCTGCACCTCACCCTTCCGGTGCGGAGTACAGACTCTGACTATTCGAGAGATATTCGGTATTTCATATATGCGCTATTCGATTCGAGTACCCAATCTAATAGAACGTTATTCGATTCGTTATTAAAAAATTTTCGAGTATTCGCACGCCCATAATATACAGTGCGGTGCGCACCTCTTTTGATTTTAATAATATCATTATTCCCTGATTTAAATAACTGTTTTCCCTTGAATAATGACGATCTGTTATACATAATTTGTATACACTCTCAACTTGATGCGTTTTATGTGACATCTCTTTTAGGGTCTCGGGCTGTTGGCATCTATGGTCGTGACGGTATATCAAACGATGGTCCAGGTGTATAATGGATAACACAGACTCAAAATAAACAAGCATGATTTAAACTAATTAGCGTTAAGGAATAGTCAGATGTGTTGGCACAGCGCAAGAAACAAGGGCATATGCAAGCACACGGACAACACACGCTACCGTTTTTGCTAATAAAATTTAGTTCGTCGGCGCCTGTGTTGTACATGTCATTTTTTATGTCCTTGTTTTTGCTCTCTGCAAACATGTCGATTCGAAATCAACTAGCCCAAGCAAGCGTTTTATCTGACATATTCAGGATTTAATTGCATTAATAGCAGAAATTTGTTGAATTCTCTTGCGAAAATTGCATAGGCCCATCCTGGAATAGTGCAGTCAGACAGTGTGTGTGGACCGGTCCTGGAGGCAGTGCCCCCGGACAGGTCAGAGGCGATTCTGAGGAGTTTCTGCTAATACGGCCGAGCTGTCGACGTGGCCATGACAAGCCCGTATTAGCAGCGACTGATGGGAAGCAGCGGTTCATTACCGCGTGCTTTCCAGTTAGTGCAGCTGTCGGGATTGTTTTTTAGATGCGAAGCAGCTTATGGTCGGCCCGTCAATGCGCCCACTGCGCAGGCGCAACAGCTCGCCCACGCTGGCAAGAAACGAGAACGCGGCCTCGCCTGCGAGAGACAACCCTGGTGCAGGACGCGTCTGCTAGCGAGTTTCTTGATTGAAAAAAATTACACCATCTCCCACTAAAGGGGACCATGAGGCTACGCGAAGCAGCATGGGGGATACACACCGCGTTTGCATCGATTTGACGGGAGATGGTGTAAGAAACTCGCTAGCAGACGCTGCCCGCGTCAGCGTTGTCTCTCGCGGGCGATGATAATGATAGTGTTTCGGTTAAGAAAGGACGGTAATTTCAGCAGCCCATGGAGGGAGCACGGCTAAGCGTCCGTGGGGGTAGGAGAAAGGAAGTGAAAGCAATAGAGAGGAGAGAAAGGCCGTAGTGGAGGGCTCCGGAAACTCAGACCACCTGGGGTTCTTTAACGTGCACTGACAACGCACAGTACCCGGGCCTCTAGCATTTTCGCCTCCATGGAAAATGCGACCGCCGCGGCGGGGATCGAACCCGCGTATTTTGGGCGGCAGCCGAGTACCATAACCACCACCGCGGCGGATAAAGGGCGCGTTCTCGTTCCTTGTTAGCTGGTAAAGCGTTCATCGAAGAAAGAGCGTTTCCATAGTTAACGCACGCCCTTCGGAGAGGTGTGTAGAGAGGGTCACGTGGAGAGGGGGAGTGGAGAGGAGGAGTGTGGAGAGGGTTTGCGGATGTTCAGTAAGGCTGGTCACGCCGCACACAACCACCACCACCGGACTGAACTCCGCCAAAAGCTGCTTCGCATCTAAAAAAGTCACAGTTTCGCCGCAATGGCGAAGCAATGAATGCGATAGCAAGAAAGTGTGATGCTATACGAAATGAGGCTCGTGGCTTCAGGAGCAATATTAATTGTAGCAAACATGCACTTGCTAAGTGAGCGCCTCCCGGGGGCAGCGCGTGCTGGTACGAAGGGCTTTACACGTTGCATGTCACAAAGCTACACATACGAAGCTAAGGGAGGCCGGTAAATGAACAAACAGAAGATGAGCGCCAACTATCAAGTGAAGCACGCAAGAATGGTCCGAGCAAAGGCGGTATCCGTTGTATATTTGCTCCCGTGTGAGTATCTCGAGGCCTGCCCCTTTGGCGCACTCCTACCATACGTCACACCTAGAAAATGAAACAAACACCACCATGGATATCAACACACAACACCTAAAAGGAACATCGATATAGAGAGTGCGAAAAAGGGAGAAAAGAATGTGTCACAGGCTCAAGAGTTAAGCGCAGCTCGGCTTTAAAGGGCCCCTAAACCACCAAGAGGTCGAAATTTAGTTGTGGTGTTGCTTTTATGCCGGTGTCCGCAACATGCAGCCGCAAGAATTTTTCGAAACGGTGCCGAAATAGCCGAGTTACGCGGTTTTGATTATTAAAAAGTCACAGTTTCGCCGCAAGTGCGAAGCAATGAATGCGATAGCAAGAAACTGTAATGCTATACGAAGTGAGGCTCCCAGCTTCAGGAGCAATATTAATTGTAGCAGACATGCACTTGCTAAGTGAGCGCCTCGCGTGGGCAGCGCGTGCTGGTACGACGGGCTTTATACGTTGCGTGTCACAAAGCTACACATACGAAGCTAGGGGAGACCGCTAAATGAACAAACAGAAGATGAGCGCGAACTATCAAGTGAAGCACGCACGAAACGAACGCACAGATATACACCGAACGAGCACGAATAAGCTGTCACAATGGATACTTTCAGTTTTAACAGCGCTCCTGTTGCAAAGGCGGCCGAAGCAGCGAAGGAAACTAGCGTGCTTCAAGTGTCGAGCTGTGACACTTGATAGTTCGCGCTCATCTTCTGTTTGTTCGTTCAGCGGCGTCCCTTGAGCTCAGGGTGACTTTCGTACGCTCCCGTAACATCAGCGCGGACATCACGGCTAAAGCTCGAAACATTCCTCCTCTTCTCACCACGAGACAACCACACGAGCAGACAGCGGAAGGGCATCTCCCTGCGCAAATAATAGAAGCGAGCGAGCTCGCCGACGACTTTTAAATGCGACCGTTGAGCTCCTCGCGCCATCTCGCTGGTAATGAAGAAACACTTATAAGCGCCGGCCGTCTCTGAGTCCTGCCAGCGGTAAAGGGTGTGTATATAAGGCTCGCCGTTAGCTCTGAAGGATCTGTTCTTTGTGGCGTAGTGGTTAGCGCCACGCGCTGCGGAGCGAGAGGTTCCTGGTTCGATTCCGCACTTCGGAAGCATTTATCTGAAATATTTTTCTTAGGGGCATTATATATATATATATATATATATATATATATATATATATATATATTATACATGTACGGCTCATGACGGCGGCGACGGGGACGGCGGCAGAAACCAGCCGAGACTGTCCATGTAATTGCTATCGCAATAAAACCGACTGCTCGCGCTGCACGACCGTTCACCGGCCACGCCATCAATACTGGCGCTGCGCCTTGACCTGCAATGCAGTGCCGGTGGGAGATTTCTCTTGTGCGTAGTTGCACCATAAGGATTCGCAGCGTGCGCGTTAAGTAAAATCAATCCAGAACTCGGCACTATCTACGACGTGGGAGCGCATGAACCTCTTAAAGACCAGGAGCATAAATGACAACGCGTGTGTTACTCATTTACGTGCATGAGTGGGTAATGTCACGGGTGATTTACGGCAACACCGAACGATCCCCAGAGCTTCGCCCACTCGTTCAGGTTCACTTCGTGGAGATGCTTTAATTTTCTTTTTTTTTTCTTATTTTCGGAACATCGAGCCTTCGGAGGGGAGATCAGCCTGAAACATAATGTATCGCGGTGCGAGCGCCATAATGATGTAATTAAGTGAAAATAACAGCAGCGCCTTTTCTTTTTTTTTTTTTTTTTGAATCCCAGGTTCAGTGTCCGGCGGTGGAGTTGGTCTGGCCATTGCAAATGCCCTTATGCTCACTGGAATGTTCCAGTGGGGCGTGCGACAGTCAGCAGAGATTGAGAGTCAGGTGAGTAGTACTTACCGGCACTCGGCCAGTCATCGCTTGTCGAAGACAAGTAAGCAACAATACCTAACACACGGGACGAAGCTTTTAAGTTTTGTAGACACCGTGCTAGGGAAATAATAATCAAATCAAGTCCAATCAAATCAAAAGTTTATTTAACGTACCCAAGAACAACCGTAAGGTCTTTTTACTGGCGCAAGCAAAAATACAACAAGAAACAATACAATGAGGACGCCCTACAGAAGAAAATACTAATAAACAAACGCCAACATTCATAAATATGTCAGGGGTACAAAAACACTAAAAAACTGCACATATCCAACTATGCGCATATACCACAAAAAAAATTTCAACTGTGTGCGACACTATGTTAATACAGTGCAAAGATCGGAGCAGAACAGCGACTGGAAGCTGTGAAAAACATCGACGTCTAAAAAGTAAGCATCGTAAAGACGTTGTATCCAGTCGACCGTTCAAAGAGGCAGGCGGTTACACGAAAAAGTCTTTTCTCTCAGGTCAGCTTACGTGCAATTCGGAAATTAAGACAGTTGAACAGTACAGGGCGGGATATGATATCATGCATAAGCTTGAAAAGAAAAAAAGACAGATCAGCGCGTTTTTCCGGCAGTGTAGTGATGGCAGCGATAGTGCTCAAACAGTGTCGATGCAAGAAACGGGGCCATTTCTAGCGAACCGATGGTTATAGACATCGATGATTTTTAAATGCGAAGCAGCTTCTGGTCGGGGCTATGTCACTCTCTCTCTCCCTCCCTCCCTCCATTCATCTGCCGTGCGGAGTCCACACCCGCACTGCGCATGCGCGTCCTCCTCCCCCTCGTCTCCTTGTCTCCTCTCCTCTCGGCATTCCTCCTCTCCTCTCCGGACGGCGCGCATTGACTATTAAAACGCTCTTCGACGAACACTTTACCAGCTCGCAAGGAACGAGAACGCGCCCTCGCCCGCGACAGACGGGTAGCGTCTGCTAGCGTCAAACCCATGCAAACACTCAAACCGATGCAAACGCGGTGTGGACCCCCCGTGCTGCTTCGCATCACCTCAAGATACCCTTTAGCGGGAGATAGTGTAATTTCTTTTTCTGGACTCGCTCAGTCCTGCTTGAATTACTGCTGGAATTAGAAATGTCATTCCAGTTCGCAGATGCATACTCAAATTGAGGAAGACATATCGCGGTGTACAATTTGCGGACGGATTTAGGAGAACGGAATTCTCTAGACATTCTGCAAACAGAGCCTAGAGTACGAATATCCCACAAAGGAACACGCTTAGAGTGAGCAGAAAAGTGTAAGGTGCTATCAAAAAGAACACCTAGGTCATTGGTCTCACAAACCTTACACAACGACGCAAAATTGACAGAATATGAAACTGGTACACTATATGTTTTTCGAGTGAGCTTCACGACCTTGGTTCTTGAAATATTTTCACGCGGTCGTGACGCGCGTAGCACTCAAGGCGAAGCAGGCAGGACTCAAGCGATGTCGGGCGAACTTGTGCCCAGCAAAACAAAGCTAATGACAATGCATAGCAATATCCGCGTGAACAGTCGTCGGTCGACGGAAAGACTGAGAAGCGGCGCAATGCGTCGCCTTTCATACACACGTCATAACGCGCTGGCATTATGTCTGGAATTCCAGAACTTAAATGTGCGCGTCAGCATGCAAAGTTTCAAGAATGGTCGACACGGTTCGCGAAGTGACATGCAAGATAAACGCGGCCTGCATTTGGCGTAACAGAAAGTGATAACGGCGCTCGCCCCAGACAATCAAAGCAAGCGCAAGATAAACGCGTCGGCGGGGAAGCTTTCTCGTGAAAACTGTGGTCAGGCGGCATGCTGAGACTACATCGGGATGGTTCGTGCGTCGTGGTCGTTTCCGGCGGCGGAGGATCTTCGGCATCACGTCGTGCATTAACCGCACCTCCATTGGTTGCTGCGTTTCGTTTCCCGTATAGCGGCTTGGACATCGGCCTCGGGCGGGGCCGGTGTTCTCGCGGCGATCCGCGGTGGTGGTATTGTTGTTGTTGTTGTTTTGTGGGGTTTTACGTCCCAAAACCAGCTCTGATTATGAGAGACGCCGTAGTGGAGGGCTCCGGAAATTTCGACCACCTGGGGTTCTTTAACGTGCACTGACATCGTACAGCACACGGGCCTCAACATTTCGCCTCCATCGAAATGCAGCCGCCGCGGCCGGGATTCGATCCCGCGACCCTCGGATCAGCAGCCGAGTACCTTAGCCACTAGACCACCGTGGCGGGGCGCGGTGGTGGTAAAAACGTTTATTAATGTGAAGGATTGGACAGGAGGCATGCTGAGACCAGGCCGTAAAAGTTTCGTCCTCACAAACACTAGGTGGAGCTCCCTAGTTCGGGACTTCAGTGGCGGTAGCCGCCGCCCGTGCGCGCCTAAGGCTTGTTGCGCCTGTAAGTCGTGGCAGCCGACTAGGGTCCATAGTCAAAAGAAGAGGCGTGCAAGACACGGACACAAGGGGAGAACAACACGAATGCCGACTAACAACTGATGCAGAGCACAGAGACGAAAAAGAAAGAAGACACACAGCTTATCTGCGCATGCTCGGAATGGTAGCGCCACACGTGCCGGTCTACGCGATAGACAACTGCTAAGGCATTCTATCTCCTCTATGTTTAAGCTAACTTATTGGGAGCCGTAAACACAACATTAACCCCATATCTACTTCCCACTTTCTTAAGCCTGTGCGAAACTCCGTGGATATACGGAATACTCACGAGTCTTTTCTTGTTAATGTTACTCTCTGCTACAGCTTTCGTTCCGGTCGAAATCGACTTCTTAAGACGCTCAGCTACTGTGGCTATGGCTAGTCTAGGGTAACCTGCATCTAAGAGGCGCTCGACCTGCGCATTAAAGCTAATGGTCAAACGGTGCAAGCACGACTTTGATAGGGCTGACTTTAAACAGGACAAGGCTATTCCGTTTTTTACGACTTTCGAATGCTTGGAGTGAAAGTTTAACAACGGCTTAGATCCTCTAGGGGAACACTGCCAACACACGTGATTCTGCTCAAATGACAAAGATGTCTAAAACTTGTATTACGTTTCTCTCCGGTAGGGCTGCTCTTGCGAGGTCGTGTGACCACCTTGTTGGGCAAAGTTTGATGCACCAAGTGGAACGCCTCGAGAGGGTGGGTTTCCCCAAGGTACTCATTAGCTCAGTGGCAGAGTCCATCTTAAAGGAGGTGATGAAAGAAGCGCGTGCCCGATCTGGGCCGTCCTGTAGGCCAAGCGCGAGGCCGGTGGCCTTGCCGTACTTCCACCGCTTCTCACACCGCCTAAAGAAGGTGGCAACGAAATGCGGAGTGCCGGTGGTATTTACGGCTCCAGATAAGTTGGTGCGCGTTTGCCCAGCAGTGAACGGGCGCAAACGCAACAACGCATGCACCAGGCAGCACAACGACCCGTTTGTGCCATGCGAAGTTGGCGTTGTGCACAAGATTCCGCTTTCATGCGGAAGGTGCTATATTGGTCAGACGGGGCGTTGTCTCAATGTCCGATTGCTTGAGCACCGTGCGGCAGATGACGCGCAGGCAGCGGGGGGGGGGGGGGCATTTGGCGGTCCATTGCCGCAGGTGTGGTTGTGCTTCGGCATTCAGAGCGACACGTGTGCTAAGAAAAGGCAAAGACCAAATGACACGTGAAATTATAGAGGCGGTAGCGATTAATGCTAACAAAAACGAGTGCGTAAGTGTTCCTTCTCTCGCCTTGTCTCAGAAAGAGTATGAATATCTTAGCTTGAATCTTGCCAACGTAAGGTGGTAACAAAAATGCGCATTCCACCTGCGCCTGTGGATGTCTGCGCAGGCGATCACGTGTACTTGTTCATCCTGTTTGTGTTTTTTCAAAAAAGTAAAGCCAGTTGATGTCTAGCGCCCGTCCCGTATATTTGTGTCTTCTTTTGTCCTTGTTTGTTCGTCAGCGCTACCACAAAATGAATGCGAGACCCAACCAACTAGCCCACCTTACCGCCTTGACTTTCGTAAACCTTAGACCATCTCCATTAAGTTTAAATTGATCGCTTACATAGCTGACGACGGATTCAAACTCATCATTACAACAAAATATCAAGTAATCGTCTGCATTCCGAAACACCCTGATGATGTGGTCACCTAAGACCTCTTTCGTACGGCAGTCAAACTTGCTCAAGTATAGATCACTTAGAATAGGGGCATCCTTTGAACCTATACAAATCCCCGACTTCTGCACAAACAGGCCTTCTCTGTATCCAACTAGTGTTGACGTTAAGTACATGGAAAGAATTTCTAGAAAAGTACCTGTGGAAACTGCGCATCTATATATGAAATCGGACTCTAGCCCTTGTTCTTGAATGCATTCTTTCACGCAATTTAATAAACCTTCATGCGGCAACGAGTAATACAAGTTTTCTACATCCATGCTAAACGCTGGGCAGTCGCCAGGCTTTTCTTCTGTTAACAACTGCGCCTGAGAACAAGAGCCTGAGAATTACGTACACGGAAGGGGTCAGAAAAACTTAGAGATGTTAAGCACTTCTGCAAACAGCTAGCTACACAAACTTGCCAAGTGCCTGACTCTGATACAATCGAGCGAAACGGAATTTCCGGCTTATGGGTTATCGCCGAGAAAAATAATTCTAAAGTGAGCAATTTCGCCTTTTTAACACTAGAAGCTACCTTATCAAGATTATGTTTTAACAGGAGATCGACAGCTCGTTGTTTTATTACAGAAGGTTTCAGTTTCACTGGTCTAAAATTCTTTTCAATAGCTGCTGAGGCTTTATCTAAAAAAGTGATATTCGGCATGATAACATAACAACATTCCTTATCAGATAAAAGAGGTCGAAGCTTATGTTCCACACAGTAATTTACCACCGGTCGGATAGGGTCAGAGGCCTTAACGAGATCGTTCGAATGCTTGATGCTGGCGAAGCAATCTGAAATACAGCGTGACCGTTCAACTTCCGGAATAACCTTAGTTATAGATCGAGGTAAGCTTAAAACGTCAACTCCTTTTAGGTTAGTATGAAAACAGTACTTAGGGCCTAATGCTAGAATTTTCTTGTGATTCTCGTCCAGAACGGCGTCTCCGAGAATCATTACCTTTTCTGACGGCGACTTAGTAGAAAAAGAATTCCTCTTACTTTGTAGTAGATCCGGTAGCTTCGTCCTCCACAAAAAATCCGCGTTCTGCTCCGAAACCCTCAACCAATTGGCGCAAACGGGGTTACTTTGACGGTCTCCCAGGGTGGCGCAGCTGACTTCTAAACACTGGCGATAAAATCTGACTTGCCGCCATGATTCGGCTGAAATAATCGCGCAAATCCTTTTAGCGTGTCCCGTAGAAGGAAGAAGAAAACCGCACATCTGAATTTCCAACGGAATGATATGATTGCGTTTGAACCAAGACATAATTCTAGCGCGAAACATACACATAGCAATTAAAGAGGCTAACGAAGCAGGATTGCGCAGATAAGTAGGAGAACACAGAAAAGGGCTCAGGGTATTACAAATGAAGCTCAAAAGGAAAGAAAGTTGAGCGAGTTGGCAAGGGCCGCTTCTAAATGAAGGCCGTTGATCCGTGACGTCATCAACTCACGTGACGTAAAACGTAGGGACAGAATTTTCTGGGGATTTTTCACGCTTGCACGGCTAGGGAGCCAGCATGACTGCCTGTCATGTAGGCTCCCTAGGTACAGCGAGTTGGAATCGTCGTGGTTCGGAGGTTCGGATGGTGCCAGCCGCGTGATCTTCAGCGTGGTTCGGTTGTTGGATGGCTCGACGGTGTCCTTTGACGATCGACGGATCTCTCGCTGGTTGTGCTAGAGTGAATGGACGTTCATTATATCGCTTCCATCATTTCCTGGTTCCTGTGCCCCGCTAAATCCTTCCAAGGACTCGCCAAACCGCTCAACGGATCTAGTAGGATGTGACAAGCAACCTACCAACGTAACCGCTACCATCTTTGGGATGTTTCCGATGATCTGCGCTGGTAACTGGGCTAGTCGGCACGGGTTCATTATTGTGAAACGGCGCCACAAAAGTAAGACGAAACGCCGAAAGGCCAAACACCTGCGCCTAACTCTCAACTGGGAGTTGAGTTCGGCGCTTGTGTTGGTCTTTTCTTTCCGTGTTTCGTCTTACTTTCGTGGCGCTGTTTCACAATAATGAACCCGGGGATCTGTCCAGTACGTGACACCGCCTTTGGCGGCCACGACGCTGCACCAAGCCTCACCTCGATGAAAGTGGGACACTGTTTGAAGTGTTGATTCAGCTAGGTCTTTCTGTGATCATCCAGTGCGCCCCAGTAGCACAAAGTGCACTGGCCACCACGTGGTCCGAGTACCGTATTTCATTTGCTAAGCGCTATACCTACAACTGCTCCACATTAGATGTAAAACATTTGTTCACCCTGCTTAAATTTAATTTCCTTGGAAAGCTACACATTACCGCCCATGTGACATATGACAGCCTTTAGTCCTCGCAGCGCTATTTTAAGTTATCCCATAATGTGTGCATGTGATCTAGTGGAATGTCACGAATGCAGGGATTTATATGCCCCCCTCCATTTGAATCCTCACCCCCCCCCCCCCCGAAAATTCTTCCGCTAAATCAAAATTCTAAATTTAACCCTTGAATCACTGTCTGCAATAAATACTTTATTTCACAGTTTCAGAAAAGCCAGCAGGCCAATGGATCATTGTGAAAATGCGGGAACCTTATCTCTGTCCGATACTTAATGGTCACTGCAGCAGTGCTCTCTCCTGCTGCAGATGAGATGGGTCTTTTTCTTCAATCCTTTTCTGGAGTTCTCTCTCTTGAATAATGTTGATCTCTCTGCCAAGTGGAAAAGCTCCTTGTAATTATGGCACTTCTGCAGGAAAAAGAAGGTGTAAAATGTAACTGGGCAACCATAATTGCTTTAGAAAACATGGTGTATTTAATCACAAAAAGCACCAGTGCTGCTGTGCAGTAAATGTAAAGCTCAATAAATGTAAAATGCTACCATTATTTAGACCTTCTCACTGCAGAAGCCACCTGCTGGTCTCTGAATGCTGAAATAATGCCTGAGGCATGCGAGAACATCAGGGCAATGATTACGTTCACTGTACAGGCCACTACATGAACATGATTCTCAGCAGTTACCACTGATTGGTGTGCCCATCAAGGTTCCATTTCTTGACGGGACAAAATATAAATGACATCACAATGGTCACTGTAACTTGGTTTCAGAGTGTAAAAGAAGTAACATGTTTGCACGCTCAAGGAAACCCTTGACAGGGGACTGCCCTCTTGTGTGAAAAGGTGTGTATGCGTGGGTGCTTGTGTACATGTATAACGAGAGGGAAATTGATCAAGGGCTTGTTTGTTTGATACAATGTAATGAATCCCACTCGCAGTGAGGCCAAGGAAGGCATAGGGCAAATTATATGTAGTTTTTAGCTGTAGTGTAGTAATAGCACATAAATGAAAGGAGAAGTTTTGCTTCTCTCTAACTACAAGGCCGTAGCACTCCCAAGAATTCAGCAACCGCTTTCAACATATTGCAACGCAGGCTCTAACGCCGATCAACGGACACAGAATTATCGCGGTGCTTCCGTGAGTTTGAGCTAGGTTGCTACGCATCCTTTTCCCACTTCTTGGTTTTGCACCCTCCTCCCCCCCCCCCCCCTTTTTCTGTCTCCCTGAGACAACCCCCTTGCTGTGGTAGAGAGAGCGGGAGAGAGAGGAAAAAAGGGAAAGATAAAGACAAGACGCGCACTGTCAAAACTAAGCATGATGGCGGGAAGAATATGGCAGAAACAGATGCGACACAGTCGAGATGCCTTCCTGGTATTTAAAATCAGCAAAAGTGCTGCATCGTGGACATGTTGAAATTCATCGCGTCGCCATTCGCGAGAGGGCGCAGCAGGAATCTGTTCTTAAACACATCGGCAACCGGGCAACCCAGATGACTTGGCCATGCTTTTGTAGTTAGACCATGGAGTCCAGAGTTCGAATCCTCGAGTGCAATTTCTTTTTCTGTATCTTTTGTCTTTTCTCTACGCTCCTGAGGTATCTTTTCATTTCCCCTGCTTCCCTTTAACAATTATACCCTCGCCTGACTTAACCACACACTGCACCACCTCCCCCGACGGAGCATTTGGACAAATGATGCATACGGGCTCCCACCACCATCATGGCTCATCTGCTTAACTCACCTGACCACCAGAACAGGAACTAGCCTTCCTAGTGCAACACCATAACCAACACCTCCCAAGTGACCGAACCAACCAAACCTTGGACCTACGACGGCATCAGCGGAGCTTCTAGTCGCGGATGCGACCACACGGGTATGGGAACACAAGACTCAAAAGCCTCTGGACTCAGACAGGCCGTCATTGGAAATTAAACCTAGCGACTCTTAACATGCGAACTCTTTCAAGTGAAGCCAGACTAGCTGAACTACTAGAAGAATTAAGGGGTATTAATTGGGATATCATTGGCCTTAGCGAGGTTAGGAAACCAGGAGAAGGATACTTATAGCTTAATGAAAGGCATGTTTTCTGCTACAGAGGACTGCCAGAGAAGCACAAGTACGGCGTGGGATTCCTTATACACAAAGACATGGCAGGTAACATTGAAGAATTCTATAGGATCAATGAAAGGTTGGTTTGTGGGGTTTAACGTCCCAAAACCAGCCCTGATTATGAGAGACGCCGTAGTGGAGGTCTCCGGAAATTTCGACCGCCTGGGGTTCTTTAACGTGCACTGACATCGCACAGCACACGGGCCTCAACATTTCGCCTCCATCGAAATGCAGCCGCCGCGGCCGGGATTCGATCCCGCGAACTTCGGATCTGCAGCCGAGTGCCATAACCACTGGATCAAAGAAAGGGTAGCAGGTGCCGTGATAAAATTAAATAGGCGATACAAACTAAAACCAATGCAAAGGTGCGCACCAACGACCAGCCACAATCACGAGGCTGTAGAAACAGCAATGAACAAGGTACACACCCAATATACGATCGTTATGGGGGACTTCAATGCGAAAATAGGAAAGAAACTAAGAGGAGAACAGGCAGTCGGGAACTACGGAGGAGATAGGAATAGCAGAGGAGAGATTCTAGTGGAATTCGCAGAAAGAAGTCACCTCCGTGTAATGAATACTTTCTTTAAGAAATGCAAGAAAAGGAAGTGGACATGAAAAAGCCCCAACAGAGAAACGAAAAACAAAATAGCTTTCACAGTGTGCAGTGATCCAGGTATAGTACAAGACACGGAAGTAGTTAATAATGTAGAAATTTGTGACCACAGAATAGTAAGGGTGAAGATAACCCTCAATCTAAAGCCAGCAAGGACAAAGTTAATCACGCGGAAACAGGCCACCCACGATGGCGTAAGGGCGAAAACAGAAGAATTTAGAATTGCCCTTAAGAACAAGTATGAGGCTCTAGGACAGGAAGAAAATGGGGATATAGAGAAGATGAACGAAGATATTACTAAGCTGATCACCAAAGCAGCAATTGAAGTAGGGGGCAAAGCATTGATACAAGATGTGAGTAAGCTCTCTGAATCTACTAAAAATTTAATCAAACAATGCCAACAAATGAGAATAACTAAAGAGAGGATAGAATTCGCTGAGATGTCTAACCTCATCAATAAAAGTAAAGTCAGGGACATACGTAACCACAACGTGAAAGAAATAGAAGCAGCCATCAGAAAAGGAGTCAGCATCAAAACAACTAAAAGGAAGCTTTGCGCGGGAAAGAGCATTTGCTAACTTCAGTGATATAGCCAAGGTGGCCGAGGATTTCTGTTCCGAACTATACAGCTCAAATATGAGTCTCCCCACCATGAGAGTACTAAATGTCGAGCAGGACTCCAAAATTCCATGCGTCACTGCTGACGAGGTTAGGAAAGCAATTCCCGCGGAAAAGCGGCTGGAGAAGACGGCATAACTGCCGACTTGATCAAAGATGGAGGAGACCTCATAACTAGAAAGCTTCCGACACTATACACACTATGCCTCAAAACTCCAAGTGTGTCAGTCAGCTGGACAAATGCAAACATGCTCCTATTACATAAGACTGGAGATGTTAGACTTGAGAAACTACAGGCCGATCAGTCTACTCTCAGCATTTTACAATATATTCCCAAAGGTTATCTCAAACAGAGTAAGGGCCACACGAATTTAATCAACCAAGAGAGCAAGCAGGGTTCAGAAAAGAACAGTCCACCATAGACCACCTACATGCGATCAATCAAGTAATCGAGAAATCTGCTGAATACAACAAACCCTTCTATACAGCTTTCGACTCGGTAGAGATACCAGCATTTCTGGCAGCATTATACCATCAAGGAATATGTGACAGCTACGTAAACACAATAGCCAACATCTGCAAAGATTCCACAGCCACCCTATTCCTCGTTAGGAAAAGCAGGAAAATCACAATACAGAAAGGTGTCAGACAAGGAGATAAAATCTCCAGTGCTATTTACTGCATGTTTGAAAGAAATCAAAAGCCTAGACTAGGACGAGAAAGAGCTAAGGATTAACGGTGAATATCTGAGTAACTTACGATTTGCAGACGACATAGTACTCTTTAGCAATGATGGCGACAAAGTGCAAAAGATGATTGAAGACCTAAACCGAGAAAGCGCTAAGGTAGGATCAAGGAAGGACATGCAGAAAACGAAGATAATGCTAAGTGGCACGGCGGAAAGACGCGTCTTCAGGATCGAAAACCAGACATCAGAAGTCGCAGAATACCTATATCTAGAACAGCTACTGACAGGAACACCCACCCCATATAAAAGAAATCCACCGTAGAATAAACATGGGATGGCACGCGTATGGGAGACATTCCCAACTCATGAACGGAAACCTACCACCATCACTCAAGCGGAAACTATATAACTACTGCATCTTTCCAGTACTGACTTAAGGGGCGGAATCTTGGAGAATTACAAAAAAGCTAGAGAGGAAGTTAAGAACCACACAGCAGGCGATGGAACAAAAAATGATAGGTGTTACTCTAAGAGATAGGAAGACAGCCGAGTGGGTCAGAGAACGGACGGGGGATCGCTGACATCATGAACGATACTAAGAAGAAAAAATGGAGATGGGTAGGGCACGTGATGAGAAGGCTAGATAATCGATGGACATTTAGAACGACGGAACGGATACCAAGGGAGGGTAAGCGGAGCCGTGGGCGGCAGAGAGTAAGATGGGGGGACGAAATTAAGAAATTCGCAGGCATCGAATGGAATCAGCTCGCGCAGGGCAAGCAAGGATGGCGAGTGTTGGGAGAGGCCTTCATCCTGCAGTGGACATAAGACAGGCTGATGATGATGATGAAAGGAATTGCCTGAGGTGGACGAAAAAACATACATGCAGGGACCGAACCTCTGACCTGTACATAATGTGTGCAATGCTCTACCAAATGAGCTACAATGGCGGGAATTCCCTCGTCCCCTATATTGGGTATTTCTGTACATTTATTCATGGGTTCCACACTTATAGCCATGGTGGCAAGTGTGGAACACTTTTCTGCCAAACGGGATCACGTAGCACATGACCACCTCAACATGGGTTGGCTGCTGATGAATTTCTCCCATTTTAATTCCTTTATATTTATGTCTTAATTTCTACAGTACAGGCAAAACCTACAAATAGTTTCCCCTATGCCTTCCTTCGCCTCAATGTCTGTTGGATTCATGAGGTGTACAATACAGGCATGCTCTTTTACAAGGCCAAAAAGATAAGTTACCTGCTATCTCAGCTACAAGTACATCACATTAATTTCTAAAATTACCCTTTTGTGGCAAATGGGATGAGACTGCCTACAAGATATGCGAGGATTTTCCAATACTCATTTAAAATATGAAAGGAGGAATAGTAAAGTACTGAACTGCGGTATGCTTTGTCAAACCTGCAGGTGCCGCTTTCATGTAGGTGAGATGCCTGTAATCATTGTGTAGGGCAACGAAGTGTAATTGAGCTGTGAATGCATCCCATGGTCTACCAGAATTTCGGAAATTTTCACGTAACTGAAAAGTACAGACTCTTTTCCAGATGTAAGCAACCTGTAAAAGTGGTTTCGTAGCAGCATAGGGTCACTACACCATGAAACAGCCCTTACGTGGGGAATGCACACTGCCGTGAAGGTACACTCAATGTAAAAGTATGCAAATTACCTGTACCCCAAGTGAACATTTCTTGAGTCTTAGAGTGGGTTATATGAGCTTACATTGGCTACGTTATACTGTGAAACACCTCCTGCAGGGGATATGCACACTACTGTGAAGCCACGCTTAATGGCGATGTATGTATATTACCTATACCCTGATTTAACAGACTTTTTTGTCTTAAGGTGGGTTATATGAGCTTATACTGGCTAAGTACAGTTAATCTGAAATGTAACACGCTTTTATAACCTACACTCACTAGTACACATACCTCAGTGAAATATACTCCGATTAACTTACAACAAAAAAAATCCTGCAGATCCCACGCATTGTGGGAATCTGTGTTGTGTGAAGCACTAAGCGAGGAAATTGCTTGTTAGACTCAGCTGGGTCAGCCTAATGCTACATTACTGTGACTATGATAAAGACAATATAGACACAAATAAAAGCCCATTACTTGCATGATAGTGATAATTCAAAGGGCAACACAGAGAGAAAGAAAGTAAGGAACAAAGAACCAAAGAAAGAAAGAGCCTCCGTCTGTCTCTTGTCTCAAGATGCAGAGAAAAGAAAAGTAGACACGCTCTTGCCCTTGGCCCACTGCCACGTGTGACAGTGAGAGTTAACTTGATACCCCGTTACCAGTTATTCCACAATCAACGATAGCAGAACAGCTTCGCTTTTGCTACAGTTTTCACAGTAGCCTATGTGAAAGCATTACACTGCATCTGACCACCCCAACTACTTCCGATTAAGAGGATCTTGGTGATGCTACCAAGCAATCTGATTTGGAGCAATTTTTGAAGCAGCAGAAATTTCATTTTGGAGCACTTTAGAGCGGGTTATTTAGAATTTGGAAGCACCTTGTAACAGCTAAATTGACATTCTACAGTGTTTTGGAGAAGAAAAAGATGCATTTTGCATTCCAAAACCTATATAATTAATATGGAGCTCTTATGAAGGGCTAGCTAAGCATTTCCAGCCACTGCATATCTTGTGGAGAAGAAAGCTCTAAGAAGGACTCAACAGCATTTCACTAGGTAATCATAAAATGAACGAAGTCATATGGTTGAAGGTTGTGCAAAAACCTCCTCAGCCTGTTCTTTAACACAAGCAAACATAGAATATTGGATCAAGAAGCTTACGTATTTAATGGAAAACACCATAAATAATTTTCTTTTTGAGCAGCATTGGGCGTCTCGTACGTCAAACGAACACGGGAGACCTGAGCAATATGCAAGTCCATCTCACCAGCCGTGTCCTTGAAAGTGATTGACGGGCCCTCCTATTCGCTCATTCATCTGACTTTCAGCTTGAGCTTGCACTTCAGTTAGGCCCTTATTTCCCTGCCTTAAAGCAGTGCAGTCCTCCTTTGTCCTCTAGACCTGAGCAGTCAAAGTTTGCAGTTATGCTAGAGCATTTTTAAGGTCATCGTCAAAGTTATAGGAGTATGCTCTGATGAACTGTCTGTATTTAGGTGTGCGTTTTACACGTGGAATCCTCAATGGCTTGTAAAATGTTGGTAGAATGAAGCATGGTGTAACAAAAATGATAATACATGCAAACACCCAGTCGGCGGTGGCAAATAACACACATAGATACAAACACCTAGACACGGATGCTTTCACCTGTGAAGCACAAATCAACAGCATGGGCAATGGTTAGTTGCTTGTACAGCGTGACACTTCCAATTGGATGACAGGTCGGCAGAGGTGATCCTTATGTAGCCTCCGGAGCAGGTGATGTAACCACAGCACTTGTGGTCAGCTGCTCTTGTAGGTGCAGATGGCACAACGCGTTTGCGCACACGTCTTTGGCAGTAGATTCCTGTTGTAGTATCAGCAGCCCTATGAAGTACAAATCGATATCACAAGAAAAATTTAGTTGATACCCTAACTCTCCCATTAATTGCACTTGTTTAGTAACAGTTCTCAATGATGATAAATTGTAAACAACAAATTATTCTTGAATTTTGGTCAACAGTCATGCTTCTAACAGATATTTTAGCTCTAAATGCGGTGCTGTTGGCTGCTATCTGCATTTAATTTGCCGTGGAAACAAGTGAAAGTGGCACAAGTATATAGTCATGATTTACACTAACTTCCACAAATGCAGAGTGAAAATAACATATACACAATGAAAATGGAAGTGGTATGTTATAGTCATTGGCCATTCAAATCAAAATAACACTGCTGTCACAATCTTATTCTTAGAGATGGCATCTGACAAGCAGCAAGTACGATCGACGAATCGCCCACACACGCGTGTTTTCTTGCTTCGAGTAGCTCACATATACTCGATCCTTACGTAGTTTTCCCCAGAACTGGAAGACATGCCTTCTTTATCTGCTTTTCAATTTCTCTGCAGTACGTTGCTATGCGGTACTATTCATCTACCGAGATCCCGGTAAGTGGAAATCCGTGAGGAGCGACTGTTGCCGCCATAGTTCACGATCAGAATCGATCTTCGTAGTAAAACGGCAGCATGGATATCCACACCCTATCCGACATGCGTGGAAACCTAGCATCTCTGACTATTACATGCGACAGAAATTGTACAGGTCAAAGCTAAAAGTAAGAGAGACCATACTTGCATGTTTTGGAAGGTGGCACACCTGCAAGAACTTCACTCTCGAAGCCTGCGAAGTCGCTACGGGTGACATATTCACGTACTACGTCGCCGAACGTCGCGCGACTGGAATCGCCGTAAAGACGTAGACAGACAGATGCGCCGGCGACTCACCGCGTTCAACATCACGCACCAAAACGCTGATCACACCGGTCGGCGTGCGGACGGTGGCCATCGGTGCCGGCAACGATCTACATCGGAGAAGTCTAGAGCCGCAGAGGCACGGAACACTTTTACGGAAGATTCCCCGTGGCTCTCGTCGCGAGAAAATCCCTATGCAACCCTGTCCCTAGGTTTTGGGTCACATGACCTGGTGACGTCACGGATCAACGGCCTTCATTTAGAAGCTTCGGTTGGCAAGGGTCCACAGTCAAAAGAAGAGGGTGCAAGACACGGACACAAGGGAAGAAGTGAACAACACGAACGCCGACTAACAACTGATGCACAGCACAGAGGCGAAAGGGAAGAAGCGAACGGATATTTGTCAGGTTAAGCACATAGCCAAGAACAATTTTACCGACTGTCGCATGGGTGTGGTTTATAAGATTCCTTTTAGCTGCGGACGTTTTTATGTAGGGCAAACTGCACGTTGTATTAATCAAAGATTAATTGAACATAGAAGGTCGCTATCAGGTGGAACGCCGTCTAATCTATGTTTGCACTGCCAGGTCTGTAACTGCACGCCCGAGTTAGACGAAACCGAGATCCTGTACAGACATAACAATGAAGAGACGCGTTTATTGGTCGAGGCCTGGCACATCAGTATTAGTGGAAGTGCGTGCGTGAGTCAGCCGTCGATTAGCTTAAACAGAGAGGAGATAGAATGCCTTAGCAGTTGTCTATCGCGTAGACCGGCACGTGTAACCGTTTGACAGGTGGCGCTACCATTCCGAGCATGCACAGATAAGCTCTGTGTCTTCTTTCTTTTTCGCCTCTGTGCTCTGCATCAGTTGTTAGTCGGCGTTCGTGTTGTTCACTTCTCCCCTTGTGTCCGTGTCTTGCACGCCTCTTCTTTTGACTATGGTCCCTTACCAACTCGCTCAACTTTCTGTCCTTTCGAGCAGGGTCGCCTCCCAGTCCTCCCGTGTTGGGTTGGGGGGAATGGCCCGTTTGGAAGGGCAAGCCCAAACATTTGGTAGGTATCTGAAGACACCGCACTACAGTGCGGGCAGCTGCCGCTAAACGAGGGGTCAAAATGTTTTAGGGCCGCTGGGCACAGCAATGTATTGGTGAGAAGGCGGAGTAAGAGCCGCTCATCCGCCTTCTTAAGGCCTTTACATGGGCGGTTGTAAAGGCGATTTTTATTTTTTTTTTATTTATTTATTGGTACTGCAACCCTTTCCGGGGTTTTATCAGGGTGGGTACAATACATGCAGAAAATATATCATAATGGCACTCAATATATATATATATATATATATATATATATATATATATATATATATATATATATACTGGAAGATGATTACATACACTAAAGACAACAAATTTAGGTTCAATTACATAGCAAAGAATTTTTCAAATGTGTAAATGCAACAAAACAACAGGCAACGGAGATGTAATACACACAGTGTATACGAAAAATAACTCATTATGTTTAGCCATCAAGAAAGGAAGAAAATGCTTAAAAAGAATGTACTCGAACGATGGTGCTGCTAAGGTTATTCCAGTCTGTGACTGTTCGTGGGAAAAAAGAATACTTGAAACAGTCGTTACGAGAACGGAAAGGAGTGACTGTTAGTTCATGCCTTTGGCGCGTTGAATACCCGGATGAGAACGAGATCCATTCACTAACGTTGACGTTATAGTGCCCCTTAATTAACTGATATAAAAATTTTAATCGTGACGAGCAGTTTCTTTCGGCTAACGGCGTTAGGTTAGCGCGAGCTTGCAGCTCACGTACTGAACTGGGTTCGGAAATCGTTATAAAGGAACTGTATGGCTCTTTTTTGGACATTTTCTACTTTGAGAATATTACCTTTCGTATAGGCGTCCCATATTACAGCAGCATAGTCTAAGACTGGTCGGACAATGGAATTGTATGCTAATTTTCTTACAGCAGGGGTAGCCAAAGTTAGTGTTCTCCTTAAAAAGAATAATTTCCTGTAAGCATTAGCTGTAACGTAACGAATATGCTTTTCCACCTAAGATCGTTGGATATCCACAGCCCAAGATATTTGTACTCGGACACCTCAGACAAAATTTTGGTAGAATTTTGGTAGAATTTTGTAATATGTTTGAAGGTATTGGCCGGAATAAAATGGGTTTCCTGATCGGGTGGGGAGGAGAAAACCGCCGGAAAAGAGAGCGCGCGGGCGGCTGCTTCTGCTGCCTCGTTTCCTACCAACCCCTGATGAGCAGGGGCCCAATAACGTAATGGTGTGCGGGGTCCGTACCGGTATGCAATTTTGGTAGAAGCTAGAAAGGGGGCCCAGCCTTGTACGACGTTCCGATAGGCCCCTCGCGAGTCGGTAGTTAAGTATTTCGAGGCGGAATGTGAGGCCTCCAGAGCAATAGCGACTTCTTCCGCGTGTGTTGCATTGGACGCTCTAAAGGCGAGGCCGTTAACAGTGCTGTTGTGGTGAACTACTACGGCCGTGTACCATTCGCCGTGATGAGTGCCGGAGCCGTAAACAAAGCAGGGGTGCCCTGTCGATAGGCTGTTCTCAAAGGACATTTTAAAGCGCTCTAGTGAGCAAAAAACAGCGCGCGCACCATGTAAGCACGACAAAACGTATGAGCGGCTCGGCGCAGCAAACAGCCCAAAGGAGTGGGGCGTGGCGCGGAGAGCTCTCTCCCGCGCGCTAGCAGACGACAAAAACAGGTTCCGGCTTGCCGGTTCGAGAGTGCCGATGGAAAGCTCTATATGACTTAATATCCTTGACGAGTGTAAGGTCTCTAGTTTCTATAAATCGTGCACACAGCGCGTCCTTGTGTTCAGTCATGCTTAACAATTCGTGAGTAATATATAGTTTCCGAGCTTTCTGAAGTTTTTTTTTATCTCATTTCCATTCTCGCTGAGGGGGGGGGGGGGGGCGAGACGAGACCTCGCTGCAGACTGCGTCGATAGAGCGCTGCACGGGCCGACTTCTCCCGGCCGGGCCCGGCCTGGTGTTTTTAAATACAGCCCGTGCCCGGCACGGGCCCGAAAGTTCTGGGCCCGGCCCGATCCGGCCCGGCCTGGCCCAATTCAACCAACTATTTCTTGAGCATCAACGAGGCACTGTCCAATCTTCTCTTATAGTGAAGATGTCAGCCGCATTAAAGATAGTTTCTGGAGAGTATTGTGAGAACTTATGACAATGTCGCGATTTGCACTGGTACTGTGTTTACCTTCGGTTAATTACGCCCGTAACACTTTTGAGAAGGAATTGCAGGGGGATATACGTGGAGGTATAGCTGGCTCTCTCATGCACGCAGTGCTAACCGTTCAATATTCTTATTTCATTTCAAAGAACGACTGCAACGTACATCGCCCACATAAAGTTCAAGAGCGTTGGACATTTATAATTGAGTTTACATTAATTGCCGGGACTATTGAGTAAATAGCGCAGAACATATCCTGCAAACTTCGTTTATTGCACAATGCAACGAGAGAGAGAGAAAAAAAAACGCGCTCTTAACTCCTCCTGGGAGGATTTGCCAGGCTCAGTAGCGTTATTAAACCTGTCGTTTCGACTCCTCGGTAGGCAACTGTCTCCAACGTGCGCTACATTTTCGTGCTAAAAAAAAAGGGAGTCCTCTCCCGCACCTTTGTTCGCCGAGTCACCGCCACCGCAGTGCCATAGATGTCCCAAAGCAAGCCACACACGCTAGCGAGCGAGATACCGTCCTCGCTGTTCGCTTTAGATGCCTATCTCGTCGCCTTTGAGTGACAGTCCTCGGTCTTTAAGAGTGTTATACTTTAAATCAAGACCGGACTAAGGGCTTCTGAAATAACTGCTTATTAGAGCGCCGAACTGAACTAGCCGGTGGCTTCTTAAGCGCTCCCCGTCCAACGCTGCGGGTCGGGCGTCCGGAGCATGATCACGCGCAATGACTGGAATCGGGAGAGTGGGTTGCTGCCGAGGGCCGGAGGCCTCGGTGCGAATGGGGGAGCGAAGTCTGGCAGTCTGTGGCTCGGAGTATGTGGTTGCAGTCTTCCATCTGGCGGCTGTGACGGTGGAGACGATGTGTGCCAGAAAGGAAAAAGCGGTGACTATGGTGGGCAGGAAAAGGCGGAAGGTAGAGAAAAAGCAGACTTCTGATAGGGGTAGCGCCCACGTGGAAGGACATTTCACGCGGATCAAGCATCTTCTATTGCTTCAGTATAGGCTTCATTTGAGAAGGTGTCAACTGTTCAGTCAATAAATTAAGTTACGTGTTCCATCACATGAATTAACTTGGGCCCTTCTGCTTTTGTTTCAACATGTAAGGTGTTAAGCATCTCAAGTGCGGCACAGAATACTCAGTCTATGCCTCTGTATATAGCTTCTGCGAAATCTGTATTACCTACTATAATCATCTTATGTTAGCGCACGCACCGAGCTGCCCGTGCCACGATTTTGGATCGTGGTACACTTAACACGCGACGGGGATAAGAATCAGCTGATAAAAATCAACAAAGTAGCGCACGCGTCGCACACCGACTTAGCGAATCTGCCTTACAAATTCTGCTCGTGCCGGGGAAACCTTGCTTTCTTACCACAAACATTGACGTCAGTGACGCTTTGGTCAACGGAGCAGTGGGAACTCTACGAATGGGAAACACTGGGTGCCTGTGCTACGCAAGTCCTGGGGTTTCACAGCAGCGGAGCTGCCATACGTTTTTTTTTTTTTTTTTGACTAGAGGAGAGGCTGATGTCTCCCGTTTTGACGTGTAATGAAAGGGAAGGGGTCAAGGGCTCGTTCTTTATTTGTTACAAACAACTTAATGAGCACACAGGTTTGTCTCTTCGTCCACTTTATTTCCTTTCTACTTTCTCCACAATTACAATACCACAAGTAACTTCCCCTATGCTTTCCTAGGCTTCACTGTCTGTTTGCTCATTAAGCCGTTTTTACGTGTGTTACTTAACCGCTAAAACCTAAAAGTGGCACAAGTTCGAAGAAAGATGGAAGCTTGAATGGATGAAAAATTCGTCCACACGGGGTGCCTCTGACCCCTTAGATATTTATGCGATAAATGGTGCCCATACACCCACCTGTTACAAAGGGTACTGCAGTAAATCATCTTGATTAACACCTTCTTAGGTGCTTGCTCACTTCTGTGTCGGGAGCGCCTCCACGTTTTTGAGCGCCATGAGAACACTTGTGCTCCGTAGAATGAGGAAACTTGTGAATTACTGACGAAGTGTGACGAAGACGAAGGTGGCCTTGAGAATCAGCAAGAACATACTCGATATGATGAGCATCCGAGTTAAATGCTAGTTCTGATTTGCTAATTGCCAAATCATAAATATTTGCAACTGCCTTACTAGCACAAAAATCAGCAACATATGCGTGGATCGGCCAGCTTGTGACAAGAGTCACTTCGCTTCTTGCGCTTAAACTGCAGGAAAAGCAGCTCCTCAGGTATTAATGACTCACGAGTCTGGTTGATCCTTCTACAGAGTCACGCAGGCGGAAGCAGGCGCGGCGGGGATCAGAGCGTAGCTGCACAGTCGAAATGTTTCCCATTAAACCCATGAGTACATCTTATATGCACTAATCTGGGCAGCGTACTGTTCCTTCGCACATGCCGCAGTGCTGCCTGACTACCATTTCTTTTGATACACGGTACGCAATAATGTATTTCTCTCAACATAATAGCGGGAACTTATATGAGGCAGTTTCCCGAAATTACATGCAACATACTGATGGAGGCAAAATGCTAGACTTCTTGTATCGTGCGATTTCAGTGCACTCTAAGGCACTACAGGTGGTCTGCATTGCCCAGAGCCTTCCACTACGGCGTCTCACATAGCCTGACTAGGTTCGGGACGGTAAATCGCAAAAAACAAAACCAGAAAGCATACACGCGCCATTACCGACACTTTTGAGACCCGGGCCTGATTAGAGCCTGACACAGGGTCCGGGCCCTATACAACAATTACATACCCGGCCCGCGGGCCGCGCCGGGCCCGGGCTTTCGGGCCGGTCCGGGCCCGTGCAGTGCTCTATGCCTCGATACCTCAGGAGGATGGGGATGCGGTCCAACTCCCTATAAAATTCTAGGTCTACAAGCTTCCTTTCCAAAACTGCAACTCGTGAGTCTAGGCTGCGCGTTAAGTTCTTGATTTCATTTATCACAGATGTAGCTTCGTCCGCCTTCTGTAATTTAACCTCAATATCCCACAACCTTCGTTGAATATCTTTCTGGCCCTCAAGCGGTTCAGCTAGAAGCTGCTGAGCAACAGGCCCTGGATTAGACTCGACGTCACCACATAGCATGAGTAGCGACAACACGAAGTCACGGGCAATAAAGCACATTTCAATCAGTCTCCGTGGGCACGGCAGCTGGACAAAGCAAGGACCTTTGGTTTTAATTGTGGAAGCTTGGGTCGATGTTATCGATGAAGCTGCACACGGGTGTCCCCAGTCGTCGCCCAGATTTAGGAATTCCTCTGCGCAGTCTCCGTGCTGGTTTGCTCGTGGAACAGGAGTGGATTCCGTGTTCGCTGTGCTGGCCTCCGTAGTCGAGGCGATCAAAGGAAAATGCACGAAAAACAGGAACGGATTTAATATAGTGCCCACTGGACGCCAGCCGACGTGCCCACTGAAGAAATCCGATGGAAGCAGAGCTTTTACAGCTTGGGTCGTTGTTATCGATGAAGCTGCACACGGGTGTTCCCAGTCGTCGCCCAGATTCAGGAATTCCTCTGCGCACTCTACGTGCTGGTTTTCTCGTGGAACAGGAGTGGATTCCGTGTTCGTTGTGCTGGCCTCCGTAGTCGAGGCGATCAAAGCAAACTGCATGAAAAACAGGAACGGATTTGACATAGCGCCCACTGGACGCCCGCCGACGTGATTGCTGGAAGAAAATACGAGCGGCTTAAAAACATTAATTCGTTATTTATACTAGCCACATCAGGTAAAACGCGAGACATTTCCGCTGACGCTTGCGGTACCGTGTTCTGGCAGTCTTCTCGGATGTTTCGGAAGCCTATGCTGAAATTGCTCGTTAGGTCTCCTTGACCCGTATGCTAGCACATTAGTTGGGTAGTAATGACACCGTATTGTTCGCTTGAAAATAACGTTACTGGAATGTTTCAGCGAAAACGGTCACCAGTGCAGCCAGGCCACGTAAGCGTAGCCTAAATATGGCGGACATATAAAGGAAGAAGAATACGTCCCTGCGCGGCTGCTCCTTCTTTGGTGAGTTGATATTTATTCTGTTTTCGACGTTTCTGGCCTGTTTTGAGACTTTCTATTGCCGACCGAACATAAATCATCCTCTGGGGAAGTATGTGCTGAAGACTGAGCTCGTTATCGTGTAGATTTGCTGCGCAATCCAGCGCATCGGCACTACAACGGCGGTAGGCAGCAAAGAACGCCGGCACGAGCCATGGACAGAGAGCGCGTTCTGAGGCACACGAGTGCCGCAGACTCGGCCCAGCGTTCAGATGTGCCCCAACAGGCGACTAATGTTCTTAAACCGGTGACGCTAGTCCTCAACGCTGCTGCGCACGGCAGCGCACCTTCGGTGAACATGGATGACGCAGGCGAAAGCGAAGCCAAGAAACTCCGCGTTGACGAAGACAAGACATCCACTTATGACCTAAGCGAAGACGAAGACATCGACTGTGATGAGGCACCGTTTACTTTAGTGTCCTATAGAAAGAAGACACCTGAAGTAATCGCACTTGTTTTTCGCCCATCAGAGGAAGGCTGAAATTTCTGGCTAGTTAAGCCCAACCGCGCTGCGTCAGAAATTGTTTCCGCGGCAAAGGAACAGGTGCAGATTTTTTCGCGTGAACAGTGGTGGAAGGTTCTCTGTCAACGTTGCTTCACTGTCATCAGCAAGACATCTGTTGATGACCGAAGTGGCTGGCTTGAGAGTCAAGCCATCTATTCCTGCATCTTATACAAGGAACGTTGGCAAGATACGCCATGTGCCAGTTCAGTACACAGAAGAACAGCTGGTTGATTTTCTGAAGGAATTTGGAGTGACATCTGCCCACCGTCAGGCAAGATTTAATCGTCAGGAAGATGGGTCAGTCGTATCTAACCCTTGAGAACCGATGAACAAATCGCAAATTACGATTTAGAACAGGGAATGTCGCAGGAGCCAACGTTTGGACAAGCGGACTTGTCTTGATCAGGGCGGCAGGGCGGCCCCTGAGAACCGTTATTCTACACTTCAGAGAAGACAAACCAATGCCGCAGAGAGTTCATTTGGGTTTCACGAGTCATTCAGTGGAAGAATACCTAGGCCCTGCGCTGAGGTGTTTCAACTGTCAAAGATTTGGCCATTTAGCGAAGAACTGCCACAGCCCACGTCGCTGCAAGATTTGTTCAGAGGATCACAACCACTCGGAGTGCAACTCAGTACGTCAGCCAAAGTGTGCAAACTGTGGGGGAAACCACGCAGCTTCGTACTCCGGGTGCCCACACAACATAGCTGCCTCGAAGCTGCGTAGGCACAGGCTGATTTACGGGAGACTGCCTGCACATAATGCGCCATCACCCAACCCTGACACCGTAAGACACGCACCTTCTATCTCCAACCAAGAGCAGGAGCAAACAGACAAATGCAGTTATTCGGCAACTTTAAAGCGACCTGGTCGTCAAGGTCCCAGCACCGAGCGTCACGATCAGTCTACAGAGAATGCGGCGCATTGTGCCCAGACATCACGTGAGTCTGGCCGCGCCGCTCTGCAGCAACCTGTTCCATTGTCCCAGCGACCTCATCTGATTTCATATCAGCGACGTCAGCATTCCCCCCAGCGACACCAGTCATCTCAGCGACCACTTCAAGCAGCACTTCGACAACCTGCTCCTACTGCGGCTGGAGCTTCGGCGTCGACAAGTGATTACGCGCCCGTACCTATGGCTCACGTGCTCCTGCCCATGCTTTTCACAGCTCTACGTGCAATCCTCAGCGCCATTCCACAAGCAAACAACCTGCCACAGGTAAAATCACTGCTGTCTGTGGAATCATTGGTGATTCCACAGCCACCATCAGCGTCACGGCAGGTTTACAATGAGTAGTCGTTATGACAATGTATTCATATTTCAGTGGAATGCTAATAGCACTCGAAACAAGTCAGCTGACGTTCGCAAGCTACTCGCTCAGCATAACTTTCCGGTATTATGTATACAGCAGGCAGGCGTAGGATACGATTTCCGTCTTTCAAATTATGTTATTTATAAATCATCACGTGTTACTAGAATTAGAAGAGCAATGTTATGCGTGAGAAAACACTTGCCATCATGTTTAGTGCAGTCGAGCGATTCTGAAATACCGCAGTTTGTAGCGTGCAAGATATCGGTTACCAACACATCTGTTACAGTGATATGTCTTTATCTACAACCTTCTAGCAGACTTGCTCTAGACAAGTTATAAATATGCTTAGCATTGCGAAGTCATCTGTGCTGGTTTGTGGGGATTTCAACGCACATAACGTCCTCTGGGGTAGTGAATATAATGACTCTCGTAGAAAAATTGTCGAGTGTGCCGCGGAAAAATGCAGTTTTGTGGTGTTAAATGATGGCTCTCCAACGTTTCTGCGAGGGTATCGCTACTACAAATGTGTAGATGTCACGCTGTGTTCACATGACCTTCTCGATGGCATTGAGTGGTCGACAGATATTGAAACCCATGGCAGTGACCATTTTCCAATTTTAGTAAAGCATAGGCTTATACGGAGTCCGGGGACCCGCCGCTACTCAATATATACTAACTGGCAATATTTTCGTCACTGCATAACTAACACATTGCGCGAAAATCCGAACTTGGAAAGTTGTACATATATGTTGTGCGATTCTTATAATAATTGTACGAAACAAGTTCTTGTTCCTAATGAGTACTCTGCAGTGGATGGGGAATACGAACGTCCTAGAGCAATCAGGCGACGAGCAGAACGCGCTTACCGTCGCAGCGGAAAACTTGAAGACTACAAGTTGCCCCAAAAAGTTCACTCCACTTGGCGCAGATGCTTACAGAAATTAGGTACACGGCGATGGTGCGAATACTGTACGTCACTGTCCCCACTCACTCCAGTTCCAAGAATATGGACCGTTGTAACATTCTTTAATGGCACCGTTACCCAGAGCCACCCTTTCCGAGCCCTTTCTGTAGCCCGAAGCACTCCACAAACAGCTATCGCTGATGAATTTTGTCAGTTTATAGCTAGACCAGGAGTATCAATTAGTTGCCCAGGGCTTCAAAGTTCCGTAGCGCTTCAAGATCAGAAGGTTCGTGCTTGCTTTATGTCACAGCACCCTCAACTTGACTGTGAATTCAGTTTAGACGAACTGAAAAGTGATCTTGCTTTATGTAGTAAGAAGACAGCTGCAGGCTCAGATGGCGTAACGTATACGATGCTACAGAACCTCGGACCAGCAGGCAGAAATGCTATTCTGGAGATATTTAATAATATTTGGATAGGAGAGGTTCTTCCAGATTCGTGAAAGTTAGCTCGGGTAATCCCACTACTCAAACCAGGGAAGACTCCACTCTGTCTTGACTCCTTCAGGTCCGTCAGGCTCACAAGCTGTCTCTGTAAGTTAATGGAGGAGATGGCAGACAGTCGACTGCAATGGTGGTGCGAACACACTAAGTTGCTTTTGAACTACATGACAGGCTTTCGAGTAAGGCGGAGTGCCATGGATGCTGTGATAGACATAGTCACGTGCGTTGAACATGAACGCATGTGTGGGCATTGGACGGTTGCAGTATTCTTAGATATCCAGAGAGCATTCGACAAAGTAAACCACATACACCTGCTTGCTGGCATGCTATATCTAGGAATAAGCGGCCGAACACTGCGATTCTTAGTGCCTCGCAAGCAGCCCTTGCATCGCTAAAAAGCAATGAGAAGAGATCTTCTAGATAGTATATTGCTGTATGAGACGCTCAAAGAGCACACAAAAGCAAGTGCTATGAACCACACAATTGCGCTTCAGTGGATACCAGGACATTGCAATATTCCCGGTAATACAGCAGCGGATGCAGCAGCAGGTCGTGCACGCAGTAACGCAGAGACAAATGGTCTTCCTGTTCCGCACAATGAAATCTACTCCTGAGAAAAATGTCCTTTGAGCTCAGCAAAGAGGGTTGGTTTGACGAAAAATCAAAGAGATCACACTTATTTTCCATTGACCCAGGCATACAACTCTCGATTCCAACAAGTCTGAACGAAAATAGAAAGACTGAAACATTGCTGCACCGCCTACGGCTTGGTACAACATTTACGAGGCACTTCCTCTACAGGATCCAACGGGTGTCTAGCCCGCAGTGCTCATGCGGCCACCCAGACGAAGATATACATCATCTTCTGCTCGAATGCACAAAGCACGATTCGCCATGGAGTGTGCTGCGAGCCAATTTGCCGCTTTTAGATCGAAGACCCTTTAAGCTAAAAAAGAACCTTGGTCCTTGCCCAACAGCGGTCCTTTAGAAAAGAGCACTTTCTGCACTAAAGAAGTTCTTAGAAGACAGAAATATCCTCTGGAAATATTCACTTCGGCTTGATTCCATAGACCAACGAACAATGTAACCCCTAGGTATTCAACAGTGTTCTTTGTTGTTCTCACATGTTTCAGATTATGTCTAATTACTTGTGTTGTGTGTGTTTTGTTTCGCACAGACGTTCCTATGAACTATTTTAATCGCATGTGCACACGCTTCCTATGTGAAAGTCGGCACGGAACTCTGATGCACGCACAGTCGAACTGTATATAGCGCCGACCCTTTTAGTGTTACAAATGTGTATGTCTTGTGAAGTTTCTTTTCGTGCTTTTTTTTTACTTCTTCATTGAAATTTTGCTGGGATTGCTAAGCGAGAAGGAGTAGCCAGTGCCATACTAAAGGCACCAACCTCTCCTATTCACCACTTCAATAAAAAAAGGCCGTTTTCGTTGCAGATGACATCGGTGGAGCGTGTGCTTGAATACAGCAACGTTGAACCTGAGGCGGAGTTGGAGTCTTCGCCCGGCAGGAAACCGCCTGCCACGTGGCCGGAGCGTGGCGCCATAACGTTCGACGATGTGTCCCTGTCATACGCGAAGGACGAGCCTCCAGTTCTTAAGCATTTGCAATGCGACATAAAGGCCCGGGAGAAGGTATGCTAGGTCACTATTGCGGACAAGTGCTTCCTTACACCTTAGAAATAGTTTTTCTTAGAAGTAGTTTGCTCACACGTGGATAGTATTCTTTGTGCGTTCAGAAACACACGTGTTCGTTATATCAAACTTAATGTTCAATTACAAAAGAGCTGCCGATAGGTGGCTTCAAGAAATAAAATTGGCCGCGTGTCTGCGTGCTTCTCTGCAAATTTTGTTGAAAGACAATAGTCTTCTGTCGACCGTACTACGCTGCGTTAAAGCCCCTCTACCTACGGAAAAGTACCGCCATCTCTTGAACAACGCCGCTTCCTCCTCTCCTCGCCTCCGATAGGGCGGCTGCGGTCACGTGGTAGCGCGCTCACTTTTTTTCTTGGTATTTTGTTTTCTCGCCGCTCGGCGCCATGTTGTATGCGCCAAAGTGCCACTGCGCTTTGTGTTCGCCGGTCACAAGTGCACGACGTGCGGAGTGCACGTGTACGTCTGGCTAGTTTTGTCGCGATGCCGTGTTGCTGTGCCTTTTCCTGCATACCTGTTTTTCATGTAAGAGCATTTCCCTGAAAAGGGGTTACCACTTCGGTTTTAAAGATGATCGCGGCTGTTCGCAAGCGCTTGCCCGTTTCTTGAACAGCCTGTATGCCGCGCGTGCTTATTTTGGAATGAGCCGCTCGCAGTTAAAAAAAAAAACTGTATGGCAATACATATGACGAAGTGCCGAAATTTTTCATCGCATCGAGGTCACGCTGCGGAGTGTGTTCAGAGTATACATCGCTTGAAATGGGCGACACCCTCTCCAACAGCGAGCGGTAATTTCGGTAGTAGTAGTGACGTGAATGCGTTCGTCTACTTCTACATTCACAACGCACCAGCGCGGTCTTCTAGCAATTAGAAATAGTTTCCGTGCGTAAGGGCGATATTGGTCACCTACATCGGCAACACCCACGCAGGCATGCAAAACCTCACGACAACGTGTTCAAACTGCGCCGCACAGGCCAAACATCCCAGAACGGCGTACTGCGTGCACAAGTCATCGGGCAGGCAGAGGATGGCAGGACGTGCGAAACTTCATGAAGTTTTGAGTGTGGGCCTCCAAGGGCATTGTTGGCGTTGCTGCAGTTACAGACGACCGAGATAGTTTATACGCACGGGAACTATCCCTTCCCAAACGTGGCTTGACACCACAGCTGCGGTTTAAATATTTCTTGCTGATGCAATAAATAGCATGCTGTGTTTACAGAATTTCATTTCATCCTTTTCCAAGTAAACATAGTTATGGTTATCCGCGCCAGATACACAAGGAAACACTACGCTCCGAAAGAAAGCTTAAACGACGTTCGCTTTCGCTACAAATTGCGCATGGTTTGCAGCAGCTCTTCTGAGGCGATATTTCATTAGGTAAACCGGATGGTGAGCACACCCACTCCTGCTTAGAAAATCAACGCAGTAGAGTGAATCATTATATCAAACCGTACGCGAGGCACGGCCACGGCTGGACGGCGGCAGCGGCGGCGCGCGTCCAGCTCGAAAGCTCTTGGCGCTTTCCAGGGGGCGCCGCAGTCGCGAGCGGAGAGGAGGTGGCGGTGGGGAGAGTAGATGGCGGTACTTTTACGAAGTAGAGGGGCTTTACGCTGCGTGAGATATAAACGCCATCTGGCAGCGGCGTCGGCAAACACGAGCTTGTGCAGAATCCAGGTGGCAGCACCAAATCGTCAGCAGAGGAATTTTTTCTGCATGGCGTCGCATTTTCAGCGCATCCTAACAAAGACTAGGGTCCTTAGCATTACGTATCTATGTATTTTCTAGTAAAGGAACACACCACCTAATGCGTATTGATGATATGCCTGAAATATGGGTAATATATGCTTTTTGATCGACAATATTCACAAGTATGAACATAGCTACCAGTTCAAGATGGCTGGGCGTTAGGCATATGCTTAAGCTTAAACTCCGGCCGGGTGGCTCAGTTATGTGACAAACAGAAAGGCAGACCAAAATTTCTGCGTTCCGGTATCCCAAGAAAGACTATGGTCTCTAAAACAGACCATGACCACATGGTTGTTAGACGCTACTTTTCACATTTTATTGGTGCTTCGCTCGTTTCAACAGGTTAGTTTTTCTAGTAGCTGATAAATATCAGTGTATCACCAGAAACAGGAAATAATACTAAAAAAATTAAAAACCCTTTCCCTAAAGAAAAATGACTGAACAATAAGCGTTTTTCCATGTAAAGTTAATCACTCAGAGGAGAAAGCCAACGACCATGCAACCGAAGAAATGCTGAACAAACCGATACGAGGCAGATGTGATTTGATTGCTTGTTTAGGAATGTAGATTGTTTCGGGGAAGATAGACACTGGAAGCTGTATGTACAGATGTATCTAAAGTTTCAAGCAGCCCTACCAAGGCGAAAAGCTCGCGCCTGTCTATACCGTCGCTCCCTTCGTCTTCTTAATTCAGAGCAAAGTGCCTTCGCTTCAGTTCTTGGACATCTGCTGTTACGTGGCATTAACCCCCCCCCCCCACCGGCGCAAACATGGTCCCGGAGCTCTGAAGAGCTTTGTCAGAGCCACAGTTGTATGGCTTGTACTATGAAAGTCTAACGCTTTCATTGGACCGGCCAGGAGATGACGGTATATTAATGGAGCGAATCCATACGTAAACCTGACGCACTACACAGTAAAGCCGGGCGTGTCACGACAGAAGCTCGTCATATAGGCCCGCCTGTCGGTAAGGCGACTGAATTAACGCAGCGCTACGAAGTGTGCGTCGCGTTGTGCGGCAACGTACCGACGTAGTTGGTTTGTCTGCGACACCGTTAGCCGAGCACGTGTGAGCTGATAGGAATGATCGGCTCGCGCGTAAGCTTCGCGCTGGTGGACAGCTCAGTTGATGAAAGGAGTCTGACAAAGCCAAAGCCGACTCTCGTCCGTACAACACGTAGAAAGGTGAAAAGCCAGCTGTGTCGTGCCGCGATGAATTGTAAGCGAAAGTGACGTAGGAAGATCCCAATCACGGTGGTCCGCCGCGACATACGTAGCGTGCATATCAGTAGGAGTTCGATAAAAGGCTTCAGTGAGGCCATTGCTCTGATGATGGTAACCTGCGGTCAGTTTGTGCTGCTTCAAACATGAACTCAGGACGTCGGCGATCCCCTGTGACAAAAAGTACGGCCATGGTCTGTCAGCGAGTGTCTCACGGCGCCGTGAAGCAGTGCGACGTCCCGTAACGGAAGTTAGAAATTTCGGTTGCACAAGCGATCAGCAGAGCTCGAGTAATCGCGTAGCGTGTGGCATAATCAGTAGCACGGCTATCCGTTTCCATCACAATCTAGATGCGGCAAAAGGGCCAAGAAGATGTAATCGAACATTATAGAACGGTTCCGCAGGTATGTCTGTTGGCTTACGATGGCCAGCAGGTAGCAGCGACAGTGCTTTGCGACGTTGATGAGAATTACACGTGGCGACGTATCGCCGTAGTGTGCGAGCAAGGCCGGCCAAGAAGAAAGGGCGAAAGACGCTCTTGTAAGCGCAAGACACGCCTAAATATCCATCTCTAGGCACGTCCTGATGTTCATCGAGGACATTTCACCGTAAATGTGTAGGAACGGCGACAAGAAGGCGAGGGCTGTCAGGTGGGAAATGCAGCGGCATAGAATCCTTCGTGAAGCGACCGACGGAGGCGTCACTCGGAGAAGTGTTCCTCACCAATGGTAATGAAGTGCGACACTGAAAATATGAAATGCTCTATATTTGCGTCAGTGTCACCGGAGTCGCCGACTGGGCGCCGAGACAGGCCACGAGTATACTGGTGGAGGCACCCGGATTTGTACGCCACTGAGGCAGCGGTTGTGGCATTGAAATCCGGTGCTCATTGCTGCCTACTTGTTCGGCAGTTATCTGGACACAGCTATCCTCAAGGCCATAATCAAAAGAAGAGGCGTGCAGGACACGGACATAAGGAGAGCAGTGAACAACACGAACGCCGGCGTTCGTGTTGTTCACTGCTCTCCTTGTGTCCGTGTCCTGCACGCCTCTTCTTTTGATTATGGCCTTGAGAACGCCGGCGTTCGTGTTGTTCACTGCTCTCCTTGTGTCCGTGTCCTGCACGCCTCTTCTTTTGATTATGGACTGTTACCAACTCGCTCAACTTTCTGTCCTTTTATCCTCAAGGCACGTGCACGGCACATCAACTGTCAAGTTCAATCACTACGACTGTGACGTAAAAATACGAAAGAGGGAGCCCCCTTCACTGACGTCACAACGAGGTTTTGCATTTGCGCCACCCCTGGAAGTGTATCTTCTCGAAGAATTCTTAACATTTGAATCCAGTGCTGATTGCTTCGTACTTGCTCTGCTGTTATGTTATCCTCAGGGCACATGTTCGGTGGATTAAGAGTCGAGTGCACTGGTCTGTAAGTTTCTCACGCGTGTCACGTCTAAATGAGAAAAAGGGCGCCTACTACCTCGACGTCACAACGAGGATTTATAACGGCTCAACTCGGGGACGCGCATCATTTTTGAGGTAGCGTTTGTAGGATTTGGATCCGGTGCTGATTGCTTCGTACTTGCTTGCGGTTTTATGTACACAGCTGTCCTCAAGGCATGTGCGCGGTGGTTCAAATTCAGTGGCCTATAAGTTGCCTACGACTGTGAGGTAAGAACGTGGAAGAGGGAGCCTACTACATTGAAGTCACAAAGAGGATACGCATCGTCGCCGCCCCTGGACGCGTATCTTTTTGAGGCAGTGTTAGTGGCATTTGGATTCTGTGCTGAGTGCTTCATAGTTGCTCTGCAGTTATCTGGACACAGCTTTCCTATAGGCATGTGTGTGTCGGATCAGCTATCAAGTATACTAGGCTCTGGGGGTGTTCTATGTTGGTAAACAGTAGTAGGCACCGGCGATATAACCATGGCTTGTAGCGACCTCCCGGCGTGGAGGCTCCGCGCACCACTCGCCGCGGCACTGCGTGGCCGCGCCACCACCGCCGGCGCAGTGTGTGCGAAAGCTGCTCCCGCGCACCGGGCATTGGAGCGCCGACGGCATACTTACAACAGTTTGCAAGGGGCAGTGAGATTAAGTTGAAGGAGCTCTGTAGGAACTATTGAATGAGTATAGAAATGAATACATGAACGCCAAGATATGACAAGATGTGATAAGCTGATTGCAACGACAAGCATATTGCCACCATGGATGTGACTGATTGGATCACGTCGGCCTGACTTCATGCATCTTTTAATTCGGTAACTAGCGCAAGGATGAACTACCTATGATAATAGACGTGCTGGAATGCGACTTGAAAATTCCTCAGCTAAAGCTACTGCTCCGATCTAAAGCCCCTAACCCTTACGTGAAGACCCGCCATGGTGGTCTAGTGGCTAAGGTACTCGGCTGCTGATCCGAGGGTCGCGGGAGCGAATCCCGGCCGCGGCGGCTGCATTTCGATGGAGGCGAAATGTTGAGGACCCTGTGTTGTGCGATGTCAGTGCACGTTAAAGAACCCCAGGTGGTCGAAATTTCCGGAGCCCTCCGCTACGGCGTCTCTCATAATCAGAACTGGTTTTGGGACGTAAAACCCCACAAAACAACAATATAAGTTATCTACGACTAAGACGTAAAAATATGGAAGAGGGACCAACTACCCTGACTTCACAACGAGCCTGTAGCGCCCTCGTATGGGCGGTGCGCAAACCGGCGAGCGCGCGGCCGTAAGTTAAGAAAATAAAGACGGCGGTTCCCTACTGGCGTCGATTACGGTTCAGCCGCTTCCTTCCTTCGCTCCTGTGGCATAGGCCTACAAGTGCTGACCTAGGACGAAGGCAATGATGATCCGAACGCGCCATTAACTGAACAAGCCTCACGTCTGCAGGACGTCTCGGCAGTACAACTGCTTCTCCCATCTTTGCGACCCCAGAACCAGCAAGTTTGGTTTCACCAGGTCGAGGCGCAATTTTCCCTGTACCGCATTGCCTCGGAAAAGACACACTACCACAACGCAGCCGCAGTCCTTCCTCCTGATGGTGCCAGCGACCTCTCCGACGTTCAACCCTTCGGACGCAACGCCATATCAGAACCTTAAGACCGAGGTGCTGGAGCGATTCATGCCATCGGAATGCGTCCGCCTACAGCAGCTCCTTGCAGAGGGGGATCTTGGCGACAGGCGCCCCTCCCACCTACTGCAGCAAATGCGACAGCTTCTTGGGGAGCACAACGTCTCGACCTAATCAGCTTTGCTTCGCGAGCTCTTCCTCCAATGCCTTTCCCAGCCAATCCCCGTCGTCCTCGCGGCGGCCGGCGACGCCAACCTCGACCGACTGGCGGAGCTCACCGATAAGGTCCATGAAGCGACCGCCGCATCTGCCCACGCTGTCTCACCAACAGCAGACAAAGTGATTTCGCACCTTGAGGACCGCATGGATCAACTCGCTGCCTCAATTTCCGCACTCCGAAGCCCCCTACAGGAGACTCGGTGGCCTCGTTCCAGCAATCGAGCTCTTCCACGCACACGAGAAGCTGGGAGTCCCAGCACTCCCCCTTTCTGCTGGTACCACAGGCGTTGCCGACACCGGGCCACGAAGTGCACACCTTGTTCGTAGCCGGGAAACGGCCGCTGGGATCACTGACGGCGGCGTGTGATCTCCCTTCTCGTCCTAGCCGCCTTTACATGGTAGCAGACCAGCTATCCGGCGCCAGGTTCCTTGCAGATACGGGCGCGGACATTAGCGTTGTGCCTCCGACTAAGGCTGATCGTTCGAAGTGACCTGGGAAGTCACACCGTTCTGCCACTTCGTGCTGACTCCGATCTCTCACCCTTGACTTTGGCCTTCGCCGTATTTTCAGATGGGTTTTCGTCATCGCAGACGTGATTGAGCCGATCATCGGCTCCGACTTCCTCTCCTACTTCGATTTGGACGTCAGCATGCGGCGTCGCCACCTCATAGACGGTGAGACTCGCCTCTCCATTTCTGTACTCCTGTCCGACATTGCTCCCATGGCCATCTGCATGCTCATTTCTTCCTCACCGTTTGACAAATTTCTGGCGAGTTTCCCGGAATTAACTAAACCGTGTAACCTCACTCAGCTGTCTAAACATGCGGTGACACACCACATCGTCATCCGTGGTCCACCAGCAGCCATTCGACTACGCCTCCTGTTTGGAGACGGCCTAGCTATTGTCAAACGCGAGTTTCATCACATGCTGCAGATCGGCATTATACGCCCGTCGTCAAGAGCTTAGGCTTCTCTGCTGCATTTAGTGCCAACGCGCGATCCCGGTGGCTGGCGACCTTGAGGAGACTATTCAGCTCTGAATGCCAAGAGTGTCCACGACAGCTATTCCCTACCTCACATCCAGGATTTTACATCACGCCTCGACGGCTGCACCATTTTGAGCAAAGTAGACCTTTTTAAGGCTTACCACCAGACTCTCGTCGAGCCCGCCGACATAGCTAAAAGCTCCATCACAGCGCCTTTTGGTTTGTTTGAATACGTGCGGATGCTTTTTGGACTCCGCAATTCGGCTCAAACCTTCCAACGGTTCATTTCTGAGGTCACACGGGGCCTCCCTACTGTCTTTGCGTACGTTGATAATGTCCTCATCGCTAGCCGCACGCGTGAGGATCATGAGCAGCATCTTCGCGCTCTATTCCAACGCCTACAGCAGTACGGCCGCGTTGTGAACGATTCGAAGTGTATTTTGGGCGCATCCGAGCTCGAGGTTTTGGGCCAATCACGTATCATCCAAAGGTATACGCCCTTTCCAGTCCCACGTTAAAGCAATCCAGGATTATCCTCAACCTACAACACTGCGTCAGTTACGCCAATTCCTGGTGCTTGTGAATTTTTTCAGGCGCACCATACCACACTGTGCCCAACTGCTTCGACCGCTCACGGAACTCCCTCGGTATTTATTTATTTATTTATTTATTTATTTATTTATTTATTTTCGATACCTGCATTGCCATTTGCAGACATTACGGCAGGGGGGTTATATACATCACTAAATCAACAGTCATTCACTTCTGCACACAAAGTGCGGTAAAAGTCATCATTACTTTGTTTTTCAAAAATGTCTGATGGAAGAGAATTCCACTCGCTCGTGCTCCTACAAAAAATGAATAACACATAGCGTCAACATTAAAAGAAAATTCGCGAACTTTCAAGCCATGTTCTCTTCTACGCGAAATATACGATATCAGTGAGATGTATTTGTTTCTGTCTGTGCCTGTTTTTAAATAATAAATGCTGTGAAAGAATTTGAGTCTCAGGGCCTTTCTTCTGTCTTTTAGATTGTGCCAGTGAAGTGCGCGCTTACTTTCAGTGATACTGGGGCTGCTGTCGTAATTTCCCAAGAGAAATCGTACAGCCTTACCCTGAATTTTTTCTAACCGCCTGCCCGCCCTCTGCCATTTCTTGGTCGTCAGAAGCTCAAGCCGCCTTTACTGCTGCCAAGCAAGTGGTCATGGAATACATCGTGAAAGCGCTACCACACAACACAGAGGAAGAAGAGACGAGCACAGGCGCAAACTAACAACTGAGTTATTGAACGCAGATCAACAAGTATATATACAAGCAAGCTGCGCAGGCGCATCGTCACAGCGATCCTTAGAACAGGAACCAGAAAAAAAAATCATTCGAACAAGGCGCGTCAGAAATTGAATTTCGGCTTTGTACAGCGCAATGGAAGTGTCGCTGACGCCATCCTCACCTGCTTTTGTAATAAAAAACGCTTCTAAGGTTTCACGGGCCGTTTTTTGCCTACTTCTGCCAACGATTTTTGCGCACCGGAACCGTGGTTCACAATTCGAGCACGCCGCGCAGTGGTCAACAAGATGACTTCTCTCGTTATTGTTAAGATTTCTTGCGTGTTCCCTGAGTCGGTCATTGAGGCGGCGCCCTGTCTGGCCGATATATACTTTGCCGCAGGTCAGAGAAATCTCGTACACGACATTTTTGGCACACTGAACGAAACCTTGCTCATGGTTCTTCTTTTTACAGCCCCCCTTTTCCTCCGCACAGATGGTGCGACGGCTCAGCTGAGCGAGCTTCTTTGGGGCCGAGAAAACCAAAGGCACGTTGAACCCTAGCCACTTTTTTCAGGCTATGTGTGACCTTGTGCATGTACGGAACCACTTCTGGCCTCTTGTGAACCACGGTTCCGGTGCGCAAAAATCGTTGGCAGAAGTAGGCAAAAAACGGCCCGTGAAACCTTGCAAGCGTTTTTTATTACAAAAGCAGGTGAGGATTGCGTCAGCGACACTTCCATTGCGCTGTACAAAGCCGAAATTCAATTTCTGACGCGCCTTGTTTGAATGATTTTTTTTTTCTGGTTCCTTTTCTAAGGATCGCTGTGACGATGCGCCTGCGCAGCTTGCTTGTATATATACTTGTTGATCTGCGTTCAATAAATCAGTTGTTAGTTTGCGCCTGTGCTCGTCTCTTCTTCCTCCGTGTTGTGTGGTAGCGCTTTCACGATGTATTCCATGTCTGAACACCAACTTGCCCAACATTCCACTCTTTTGAAGCAAGTGGTCGCTAACGTCGTGCTTCTTATTCATCCGCACAGCAATGCCCCAACTCGGTTGATGGCGGACGCATCCAGCGTGGCCTTCGGAGCCGTCTTACAGCAGTCCATTAAATCCGAGGGGAGAACCTTGTCTTTTTACTCTCGGAAGTTACTTCCTGCTGAGATCCGCTACAGCATCTTCGGCCGGGAGTTACTAGCCACCTACGCTGCGATACAGTACCTACGGCATTTTCTGGAAGGATGGTCGTTTTACGTGCTGACCTATCATAAGCCACTGGCGTATGTTTTCCGCACACACTTATCCAAGTACGTGCCACGTGAACTCCGCCATCTAGCTTATATTTCAGAAGTCACGAGTGGTATCCGCCACGTGAAAGGCACTGACAGCACCGCCGCAGAGGCCCTTTCTTGTATAGCCGCGGTGGACTCTTCATCTCCGACAATCGACCGGACCACGTTCTCCTCCGCACAGCAGAATGATAGAGAGCTCATCGCTTTTCGGGAGAACCCCCGTTCTCTCCGACTACGCCTGGTGCCCCATCCCTTATCATCTGAGCCCTTGTGGTGCGTTGTCTCAGCAGATCTTCCCCGCCCTTTCGTACCAGCTTCATTACGCCGCACCGTTTTCCACTCTCTCTACGAAATCTGTCACCCTGGCATTCGGGATACTCAGCGTCTTCTCACCCAGGACTACGTCCGGCCCGGAATCAACGGTGTTGAGCGTGCTTGGACGAGCATGTGCCTGCCCTGCCAGATGACAAAGGTCTCCCGTCATACTAAGATGCCTCCCCAAGCTTGCCTTCCACCCGGATGTCGCTTCGACCATGTTCATCTAGACAATGTGGGTCCTCTACCAGTGTCTCAGGGTTACCGTCATATACTCACCATGGTCGATCGTTTCACACACTAGCCGGAGGCTGTTCCCATTCAAGATATCACCGCTGAGACAGTTGACTGAGTTTCATTTCTACGTGGGTATTTCGTTCTCGCTGTCCTGGCACCATGACAGCAGACCGTGGACGTCAGTTTCAGTCCTCGCTGTTTACTTCCCTTAATCACATCCTCGGAACCAGGCATTGCCATACCACTGCGTGTCATCCTTGCGCCAGCGGCATGGTGGAACGCCTCCACCGACAACTGAAGAGCGCCCTGACCACCCGCCTCAATAGAGCCTGGGTTGATGCCTTGCCACTGGTCCTCCTAGGTTTAAGAGCTGTCATTCGGGCAGACCTACAGTGCTCAACAGCAGACTGGTGTACAGCAGTTCTCTGCGGCTTCCCGGAGACTTCGCGTCAACGCAGCTACCAGCCTAGCCGCAAAAATTTCCACAATGCTTCCTGGACTGCACTCCACCCCGATCTTCTGACAGCACGACATATTTGTCCACCCTGATCTGACCCCCTTCAACGCACGTTTCGTGCGCCACGACGCGGTCAGACCACTGCTTACGATGCACGATTCCGCGTCCTTAACCGTACTGAAAAAACTCCACTCTTCTTCAGAACGGCCGCGAAGACTGTCAGCTTGGGCCGGCTTAAGCCGGCAAACCTCGAGACCGCCTCAGAAGCCCTTTCATGTACGCCTGACCCCCGTTGTACTTCAAAAAACGGCATAATGTCACATTTCGACTTCCAGTCTACACGAGGGGCCCTGTAGCGCTCTCGTTTGGGCGGCGCGCAAACCGGAGAGCGTGAGGCCGCAAGTGAAGAAAATAAAGACGACGTTTAGCTGTGGCATGTGAAGCCACGGCTCGTGTTCTGTGCTGGCGTCGATTACACTTCAGCGTCGATTACACGTTCGCTCTTTATGGACTGTTACCAACTCGCTCAACTTTCTGTCCTTTTGATGTTCACTGCTCTTCTTGTGTCCGTGTCCTGCACGCCTCTTCTTTTGATTATACACTTCAGCCGTCTCCTTCCTTCGCTCCTGTGACATAAGCCTATAAGGATATCTAGCGGTGCCGCCCGTGGACGGGCACTATTTCTAAGACAGCGGTCGCGGCATTTTGACCCGGCGCTGATTGCTTCATACTTGCTCTGCGGTTATCTCGACACTTCTCGACACAGCTATCCTAAGCGCCTGTGCGGTGGATCAAATATCAAGTCCAATAGCCTATAAGTTGCCTACGACTGTGACGTAATATTGCGGATGAAAGAGCCTACTAACTTGACGTCGCAACTAGGATATGTAACGGTGATACCAGTGGACGTGCATTATTTCTGAGGCAGCGGTTACGGCATCTGGATCTCGTCCCGATTGCTTCATACTTCCTCACCGGTTGCCTAGATACAGCTATCCTCAAGGCACATGTGCGGCGGATCACCTGTAAAGTCCTGAGACCTATAAGTTGCCTACGACTGTGACGTAAAAATTCGGAAGAGGGAGCCAGCTAACCTGACGTCGCTACTAGGGGCCACCCCTGGACGCGCATCATTGTTGTGGTCGTAGTTGTGGTACTTGGATTCTGTGCTGATTGCTTCAAATTTCGTCTGCAGTTATCTAGATGCAGCTGCCCTCAAGGCACGTTTGCGGAGGATGAACGCTCAAGTGCAATGGCCTACAAGTTGCCTATGACGGCGACATAAAAATGCTGTAGAGGGCGACCTGTGCCTTGACGTCACAACGGTGATATGTTACAGCGCCACCAGTGGGTGCGCATGAGTTTTGAGGGAGCGGTTGTGGTATGTGGATCGGGTGCTGATTACTTCGTATTTGGTCTGCGGTTATCTGGACGCAGCTGTCCTCAAGTCACATGTGCGGAGGAGCAGCTGCCAAATCCAGTGGCCTATGCATCATCTATGATTGTGACGTCACAGTCATGAAGACGGCGCCTTGATGCCACAGGGTATATATGTAACGGCGTAACCCGTGAACGCACATCTTTTTGACACGAGAGTTTTATGCCGGTGTCTACCACGAAATCACTGACGTACTTCCGTCACGGAAGTGAATGTGTCAAAAATGGATAAATTTTACAATAAAAAGTACCAAGCCCGTTCGGTCTCGAACCCAAATTCACCCGGGATGCGAAGGTAGAAGCTGGATGCTCTACCCACACACCACCGCTACGTTGGTCAGGTCAGGAACGGGCTGTCCTTTCGTCTTTACAATACTTTAAAAGCTTTATGTAACTGACGTCTAGTGAAAAGAGAGGTGTTTAGTAAACAAAGTTACACTTAAGTTATAAGCATAGCTTACGCTGTGAAACATAGTTGTCCCGACACAAACGTTTCGTTCTATTTTCCGAGAAATGCGACTCGTGGCGCAGGGCTTCCATGCTATCTGCGCCATCGCTTGTCCCAGGGGACACTGAGCTGAATCTTTGTGGCAGGGAATGAAAGCTAGAGCCTTTATGAAGCATTGCGACTTGCTTCATTCTTTTCATCATCGCCTAGCTCACTGCAGTAGCACAATATGCGCCGGCCATCATGCAGTTCGAGTATTGCGTTTCGATTGCCGAGCACTCTACGTACAGGTCTCACGTACTTGTTTACATTTGTCATATTTTGCTCCGTTTTCACACGGCCATTACGAGGAAGGGCTGGACACGAAAGCGTTGAAAGTCGAATTGTTAATTGGTCGAACCTGTTCTATGCAAGGCAAGTTAATTTCACTGGAAAATGATAGGGGCGGGTGCAGTCGGTGCATTCTAGTGCTATCGCTGATGATCGAGTAACATCTGGTAAGTACCTAAGCGTATGCGTTGGACACGCGAATGTTGTACAACACTCATCCGCATGCGCGAAGTGACATGCAAATTAAGCACGTAGAAGTGTTGAAACCTGGGTCAGTTGGTACATACTGTTGAACGTGCAAACCAGCCCTAAAGCCCGACCCACATGCAGCGCTTTTGCCGCCGTTTTCTGGCGTTGCGTCTCTCGCCGTCTTCACAACGTCGCCGAAAGCGAGGGCGACCAACCACACGACGAGCGCACAGACCGGCGCCAGCCCAGCGTCACACAACGTGGGCCGATGAACTTAATGTAGGACCACGGAAAGCAGTGTGCAATGTGCGCCACTGGAACAACAATAAATATCCACGATTACAGCTTATATGCCTTACTTGAAGTTCCGCAGTGCACAAGACATTCATAGCATTGCAAAAGAAGCACACTGTCCGCAAAAGTTTTTTTTTGTTGTTGTACTTGTGGCGGAACCTATGGAGATAAAAGTGAACCAGCAAACTCAAAATCGATGGCTTCCGAGACTCCCGCTTATCTTTGAGGCCAAGCTGCCGAAGTAATTGAGAATGGTTCTCGAAAACGGTGTAATGTAATCCCGTGTGCGTTGCTGTCGAAGCATCTGTAGACAAACATGAGTCAAACACAAGCGTCAGTTGGGATCTTGAGGTTCACACAGTTCGCGACGATGACTGAATATATTCGAGGCGGGCCGTGCTCGCTTCGGCGAGGCCGCCATTGCTCCAGCGGAAGTCGCTTCGAGCCGCGCGCTGATTGGTGTCCGCTCACCCAGCAGTTTCCGGCGTCGGCGCTGCAGCGCGGCGGCGGCGTCAATATCTGGACGGTCTTGATCTCGGCGTTTCGGCTGCCGTCACCGTCAGCGTCGACGCAGAGTGACGCCGGAGAGAGAAACACCAGAAAACGGCGGAAAAAGCGCTCCATGTGGTTCGGGCTTTACGGACGACGCTGTATTAACAAAAACCATCTTACAGGAAAACCAGGAGAGCACGCGCCGACCAACCAACGAAAGAACGAACTCAGAAGCTAATGTAATCGCGATAAGAAGCTAAGTTCCTTGGGCAACAATGAGAGTGAAGCAGTGCTGACACAATTGGCCTCCTAATGTGATACGCCTCGACAACGTCGCGCTCAAGTTTACCCTTACATTTACAAAGTATCCTAGTATTGGAAAAAAGCGGGACACAACCACAATGCCAACATTACACGGGACACATTCGCCCCGCCCGAAGGGTTATTCTAGCCGTTGTGTGTGTCACTTCTCTGTTCCGTCCGTCGTCCTTTCTTGCTGGTTTGCACATTTAACAAATTCGCACGGCCTGCGCTGAGCGATAACGCCGGCGGTACGATGTCCTTCCTCAGTTCTACGCATCCCTTCATCAGTGGTCACCAACACTATACATCTAAAGAAGCCAGTGCTCTGGTAATGGAACTTCACGCCATTCATACCGCCCTGAAAGACGCCATCTCTAAGCTACCTACACTTGAGCGAGTAGACATATTCACCGACTCTCTAGCGGCTACACAAGAACTTAAAAAAGTGCACAATTAAGGCAACGGAAATCTGCGAAGCCATACACGCCCTAAATCGCACAACTACGTGCGTCAAGGTACACTGGGTACAAGGACATGCTGCGAAGCCTCACAACATTGCTGCTCACCAGGCGGCACACCTTCCTCCTAATCCACATTCCCCATCCATTCCCCTCCCACCCCAACCCCTCACCTCCCTTTGCGCCCGTAAGAACTTTCTCCGGCAGGACACACGTGCTCTTATCCCACCGTGTGTCTGCTCCCTCCCCCATCACCTTACTAGGGCGGAGGAAGTTGTGCTTAGGAGACTTCGGGCCAGGGTGGCCCTTAGACTGGCTGTAATCTCTACGTGGAACTGGTGCACCATACCACTTGGTGATACGTGCCCGTATTGTTCTGTTCCCGTCACGGACGCAGATGCACACGATCTCATATGGACATGTAAAGGACTCCATCGGGAGCGCTCTCGTCTCCTTATACAAGACGGTCTCCGCTACAGTACCTCGACCAGTTATGATCGTTGGATACACAACAGATGCCACAAAACACTTCTTCAGTTCATACACAACACAGGACTTGCAGCACACATTTAACATAACACACCATAAACTATGCCTTAAGGGCAAGCCCATTTCCCAATAAAAGAAAAGATAACGCACCACACACGGAAACGATGGCTTTCTTGGTAAACAAAAGAAAACGAGTGACCGTGTAAATAAGAGTGTTCAGGCAGCATATAGAATTTTTGGAATGGCCGTACGGGACGTTTGCGTAGAATTTGTGAAAAGAGAAATGTTCTCATTGCTGGTGATCAATCCACACGTCGTAGACGAAAATAACCCAAATATAGGCAGTACGCGCCACTGTGGCGAGTACCCCTGCTCTGTACGGCATGCACTTTCTGTGTGTAGTTCTTGCGCGCCGGCGAAAGCCACACAAAGCGCTATCGTCAACTAAAAGTCACACATAAACAATGCGATGTTGACGATCTCGCCGTAGAAATGTAACGAATACAGCGCGCTATATTTATTCACGCGACCACAGCAAAAGTCGTTCTTTTTATTCATGATTCTCGACTTCCCTCCGGCACAGCTTGTGTAGGATTCACGTGATTCCAACATATCAGAAAACGCGCTGTCACAGAGTAAACAAATCTGTCTGTGCTGTCGTCACAAAGACTGGTCATAGCCGTAGTTTCCGACACAATGTTACACATCGCGCCACACGGAAAAGATGTATAACTTGTGAACTTGAACAGCGCACAACATGGAATCGCTCACCGTGGATTTTGAGCTATAAAAGTAATGTGACACAAACAAGTTCTCGAGGAATGTCTTTACGAGGAAGGGAAAACAGCGCTGAAATTTAGACAACACACACAGCAGAAGAGACGACGACAGGCACTCACTAACAACTGATTTTTATATTTCGATATCTCGGCACTTTTATAACATGATAGTCAATAACCAACGGAGCCACACTGATTGTGCTTTCACTCGCGTGTCCTCGAAGCCAACACGTCACGGCTCTGCAACGCACATACGCGCGCGTCATCTGGCCGATAAGCAATCCAGTTCATTATGAGATAGGGTTCGAGAGGCCATACTAACACAATTATCCTTAAAGCGTTCTATTTCAGCTTGTTCGATAATTTCCCGAGTTCTCGTTTCTTTATATCTGGCGATAACACTTGTTTCGCGAAATCGCGGTTCGCAGCCACGAATTCTGCAATGGATACCAAGGTGGACTCTAACTGCTTTTTCCACGTTGCATTCATACTCTTTCTACTTTGCGTTTAAACATCTTCCTGTCTGACTTACGTATGTTTTCCCCGCACGACAGCGGGATCGACTGCACATGTTCAGCGCACTGTACTAAGTTAGGTTCATGTTTTTGGAGCTGGACTGCGGCCTAGTTGCTGTCTTGTTTACTTGCCGACAGTTATTTTTAGAAGCTGAGAATACAACTCCCACATTGGCGTGTTGCCGTGTCTTTTTCAAATTATGCGCAGTCCCATGCCTATACAATTAACTTCTCAATTCTGATGACTTCCGACGATGATTGGCTGTTCTGTGTGTTCGTTACCTTTTTTAGAAGTGATTCGGCGACAGAAATTAACAGATGCTGCGGATAACCTGATGCCTGGAGACGGTCTAGCTGTTTTCTGAAGCTCTCTGAAACTATGTCGAAACACGACCTCTTTAAAGCATTAGTGAAGCACGTTGTGGCAAGGGATCCTTTCACTAGCTTTGAACGACAAGAATGCGAATGGCAGTAGTGGCTTGCTGGCACGTGGCTCGTACGTCCAGCAAATGCGATCTCTTAGAAAACTGAGCTTCATATCAAAAATCCTGGCGGTTGGTTCCACTGAAAACTGATCAGTTAAAACAAGTTGTTTGAAATATTCTGAAAATTCATTCAGCAATCCAAATATGAATGCTACTAAGCCCGCTTCGTCAGTGTCTAGAACGACTAAAATGCCGTCGACGTACCGGAGGACCTTGGTCAATATTGAAATTTTTAGTTGACCATGCAGGTAAAAGACCACTTTCTTGTAAGGGAATCTGGCGATTTGATTGGGTGTTTAGGCAATTCTAACGACAAAAGCTACCTGGCTTGCTCATTTCACATAAAAGACCTATATTATCCCTTGACACCTCGCGAACTTATGCTGTGTCTTGAAGAGTGCATAGGCAAGTACGGTTCCGTCGCTTTTCGACACGACAGAGGTTTATCGGTGCGAAGTGTTTTAGAGCTTTTATCCATGTTCCTAAATTTGATATATGCCACTTGGCATGACAAGGTTTATGTGCAGTCTAATTGGGTCTGCATTGGCTCCTGCTTAGCACCAATTTTGAGCAAGTTCTTGGCGCTCCTACATAGGAGACTGCAGGGCCAACTAAAAATTTCAATATTGACCAAGGTCCTCCGGTACGTCGACGGCATTTTAGTCGTTCTAGACACTGACGAAGCGGGCTTAGTAGCATTCATATTTGGATTGCTGAATGAATTTTCAGAATATTTTAAACAACTTGTTTTAACTGATCAGTTTTCAGTGGAACCAACCGCCAGGATTTTTGATATGAAGCTCAGTTTTCTAAGAGATCGCATTTGCTGGACGTACGAGCCACGTGCCAGCAAGCCACTACTGCCATTCGCATTCTTGTCGTTCAAAGCTAGTGAAAGGATCCCTTGCCACAACGTGCTTCACTAATGCTTTAAAGAGGTCGTGTTTCGACATAGCTTCAGAGAGCTTCAGAAAACAGCTAGACCGTCTCCAGGCATCAGGTTATCCGCAGCATCTGTTAATTTCTGTCGCCGAATCACTTCTAAAAAAGGTAACGAACACACAGAACAGCCAATCATCGTCGGAAGTCATCAGAATTGAGAAGTTAATTGTATAGGCATGGGACTGCGCATAATTTGAAAAAGACACGGCAACACGCCAATGTGGGAGTTGTATTCTCAGCTTCTAAAAATAACTGTCGGCAAGTAAACAAGACAGCAACTAGGCCGCAGTCCAGCTCCAAAAACATGAACCTAACTTAGTACAGTGCGCTGAACATGTGCAGTCGATCCCGCTGTCGTGCGGGGAAAACATACGTAAGTCAGACAGGAAGATGTTTAAACGCAAAGTAGAAAGAGTATGAATGCAACGTGGAAAAAGCAGTTAGAGTCCACCTTGGTATCCATTGCAGAATTCGTGGCTGCGAACCGCGATTTCGCGAAACAAATGTTATCGCCAGATATAAAGAAACGAGAACTCGAGAAATTATTGAACAAGCTGAAATAGAACGCTTTAAGGATAATTGTGTTAGTATGGCCTCTCGAACCCTATCTCATAATGAACTGGATTGCTTATGGGCCAGATGACGCGCGCGTATGTGCGTTGCAGAATGGTGATGTGCTGCCTTTGAGGACACACGAATGAGAGCACAATCATGGTGTTTCCGCGTGTTATTGACTGATTTTCAATGTGTGTGTGGTAAGCGCTGCTTTCCCTTCGTCACAACAAGAAGCAGCTAGCCCAACCCTAGCAATGCGGTAGCGCTGGTTAAAGCGGCTCCCATATAGACGTGCACATTGGAACACTGCAATCTCCTCATCCTCCATTGTGTTGTAGTTCGGGATGCTGTGGAGTGGCTAAAGCATTTGAAAGAGGTCATGTGAAATCTCACGTTCGAAATGTTCTATTGACTCCCGCAATGATCGTCTTATTGACCCTTCCCTTTCTGTAACAACGATAATCTTCTCTGACAATTTCCTGACTAGATTGGCAAACACGTTCTCAGGTGCTGCTGTTTTACCCAGTCATGAACTCTAATACCTTTATGTGATGAAATTAAATCTTTATTTATCTTTCATAGAATGAAAGAAAGGAGCAGTCACAAGAAAGTTACTTTAATGAGCAGCATGAGCAGCCCCTTTGAATGACGAAATGGAAATAATAATAAGCTTCCTTCATCTGGGTTTAAAGACCAGGAAAGATAATACACCCATGGCTGCTACATTCGGGTCAATTTACTGCTTGCTGCAACTACAACACACTTTTCTGGACATGCAGATTGGTGTCGTTGGCCGCACTGGTGCTGGCAAAAGCTCCATCATCGCAGCACTGTTTCGCCTGACTGAGCCGGACGGCGCCATCCGCATTGATGGCGTTGACATCAGATTCATAGGCCTCCACGACCTACGCAGCAAAATCTCTATCATTCCACAGGTAATGGATGTGTTGCCCGCGATATATTAAATGAAGAAACGCCTGCCGCCTATCGTGCTAGAAGCCCTTCGAAAAGCCACTTCCGAATGCGATGGGGGCCATGAAAACGCGTTTCAACAACCCTTCATCGCTTCCTTGGGAAACAACCTAACTACGCAGCTCGCCAAATGATCTCCGCTTGAACTGCACAGATCAATACGGCAGTAGATCCTCAATAGAGTGCAGCACAAAGAAATACTCGATATCAGAGTTTTCATTGGCAGACAATAAATGCGGAAGCCGCCCCCCGATGCTGTCTACTGGCGGGTTGCGCGCGCGAACGCATTGGCAGGAACTTCTTTTTAAGAGCAAATGCCTTTGCTTTTCGCATAAGTGCACGAATAAGCGATTGGCGTTTATGTTAGCCACGTTTTTATCTTTTGTACCACTTCCGCCAATTAACGTCGGATAGTAAATGAGCGATGATGCTCGAAGGTGGTGAGGAAAAAGTAGTTCGACCCGGTGTTAACGGTGTCCCTCATTGTTAGCTTTTGGTAGTCTTCTCTATCGTAGCGGTGGCGCTCCACGGCGAATCACACGATTTACGCCACACATGTGCGCTGAATGACCTTTCGGTGCAAGCATTGCTGTGTATTTCTCTCTCATGTCTCTCTTGACTCCGTTCAAGTTACCAACTAGGCCAAAAACAAGTGCTTCGTATGTGCTTCATCTCCGGTGTTCATTAGGTATGCAGTTCCTCACCTTCCCAGGATTAAATAAAGCGCTAGATTGAGAGGCAGTTGCATGGCCACTTACGGGTCTTTAGCATAACTGCACAGGCGTGAATACATGAATAAACACATGCGTACGTACACAGTGAAGCAGTGTCCGGGCCACCACGCGAGCGTGTCGCCGCGCTCTGCTGAGTGTCGCTTAACCGGCGCGGCTAGCATCGTAGCGAAGCGGTGCGGGGGCACGAGGACCCATAGAGTTCGCCATACTCACTCATGAGTGCGCTCACTCGCACTCAGACTCATTGCAAAGGCGTGAGTATGAAGTACCGGTGAGTGTGTGTAGTGATGAGCATGATGATTCAGTAGCATTAACTGCCAGTAGAGGTGAGTCTGAACATGGTTGAGTAAGGGTGTGAGTAATGTTATGGACGTCAGTGGACAGCTGTGAGCATAAGTAAAGGTGACTGTGAACTTGAGCGAGTCGACGTGAGCATGAGCACAGATGAGTGCGAACGTGAGTGAGTAGGGGCAAGTATGACAAGAAGAGAGTAGGAAAGTGGTTGACATGCAGTCACTATGAATACAGATTGAGCACGAACGTAAGGGAGAACCCGGGAGTATGAGTACACGTGAGTGCGAACGTGAGTGAGCAGGGGTAAGTATGAGAAGAAGCGAGGTTGAAATTGATTGAGTTGCAGTCACTATGACTAGAGGTTGAGCACGAACGTAAGGGAGTACACGGGAGTATGAGTACAGGTGAGTGCGAACGTGAATGAGCAGGGATAAGTATGGGAATAAGCGAGTTTGAAAGTTGTGGAGTTGCAGTCCGTATGAATAGAGGTTGAGCACGAACGTGAGTAGCCGTGAGTAAGAGTACAGGTGACTGCGAACGTGAGTGAGCAAGGGTAAGTATGAGAAGAAGCCAGGTTGAAATTGATTGAGTTGCAGACATTATGACTAGAGGTTGAGCACGAACGTAAGTGAGTACCCGGGAGTATGAGTGCAGGTGAGTGTGAACGGGAGTGAGCAGAGGTAAGTATGAGAAGAAGCGAGTTTGAAAGTTATGGAGTTGCAGTCCGTATGAATAGAGGTTGATCACCAACGTGAGTGAGTAGCAGAGGTGAGCACGAACGCGATTGAGTAGCTGTGAGAGTGACTACAGACAAATATGCTGTGTGACTACAGACAAGTATGAATGTGAGCGAGTAGTCGTAATAGAAGTGAAGCAGAAGCGAATGTGAACGCGAGTGAGTAGGGGTAGTTGTGAGTAGAAGTGAATGTGAACGCGAGTGAGTAGGAGTAAGTGGGAAGGGAGGTGAGTGTCAACCTGAGTGAGTAGGTGTTGATGTGAGTACAGGCGAGTGTGAACGTTATTACGCAGCTGTACGAGCAGACGCGAGTATGAATGCGAGTGAATAGGTGCGGGTACGAATGGATTTTGTATGAACGTCAGTAGCTGCGAGTATGAGACGATGCGAGTTTGAACGTCCTTTGCTACTGTTGGTTGCGATGAGTAAGAACTTGAGTATTTGTATGAGTAGATGCGAGTATTCAGGTTGCTGAGTATTCAGCCGGCAAGAAACTGCGGTGGCAGTGTGAATGATAGTCGCATATACGGCCTAATTCTACGTGATGCTTGTCATTACTAGCTGCAACTTACAAAGTTTATTGACTATTCGTCTGGTATACTCGGCTCCACATTCACTTGTGGAAGAAGAATTGGCCGTAATCGTAAGCTGTAAAAGTGCAGAAAGCTGAACAAGTTAGTAAGGATTCATTGTGTAAGGAAAAGGCGTGGAAAGCACGAACACAAAGGAAGAGGATTGGACAACACGCACGCCCACTATCACCTGAAGAAGACATCTGAGGCGGGAAAGAAAGAAGGTACACAACCTGTCTGCCCATGTTCAGGAAGAGGAGCGCCACTTGTGAAACGGATACACTTGCCGGTCTACGGGACAGACTTTTTAACCTGTGCGAAAATTCAATTAATTATAAGCGACTCCAAAACCGCCATTAATAATTATTCGCGAGGAAGAATATCAAAAACCTCTCTCAGCATCCTACAAAGCTACCCTGAAACCCGAGAAGACGTGGAGCTTATTTGGTTACCGGCACACTCTGGCAACCCTGGCAACGAGGCGGCTCACAATACGGCTCGAGGATCTATCGGCCGAGCCGTGAGCAGCAACTCGAGCCCGGAACCGCAGAGGAAGTTCTCATAAGCTTCCAGTAACTCACCCAGCACTTTAGACTAGCTCGACGAATGCTGCCGCCACCTCACAACAGTCTTACTAAGGCTGAAGAAGTTCGGCCGTCGACTAAGGCCGTCGATCGCTGGCCACATCAGCTGTTGGCGGTGGAAGCAAGGCACACTACTCCTGCGCATATCACGGGGTTCCTTGACCCTGCATATATAAGCCGACCATCCACCGGGTGATCTTCAGTTTGGCGGCAGTGCGCATCGACTTCACATCGCCTGTTACTGTATATTTACTTCACGCAGGTGAGTGTTGTTCCACTTGCGTTAAATCTGTAAGAATATTTTACTTTTGCACTGCTGCCAAACTACTGTGTGTTTGTGTTTCCTGACATGACGAAGGATATTAACAAAGCGCTTGAGGATTTTAAGAGAGAAATTCGGGCCGAGCTCCGTGGTTTCAAACAGAGCGTTGATCACTGTAGTGAGACTTATGACAATGTCAATTTACTCTCGCAAGAACTCAAGGCTTTGCGTGAGGAACTAGTAGCAACACGGAAAGCAAACGAGAAACTAGTGACAGAAAATCGACAGCTACAAATAAAAGTGGAAGAGCTCGAACAATATACCCGTGCTAACAACCTTGAAATTAAAGGTGCGCCAAATGAAGGAGAGCCATTTGAGATTGTGAAAAAGTTGTGTGCCGCAATCCAGGAACCGGTCACGGAATCTGACATTGACACCTGTCATAGGATGGGCATATCTAAGGAAGGAACTAGGAGCATTGTCGTACGCTTTGTGCGAAGCGACAAACGGAATGCCGTACTCATGAAAGCCAGAAAAGTGAGGCCCTCAGCTAGAGAAATTGGTCTCAAGACCTCGGCACCAATCTTTGTAAACGAAAACCTAACCCGTCAGGGTAAACAGTTGCTCGGTGCTGCGGTGGCAAAGAAACGGGAAGTTGGCTGGCGATTCGTCTGGACGCAGGGAGGGAAAATCTTCGCGAGAAAATCTGAGACATCGGAGCGACTTGGAATCTGTTGTCGGGAAGATATAGATAAGATGCATTAGCAATTAACTCTGTGAACTTGGGCTGTTTAAGCTACCACAGGATGGCAAATGTCTCAGATTGCCAATATTATGACCAAGATAATCTCTTGTGCATCTTCAAAGTGTTGTCTAAACAGTTTGCTGCATTTCATCTAAATGCTCGCAGCATTAGAAACAAAATGGATGACATCGGCCTGTTCCTCAATAGTTTTGAGAATAAATTTCATGTTTTGTGTTTTACGGAATCTTGGTTGACTCCGAAAGATAGCCCACCACAGTTCGCGAGTTGTGTTCATAATGGCATTGTTCGTTCTTTGAATCGGGGTGGTGGGATCAGTATGTATGTTAAAGATACCCTCAATCATGACGTCATCGACGACTTGACCTGTATCACGCCTCATATAGAGTGTCTTACAATGTGTGTGCAAAATGTAATAGTTGCAGCTGTTTATCGACCTCCCACCGGATATAAGTCTGAATTTTTTACTTTTATAGAAACGCTTCTGCTCAAACTCCATCAGATGCGTAGTCCATTCCTTATCATGGGTGATGTAAATGTTGACATGCTCAGTGGGGATGCATCTTGTGAGCAGCTGAAAGCTATTCTAGACTCATTTGCTTGTTCTAATGCATCACACAACCTACTCGTCTTACTACCCACAGTGCCACTCTGCTCGATGTCAGTATCACAAACGCCTCCAGTCAAACTTGCACCAGGGGTATATTATCACTTGATGTAAGCGATCACCTGCCTATCTTCACATTTTTGCCGCTTGACAGTGACAGGCGCGACTCCAACGAAAAGCCGTGTTATCGTAGAATGAATTCGGATCAGTTTAACGAATTTTATCATGCGCTGGAAACCACACACTGGAACTTCGTTTACGCAGAAAAAGACCCTGATAAAGCATACAGTCTTTTCACTGAGGCACTTAAGGTTATCTATGACCGACACTTCCCACTTGTACCATTCCGCAGGAAGAAAAAAATTCGCAAGCCTTGGATTAGTCGATGTTTGTACAAAAGAATAAAACATAAAAACAATGTATCATGCATTTGTACAGACACGTGACGTTGCTTTACTTAGCAAATTTAAAAAATTCCGTAATAAGTTAAATGCCGATTTGAAAAAGCCCAGGACCTGCTACTATCAAACGCTTTTTGCTAGCATACTTAATGAACCCAGAAAGCTGTGGAACGAAGTGAATAACTTATCGAACAACTCTAAAGTAAAACGTCGTATTAACATTCCAGATTTTGCTCATGGCAAAACGGAATTGGAAGCACTCACAGAAATGAACGAATACTTTATAAATGTGGGTGAATTTGAAACAAATCTCAGTTCTGAAACTTGTCATGTTTCTACACATAAACGTGAAAGGTTGCTACATTCAATTAGTTTATTCCCTACAAGTCCACAAGAGGTAGAAAAATTATTGGGAAAAATTAGAAACAATGTTTCGGCAGGAATTGATGAGTTATGTGCCTTACCCATTAAATACGGTGCGACTCATATCTTCACCATTAACACATATTATTAACAGAATGCTTGAAACTGGAATCTTCCCCTTAGATCTGAAGCTTGCTCGCATATGCCCAATTTATAAGGGAGGTGCTGTTGGTGATATAAGTAATTATAGGCCCATTTCGGTGCTACCCGTTTTATCTAAAGTATTTGAAAATTTCATCAACACGCGTCTTGTTAATTTTATAAATAATCACCAAATTAATTAACGATGCACAGTACGGTTTCCAGAAGAAGAAAACCACTGAGCTAGCTCTGTTACATGTGAAGGATGAAATACTACATGACATTGAAAGCAAGCTTTACAGTGTAGGTCTTTTCATTGATTTAAGGAAAGCGTTCGATTGTGTTAATCACGATATTTTGCTAACGAAACTTAATGATTCTGGCGTTCGCGGCGTCGCCCTAGATCTTTTAAAGAATTGCCTTTCTTGTAGAAAGCAGTATGTCAAAATGGTTATGTTACCTCCCCTACAACCACGATAAAACAAGGAGTGCCCCAGGGGTCGATTCTGGGACCCTTGTTATTTATATTGTATGTTAACGACTTATTCGATATTCCTAACACTCCCAAGTTAGTAATGTAAGCTGATGACACCAACGTCTTTTTTTCAGCACACACACTTACTCAGCTTCAGAAAGTGATAAACGACTATCTCGTTCAGCTGGATGGTTGGCTTCACGCAAATAAATTATCCCTAAATAAAAAGAAATCTAATTACGTCCTCTTTAAGCCCGTTAATAAGCCCTGTGATAGAGAACTTCAGCTAACATATCAGGGCACCGTCTTAGAGCGTGTCTGGGGTACCACAACAATTACAAATTACAACAAATTGTAAACAATGGAAAAGAAAGTGCTCAGATTATTCGAGAACTATTTTGGTGAGCCAAAACACTTACCATCAAATCCATTATTTCATAAGTATAATTTGCTTAAACCAAGCAAATTATACGACTATAAACTCCTCCTGCACATACATAAACATAATCTGATAGACATGGACCTGCAACATCAGGACGTTATCCACTACGTAATACATAGACACCAATACCAAAAACACGTACAAATTATGGAAGGTCAGCCCTCACTTATCAGATACCTGTACTAATAAATCGTGTATCTTCACAAATAAATTTTGATATCCCACACCATACATAGATTTAAAAAACAAATGAGACTCTTCCTATTAAACGACTGTACAGCCGTTATAGCATAATCTCATTTATTGTCACTGTACCATCATTCTTGCATTGTATATTTTTATATTTCAAACGTTTGCATCTTCGGGATGTGCAGTTTTTCTAACTATATGGGTGCATTTTGATTTCTTGTGCATTTCCCTGTAATATTCATTTCGCTGTATCTGTGCATTTTGTATCTTCTTATATTTATTTTCCTGTGTACCGATGCTATTATACCTTATCAAGTTGTATAAGTTGTATAAGTTGTATCATGTATTAGTTATACCTAGTTGTACTAGTTATATTTTTATTCGCTGATGCCTCTACGGTCCCCCAGGTCTCTTCAAGCTGTTTTTCAACAGCTTTTTGCCTGGGGAACCGCCAACTTTTTGTGTTGGAAAAAATAAAGTTTCAAAATAAAGTTTCAAAGATGGAGGCAACTCCAAACCAATACCCTCCCGAATCCGATCACCATGCACCACATCGATCCAGACTAATTCAAACCCGATTGCTCGAAATGTGGCCAGAGAGCCACAATGCAACACATATTTTGGGACTGTCCGGCAGACCCACCGCCCAAAGAACTCCAGAAGCTTGTAGGCTCGCAAAAGTGGGAAACCCTACTGGCCAGCTCTGCTCTGGACGTCCAAGCCCGGGTCACAGCAAGGGCCCAAGAGGTCTCACTCAGCCCCGACTGAGGGCCATCTGGTGGGGTCACAGAGCCCATCACTCCCAGTACCAGTAGTAAAGTTTTTTCACTCACTCACTCACTTAAGTCATTCTATCTGTTCTCTGTTTAGTCTAGTCGACGACTGACTCACGCACGCGCTTCCGCTATTATTGATATGTCAGGCCTCGACCATAGAACGCGTTTCTCTTTTTCTTATACCTGTACAGAATCACGCATTTGTACAGCATGGGTGAGCAGTTAGAGTCTAATGCAACGATAGAGGAGATTTCGTTCCACCGAATAGCAACCCAATAGCAACCTTCTATGTTCAATGAAGCTCTGATTAATACAACCTGCTGCATGTCCTAGGTAAGATAGTCGGCAGCTTTATGCAATATCGCAAACCATACCCATGCGACAGTCGGCAAAGTTAATGTTGGCAATGTGCTTAACTGGACAAATGTCCGTTCGCTTTTTTTTTCTCTGTAACTACTGAATTCTTTTTCCAGCGTAAGCTGTTATGAGACCACAACAACGGCGGTTTTTGGCGCCGTAGTTGTCCGCCGCGGCCGCCGCCGCCGGATTCCGTAACCACAATCGCGCTAACTTTACAAAAAAAAATAATAACCAGGATCGAGGAGGATGCGAACCCATGTCCCTCTTCGTGGTAGTCAAGCATGCTTGTCGGGCTTTGAACCCAAGTTGCGGTTCAACCCCAGCCTGGGTTACCAAACAAGCATGCACCTTTTATTGGTGATACCTCTCCCAGAACTTAGCACTACCACTGTTCAACTTTGCGTTCTTCGCCAAAGTTTTGGTACTAGTAGGTCGTATTTCAGGACATTATGTGGTTGTAATTATGGCTGTGGTATCATCGATAAAGACGAAACAGAACGTTGAGTACCCTTTAGAGCACTTGGGCACTTTGTGCTCTCGGCCTGGCTCTAGTAGAAGATGGTGCTTCAGCACGTTATGTGAGTGTAATCGTGGCTCTGGTTTTATCAACGAAGATGATACAGTAGAGGTTTGGGCAGCCCGTATTGCAGGAGGTATTGTGATGCCTCGGTATACATCTCGCAATGTATTCAGCTGAACAAGCTTTTCTATTTCACGCAACAAACTTTTCTTCCGCACAAAATATTTCAAGATACCATATGTTTTATAGTCGCCGGCTATGGTTTCATAGACGAATGCAAGAAAGTGAGTGGAGGAGGACGCAACAGTAAAAGAAGAAAAGTGTGAAAGTGAAGAATGAGCGAGCACACAGCAAAGTCGAGCTTACACTGTCACTGGGCGGTGTATTCTACAGAGCCCTGTGAAGTTTTCTTTTCAAAGCGCTCACATCTTACATAACTTATTGGGAGCAGTAAAAACACCATACCCTCTTGCTACATCCTTCAGCCTGTAGCGGATTGTCGGAAACTCTGAATGGCTCTTGCTTGCAGCGCCTGCGCGCGCCGGTCCTGGTTGCCATTGCAACGCATGAGCAGGCTGTTCTCAGAACTGATTCGCCCGTGGCTTCTGTGTAACCATAATGCTATTAGGCGCAACAGAAGGGACGGGGTCAGGGGAAGCTCCAAATTTAGGACTGTTTATTTGTGTTCTTACAAGAAATATGTATAAGTACAGACATGCCCAGCACAGAAAAAAAAACACTCTTACGCTCACATAATCGTAAAAATTTATCGAAGAATCTATTTTTCCGCTTGCAAAAGCAGCACCGAAGTATCGCTAATGCAGGATGTTCCACGTGCCTTGATATGGAAGGCCTCCAACAATTCACGTGCCGTTGTGTCCTTACTTTTGCCAAGAATGATAACCTTATGCAGTCGTGGCTGGCACTCGTGTGAACTTCAGTGGGCCGGCAAATGCGCTTCATCCTTACCTTTTAAAGATAGCTCGTGTTCTCCCGCACGCTTATTGAGGCAACGTCCCGTTTGGTCGTCATACGTCAAGTCATAAGATAGTGGAAACTCGTATACGACTCTTGCGGCGCATTTCGTATACTGCACATCGTGCTCGCTACCGCAGCCACGTTTAGTGCTTCTGTCAGACAGTATGCTCGGCCAAATCTGGGCCAGTTACCTGCTCGATCATAGTGTCTTTAATTTTGATCTGTGTAGAATTGGTATTGATATATTTCAACCATGAGTGAAAGTTCGTACATTTAACCTTATTGGTATTTATAGTTTATTGATGGATGACCAATTAGAAACCTTATTCACTTCGATATTGGCCTCGGATTCAAGATTATTTGGATTATTTGCAGTCACCACAACACAAATATCGTCGGCGTGGATCATTACGTTAGAAGACTGTAATACGGGTGGAAGATCGTTAATGTACAAGGATAAGAGCAATGGTCCCAGTTCTGAACCCTGGGGGACATAGGGGCTCATAGAAGATATGACATCATTACCACAGCCTGCTGATGACCTTTCAGGTAGTCCGAAAAAAGTTCGAATGCGGCCCCAGAGAAAGCGTAATGTGGCAATTTCTTTAGCCGCATACTGAGGTCTACAGGGTCAAATGCTTTTTTTTTAATTTTGAGGTCCAGAAAGATAACTCATCATCAGCCTGTCTACGCCCACCCAGGGCAAAGGCCTCTCCCATGGATCTCCAACTATCCTTGTCCTGTGCTAATTTGGCCCAATTTACCCCAGCAAACTTTCTGATCTCATCTGCCCACCTAACTTTCTGCCACCCCCTGCCACGCTTGCCTTCTCTAGGAATCCACTGCGTTACCCTTAATGACCAACGTTTGTCTTCTCTTCGCATTACATGGCCAGCCCACGCCCATTTCTTCTTAATTTCTATTAATATGTCCCTAACACGCGTTTTTTCCCTAACCCATTCCCCTCTCTCCTTGTCCCTTAAGATTACACCTACCATTTTTCGTTCCATGGTTCGCTGTGTCGTCCTCAATTTAAGCTGAACCCTCTTAGCCTACAAATTTCTGCCCCGTACGTTAGTACCGGTAAGATGCAGCTGTTATACACTTTCCTCTTCAGACACAATGGTAAGCTACCATTCATTATCTGACAATGCTTGCTGAATGCACTCCATCCCATTCTAGTCTTCCTAATCACCTCAGCCTCAGGATTCGGATCAGGGGTCACTACCTGACCTAAGTACACATATTCTCTTACTACTTCCAACGCCTCGCTAGCTATCTCAATCGCCGTGCTCGCCCAAGGCTGTTGAACATTAGTTTAGTTATCTGCATATTAATTTCCAGGCCCACTGTTCTACTTTGCCTGTTTAGGTCAATAATCATGCATTGTAATTCATCTCCCGAGTTACTTAGCAAGGCAATGTCATCAGCAAATCGGAGGTTACTGAGGTATTCCACATTAACCCTTACACCCACCCACCTGTTCTCAATCCAGCGTTCTAAATACTTCTTGTAAACATGCTGTGAATAACATTGGAGAGATTGTGTCCCCTTGTCTTACGCCCTTCCTTATATGTATTTGGCTGCTCTCCTTATGGAGGACTATGGTGGCTGTGGAGCCATTGTAGATGTCTTCCAGTAGTCTTACATTGTGCTCGTCTACGTCCTGCTTCCGCAATGCCTGCATGACTGCTGAGGTATCAACCGAGTCAAATGCTTTCTTGTAATCTATGAAGGCTATATATAAGGGTTGATTATAGTCCACGCAATTCTCTATCACTTGATTGATAGTGTGAATATAGTCTACTGCTGAGTAGCCTTTACGAAAGCCTGCTTGTTCCTTAGATTGACTAAAATCAAAGGTGGCACAAATTCTGTTAGCGATTACCTTGTTAAATACCTTGTAGACGACTGAGGGTAAGCTAATCGGCCTGTAATTTTTCAAATCCTTTGTATCGCCTTTATTAGGGATTAAGATGATATTCGCATTCTTCTAAGATTCCGGTATGGTCGCAGTCATTAGGCATTGCATATGCAGGCTTGCCAGTTTTTCCAGTATAATCTGCCCACCATCCTTTAACAGATCTGCTGTTATCTGATCCTCACCGGGTGCCTTTCCCGATTTCATCCCTTTCAAAGCATTCATTACTTCCTCGGTTAGTACTGGTGGAATGTCAACCTCTTCTACACTGCTTCCCCGTTCACCATTCTGGTTATCGCGACTACTGTAGAGATCTCTGTAAAACTCCTCAGCTATTATCACTATCTCATCCCTATTCGTGATCACATTGCCTTGCCTGTCTCGTAATGCATACATCTGATTTTTGCCTATGTCTAGACGTCTCTTCGCCGCTTTCACGCCCCTTCCGTTCTTTAGAGCATGCTCGATGCGCTCCTTGTTATACTTTCGTATGTCGGCTGTCTTACGCTTAATGATTAATTTCGGAACCTCCGCTAGTTCTATTCTGTCAGTTGCATTTGATACTATCATGCCTTGCCGTTTTCTAACCAAGTATTACGTCTCCTGGGCCTCACTGAGCCCTATAACCTCCCATTTATTGCCCGCTAATTCCTCGAACAGTACTTCTAGACTTCCCTCGCTAGATGAAGTTCTTGCGTTGAATGTTGCCAGGGTCAGATTCCAGTGGCGGCTTGTCCGTATCCAGAGATTCTTAGCACCCTCTGCTGCGTCACACGTCTGACCGGCACCGTGGTCACTTGCTTCGCAGCCGCTGGGGACTGAGGGCCGAAGGTTAACTGTCGTATTCATAGGAGGTTGTGGCCGTTACTGCGCCAGGGTGGCCAATCATGCTATGGTGAGCCAGGGTGGCCAATCATGCTATGGCGACCATTGCCTTACCGGCAATGGTCGCCGGGATCCGGCCGCACCCAAAGCCTCCTGATGCAATTCGATCAACATGCGAATTTTTTTATCCGATAGAGAACTGCCGGGAACCGGGATTGCAACCACTGTCCTTGTGCAGGCGAGGCGGATTCTCTACCTCTACGCAACTGCTGCATTTTTTAGCTAACCTATTTTTATTCAGTGTTGTGTTGATTATTTGAGCGACGATCTTAACATCAGTCTAGGTGGAATAGTTTGGTCGAAATCCGTCTTGCTGATTGAAGAACATGCTATATCTCGCAATAAATTCACAGAAAATATTGGCAAGAATTTTTCTTGAAAATATTGTAATTATGCTCAAAATGGAGATAAGCCTGTGATTAGACAGATGCCAATAATCGCCAGTATTATGTACAGGGATAGCCATTGCGATTTTTAAACAAGAAGCATATATTGCTGCTTGAACAGAATGGTTAAATAGACGACACAAAACCGGTCCAAGGACGACTAAATATTATTTAAGGAGCCTCACAGTTATGCCATCATTTATTTATTGACATTCCTAGCATAGTGTATCGAATTTCCTGAGGCTCGACGTCATATATTACAAAAGAATTTTGAATAGGACCCGATAGACCATGTTCATTATTAGGCTGCCTGAATTTTTGAGCTACAGCTGGACCAATGGAAGCGAAGTATGTGTTAAACGATTTGACCGTGTTAGTGTCGGTAATATCAGGAAGCACCTTGGGAGCGGGAGTGTTGCTTACAATATAATTTACAATTTCCCAATTTTTTTTCGAGTTCTCCTTTACCTGATGTATTAGTCGTGCGTAATAACTCTTCTTGCTCATTCTCATCGATGCAGCTGATTCATTACGCATGGATTTAAACTGGCGTAAATAAAGTTCGCTATGTTTATGCCGTTTCCGTTTCTCATACCAGTAATCTTGTTTCTTATGACTTCCAGACTTTATTCTTCCAGGGACTTAAAGGTGTTTTCTGCGAAGGAACCGAAAGTGCATGATAACTTCGTCTTTGGCTAGTTTGTACGTGTTATGTGACATTATTTTTTAGCACATGACTTGGAAAATAAGCGCTTTTTGCATTTTTTTCCAGGTGCTGTGCTAAAGAATAATGTCGCAGAATCGAAAGTGTTATGCTGCTTCTTTTTTTGCATTTTTAGGAAGAGAAATCAGGTTAGAAAAATCGATAATAACATCACCAAGGTCTATTTCATTGACACCAGATCCAACAAGAATATATGTTAAAGCCACTTCGTATATTTTTGCTACAAACCTAGGCAGATCATGTTCTTTTAGTTAGGCTATCAACCGAGACAAATATCCCGAAGTGTTCTGTAATAGGCACTAATATTTCTCTCGAAGTTTGTTAGCGCATGATCGATCACTGTAGCAGAGGTAGTCGAGTTGCACTGTAAAAAAAATTACTCCCAGGTGGGAGTAAATGGCGTGTCCTCTAGCGACCCCCCAAAGGGAGTTAACTATACTTCGTAGGGTCGGAGTAAACTTTTTCTCCGCATCGGTCGGAGTTCCTGCGTGGTGCCTTAGGAGTATATATTTTTATTTTTTACTCCGTGCCTGGCGGAGTTACTGCGCGGTGCCTTGGGAGCATATATTTTTATTTTTTACTCCGTGCCTTACGGAGTTCCTCCATTGTGCCTTGGGAGTATATATTTTTATATTAAATGCGAAGCATTTCTTAGCGAACTTCGGCGAGTTTGAGCGTATCTATCTATCTAGCCGCCTACGATTTTGTGCTCTCCTGGCCGTTTCGCTAATCGTATGTTTACGAAAATTGGTATGCCACATCATGACTGCATGACGAACATAAATGACAGGTCAAAACATGAAAATCATTACATGCATGTCACGAGCGACATGATTTACATGCCGCGGTCTTGGTGCTCTCCTGGCCGTTTCGCTAATCGGATGTTTACGAAAACTGGTATGCCACATCATGACTACATGTCGAACATAAATGACAGGTCATAACATGAAAATCATGACATGCATGTCATAAGCGGCATGATTTACATGCCACGGTCTTGGTGCTCTCCTGGCCGTTTCGCCAATCGGATGTTTACGACTATTGGTATGCCACATCATGACTACATGACGAACATAAATGACAGGTAATAACATGACAATCATGACATGCGTGTCATGAGCGGCATGATTTACATGCCATGGTCTTGGTGCTCACCTGGCCGTTTCGCTAATCGGATATTTACGAATATTGGTATGCCACATTATGACTACATGACGAACACAAATGACAGGTCATAACATGAAAATCATGATATGCATGTCATGAGCGGCATGATTTACATGCCATGGTCTTAGGGCTCTCCTGGCCGTTTCGCTAATGGGATGTATGCGAAAATTGGTATGGCACAACATGACTGTCTGACGAACATAAATGGCAGGTCATAACATGATAATCATGACATGCGTGTCATGAGCGGCATGATTTACATGTCACAGTCTTGGTGCTCTCCTGGTCGTCTCGTTAATGGGATGTCTACAAAAATTGGTATGCCACAATATGACTGCATGACGAACATAAATGACAGGTCATAACATGAAAAGCATAACATGCATGTCATGGGCGGCATGATTTACATGCCAGGCGTTTCGTTAATGGGATGTATACCAAAATTGCTATGGCACAACACGACAGCATGACGAACGTAAATGACAGGTCATAACATTAGAATCATGACACGCGTGTCATGACCGGCATGATTTACATGCCATGGTCCTGGCGCTATACTGCCGTTTCGTTAATGGGATGTATGGGCTCCGTCTACTGACCAGAGGGCGCTACGTAGCTCTCGTCGGACGGCTCAGTCGCGCACGGTGGAAACCGAGGCGACAGCGACGCGCGCGTTTCTTCGCTGCTTTCCAGGCGTGCTGCAAATCACACGAGCGCTCGCGGCGTCGCCCTTTGGAACAGTTTGCCGCAGGTTTGCAGCGCGCGCCTCAAAGGAAATAAAACGAAAGAAGGTGGGACGGGCGGTCACTGCTGCTATAGAGTTGGAGACGCGCATCGCGTTCGCGTATTTCCCTGTCACACTCTGCCCAATTTTGCTTCTCTCCGCCAGGCAGTGCATTCTGGCGCTGATGTCGCACATGGAAAACTCGACTTCACGGAGCCTATACGAAAATTGGTTTGGCACAACATGACTGCATGACGATCATAAATGACAGGACATAACATGAAAATCGTGACATGCATGTCATTAGTGGCATGATCTACATGCCACTCGTTTCGTTAAAGGGATGTATACCAAAATTGCTATGGCACAACACGACTGCATGACGAACGTAAATGACAAGTCATAACGTGAGAATCATGACATACGTGTATGAGCGGCATGGTTTACATGCCACAGTCATGGTGCTCTTGTGGCCGTTTCGTTAACTTCATATGTACCAAACTCGGTATAGCGAGACAACAATGAAAATCCATTTTACGTTCCTTATGCGTGCTTCGCATTTCCTTGATTCCCACTGCACGTGGGATCTGCCAATTTTTTTTACTCCGTGCCTGACGGAGTTTTTCGGCACAACATTGGGAGTATGTTCTATATTATAATACTCCCTTGTGTTCGGGTTTGCTGCGTGGTTCGTCGGGCGTATATTTTTGTTTGCATACTTCGTGTTTGCCGGAGTTTTCAAGAGTTACAGTGGCAGTATATATATAAATTTCCGTACCTCGTGCCGGACAATTTTTGCTTGGTGAGCCGGGACTATATTTTGTATGTTCTCTCTGCTGCAGCCACTTTTTACTGCGTCCTGATTGTATATTGTTAGGCATCAGTACTATCTTTACATAAGAGAATATTCATCACAGCACTTCCCTTCTGCTTTCCAGTGGTTTCTTGAAAGAGCGCAAGAAGGTATTCAAAAGGGCAACTCAGTTGTTATTTGGTTTATTCACAACTAAATCCAGTCTGCGTTTGGAGATCAAGCAAATGTTCAAAAAATACAGGGAGTAAACAAGGACACAGAAAGCGACCGATAAACAGAACGCAAGAAGGGACGTCGCGGGAAACGTCAAAACAAGTGCATCCATGTTTTAGGTGCAGTGGAAAAAAGCAGAACACACGACAGAGGTGAGCTGCTAGAGCCTTAGTAAAGTCAAACACAGGACAACGCGCGTTCTGCAAAATGCTAAATGCGAACGATAGTTTCCAGAACAGCATCCATTCGTGTGAATAATTTCATTACTAATCCAACTTAGAAGTAAACCAGAATGGGTGCTTCCTAACAAGAAATACATTCGACGTACTGCAACGCCAGGGCGCACAGTTCACTGAGCCAAAATGATAGGAGAAGGAAATGTCGAAAATGTGTATTTTCCATTATATTATCGCTGTTTCAAAGAAAAACATTTAGAAGTTGTCAAACACTCAGTAAAATTTGCACAATCACTGCTCTAGAGCAGAAGTGAAACTTTTATAGGAAATAAGCAGAGAAAGGCACTTGCACATCATGAATAGGGGTGTGCGAATATTGGAATGTTTAGCACATTCTTGAATATCGCATATCTAGATAACATTGCATTTTATGCTGATAGCTTAATAATGCACTTTCTCAAAGTAAATTTTTGTACTCGGTTATTATTACGGAAGAGGCATTTTTCTTTTGACATCCGATATTTATTCCATATATAAAATTTGATATTTTTACTCGATTCGTATTCAGAAAATCTGGCCTTCGCACACCCCTAATAAAAATCTTTCAACATTTCGAACGCAATGCGGATGTTTCATGTCCCATCTGCATAAACCAGAAAGCAAACCAATAATAAAAATTTGGGAGAATAATGGAATACGTATACCTATAAAGGGTTTTTCAGAAAATGTGTCCGAAAACGTTTTGAACACAGAAAACCATCAGCAATATCTTTGCGGTCTTAATTTATGGCCGCACACACCGTGTAAAAGGCGTTAAAATGTTAACGGTAATTACCAATATTAGAGTGATTAAAGGTCAGAGAATAACAGCCAGACACTCAAACGTAATGGAAAGATGCATGTTACTTATACGGGAATTGAATATCCGTTGTAGTATTTGTAAAAGTGCGCTTTTTAGAATTGCTGCAGTGCGATGAAATCCGGTTTATTTCTCTCAGGAAACCGAAATTGAATGGTCAAAAGCGCTGTTGTCGGTACATTCCGTGGTCCTCTGTGCGACATAGTTGCTGCCCTTACGTTGCCGCGAAACAGTGAACAAGTGTCGTTGTAAAGCGGCTATTCTGGCAAGCGTTATCAGGCGTAGCAAAGAAACAATAAAAATTGCCGCTTCATAACACTTGCCTATCCTCGCTCGCCGGCAATGCGAGGAAAACTAGTACGGCACTTCCAACTGTACATAACTGCAACTACGCTCTTAGATCATTCAGTTTGTGTTTCCTGAGTGAAATTAGTCATATTTTTATCGATATATAGAAACTAGTAGCATCGCGCTTTAGCAGTTATATTGGGCGTGAACACCCAGTATAAGTAAACTACATTTTCAATTAGTCTTCTACGCGTAGCTTTTCAGGTTATAAATTTAGTCAGTCTTGTACTATTCGATTTCACTCCTACCATGCTAGAGGGCACGCTGCTGTAAAAGAAGCAATTCCGCAAGAACCACGCAAATATCCGGTTTTCTGTGTATGTAAGATATTGGCATATATTTTCTCAAGATTTCTTATATATTCAGAGATACTCGACTTGCAGGTAACTCCACTTGCAGCTCATAGCACAATGTAAGTTGTCGTTGCGTTGTATGACTGCTTATTTGTATGTAGAGAAACCACGAGATAAAATTATGCTGGGGACATTTATCTATGTTTACTGACAACTTCACTTGAATTCGTGTGTAACTGCATTTACATAAAACGATGACCTTTTTGTTGACTCTCTAATCGTTCTTGTATATGTCGAGTGGGCGGTAAATTTTCTGCGGATACAGTGGAAATAGTTCTAGGGCACAGTCATTAGGACTGGGTTAGACAACTCGGTCAGGAACAATAAAGGCATATATGGTAAAAAACAAGCAATCATACAATCTAAGTCAAAATGGACGAAAATGGGCTATGCTGTTCGTCCTTTCTGGGAATAAGTGGGCTGCCACAGATTTTGAACCAATTTTGGACTAACTGCAATACGAACAGCAGCGGTTCAAGTTCAATCCCCTGCAGTTCCCACTCGATGGTTTAACGGTTGCCCTCGGTAGAGCATTCCAGGGAGACTAACTGTTGAACCAATTCCGATCAACCGGAAAAAAGAAAAATGGAGGCTTCCCCATTGCGATCACATTTTCGCTCGATCTGTCTATCTTATATCACACTTACATACTTTATCACCAGTTAATATCGCATTTACAGACTTCCATGTGTTACATATGAATAATAGCACGCATGACGCCGTTCGGCTGGGCGCAAGCTGGAGGTTATCTGTGAATCTCGGCTTGAAACTTCCAGGGAAACGAAGTGGTCGTGTTAATCACAATTGTGTTGTACTACCATACTTTGCTCACAGTGATGTGTTTCGTCATTCTTTTTTCCCAGCTGTGATTGACCTTTGGAATGCGTTGCCAGGCTTTGTGGTAAATGCAAGCGATGTTTTCCAATTCGAAAAATTGTTGGACATGTATTTAGATGATTTCGTTGTCACTTGATATACCTGTGTGTTTGGTTTGGTTGTATTTATTTGTACCCTCCCTGTAAGAACCCTCAACAAAGGGTTGACAGTATTATGAAATAAATAAATAAATAAATAAATAAATAAATAAATAAATAAATAAAATAAGATCTGTGCGGCCACTATGCTAACTGCCTGCGTGCCTGTCCACGTGTCTATGATGTCACGCCTTTGCGAAGGCTATAAAAAGCCGGCAGCTATCTGTATCGATGTTTCCTTCCTTGTACTGACGTCCCGATGCGTCGAATAAAGCAGTAAGCACCTGCTACGAAGTTCGCCTTGGTTTCCGTCTTTCTTTGTCAAGACACAACAATGGCGACGAGGGTGTTGGCAATCGGACTACGGATTTAACGCCCACTACCGGATTTAACGTCACCTGCCGGATTTTTCACCGGAGAGGGGTGACTTCGAAGTCTGTGTGCAACGCTTCAGGCATTCGCAACTGCTAACAAGATAGGCAAGAAAACGAAGCAGCAGGTGTTCTTGACGCTTATCGAAGAGGCCGCGTTTATCACGGTTCAAAATCTGCTTTTTCCGAAGACTCCCGTAGAAGTCAGCTACGAAGATGTGAAGACCCTGCGAAACCACTACACGCCCAAGCGTTCTGTGGTAGTGGAACGGTACAAGTTCTACCGGAGAGACCAGCGCCCAGGTGAAGGCATCAGTGACTTCGTCGTGGAACTCAAGAAGATGGCAGCCACGTGCAACTTCGGCACGTTTCTTGAAGAGGCGATTCGGGACCGCCTCATTGTGGGGTTACACAACGACGCCATCCGGTGCAAGGTTCTCGCGGCGGAAGACAAGGACCTCACCTTCGAAAAGGCTTACAGTGCCGCGCTGGGAATGGAAGCCGCGCAAGGACAGAACAAGGAAGTCGGTAGCAACGACGCGACCAACAGCGCCTGTGCCACTGAAGACGACGTCAACTGGCAACGGAAGTCTTCTGCACAAGGTAAAAAGAACTTTGAGCCTCAAAGGACCAATGTTGCCTGTACTAGATGTGGTAGCTCATATGTCGCGAAGTGTCCGCATTTGTATAAAAAGTGCTTTAAATGCTCGAAAACGGGACACTTGGCAAAAATGTGCAGAACTAAAATTAGATCTGTGACAAAGCTAGATGCTACCAGTGATGAAACGGTGTTGTTTGAAGTAGAAATGACGCCTAAGGCGGGGGCGTACAATGTAAGCGTACTGATTGACGGCAAACAGGTCGAGATGTAGGTCGACACAGGAGCTGCAGTCTCGATAATGAGTGAAAGTGAGTTCCGGAAATTGTTTCCGCACAAGCACTGTGGAAAGACTAACGTAACGTTAACAGCCTACAATGGAAGTTCGATTCCAGTAACCGGGCTTGGTGAAGTCCGGGTAACCTATGAGGGGAAGGATCACACTTTGCCGTTGATCATTGCGCAAAACGTGAAGGGTCGTGTCATGCCAAATTTGATGGGCCTGTATTGATTGTCACAAGTTAGGTTGAACTGGCGACAGGTATTGTCAGTAAATACAGTGACAACTGAAATTTCTTTGAAGCAAAAGTACATTCAAGTGTTTGAGAAAGGCTTCGGCGTCATAAAAGGTATCAAAGGAAGCTTGGTGCTGAAGGACACTGCCCAACCATTTTTTTGCAGAGCGAGGCCAGTGCCTTACGCACTTCATGACAGCATGGAAGCGGAGCTCAGAAATTTGGAACAGGCTGACATTATCAACCGAGTCCAACACAGTGACTGGGCAACGCCCTTCGTAACGGTGTTGAAAGGTGACAAAAGTGTGAGACTTTGCGGTGACTATCGGGTGTCTGTAAACCCGCATCTTAAGATAGATCACTATCCGCTTCCCTTGCCTGAAGACATTTTTGCGACGGTAGCAGGAGGTACAGTTTTCACTGTTTTGAATTTATCAAAAGCATATTTGCAACAAGAGCAAGATGAAAGGTCGCAAGAAACTCTTACAGTGAACGCGCACCTCGGCTTATTTCGATTCAGACATTTTCCTTACGGCGTGGCAAGCGCCCCTTCGTTGTTTCAGTCGGTCATGAAACAAATCCTAAACGGAATTCCGGGGACCGCGTGCTACCTGGATGTTCTGATTGCAGGCAAAACTCGAAAAGAATGCGCAGAAAACACTGAACGTGTTCTAGAGCAGCTTAAGAAGCACGGCATTTGCGCAAATGCCAAAAAATGCAAATTTTTTCAGAGCAGTGTTAAGTATCTCGGGCATGAGATTAGTAGTGCAGGACTGAAGCCGACAAAAGAAAAGGTTGAGGCCGTATTGAAAGCGCCAGAACCTAAGAACGTTGGTGAGCTACGCGCTTTCTTAGGCCTTTTGAACTTTTACGCTAAGTTTTGCCGTGTCTGGCCGAAACACTAGAGCCAATGCACAAACTGTTCAGGAAATAAAATCAATGGAATTGGTGCCGGGAATGCAAAGAAAGTTTTCAATGTTGTAAAAAAACTTCTCTGTAGTGACGCAGTTCTCTAGCTGTACGACGCAGCAAAACCGCTGAAGCTAACATGTGACGCGTCAGCGCATGGCGTAGCTGCCGTTACATCTCATGTGGTCAATGGGGAAGGCAGACCGGTGGCATACGCTTCTCGAACGCTAAATGCAGCTGAAATGAACTACGCCCACACTGAAAGAGAAGCGCTTGCAATCGTCTTCGGCATTCAGAGGAGGAGGAGGGAAGGAGAAAGCAGAAAGGCAGGGAGGTTAACCAGAAAGGTGTCCGGTTGGCTACCCTACACTGGGGGAATGGGAAGGTGGAATAGAAAGATGGGAGAGAGAGAAGGAAGGGGAATAATGAAAAAGACGTATAACACAAGTCCAACTGTCAAAGGCGTTCGCGCAAACCAGTCATCTTCAAAAAGCGCAAAAGTGCTTTTAGTGCCTTGTGGGCCGACGAGCGATGAGGGCGGTGTTCGAGTATCATCTGTAAGGAAAGTGGCCGATCGCCAAGGTGGCGTAGCGTCTCAGCAAGGGTTTTCCTTTCCTCGACGAATCGCGGACAGTGGCACAGCAGATGATCCAGGGTTTCGTCGGTGTCGCACATCTCGCAGGTGGCACTGTCGATCGCTCCAATTAATGCGGAGTATGCCTTTTTGAAGGCAACTCCCAGCCAAAGTCGACAAAGAAGCGAGGCCTCATGTCGAGGAAGTCCTGATGGAGGGCAGAGATGCAGGGAAGGGTTTAGCTGGTACAGTCGCGTTCGTCTGATGTTTGGTGAGTTCCACTCAACCAGTGAGAGACGGCGTGCCAGGTGTCGAAGCTGCATTGCAGCATCTGTCCTTGAGAGTGGAATTGAAATAATGTTCGCTTCTTGATGTGAAGTGCGAGCTGCGCCATCTGCGGACTCGTTGCCGCTGATTCCGCAGTGACTGGGCACCCACTAAAAGTCAATCTCGTGGCCATTTTTTCTGAGGTGGTGGTGAAGCACGATTACATCGTACGTCAGCTGCTCGTGGCATCCGCGCCTAAGAGCTGACCGTATGCACTGCAACGCCGCCTTCGAGTCCGAAAACACAGCCCATTTCCTCGGCCTCTCAGTACAGATGAATTCTATTGCACGACGTAGAGCCGTGAGTTCTGCCGCCGTGGACGTCGTGACATGAGACGTCTTTAGTCGAATCGTTATCCTCTGCGTTGGTACGACCACCACTCCGCCAGAACTGGAGGACGTAGTCGATCCATCGGTGTATACGTGTACGTGGTTACCATACCGCTCGTACAACAGGTGTAAGCTGAGTTGCTTTAGGGCAGATACTGGTAGATCTGTCTTCTTCTGTATCCCAGGAATTGTGAGGTGTACTTGTGGGAGACAAACACCACGGAGGGAGCACTCGCTTAGCCGCAGGCATGTACCCTGGAGTAAACGCCGCACTGTGTGCATTGACATTAGCGCTGAATGACGTGCGGGGCCTTACAGCAACGAGGCTCGCCAGATGGTGTGAGGGAGTCCCAGCCACATGCCTGAGGTAAAGTCGCATGGTCTCAACGGCGATGTGCGTCGTGATAGAGAAATCCTGCCTATGGCAATGGTTTCAGCCGTTGACGCGCTGCCTGGTAAGCCAAGGCATATCTTAAGAGCTTGTGCTTGAATGCTTTGTATCGTGCGCAGGTTAGTCTTGCAGGTGTTGGCTATAGCAGGTAGGCTGTACCGCAGGAATCCGACGAACAGCACCCTGTACAGCTGTAGCATAGCGTGTATGGACAGGCCCCAGTTTTTCCCTGCGAGGAATCTGAACAAGTGGCAGATAGCAGTCAGCCGTTTCTTTACGTAGTTCATGTGCGGAGTCCAAGACAGGTCTCTATCAATCATCACTCCCAGGAACCGATGACTTCGGCAGTATGGTATTACTTGTCCGTTAATGCAGATGTTATATGCAAACATCGGTTTCCTGGTGAATGCCACCATTGCACACTTTTCGCATGAAACTTCTAGTCGTTGTTTCTGAAGGTAACGTGACGTCGTCGTGACTGCCTTCTGAAGCCGAGCACGAAGCTGAAGCCGTGTCACAGCGGACATCCAAACACAGATATCATCGGCATAGATGGAAAGTCGTACGTTGCTGGGCAGATGATTTACTAATCCAGTAAGGGTTAGGTTAAAAAGCGTTGGACTTAGCGCTCCGCCTTGAGGGACTCCACGGCTAACGTGATGCTTTGATGTCGGGCCGTTCTCTGTGTGAACGTAGAACGTCCCCATCTGTAGGTAGTTGCATACCCACGTATACATCTTGCCACCAAGTCCTACAGCGTCTAGTGCGCTCAGAATGGCTTCAAGGGTGACATTGTCGTAAGCGCTTTAACGTCCAGGAACGCAGCGGCAGATGGTCACTTACAGGCTTTCTGGTGTTGGACATATGTGACCAGATCAACAACGCTGTCTGTTGATGAACGACCGCGTCTGAAACCGGTCATAGCGTCGGGATAAACGTCGTAGTACTCCAAGTACCATTCTAGGCGCGTTAAAATTATTCTCTCCGTCGTTTTGCCGACACAACTGGCAAGCGCGATCGGTCGATATGAGGAGATGTCCAAAGGAGATTTGCCGGCCTTAAGGAGTGGAATTAAGCGGCTGCATTTCCATTCCTGCGGTACCGCACCCGTTTGCCAGTAGTCGTTGTAAAGGATCAGGAGTGCCTTCCGTGCTTGTTCACCCAAGTTGCACAGGGCGCGATAAGTGATGCCGTCCGGTCCTGGCGCTGAAGAACGCCTGCACACAGCCAGTGCAGCTTCTAGTTCTTCCATGGAAAATGGACATTCCATGCGAGGATCACGTGAGGAAAAAGGGTGGTCGGGCGACCCCACCACCGCTCCATCAGGATTTGCCTCACCAGCAATCCGTTTACTGAAAGACTCGGCGACTTCTATCTCACTGCACTTTAGATGGAGTAGCAGAGATTTAAACGGGTGGCGCTCACCGGGTGTTGTACGAAGGCCACGAACAGTTCTCCATACGAGCGACAAAGGCTTTCGCGGATCCAGAGACTCGCAAAAGGATACCCATCGCCGCGAAGCCAGCTTGTTGATTTGACGCTGTATTTTCTTTTGTGTGCGTCTAGCCATTCTCAAGTCGTGGATAGACTTCATGCGTCTATACCTTCTTTCCGCACGACGGCGAATCGCACGAAGTTTTTCGAGTTCGATGTCGAAGTCCGTGCGTACGGAACTCTTCCAGAGTGATTGCGTGGTGCACTCTAGGGCGCCCTTTATCGCTTCCTCTATGTTGTTCGATGAACCATCGCGACAAGAATCTTCCATGATCATTTTATATTTAGACCGATCAGTGCTCACAACAGCTCTGCAGGACTCAGATCCCGTGAAACCGTCGATCCTCAGATAAGTTGGGATGTGGTCGCTGCCTCGCGCTTCCAAGTTCGAAAACCAATGTACTTTTCTCGCAAATGAACGTGATACGAAAGTAAGGTCCAGGCAGCTACAGTACGCTGCTCCACTTAGATAAGTGGGGCTTCCGTCATTGAAGAGGCCAAGTTGACAATCAGAAGCAAAGGAAACGAATTGTTTACCTCTGGAGTTGACTTTGGAGCTTCCCCATAGGTAATGATGAGCGTTAAAATCGCCTGTGATTACCCAAGGCTGTGGAGTCTATGCCAAAATTCTTCGTAAGCGCTCGCATTCTAGCCGGCTCGTAGGGGATATGTAGGTTCCCAGAAGTGTGAAGGTTACCTTGTTGTTTTTCACGGTTAGGCAAACATATTGGTTTCCTTCGTCAGCTGGCACTAGGTGATGTACGTAAGTCAAGTCCCAGCGTATAAAGACAATGACTGCTGCACTCCCCGTGGGTTGAGGACATAAAGCACTCATACCCAGAAAGCCTGATGGGAGCTGACAGGTTGGGTTCGCAGATCACAATAATAGGGAACTGGTTCATGAAGACAAACTGCATAAAATCCGACATGCGTGACTCAAGCCCTCTGGCGTTCCACTGAAGAACAGACGCATCCCTGACTTCCACTTGAAACGACGGCACTTTGCAGGTCGTGGTTTTTATCCTAGAGCCGCAAGCACCGGACTCAGCGTGTCCAGCACTTTTAGCGCGCTCTGCGCCGACGGAGTTTTCATGCTGCACAGCAGAACACGCATGGCGTCCATAAGCGACTTCAACATCATGATGACTTGGCGATCTTCCGTCGTCGTCGCTTCAGTGGTTGCTGAAGTCGTCGAGGGCCCCGGGATCTGATGTGGCTTCGAGGCAGGTTGTACTTGTGGGAGTGCTGGCCACTCTTGATGCGGTGCAAGCCTTGACCCTTCCTTCTTGTTCACATTGTCCGTCTTCGCGGAGTTCGCTGTTGGCAGAGCAGCCGCTCTAACGGAAGGTATGACATCTCTGTCGGTAGCAGCGACTTTATTTGACCCTCTTCGGTGACGACGCCGTCTTCGCCTGATAGAAGCAGCAGCCTCTCTCTGTGTGGAGTTGTCCCGCACCATACGTTTCAGCAGAGCGCGCTCGTCCCGTACCCGTGGGCAATCCTTGGATGAGGCCTCATGAGCACCGTGGCAGTTGGTGCATTTTAACACGGTAGCACGGCAGGAATCTTTGGGATGACATTCAGCACATCGCGGGCACACGACATTGTTGTCACAGACACCCTTAACGTGTCCTAACTTGAAGCATTTGTAGCATTGCAGAGGCTTGGGCACGTATGGTCGTACTGGATGGCGTACGTGGCCAACCTTAACGTGTGAAGGAAGGCTGTCTCCCTCAAACACAAGCCTCACGCAACGCGTGTTGCCAAGTCTCGTGATGTGCTTGATAGGAGCCCCTTCTGTGGCTGGTTTTATCAATATGGACAAGTCGTCGGCTTTGATGGCGATGTCTATATCATAAATGACACCAAATTTCATTGCAGCCTGTAGGAATCGTTGATTTCACTTTGATACTGTCAATTTCTGTGACGTTGCGGAGGGTTTGCAGCGCGCTACGGTGCAGAACGTCTACTGCCAGGACATTCCTTCTTGAATTTATTCTCACGTCTTTTATCTCGTTGGGCGCTACTTGTTCGAGATACACAGACAGAACTTGCCTGTTGAGGAGACGTCGATTGCACGTAGTGTCCATGGGCGTAAAAAGCACAGTGTGCGGCCATCGATGCGGCGCGGTCTTCACGGTAGAGACACTCGCCGACGAGGACGTCCGCATCAGTCTTCTTTTCGCTGTTCGGCTCATGACAAGTGTGAAGTCATCGTCCGACGAGTCGTAGCTGTCCGAGTACAGCTAGGTGGCATCGCTGTCGGAGTCGCTTGACGTGTTTCCACGTTTTCTAGACGCGACCTGACGTGACGGTTGCGCGCCAGGGGGGTCCTCGAGTGCTTCATCATCCATTGCCGCAAGGAGGGAGCGGCAGTTCCCAGATTTTGCAGTAAAACAAGCGAGACTAGTGTACAAGCGTTTTATGAAAGAAACACTTCGTCGTCGTCTCCAATACTTGCCTTCGGCATTCAGAAGTTTCATAAATATCTGTATGACAGACAGTTTACCATTGTGACGGATCATCAGCCGCTCACCTACATTTTTGACCCAAAGAAACATGCAAGTTCCGTTGCAGCAGCAAGGATCCACCGCTGGTCTAATCTGCTTGCCAGTTTCAGTATACGATTGAGTACCGGAAGGGTGGCTCGATTAGAAAAGCAGACGGGCTGTGTAGGTTACCGTTGCCGCGGGTCTGAGGAAGCCGTGAACTATTTTTCGCCCATTCCAGTTACCGCTGACGGCTAAAGATGTAGCGAAAGAAACAGATAAAGACAGGGCTGAGAATGGTGCGTGAAATGACATGGCACGGGTGGCCGAAAGCAGTCGACAAAGCTCTAGAGCCATATTTTATCAGAAGGTATACGAACTTTCATTAGATATGGACTGTCTTCTTTGGAATAACCGTGTAGTGATCCCCATTTCATTGCGACAGAGCGTCTTATACTTGTTGCATGAAGAGCATCCTGGAATTACCAAAATGAAGATGCTTGCTCGCGGAATTGTGTGGTGGCCCAACATTGACAAAAGACCTTGACGAGTCTGTAAAAAAATGCGAAATTCATGACAGCGCCCGAGCTTCAGTTCCAGCCGCAGCATTGCAGCAACGGATGTGGTGTTCCAACAACGGGGAGCGCGTACACATGGACTTCGCTGGAAAAGATGGCAAATCCTTTCTGGTCATGGTTGACTCGCACTCTACGTGGGTGGAAGTTAAACTAATGTCCTGTACAACTGCCCAGAAAACAGTTGAAGCTGTCCGCTCTGTGTTCGCATCCTGTGGTCTGCCAGTTCAAGTGGTGACGGACAATAGTCCCCAGTTTGCACGGTCCGTGTTTCAGGAATTTCTTCGAAAAAATGGGTAAAGCACACTTTTACTCCACCTTACCATCCTCAGTGAAATGGAGCAGCCGAGCGGGCTGTACAGACAGTGAAAAAGGCTCTTTTGAAATCACTACTTGTGGATCAAAAGAACGACTGCAGCAGAAGCTTGCAGCACAAAGTAGCTAATTTTCTCTTATAGAACGACACCTCATTCGTTCACGAATAAGACACCAACGAACAGTTCCTTGGTAGGAAATTTCGAACGCGTCTGTCTTTGTTGAAACCAGATATGACTCAAGCAATGAAAGATAAAATGAAATGGACTGAGAGCATTGCTAACAAACGTCGCGGTGCTACTAGACTTTTTGCTGTGGGGGATGCAGTCATGGTGAGATCTGTCAGAGGAGAAACTATTAAATGGTTTCGTGGCAAAGCGATAAAAGTGTCTAATGTTACATTTTTGGTTTGTGTGCGACAGCGCATAAGGTTCGTGCGTGCAGATCATTTGAGGATAGCAAACACTGCCTGAAAGTACCAGTGATCAAGATGTGCAACCTAACTAGGCATCTTTCCCTGACAGCAACAACAGTAACACACGTGTGGGAACTGAAAGTCCCCCTACTTCCGCCCCAGTGTTGCCGCGGCGCAGCACTCTACTCGACGGCCGCCGGACCGGTTTATGTACCAATGAAATTATGTACAGGCAATGAGTGATAGCATACGGTGTTTTGCACTAAACTGTACAAGTGCCCTAAAAAGTGTTGTTTATGTAATGTGATTTCTCGCCTAAGAGGGAAGGCATGTAACATATGAATAATAGCAGGTATGACGCCGTTCGGCTGGGCGCAAGCTGGAGGTTATATGTGATAAGATCTCTGCGGCCACTGTGCTAACTGCCTGCGTTCCTGTCCACGTGTCTATGATGTCACGCCTTTGCGAAGGCTATAAAAAGCCGGCAGCTATCTGTATCAATGTCTTATGCTTCCTTCCTTGTACTGACGCCCCGATGCGTCGAATAAAGCAGTATGCCCCCTGCTATCAAGTTCGCCTTGGTTTCCGTCTTTCTTTGTCAAGACACAACACCATGCATTCAAAGGAACATCACACACGGGTGTGTTCAGATAAGGACAGACCAAGAGGGGTCCCGACTATTTTTGTTTTCAGTGAAATTTCTATATGAGGTGGGCAAACGTCTGCTCTGAAAGGAATCAACCTTCGTTAAGTGAAATTTATCTCAAATATCTTGAAAAATATCCACATTTCACTACAGGTGCAAAAGACCACGTTCACATGTTATAGATGTTCCAAATTTGAAGGCCGATAATTTTGAAACGGGCGCGCTGTACCCGCCAAAATATTTTTCAGCGATTCTACGGCAGTTGTACTTTAGACCGCGGAAAAGTGAGCTTATGTTGCCTATGGTGCGTTTTTAAAAAATCGCCAAACTTTGATTTTGGAGTAACTGCCTCTGGCTGATGCCGAATTTAGAGGTCCTTTTTTGCCGGTTCAACTGAAGCAGTGAAGCTGAATATATTTCTGTCGAATCTCCCAGAGGTGATGAGCAAGGTAAGATGAAAAGTGGATGATTAAACAAAAAATTCGTTCCGTGCAAAAATCATAAAAATGCCAAAATTGCAGAAATAGTAAAAATTAAAGATTTCAAGTGCAATTTTAAAAAAAATTAATCATCGGCGATTTTGCTTAAAAGATTTTAGAATGCAGGAACATGCCTCATAAAATTTCTGCCGCAAAAATATGTTGCATTATTTTCTTCTAAATGAGAAAATTCAGCCTATTTTTGGACCAATGTATGGCTACTTAATGCGGTGCGTTCCAAAAATGAAATTAAAATTGCTGATATATTTCATTTTGCTTCACTGTTTTTGATGTGGTAATGACAAGCTACTCAAGGCCTGTCTTTCTGATTAATATGAGTCACTAGATAATTGACCGTTAATTATCACGACTCCTGCACGCGCATCCATACGTTGACATATCAGACACTCAAGAGAGCTTATAGGATGTACTTATTTATTATTGAGATATCAATTAAATGGACAGTCTTGACTGGTTTTTGCCATCACCGTCATGTCCCGTATAAAGTTCAAAATTGATAACGCTCGCGCATCGTACGTTCTCCCCGCGGGTAAAAGCACGCGAGCGGGGACAACGAACGCGGCTGAAGCAGAGATCAAACGAGCCCGGCCCTTCTCCTTCGCTCGGAGGGCATCGCCCGATTGGGACACCTGCTGTCGAAACGGTGGGGGAACACCCCGCCCGTATTTTAACGTTCTTCTTTGTGAATTGCTCGTTTGCGCAAAAATTATCTGCGAGTCAACAGCCTAGGAGGAAAATACGCCGATGTCATGGAGATGGATGAACTCGATGCCTATGTCACATGCGGGCAGTTGCACAATGCATCTGAATATTTCTCATTTTCACTGAGATATTTACATTAGTTGCAAAAACTTTCTACTCTGCGAAACTGTGGCTACGTTTCGAACACGCCTGCTTCCCATACAAGAAACATTACTGTGGCGAGTTGAAAAATCTCGTTGCTGGACTGGAAAGCGACTGCCCGCACCTGATGTACGCATCGGGTACATCTAGTGCCGTGGCATCTTCACATTTTCCTCCTAGGCTCTTGACTCGCAGATCGCTTTTGCGCGAAGAAGCAATTCACAGAGAACAGATAAATGAAGATTATGATCAGGTTCCTTTGAATCGTTCATTACAAAAATAAATAAACAAAAAAGTCAAAGTTTGGCTAGAAGGCCGTAGCAATGAATGCCACAGTCATGCATGATATAATATACGAAGTACGACTAGCAGCTTTAGGGACAATCTGAATTGTAGTGAAAGTGGGCTTATTAAGTAAGCATGCAGGTGCGTAAAGTACCATGTCACGGTTGAGCAGCACAAACAACGGCCCAGCAGATCTGCAAGCTAAGTCGTGTTGTTTTGATGTCTTCCGCACGCACTTGATACCGCGCGACCGCGCTAAACAGCGTGCACTTTGCAGCATTGACAAACTTGGCCCAGCACAGTGACATCAAGCGAGCACGTTCTTTCCGGCACTCGTAGACGCATTGGTGTATGTGGCGAAGGCACTGCCGGCGTTGCGACGGTATGCGAAGTGCCTGGAACGGAGCAGGTGATAAGGCGCTGCGACGCAGTCCGCAGTGCGTTTCATGGCTGCAGAGATAGCGCGCGCACCAGATAGCGATGGCGACGGTGCGAAATCCACAGTTAATGCTCGTTAAAGGCAGGCGGGGTGTTCAATCTCCGCTTCAACGGCAAGTGTCCTGATTGCACTCTCGAGCCCTCCGATCGCACGCATGCGTCCTGTTATCGCACGAGCCCTCCGAGCGAAGGAGAAGGGCCGGGCTCGTTTGATCTCTGCTTCAGCAGCGTTCGTTGTCCCCGCTCGCGTGTTTTTACCCGCGGGGAGAACGTACGATGTGCGAGGGTTATCAATTTTGGACTTTATACGGGACATGATGGCGACGGCAAAAACCAGTCAAGACTGTCCATTTAATTGATATCTCAATAATAAATAAGTACGTGCTATAAGCTCTCTTGCGTGTCTGATATGTCAACGTATGGATGCGCGTGCAGGAGCCCTGATAATTAACGGTCAATTATCTAGTGACTCATATTAATCAGAAAGACAGGCCTTGAGTCGCTCGTCATTACCACATCAAAAACAGTGAAACAAGAATGAAATATATCAGCAATCTTAAAGGGTCCCTGAAACGTTTTTTTTTTGGCATTGCGTCACTGATCAGGCAACACAATTGTGAAATCATTCACACCATAAATAAGGCGAAGCACCATGCGCTAAGGCAGCTATGGGCCTATTTCTGTCGCCTTCCTCCTTACCACTGCTGTTCCTCCTCAACTCGATCTGCTGCGGAGTGCGCGCTAGCGACGACAGCGCCTCGAGCGTCAGCCGCTCTGCCGAGTCTTCCGTAGCCACATAGCGCCCCGTTATCCTCACTGAGGTCGCCCGCCTCGGCAGTGCTAGCCTCTGTAATAGAGCGCCGGCGACTCGTGTGTACGCCGCTAGATGCCGCGACGATGCCATTGGCTGAAACGAAGGAGTACGTTGCAGAAGCACGTTGTTCGCAGCTAGGTTTTGAAAGTGTGACTGGTTGGGGGCCAATCAGCGACCTCCCATTCGTAGTTCGATTGGCGGGGGCGTTTGAAAACGCTTTTTGGCGAGCTGCTGCGACCTTTTGCGATACGCGTGTTCAAAACCTTATTGTAAATTACACACTTTACGCAGAGTGCTGAAATCTGTCCTGTAATGGTCCTAATTACACGCTCTACCGGATCACCATGTTTGCACAAAATCGTTAAAACCGTTTCAGGGTCCCTTTAATTTTATTTTTGGAACGCACCGCATTGTGAAGTAGCCATACATTGGTATGAAAATAGGCTAAATTTTCTCATTTAGAACAAGATAATGCATCATATTTTTGCGGCAGAAATTTTATGAGGCATGTTCCTGCATTCTAAAAACTTTTAAGCAAAATCGCCGATGATTATATTTTTTAAACTGCACTTGAAATCTTTGAACTTTTGCTGTTTCTGCAATTTTGGCATTTTTATGATTTTTGTACGGAACGAATTTTTTGTTTAATCATCCACTTTTTATTTTAACTTGCTCACCACCTCTGGGAGATTCGACAGAAATATATTTAGCTTCACTGCTTCAGTTAAACCGGCAAAAAAGGACCTCTAAATTCGGCGTCAGGCAGAGGCAGTTACTCCAAAATCAAAGTTTGGCGATTTTTTAAAAACGCACCATAGGCGACATAAGCTCACTTTTCCGCGGTCTAAAGGTACAACTGCCGTAGAATCGATGAAGAATATTTTGGCGGGTACAGCGCGCCCGTTTCAAAATTATCGGCCTGGAATGTTAGAACATCTTTAACATGTGAACGTGCTCTTTTGCACCTGTAGTGAAATGTGGATTTTTTTTCGAGATATTCGAGCTAAATTTCCCTTAACAAAGGTTTATTCCTTTCTTAGCTGACGTTTGCCCACCTCATATAAAAATTTCACTGAAAACAAAAAATAGTCGGGACCCCTCTTCATCTGTCCGTATCTGAACACACCCACACGTAGACACGCAAACATACAAGCAAGCATATGAAAGTAATGCACCACATAGATCACTCACCTCACGCAACCGCCCACCGACGGTCAGGTATCTATACTCACATATATTGCCTCACATGTAGTGCCGGTGGTAAGTTGCTGTTCAGCGCGATTACAAAATAAATATTCACGGAAGAGCTGTGCGGTTAGCGTCGGCTCTTAGATAACCCATCACCGCACAGATCTGGTAAACTAAACCGGTTATATAGTCAGCGCGTTTTTAATTCACGAATCCCAATTAGTAGCTAGCACCTCGTCGATTGAAGCGCACGTGCGTTTTGAATGCCATGCGCGAGCTCATAAAGCATCCCTGAGCACGCACAAACACAGCAACAGCAAGCATTCAGCCGCGGCGGCGAAGAAAGGCAATGCACAGTTGCCCCGCCGGTGTACATTCTTGCCGAAGTCGTCCCTAGGCCTTTTCCATAGAGCACGGCTGTAAACTATCACTGGCGCTCAAAAAATACCCTACGGTCGTTATTCCATACACAAATGAAGAACAAGCCCCATCGTCACTGTCGCGGCTAAGATGTGATGTATAATTACCCCACTCACTACGAACGAGACGGCTCACATTCACGGTATGTAGCGTAGTCGCAGTGCGCCGGCGGCAGCACGTCGGTTCGGTCTGCCACGTATCGGCGCTTGCCTTCGCGGTAGCTGCTTCACAGGTGGTCATCGCGCGAGGCGAAATACACAATTTGAACCACACCTTAACCCACGATACAGACAGTATTTCCCGGAAAACAAAGGCGACATGTCTTTTCCTTGCGCCGGTGAGAGCTCACATCGGCCACCTACGGGCTCGATGCCGATGGTATGCGAAGTCTGTTTTCGCGTACAAATTGAAGCCATTTACTCCTCAGGCAATTGACAACCAACCGCTGACGATTAAAAGAACTTACTTTTGTTGGCGATGTAAATATTCCTTGTAATTCGGCACAGCGTGTAGGATCGGAGGCTCTCACTGGGGCACACAGACCACACCGGCAAACTCGCCGTAACCCTACACCAGCTTCCGCAGGCCTGAGACGGCAGCCGAGCGAGTGGTACGTGTCCAAACACACAGCCAGACCTTCCAGTGCCGCGAAACGCGTCACGCTATGCAGCCTCTCACAGTCGATGTATGATCGTGGGACGGCGATGGTTCGCACACTTTGCGTTTTCTACGAGTGAAAGAAGCCTCTAAATTCTTCCTGAACCACTCCAACAACATGGCGCGGCGAGGCAGCGCGGAAACAGACGATCGAACGCAGACCAATGAACGCTTTTTAGTCCCCCCATTGGTAATTTTCGTGGCGGGCTTTTGCACACGACACGCACTGGCGCAAAATTTGGTCCTTTGGGATGAACCGTCCAACCAGTGGTCTAAATGTATGCAGTTAGTCAAATTTTCCCCAATTCTGGTTTAGAGTGTACAGGGACTGTTTCAATGATACCATAGTCCCTCATTACCTTTTACTGCTCACGAAACTTCCCCGTCACTCTATGGGAGAGCTTTGTGTGCTGCCGACTTTGACCGCGTGACGGCGCCACCGGTGCTAAGAAGGCCTTTGGTCCTTTGGGATGAACCGTCCAACCAGTGGTCTAAATGTATGCAGTTAGTCAAATTTTCCCCAATTCTGGTTTAGAGTGTACAGGGACTAGAGTGCACAGGGAGTGTACATAGCCGCGATTGAAATAAGTAAGAGACGGTTAGAATACTGGTGGCAGAAAACTAGAGAGAACGGACAAAAATAATTATAAAAAAAAATATGGACTTTCTGCCGTAAGGGGCAGGGAACTGGGCTATGAATTTCCGTTTTTGCTATAGTATGATCGATTTGATTGAAGTAAATTTAAAAGGCATGAGGAAAATTTAAAGAGAGGAAAAAAAAAAGTTCTACGAGCCTGGTGGCGCACAAGTCACCGCCCCGTTACAAAGGGGACGCTCGTAGCATCCATCCAGGCGCTCGTTGAGGCCTGCGAGGCGATGGCGTGTTGTGTTGGCAGCGTTGGCGTCGTTTTTTTTCGCGAATGTGCAGTGCTGTCTGTGCCTTTACCGTTTTCGTAGATAGGTAAGTTCGCTCAAACGGTCCAGAACGACGAATGGTCCTGAATACTGAGAAAGGAACTTTTGGCACATTCCACGCTTGCGTTGGGGCGTCCATAGAAGCACCAAATCACCTTTGGCGAAAGAAACATCTTTGTGACGCTCGTCGTATCGTTCTTTTGAACGACGTTGCGAGGCCAAAGTACGCAGACGGGCTATACGACGAGCTTCTTCCGCGAGACACACAGTCTTAGACACAGAATCGTCGCTGTGCAGGACAAATGGCAAGAAAGTATCCAAGGGGCTGCTTGGTAACCTTGCATACAGGAGGTAGAATGGGCTGTAATTCGTGGTCTCGTGTTTCGCCGTATTGTATGCGTATGTTATGAAAGGCAGCACTTCGTCCCAGTTCTTATGACTTGAGGAAACGTACATGGCAAGCATGTTGGTCAGAGTTCGGTTTGTTCTTTCAACGAGACCATTCGTCTGCGGATGATACGGCGTGGAGTGGCGAAACTCTGAAGTGCAGAGGCGAATGAGCTCTTCAACGGCGTCGGCGGTGAACTGCCGACCACGGTCGCTGATGATAACACGTGGTGGGCCGTGACGAAGGACGACGGAACGTAGCAGGAAGACCGCCACGCAAGCAGCGGTGGATGAAGGTATGGCAGCGGTTTCAGCGTACCGTGTAAGATGGTCCACGCAGACGATTATCCAGCGGTTCTTGTTAGTAGATTGCGGGAATGGACCCATAAGATCGATGCCTACTTGCTCGAAAGGTGTACTTGGAGGGGTTAAAGGACGGAGAGGGCCCGGTGCAGCAGTGGTCGGTCGCTTGTGACGCTGGCACGTTTCACAACTAGTGACATAGCGCTTGGTTGTTTGGTACATGTTAGGCCAGTAAAAGCGTTCCTGCGTGCGATGTAGCGTTCGTACGAATCCAAAATGGCCTGATGTCGCATCGTCATGCATGGCGCGTAGGACGTCGGAACGAAGGCTCTCGGGGACAACTAGGAGGAAACGTGCTCCACTCCCAGAGTAGTTGTTCTTGTAGAGCAAATCATCACGAATAGTGAAACGACCGCTGCCTTGAGAAGTACGGGCGGCGGCAAAGAGTGGATCTAGGGTGAGATCGCTGCGTTGCTCACGTTGAAACTCTGCCGTGTCAGGGAATGTAGAAGTAGTAGCCGCAACGCAGTCGTCAAAACTATCCTCATCGCTCCCGGTAGTTGGTAGAGGGATGCGGGAAAGACAGTCCGCGTCGGCGTGACGACGGCCACTCTTGTACGACACCACAAAGTCGTATTCCTGAAGGCGCAGCGCCCAGCGTGCGAGGCGACCAGATGGATCCCGCAAACCGACCAGCCAGCATAAGGAATGGTGGTCGGTGACTATCTTAAATGGCCTTCCGTAAAGATAACATCGGAATTTCTGGACGGCGAACACAGCTGCCAGGCATTCTTGCTCGGTGACCGTATAATTGCGCTCCGATTTGCTCAGACAGCGACTCGCATATGCAACTACATGTTCTGCGTTGTTGTGACGTTGTACAAGCACTGCCCCTACTCCAATTCCGCTAGCATCAGTGTGGACTTCAGTGGGTCGAGATGGGTCAAAGTGACGCAAGAGGGGTGCCGATGTTAGTATAAATTTTAGTTGTGAAAATGAAGCGTCACATTCTGGTGTCCATTTGAAGGCCGTGTCCTGCCGCAGCATACATGACAACGGATAAACGATGTCGGCGAATCGGGGTACAAAACGGCGAAAATATGAGCAGAGGCCAATGAATGAACGAAGTTCTCGTGCTGACTGCGGTGGTTTGAAGGAGCTGACTGCTTCAATTTTACGAGGATCGGGTCTGACGCCTTCTCTGTCGACTAGGTGTCCCAGAACCAATGTTTGACGTTCGCCAAACCGACATTTCTTTGCGTTTAAAACCAGTCCAGCCTTTTCGATGCAATCCAGAACAATGTTGAGGCGAGTGTTATGCTCTTCAAAGGTACGGCCGAAAATCACAACATCATCTAGGTAGCACATGCATACCTCCCACTTTAAACCACGTAATATCGTATCCATGAACCTCTCAAACGTGGCGGGGGCATTACAAAGGCCAAAAGGCATAACATTAAATTCGTATAGACCATCCGGGGTCACGAAGGCGGTCTTTTCTTTGTCTTTAGGTTCCATAGGTATTTGCCAATAGCCTGATCTCAAATCAAGTGTCGAGAAATAAGATGCAGAGTGTAGGCAATCGATAACGTCGTCGATTCGTGGTAGTGGATACACATCCTTCTTTGTTACTGCATTCAAACGCCTATAATCTACGCAGAACCTCCATGAACCATCCTTCTTTCGAACCAGGATTACCGGAGCGGCCCATGGGCTAGAAGATTCCTGAACGACGCCCTTGTCCATCATTTCCTTTACTTGTTCGGCTATAACTTTGCGCTCGGACGATGACACTCTGTATGGCTTCTGGCGGATTGGGTGCGCGGTGCCGGTATCTATGCTGTGACGAGCTCGGGACGACGGTAGCTGAAGTGGTGCATCTCTTTGATTAAAGTCAAATGCAGCAACATGTCGCGAAAGAACCTGCACCAGCGCTTGACGCTCAGACGTGCGTAAATCCTTACTTATCATACTGAGCATTATCTCTTCGGAAGGGCCGTTACTGAGAGAGGTACAAACTGGAGCAAGGTCTGCAGTTAGCGCCCCTATTGGGCTGCACGAAACTTCGTCGAAAGGGCGATTTTCATAGCGCGAGGAAGGACAACTGGCGCTGCGGAACAGTTCAGTGCCCACAATGTGGCGACTCCTTTCGCCATGCACACAACAGCGTAGGGAACAAGTACACTCTTTTTCGTGCAGTTTGTGGTGAAAGGCCTAACTACCACGTCAATACAAGGAGCGGCAGCAGTAGGTGAGAAAACACGAACGGGTGTTAGGCACCATGACGGCAATGTGACATCATCAAGCACACTAAGTATGTTCCTGTCTTGATCACACGAGCTCTGCTCGGAGAGCGCAGGTACCAGCAAATCATTAACAAATATTTCACCACTGGCACAATCAACGGAAGCACCGCACTGTTTAAGAAAGTCGATACCAAGAATGACGTCGTGCGAGCAACGAGAAAGGACGACAAACTCTGACACAAACACTTTTCTAGCTAAGCAAACACTGACAGCACAAACACCAAGAGGACGAAGCCACTCGCCACCTACTCCTCGAAATGCGATAGCGTCGTCCCACGAAAACATAACCTTGTGGCCTAGGCGAAAGGATGGTGTTATTAACAGGAGATGGATGTCGGTGATATCGCAGTTCGGTCCCCAAGCTCTTCGTCTTCCTCTTCCACCTTTCTGCCAAACCACTTATTCTATGTGCGTTACACTATGATCGATTTGACTGAAGTAAATTTAAAAGGCATGAGGAAAATTTAAAGAGAGGAAAAAAAAAGTTCTACGAGCCTGGTGGCGCACAAGTCACCGCCCCGTTACAAAGGGGACGCTCGTAGCATCCATCTAGGCGCTCGTTGAGGCCTGCGAGGCGATGGCGTGTTGTGTTGGCAGCGTTGGCGTCGTTTTTTTTTCGCGAATGTGCAGTGCTACCTGTGCCTTTACCGTTTTCGTACATTGTGAATAGTTTGCGGCAGCTCGGCAAACAATGCCGACGACGTGCTGTGTGTCGAATTGTCGCTCCGGCTACAGAGGAACGGTCGAAAAAGTGTCGTTGTTCGCGTTTTCCTCCCAAAGCCAGGGGCTTAGCCGTGTCCCCAATATGGAAGACAGAAAGAAGCGTCTATTTTCCCATTCTTCATTATTAATAAAATCACTATCATCATCAACACCGAGAGATGTGTAAACGAGCGATACCGCGTTACAAAACAGGTACGTTCTCGTTTCGTTCACCGAACGTTCGCTTCTGCGAAAAACACTGCGATTCGTAAGGACGAGCCCGTTGTACGGGGCATCTATTTATCTATACCTAATCTATCTTTAGTACTGCGATATTTGTTCTTCACTGTTTTTAAAATATGCTGTGAGCATGTAATCACGCATATTCATTTACATTTCTGGACCTGTACGTGTGCCTTCTTCAGTTTCCGTTTTGAAAATAAAATGCTTACAGCCTACAACGAGTGGTTCATTATGCAAAAATAAAATATTAGGAGCCTACTGGTTTTCATTGAAGTTCTAAAAGGTTTGAATGGCTCGCAGATCAATCAGCCGCACAAGACATTTCTTTTTCATTCGTCCAAGTGAAAGGAGGTGTTGTGCATAGCGACTGTGAAATACCTTGAAAAATCTCTTGCCACTTTACAGCGTGCGAGGGCCCTTAGACATTTTACAAAAAAAAAAAAAACACGTGTGGTTTTTCAACGCGCCCGTATACCTGAGCATGCAAGTGTTTTTGTGCTTCGTTCCCTTCGAAATGCGAGCGTTGTGGACAGGTTTCTTTAGCAGCACAACTTATCTTCTAAGCCATCGGGGGGAGTAATGATTGACTGAAGGGGTTTTACGTTCCGAAAGTAGCTGTGATTATGAGAGATGCGCCTTAGTGGAAGGCTCCGTGGTAACTTCGATTCTTGAACGTGCACCTAAGTGCACGGGCCTCAACGTTTCGCCTCCATCGAAATGCAGCCGCCGTGGCCGGGATGCGATCCCGCGACCTTCGGATTTGCAGCCGAGTGCCGTAACCGCTAGACAACCGTGGCGGGCCAGCAGCAGTGTTTTCGCTTGTGTGCAGGTATTACTACAGCAATCTTGTTAATTCGCTTAAGAGTTTTGTATATACAGTCTCCCCGAGACAGAGAAGCCAGCGACGTGCGGGCAACCTACATATCTTTTTCCCCTCTAACGCAGTATTTCCTACTCCGAGCGTCGGTGCTACACGGTAATGTACCGTAATGTAATATTTAACTCAATCATGCATATTGTGAACAATTTAGGCGAAGTATTTCTTCAGAGCATGGATACATCGTCACGAAAGCACCGTCACGCATGTTGCACGCGCTACACATTTCTCGGCTAAAAAGCCGTGAAGCAAGCCCGTCTACGACGGTACATAGGCTGCGCACTGGCAGTGTTGGTCCCGGTCCCATTTCTTCCGCTGGCATCGGCAGCAGTCTCGAAGAAAATTAAAAGCGTCAACAAAAAGGCATCGCCAAGCAGTGTCAAATAGTGTTTGCTGAATCGGTGTAGCGCGCGTGGCTGCAAACCGATTTCGCCACGACCGAAAGCAATGGAGACCAGGATATGAAACTGCCCTGAAAGACGTCCGTGAAGCCACTACAGCGAGTCTCGGCCAGGGAAACCCCGTAGCGCACCAAAAACCCGCCGTTTAAGCAGATGCGATGAAGGCCTACTTGGCCTTCTTGACTGCAGTGGCACCCCTGGCGGGAGCTTCCGTCGCTATACCAAATTTGGCCCGAAGTTTCGTGACCAGTAAAAGGTACTGAAGGACTATGATGATACAGACACGTGCGGTTGTTTTGGTTTAAGTGGAAAGCCATTATCACTTCCCAGTGACACGCGCGCTGGTTTTGATTGTTTGCGGGGAGTGCCGTTATCACTCTCTGTTACGCGCAGCACTGGAACCATGTGGGAGAGAGAGAGAGAACAACTTTATTAGAGTCCAATGCAGACCCTGAGGTTGCCTCGCGCCACCTGGCTACTCCCACGTGGGGACCGGGAGGTCTAGCCAAACGGCCCTGTCGCGGGCGCACTGGACGGCCAGGATTTGGTCTTCAAGGTGTGGGCTGCGCAGAGGCGCATCCCATTCGGCCTTGCTGTAAGTCGGGCCGAACAAGCCGCACTCCCGGAGCATGTGTGCTAATGTAGCGGCCTGCCCGCGAGCGATGCAAGCGGCGTCGGGGAATTTGTGTGCTAGCGACGGGTGCGAGTGGGTTTGAGGTAAGCGCAACGAAACTGCCTGTGCTCTATTGAGTTTTGAATTCCGGATCGGGAAAGCCCGTCTCGCCATATAGTAATACTTGGTAATCTCGTTATGTGTGGTTGGAGCGTCTTTATGTCCCGCGTCGTCGGCGCTGGAGCTGTCGCCCATGTCGAGAGCAGCGCGGTCGGTGAGCGCGCGCGCTGCTGTGTGGGCCGACTCGTTCGAGTTCAGGGCAACGCCCTTTACTGAGCCGACATGCGCGGGAAACAAGTATATGGTGTGAGGGACGATCCCATCGCTAGTGGAGCTGTTCAGGATCCTGGCGGCCTGTGTTGATATGCAGCCCTTTTGGAAGGCTGACTGCCGCCTTTGAGTCGCTGTACACTTCGTCGCACCGACTATTTCGGAGAGCGAGTGCGATGGCCACTTGCAAGGCCACCTCCGGGTTCGTTGTGCGTACAGTGGCGCGGTTCGTAGTCGAGCCGCTCTGGTCGACGACCACCGCTGTAAACTTTTTGCCACCGCGATATGCTGCAGCGTCGACGAAACTTGCACTTGTGCCACCCTTTCCCAGTTGCTTCAGCAGAGCCGTCGCCCTCGCCCGACGGCGTCCCTCGTTGTGTACAGGGTGATTGTTGCGGGGGATGGGGGCAACAGTGACGTTTTCTTGCACATGTTTTGGTATACGCGCGCTATTTGTTTCCACCTGCATTGGGTTTAAACCGATTTCGTCAAGTATGTGCCGAGCGGTCGTCGTGGTGGATAATCTAGCCAGCTGCGAGCGTTATTGCACTTCCGCTATCTCGGCCGCAGAGTTGGCACACCGAGCGCGAGTAGGTTATTGGTATGCGTGCGTACGGGAAGCCCCTGTGGGATGCGGTGTCGAAGGAACGACGCATCCCGCCATGAAACGTAACATCGTTTATTAACGTGTTAGACGCAGCGGGGCGAGCATGCCGACGCTGCGCGCGAACGGTTAGAAAAACAATGAATCGTCCTGCGAGCTTGCAGCCAAGTTTTGTAGGCACCGTCGGTGACGTATGCCTCAGATGATTCTCGGCGCTGTGGCTTATCGGATTGTGGTACGCATTGTGCAGCCGTGTCACGCCGAGCGAAGTGATAGCGAGGTGGAGGCTGCGTGGAAAACCGCGCACATTGTGTCGCCACATCATCTCCCTGCGGAGTGCAGAGCCTTCAGGGTCTGTAGAAATCTGGGAGGCGTACCAAACGTCCAGAGCGTGTCGTGAAAGGAGCGGGCTGCGACGTCGGCGGAAGGATGCCAGTGGAAGGAGTGGCGCTGCCCGGTTCGTTCGCGGCGATGTATGCGGGCTTGCGTCTGTCAATCGAGACGCGGACGTCGTTCCCGTTCAGGCGCAGAGTGAAGTTCTTGTCGTCGCGATGGACGACTAGGTAGGGTCCGCTGTAGGGTGGCTGGAAAGGCCGGCGGACGGTGTCGTCGCGGAGGAACGCGTGCGTGCACGATGCTAGCTACTTGAACACAAAGGGTGTAGGCTTGCTGTGGTGGGCTGCAGGTGACGGGCGTAAGGCGGCGATGGTGTGTCGGAGCCGGGCGACGAAGTCGGTGGGATCTGACGTCGTAGTGCTGGAAGGCAGAGCTGCGAGAAATTCACCTGGGAGGCGGAGTGGTTCCCCGTATACGAGCTCTGCTGGTGTGGCGTGGATGTCCGGCTTGAAGGTGGCGCGAAGACCGAGGATGACAGCTGGGATGGCCTCGAGCCAGGTTGAGTCCGGGTGGCACATAATGGCTGCCTTGAACTGTCGGTGGAAACGCTCGATCATTCCGTTGGCGCAGGGGTGGTAACTGGTGGTCCTCAAGCGCTCAAATCCGATAGTCAGTCCGAGGAGCATGAACAGGTGCGACTCGAACTGTCGTGCTTGGTCGGTGGTTACACGGCGGTGGGCGCCGAAACGAGCAATCCAGCCGGTCAAGAAGGCCGAGGCGACGGCTTCCGCGGTGATTCCCTCGAGGGGCCATGCCTCGGGCCATCGGGTGTACCTGTCGATAGCGGTGAGGCAGTAGCGGTAGGGTCCAGCCGGGGGAAAAGGTCCTATGATGTCGAGGTGAACGTGCTCGAACCGACCAGAGGGCTGAGGGAATGTTCTGAGTTGGGACGTGACGTGCCTGGTGGTTTTAGCGCGTTGGCAGTGAATGCAGGAGCGCGCCCACGTGCAACAATCGCGCTGCATGGAGGGCCAGACATAGCAGTCAGCCACGAGCGTGTAGAGGCGCGTATGCCGGGATGGCTGAGGTTGTGGAGCTGGTCGAAAAGACCACGGCGTTGGGACAGGGGCACATAGCGCCTGCTTCGTCCTGTCGACGTGTCGCAACAGATTGTGGTTGTCGACCCTGGAATGGGGACTTCTTGTAGCTGAAGTGAGGATGTGCCCTTGCGAAGTTCCTGCAGTTCGGCGTCCGTGGTCTGAGCCTCGGCGAGGACGTCCGCTGTTATCTGCACCGAGCTGATGGTGGCTACACGTGAAAGCGCGTTGGCGACCACGTTGTCTTTCCCGCTGACTTGTTGGATGTCGGTGGTGAACTGTGCGATGAACGAGAGTTGGTTCTGCTGAACAGGCGGGAGTTTGTCGCGACGTTGAGAAAAGGCGTAGGTAGGAGGCTTTTGGTCGGTATAGATGATGCAGTTCTGTGCTTCGAGAATGTTGCACTGCTTCGTAAATCGCCAGAAGTTCTCTGTAGTAGGCTGGCAAATTTGTCGGCACGGTGGTCGTGGTTCCGTCAGTGGAACTGGCGGCTGAAGAGGTCGTTTTCGGAGTTGCGAGTTTTTTGGAGAAGAAGGCCAAGGGATGCCAGGTGTTGTCCACGCGTTGCATGAGGGCGGCGCCGATGGCGAAGCTAGATGCGTCCGTGAAGAGTCCCAACGGAGCGTGTGGCACGGGGTGGGTGAGGAGCGTGGCGGGGCAGAGGGTGGCTTTGCATTCTTCGAGGGTTTTCGCTAACGTCGGTGTCCACGTGACGGGTTGGTTTCCTCGTTGCCCGGCCAAAGCATCGTGGAGGTGAGCTTGGTGTTCGGCTGCGTGTGGCAAAAAACGCCTGTAAAAGTTCAGCATGCCGAGGAAATGGCGAAGGTCTTTAGCGGTGGTGGGTCGAGGGTAATTTCGCAGGTCCGAGATGCGTTGCGTGAAGGGCCGAGTTCCCTGAGATGAAAATTCGTGGCCAAGGAAGCGGACGACGGAAGCGCCTAGTGTGCTTTTTTGGATATTGATGAGTAGACCGTGGTCATCGAGGCGTTCGAACAGCAGACGAAGGTGCCTGTGGTGCTCTGTGGCGAGGATGGCATGGTACGGCGAGTGATTGTCAACACTGAGTACCTTGATGCTTGGCTGTTGGGCGGTCGTTCGCTGGTCTGGTGTGGAACGTCCCGTTGTCGCGTCGATGAGCCGGTCGTCGCGGCAGCCCGGAAGGAGGTTGTAGTGAGCCAGAAAGTCTGAGCCGATGATTGGCTCGGCGACGTCGGCGATGACAGAGTTCCAGTGAAGGCGCGGCGTAGGTTCTTGAGCTGGATTTGTAGGCGCAGCGAGCCGTACGTCTTGATTGTGGACCGGTTCGTCGCGCTGAGCTCGAAAGATCTCGGTGGGCGAGGGCCTTGAAGGTGGGATCGCGGGTAGCAGCAAATGCCGGAACCGCTGTCGACCAGGTAACGCTGCTTCGTGATCTGGTCGGTGACGAAGATGCGACGGCCTGCGGGTTGGCAGTTTGCGGCCGTCTCTACGAGCTACCGTTGTCGTTTTCCGCATGTCCCACGGAACAGGGTGATCGACATTGCCAGGCTTTGTCGCCGAAGCGTCGGTGGTAGTAGCACGGGCCGTTGATGTCAGGTTGCGGCAATGAGGTGGTGTTACGGTCGCGGCTTTGCTGGTGGCGGCGGTGTCGCATCGGAAGACGTTCACCCAGGTGTTGTTGAATGGAGGTGATCCGACGATCGATGTCGTCGATACGGCGCGCAAGCTCCGTGGTGTTCAGCGGTGCGGCGACAGCCTGGATGGTGGGCGACAACTGCGGTAAGGAGGCCTCGACGACGCGATCAGCAATCCCCGCAAGTTCGTCGAGAGGTAGCCTCACATGAGCCTGCAGAATTGCCTGGGCGTGCGGCAGGAGTCGTTGGAGCCATAGCGATCGCAAGAAGGAATCCTGGACTTGCATGTTGCCCGCGAGCGCACGCATGTGGCGCAGGAGCTGCGAAGGTTTGCGCTCAGCCAGCTCAGCGGACTGCAGTTGTATCTTCTGTTCTTCTCAGAGTGACAAGCGGCGGATAAGTGCAGTCTTCAGGTGTTCATACGGGTTGGCCGTTGGCGGGTTTGCGAGGATATCACGGATTTCGTTGGCGTAACGTGCGTCCAGGTGAGCGACGACGTAGTCGTAGCGGGTCCAGTCTTGCGTGATGTGCGCCAAGGAGAACTGGGCCTCCACCTGGGCAAACCAGACCTTGGGCGAGGCCACCCAAAACAGCGGAAGCTTGACAGCAACACGCCAGGAAGCAGTGTGCGGGATGGCTTCTGTAAGAGTTCTGACGTCCTCAGCGGGGCCGGTGGGCACGGCCTCGTTTGTTGAAGCGTTGCGAGATTGCTGCTTTTGCTGGGTCAGTAGTTCCTGTTGGAGTTGTTGCACCTGATGGCGGAGAGCGGTGAGGTCTTCTGAGTCGGTCATGGCGGTGCGGTTAGTTCGTTTTCCAGGTCACCCAGATGTGGGATGCGGTGTCGAAGGAACGACGCATGCCGACATGAAACGTAACAACGTTAATTAACGTGTTATCAGCAGCGGGGCGAGTATGCCGACGCTGCGCTCGAACGGTTAGAAAAACAATGAATCGTCCTGGGAGCTAGCAGCCAAGTTTTGTAGGCACCGTCGGTGACGTATGCCTCAGATGACTCTCGGCGCTGTGGCTTATCGGATTGTGGTGCGCATTGTGCAGCCGTGTCACGCCGAGTGAAATGATAGCGAGGTGGAGGCTGCGTGGAAAACCGCGGATATTAGGTCGCCACACCCCAATGCTTTCTTGACGATCTTCCTGATAATAACGTCGAGCTGGTCCCACTCCGGCGTGAGCCAGTTGTGCATGGCAACGGTGTAGGTGAAGTGGCAGAGCACGAACGCATTAATGAGCCTTAATAAATTGTCCTCCTTAAGGCCTCTGTGCCTCCCGGAGATCCTTTTGACGAGTAGAAAGGTGTTGTCAGTCTTGGCGGCAATCTTCCGTAGAGCGGTGCCATTGCTGCCCTTCGCTTCGATGAACATGCCGAGGACCCTGATGGTATCTCTACCCTCGGTATTTCCTCCCCATCGCTGGTGTAAATGTGTATGTCACTTTGTTTGACGGGTTTCCATCCCTTGGGTCGGGAGCCCCGTTCCTTTCTGTAGAGCAGGAGCTCCGACTTGGCGGGTGAGCATCTGAGCCCCGTTGGGCGCAGGTACGATTCCACCTCGGCGACTGCTTCTTGCATAGCATTTTGCACCCGGCCTTCGCTTCCGCCGACGCACCAGATGCTAATGTCGTCAGCGTAGATGGTATGCTTGATGCTTTCCACGCTAGCCAGTCTTTTGGACAGCCCAATCATACAGAGATTGAACAGTGCCGGAGAAATCACAGATCCCTGAGGCGTGCCCCGATGCCCGAGCAGTACGTGTTCGGATAAGAAGTTCCCGATGCGCAGCCTCGCTTTTCTTCCTGACAGGAATGATCTGATGTAGTTGTATAGGCCCAAGCTCGAGGTTCGCCACCGTCTCCAAGATGAATTCATGCTTGATGTTGTCAAAGGCCTTCTCCAGGTCTAGGCCAAGAAGAGCCTTGGTATCTCTGGAGTAACCATCGAGGACTTGGTGCTTAATGAGCATCATGGCGTCCTGCGTAGAAAAGCCGGCGCGAAAACCAATCATATTATGCGTATAAATGTCGTTTCTCTCCAGCTAGTTGTTAAGTCTGTTGAGAATCGCGTGCTCTGCCACCTTACCCACGCAGGACATGAGGGAGATGGGGCGAAGGTCCTCGACGCTAGGCGACTTTCCTGGCTTGGGGATCAGTACGGTGTCGGCTAGCTTCCATTCCCCAGGGACCTTACCCGTTTTCCACGCTTCGTTGATAAAAGCAGTTAGACGTTCTTTGGATGAGTCGTCGAGGTTTCTGAGGGCTCTGTTTGTGATCCCGTCCGGTCCTGGAGCCGACTTGCGATTGAGCGTGTGGATCACTCGCCTAATTTCGACCTCTGAAAAGTCTTCGTCTAGTTCTGGTAGAGGGGGACCGCCATAGTCCGGGAACATGCCATCTTCGCCATCTCGTTCGACGGGTAATACTTCGATAATAACCGGGCAACGAGTTCGTCTACCACCTGTTCTTTCGTAGCCTCGTGTAGGGCACGGGCTAGAGTGTGTCTCCGGTTGGCCTTGGTGCTGTCCTCGGCCAAGAGGGGCTTCAGAAGGCTCCAGGACTCGCCGTTTCTAATTTGCCCGTCGAGAGACTCACAGAGCTCGTCCCACTGCTGTTTACACAACGTGTCTCAATGATCTTCAATTTCCTTGTTCAGCCTTGATATTTTTTGCCGCAGCCTACGGCTGTGCCTCTGCTCCTTCCACCAACGGAATAGAGTGTCTTTGGCTTCCAGCTGGTGGGCAAGCCTGCTGTCCATCTTTTCCACGTTTAAGTCTGACTGTACCCTCTTGGTGGCAGTGGCAATGTCCTTCCGGATGCCCTCGCACCATTCCTCGAGGTTGTCGGGAGCACTGGGCATTGTACTACGGATGCTGCGAAAGAGATCCCAGTCAACTACCGTGAACTCTCGGACTCTGCTACGATCCACCACTATAGAGGTCTGCAGGAAGTAATGATCACTGCCAAAGTCCATGGCGGTGTTGGTCCAGGTACACGTGTCAACATTCTTGATGAAAGCGAGGTCTGGCGTCGTGTCTCTGGTCACCGAATTGCCTACCCGCGTAGGGAAAGCCTTATCGGTGATTAAGGTTAGGTCTAGTTCGTTGACGTCCTGCCAGAGGTCGCGACCCTTGCTCGTCTCATACACGTATCCCCTTAGGCTGTGTGGGGCATTAAAGTAACCGACTATGACGAGAGGGCGAGGACCAGCTAATTCCACTGCCCTCTCTAGCAACGTCTTGAACTGCTGTCGCCTGTGGTTGGGGTTACTGTAAACGTTTAACACAAAGACACTGTTTTTACGTTGATTGCGCCGCGGTGTGTCAAGCGGAATCTCCACCATTACATGTTCCACCTTGCAGCTGGCCAGCTTCAGGTCATGGGCGAGGTGTGTTAGCTTCTTATTTATAAGCATGCAAACACCACGTCCTCCTGACTGTCCAGGGACGGCCCTGTAGCCAGCAAGGGACACTGCAAAGGCTAGAGTCTCTTTCAGTGCTGCAACTTGCGGTTTGTCCTTTGATGTTCTAAAATACTGCTGCAGAAGTGCTCTTTTACCAGCGTACCCCCTGCAATTCCACTGCCAAATGCGGATATTGCCTTTATCGTGATCCATTATGGATGCTGCTGTCGTCTCCACCCGGGAGGTCATTGTGGCTTGAAGATTCTGTCCGTCTATCTGATGAACCCCTGATCTATCCAAGCGTGCGGGCATGGTCATTTTCCCTGTGCTTGCCGACGCTCCTTGTGGCCCGGGGTTCTGCAGTTGTGAGCGATTTTCAAGCGCTACGATGCGGCCGGTCATTGCTCCTAGCCCCTCGACTGGGTCGGTGAGTGCATCCTGCCTCTGCCTAACGCTCTCCGTGAGGCTAGCTACACTCGCCGCCATCATCTGGATGTTTTCCGTAATTGTAACCAGCGTTTGTTTAATCACCTCTACCTGAGATTCCGTGTTTTTAGGCTTACTCACTACCGCCCTGCGTTTGGTTGCCATGGACCCGTCTCTTACAGGTGCCGGCACCGGTGTATCGGTTACCTCGCGTGCAGTACTGCTCTGCGTCGCACTTAGCATTCTTTTAATCTCCGCTATTTCGTTGGCCATCTTGCTAACCATATCCTTAAGTTCTGCGTTTTCCTTTCTCAATCGCGACACCTCCGCGTCCCTAGCACGCTCTGGGGGCGGATCGCATTGCATGGGTTTCTCATCGTCGCTGCTACGAGTCCTTGCGGCCCAGGATATGTTTGACTTTCTGCTGCCCTGGTCCTTGTTGGCGCGGTCTGCCGCGGATAGCTTGAGCCCTGGGGCGTACCCGTAGCCTGTCTTGGGCGAGGGGGCCGGGCCTGTGCCGGCTGCGTCAGCCCTTCCCTGGTCAGGCCTGGAACTGGGCCCGAAACGGACCCCGGAGCTGGAACGTGGTTCGACGCCGGCCCTGGATCCAGACCGTGCCCTGGATCTGGAGCGGGCCCTGGATCTCGAACGAGACTTTCGACGCGCCCTGGAGGTGGAAAGGCTCCTGCTGCCGCCTCTGGTTCTGGATCTCCCTCGAGATTTGGATCGGCCTCCAGGTGCCGATAGTCCGGGCTGGTCCTCTTGACAACCGTTGAGCTCGAGAGCGGCGTCCACCTCGAACGATGGGGATCTCCCCTGAGTGACCCGGGCCCTCAGGCCTCGCCTGCGCCTGACGACATAGGGTGTGATATCGGTGCTTGCATTCCCTGGATGCAGTGACGTGTTTGCCGCCGCACAAACTGCGTATCGGTTCACAAACGTGATGTTCTTTTTGCTGGATATCTTCTCTGCAAGCCCTGCACACTGAAGCGTCGGGCGTCGGGCAGACGTCGGAGCGGTGGCCAAGTCGGCCGCAGGCATAGCAGACGTCTACTTGCTTCCTGTATAAAGTGCACTTGATGAGGGTGCCGCCGTAGGAAACATAATTGGGGACCTTGTACCCGTCGAATAGCACTATGATCGCGCTGGTAGTCTTGATTCTCTTCGCTCCGAGGGCCAACGGGTTTCTTTCATTAACAGTCTTACGGTCGATGGCTTCTGGACTGTCGCTAAGTGGGACTCCGCGGATGACTACCTTGCAGGTGGCATGTGGAGCAGCCACGTACGCACTAACTTCGTGGTCCCGACCGGCCACTGTGATAGCTTCAACGTTAACATAGCGCGTCGCATTCTCTTGACTCGGAGTACTGATGACCATGATGTTTTGCATCAGATTAGGGCACATTGTGTCCAAGTTTCTCTCATCCGGATCGAGCCCTGCCGCCACCCATATGGCTTCTGGCACAATAGACTGGCCAAGCTTCCTGATACATAGGCCGCCTCTCGGCCTCACGACAACCTTAGTTTCTTCCCGGGGCAGCGGTGGCATTCTGCTGCCCCTTATAATGTTTTTCTTGACATCCTTGAAGTCGCAACGGCCGGGCGTAGGCGCTCAAGCGGTGGGCATAAACGCCGTCGTTCTGGCACGAAAAGATCCGCCAGCTTTCTTCATTACCGATCGTTTTCTAGTCACCGTAATCCACCCGGAATCTCTGTCAGTCTCCTCAGCGTCACCACGTGTCCCCGTTACGTCGCAATGCATCTCGTAATTTGGCAAGAAAAACCTTCTTTGTCACAGAGACGATGCCTGCGGGCCGTGGAGACAGCGGCGCGGCCGGGCCTGGCCTAACGGCGGCGTTAGGGCAAGCTGCACACCCGGCGTAGTCGGCACGAAATTCACTTATAGATTGGAAAATAAACCTCCTACCGAAGCAGTTTTCTTGTCCGCACAGTCACGGTGATCTTATAAGTTCGACACGACAAAATTTCGGTTGAACAAGGTCTCATAAAGCACAAACATGAGAAAACATGGGAGCCGATCAGACCATAAAACACAAGCTAGTTTGTCATAGCCGCCCGGCCAACCCCGTGTCCTCGATGAAGTTGAGGAGGGCAGAAAGAGCGGAGCGGCGACGTTCAGTGCAACCAACCGGGTGCAACAAGTCCTGTAGTGTTGAGCACGACAGGCCGTGTTTACGGTAGTTGGCACACAACTGTTTCCGAGCGCAGGCGAAGGCAGGGCAGCCACACAGAAGGTGACCTCCCCGCAGTCTACGCACGCGGGAGAGACGGCACCACGAAGTCGATGACGGCGTTCGGCTGTCCACGCCGCGCCGGTTCGAAGGGTGAAGAGAAGTGCACGCTCGCGCCGAGTGAAACCGGTCGCGGGTAGTGGGCGTGGCGGGCAGCCGTCGGCGATGCGCGAGTCAGGGTGGGATCGCGCCAGTTCCCTACGAAAAGTGATGCGCGCAGAGTCGTACGAACTGGCGCAGTCGGTCACCGGGATGTCGGCAGAGTGGCCGCGCTTAGCGAGTTCGTCCGCTGCCTCGTTTCCCGCGATGCCCACGTGTGCGGGTAGCCACTGCAGGACGACGTCGCATCCGTGCTCCCGTAACTACAGCAGACTGGGAGCGACTCGTTGGGAGAGCGGCGGGCCGCGTTCCTCCCTCGCGAGCAGGCGCAAGGCCGGTTTAGTCGCAAAAAATCGCTGCGCTCGTAACGGCCGGCGACTCAACGAGGAGGGCAGCAGCCAGTTATAGCCCGACCAGTTCCACTGCCGTAGAGGAAGTGCAGGAGCTAAGTCGGCACTGCTTGTCCACGCCGAGCTCGGGAGCCATGCAGGCAGCAGCGGCGGAGCGGTCCTGCAGCACTGACCCGTCGGAGAAGACATGGAGCCTGCCGGCGAAGTCGTCTTGCATTCGCGCCGCCGCCTCCGGCGCGATGGCACCGTGAGGTGTGTGACGCTTCGTGCTCACACACACACGCAAATGGACACTGTGGTGGGGTGACGGCCAACGCGCACAGATCACGGGGTCGTCGACCACAATGCTGTCGTACAATTCGACCATCCGCCCCACGCGTGAGTGCGGCACCCGCCGCAGTCTGTCGAGGAGGGGGCCGGCACCAGGCGCCCTATGGAGCCTCTCGATATGGCACAGCGCACGCATGTCAGCCGTGAGAGATGGGGGCCACGCACGAGCCTCCGCGAGGGTGTCCGCCACACGGGAGCTGCGGGGCATCCCGTGGCACATGCGGAGCACTCGCCGCTGGTCCCGCTCAATCAGGCGCCACTGAAGCACAGGCACACTGCAGGGAGACATGGCGTAGAACGCCAGGGACAGCGCCATCGCCTCGTAGATGGTACACGCAGACGAGGGAGGGCAGCCGTTCCCGCGAGCCAGCAGCTTTCGCACAGCGCCCTCCACGCGACGAAAGTCCTGCCGAATGCGCCGCACCGTGGGGGACCACCGTAGGCGATTGTCAATCGTCAGCCCGAGGTAGCGGACGCACTTTCGCCAGGAGGTTGGTGCGCCATGGAGCTGGAGGCACGGCAAGGAGCGACGCGGAGCTGCACGAGGTTGCACAGCGAGGGCCTCGGTCTTCGAGGGCGACAACGTGAGGCCAATGCCGTCGGTGAATCCGGCGACACGCTGGAGAGCGTCCTGCATGCACGCACGTACCCTGCTGCACTGCCGCGTGGGACAATACAGAAGTTACACTGGCACATGCAAGAAGGAACACCATCGCCATCCACTCCACTAAAGTATTGGCGCTTAATTCCTTCAGCAAGCCGAAGAAAATGATTCTCAGAAGAATAGCGTCGCTGATCGCATTAATCGCCCTACAACACAAGTATAATGTAAGGATATACAGGGTGTTTCAGTAAAAACTTGCAAAATTTCTTAAAAATAGGCTCCTCGAGAAAAAGAAAAGGAAAACCTCCTCATGAAGAAACTGTTCGCTGAGGTAAACGTCATGAAGTCTCAAGAAAGCACTTCTTATTGGGTAACAATTGTAATGAGGTTCTTTGAGAATTAGGTAAGAACGCACGTTGCGTCTGACGACGGCAACGCGTTCAGGAATACGGCGAGGCTGTTTTCTGTGAAGACTTTATGAAGAACACGAACGAACACGAACAAAGAACAACAAAAGACACTATAGGAGAAAACACTCTAACATGAGAAAAAAAAAGCATGCGAACGCGCAGGAGTTCACGCAGCATAGGCAACAGTCTCACCAAAGCTGATGCGCTCAGGAGGGGTGAGTCACAGGAGGGAAGAGTCGGCGCGAGCTCGCGGTCGTCGCTGTGCCTGGTCGACGAAAGGTGGCCGGCACTGGTGCGGGTCAGGGACGCGGACGAGGAGGACGTCGGGCACCGGCGTCGCGACAAGCGTTGCGTCGCCGCTCGGGGCTCCGAGAAAGAGGGCACAACTCGGGTCTACACCCGACGGTGCTGTCGGTGGCACAGGCGGCTGGTCAGGCGATCCGTGGACAGCATTGGGAGCTCGGTGCCAAGCGAAGCCATACACTTCGACTCTTGGCGGCCGCCAGGCACTCGGGACTACGCCTCGACCGTGGTCCTGGTGGAGAGCTCCCGTGCCACGTCCGCGCTGGTTGAACGCCGCCTCGCTTCTCACTTCATGGCGCCTCGCGCCCCGCTCCACGTGCCACGCTCCTCTTTTCTCCTGGCGGCCGGATTTCTCCGCCTGTCGTCGTCCTCTTCACCACCTCACGTGCAGAGCCGGCACTTCTCCGTGGCCGCTCTTTCCGTTGCGGGTTCGCCACAGCAACAAACACCACAGGCGCGCACTTCTCCCATGACACAAGCCCCCCTTTCGATAAGTTTTTTTTTCATAAAAAAAAACTTCGGGTAAGTGCGCGCTTTTCGTGGACCACATTTGTCCAGCCCACGGGGCACGTAAATCACAGAACACACAGCACATATAGCACAACAGTTCTAATATGCAGTCGAAACTAACCAACTCCTATCTAAAGTTTCATGCACAAAGTCCTTAAAACGATTCAGAAGTTAAAACTGTAGCGAAGAGGATTGGTGAACCCTACGAACGCTCTATCATCATCGGCTCACCGACGAGGAGGAGCTCGCGCTCTTGGTGTCCGACGCTCGGCTGAGACGGTCGCTTCGCTGCTTCGGCAATAAACCGCCTTACATATTTGGTGGAGCTTGTGCTGGGTTTTTCCCCAAACCTGGAACTGCGTACTCGGAGGCTGCCAGCCATAATGCCTGACGACGCCACACAACCACCACCCCTGGCATCGCAAACATTGATTTGCCCTGGCTCCATGCGTCAGCGCGATCCTCCCATCTTCAGTGGCTCCGACGAATACGACGTGGAAGATTGGCTCTCATTGTACGAGCGGGTGAGTGCGCACAATAAGTGGGACGATCCTCAGAAGCTCAGTTACGTGAACTTCTACCTCACGGGTGTCGCTAGCGTGTGGTATAACAACCACGAATCTGAGCTTCGCACCTGGTCAGATTTCAAGGCGCGCATTACGTAAGTCTTCGGTCGCCCTGCCGTGCGGAAGCTCCGTGCCGAAGAGCGCTTGCGCAGCCGTTCGCAGCAACCTGGCGAAAGCTTCACGAATTATATTGAAGATATCGTGGACCTTTGCAAGCGCGTTGATCCGTCTATGGCAGAGTCTGACAAGATCCGCCACGTCATGAAGGGTATTGAAGATGACGCCTTTCAAATGCTCCTCTCAAAAAGCCCGCGGACGGTTGTCGAAGTCGCCGAACTTTGTCAGAGTTATGACGAACTTCGGAGGCAACGTCTCCTCACGCGACGTCCTGTGCACGATACATCCGTTGCAAGTTTAGCTGCAGCAACTAACGGCGATCATCTTGGCGAAATCAAAGAATTCATACGCGCTGAAGTTGCTCGTCAGTTGTCCCTGCTCGCGGCTGTTCCAAGGTCCGCGCCTTCTTTGGCTCCGCCCACGTCATCCTTGACTCCTACATTCCGCCAGATGCTCCAGGACCAGGTTTCTGAAGCTATACAGTCTCCCATCGCAGCGCCACCACCTGCGCCTTCACCCCTAAGCTATGCCGAGGTTGCAGCTCGGCCATCTCCATCGACCTTTTCACCTCCACCGTTTTCTGCACCACCACGTCCGATACCACCTGTGTACACCACCAGACCAGCAGCTACCACGGGTTCCTGGCGTACGCCCGACAATCGCCCTGTGTGCTACTTCTGCGGCATCCCTGGGCACGTCGCACGGTTCTGTTACCGTCGATTAGGCCTTCACGGTAATAACCAGTCTGTTCGTTCCTACGCTTCCCCAACTTCGCCCTACTCGCCACCAAATGACACACACTTGCGTCCTACACGCGACGTCGACCACCCTTCCCGTGATCGTCGCTCACCATCTCCCCGCCGCCGCTCGCTTTCGCCCATGCGTCGCCGTCCTGCTCCTTCGGATCCGGAAAACTAGCCACCGCAGTTCAAGAGGCAAGAACTGCGCTCCAGTCGAACAACACAAGACCTCGCTCTCCTCCGACGAACGTAATTGAAGTATCTGTGGAAGGAATAATCGTACTAGCATTAGTGGACACAGGCGCTGCTGTCTCAGTAATCACGGAAGAACTTTGCCGCAAGCTTCGAAAAGTAACGACGCCCTTATCTACGCTGTCAGTCCGGACAGCAAGTTCACACTGCATTACCCCTGTTGCTCCATGCACTGCCCGTATCCTGATTGAAGGATACACGTACACAGTCGAGTTCATCGTTCTCTCATGTTGCTCATACGACGTCATCTTGGGGTGGGACTTCCTTTCCGATCACCAAGCCATTATTGATTGTTCTCGCGCTGAAGTTGCATTATCTCCGCATCTCGAAACCTGCTTATACGAGCTTGACGAATGTGGCGACAAACTGGTCCTTAGTGCAGAAACCACGATCCCTCCGTACTCTTCAGTCATTGCGACCGCCTGCTCCAACTACGTCCACGATGCTACTGCACTGTTTGTACCATCACACATTTTCGTTCGCCGACGATGTTCATTTCCCTTCGCTGTCTTAAATGTGAGCGGTGGTCGCACTCAACTGTTCATCTCCAACGCCATGGACACGTCCCTCACCTTACGTCGTGGCGAGTGCCTTGGGCGTCTCCAGCATGCCGACTCTGTGACCATCTTCGACGCGCCACTTGACAATACCTGTTCTGATATAAGCACGTTGGCTTATAGCTCGCCTTCTTCCCAGTCCACGCAAGACGTCTTCGATAGCACAGTAGACGCCCTCCTGAGCCCTACGCAGCGTTCACAGCTCTTTAGCTTGCTACAGAAATACCAGTCCACGTTAGATTGTCACCAAGCGTCACTAGGCCGCACATCGACTGTACATCACGAGATAGACACCGGCACTCATGCACCACTGCGCCAGAGGCCTTATCGTGTATCCCTGGCAGAGCGCCGTGTTATTGAAGACCAAGTGAGCGAGATGATTGATCGTGGTGTGGTTCAAGCGTCTAATAGTCCATGGGCGTCACCAGTAGTCCTCGTAAAGAAAAAAAGATGGTTCCATCCGATTTTGCGTGGACTACCGCCGCCTTAATAAAATAACGCGCAGGGACGTCTACCCGCTACCACGGATCGACGATGCTCTAGATTGTTTACAAGGCGCTGAATATTTTTCCTCACTCGACTTACGCTCAGGCTACTGGCAAGTGCCCATGGCTCCCGCCGATCGCCAGAAGACAGCTTTCGTTACGCCCGACGGCCTCTATGAATTTAACGTTATGCCGTTCGGGCTCTGCAATGCCCCTGCTACTTTCGAACGAATGATGGACATGCTTATGTTACCTTGACGACATCGTCGTTTTTTCTCCAGATTTTCCCACTCATCTGTACCGTCTCGAACAAGTCCTGCAGTGCATTACCGACGCAGGCCTCCAGCTTAATTTGAAGAAATGTCGCTTTGGAGCTAAGCAGCTTACAATACTCGGACACGTGGTGTCGAAAGATGGCATACTACCCGACGCTTCCAAACTCCGTGCCGTCGCCGAGTTTCCCAAACCCAAGACTCTGAAAGAGCTCCAAAGCTTTATCGGGCTCTGTTCCTACTTTCTCCGTTTTATTCGAAATTTTGCTTCTATCATCGCTCCGTTGACTCAGCTACTCCGAGGTGACACAAGCCTTTCTACTTGGTCCGCACCTTGCGACGATGCCTTTACAACATTGCGGCGTTTGCTCACATTTATTTATTTATTTAACATACCTTACAGGCTCTCGTTAGAGCATAGGGTAAGGGGGGCTTACAGAAAAAAAGAAAGAAAAATGAGAACGTATACAGTTCAAATATACAAATAAATGCAACATAACAGCGACACTAATAACAGTAATAGAACATTGATTACAAGGAAAATACAGTCACCAAGTATATGCACATCCATACAAATGTCTATGAAATGATGCTAGATGTAGTGAGAGAGTAGTTTCTCGCGGAACACGTTGTTGTTAGTGACTGAAACTATCACGTCGGGAAGATCATTCCACAGTGAGATTGCCTGTGGCAAAGCAGATAAGTTGAACGCGCGTGTTCTGCCAAAAATACGCTTAAAACTGCGCTGATTTCGCATGCGTGCAGACATGCGATCCGGTGTGTGTAGAGGGAAAGCGCATGGATTTCTGCTATTAATGTACTTGTGAAACAACACAAGGAGGGCTATCTTGCGGCGGATATCCAATGGTTGTAAACCGATCTCGCGTTTAATTTGTGATACACTGCTGTGACATTGGTAGTTCTGAGTGATGAAGCGGGCTGCTCTGTTTTGAATGGCTTCGATCATCTGTATTAAATAGTGTTGATAAGGTGACCAAACTGGTGAGGCATATTCTAACTGTGGACGTACGAATGTTAAATAGGCTATTTTGCGGACGCTCGATGTGGAGTAATGGAGATTTCGACGTAAATAACCTAGTGTTTTGGATGCCTTGGAACAAATGGAAGTTATGTGGGAAGACCATGAAAGTTTAGAGTCAATAATAACCCCTAGATATTTGTATGATGTGGTTCGAGATACTTCGCTATTTTTAATTTTGTATGAAAAAGTGGAAATCGAGGTTTTTCGGGAAACCGACATTATTTTACATTTTGAAGTGTTCAAGCTCATTAACCACTTATTACACCAACTGCAAACGAGGTCTAGGTCACCTTGAAGGGCCTCATGATCAGAGGGAGATGTTATGGTTCGATAAATGACACAGTCGTCTGCGAACAGGCGTATACGGGATGAAATGTTAGTCGGCAGATCGTTGATGAAGATTAAAAAGAGTAGAGGGCCAAGGACGCTACCCTGCGGCACTCCTGAAGTGACTTCTGCGATATCTGAATGAGAATCATTTGCAAATGTGAGCTGTTCACGAAATGAAAGAAAATTTCGGAGCCATGATAGCGTTAAGGAGTCCAATTTAAGAGAAGACAGTTTGGAAATCAGACGACAATGGGCGACACGGTCAAAGGCCTTCGAAAAATCGAGGAAAGCGCAATCTGTCTGTGTGTTCATGTCCAAGTTAGTCTGTAGATCTGTCGTGAATTCAAGTAGTTGTGTATCGCAAGAGAAACCTTTCCTAAAGCCATGTTGGGTGGAACTAAAAAAATCGTTTGATTCAAGATGACTGTAAATGTGAGAAGCAATGATATGTTCAAGTAATTTACAGCTGATAGAGGTTAACGAGATGGGACGATAATTTTCAACCTGATCTTTACATCCTGCTTTAAATATGGGAATAACTTTTGCGACTTTCCAGTCCCTAGGAAGCTGACCGGTACACAAGGACTGTCTGAAAATGTGAAATAATATTTGAGAGGACGTGGGAATTGTATTTTTTAGTATCTTTGAATTGATATTATCTAGACCACTAGAAGTAGAAACTTTGAGGTTGTTGATTAGTTTAGTGATGCCCTCAATGTTAATATCTACGGGTGCCATGAAAGGGTAATCAAGTTCCGGAAACTCAGGAATGCTAGAATGATCTTCCCGTGTGAAAACAGAAGAAAAAAATGTGTTAAATGCACTTGCACACTGGTCTCTTGGGAGAGGTAATTGATTTTTGCCTTTAAAAGTAATATCTGTCACAGCAGAAGCTGGTGATAATTGTTGCCAAAATTTTCTGGGATTGCATTTTAATAATGAAGGTAGGTCATGTTTAAAATACTTGTCTTTAGCAGTGAATAACGCAGAAGTATAACTTTTAAGACATTCCTTATATGAATTCCAAGCAGAGGCACTACAAGCGTGCATCGCGGTCCTATACAGCCTTTTTTTTCGATTCCTCAAAGTTCGCAAATATTTGTTAAACCATGGGTTTCTCTTATCATTAGATATGGCAATTTCAGGGACGTATTTGTCGACTAATAAAGTAATCTCATCTCTAAACAATGACCAATTTTCATCGACGGTACGACTTGGCAATGAGGGCAAGAATGTGCTGTGATAGAATTCTTCCAAGTCAGAATTCATACAACTATAATTGGCCTTACTGTAGTCTCTAATCACTTTTTTAGTTTTACCCGCAACTTTGAGAGGAATGTTTATTGATAATTGAATGAGCTTATGGTCACTAAACCCTTCAAGGCAAGAGATTTCGCCTACATTATCAGGATCTGAGGTAAGTAATAAATCCAAAATATTATTGCCCCGTGTTGGCTGGTTGATTATTTGAGCGAAATTAAAATCAAGGGCAAAATTCACAAAGTCAAGAGACATTTTTGAGGTGGATGAACAATTGGTCCAGTCAATTTGTGGTAAATGGAAGTCACCAAACAGATAGACATTATTAGTGCGGCATTTCTCAATAGCTAATGTGGTGCTGCTGCGAAGGTGATCTATAAACGATGGTTCAGAATCGGGAGGACGGTAACATACGCCTACTAGTATTTTAGTGGCACAAATCGTGCACGCGACCCAGACAATTTCTAAGTTTGAGTTTGTATCAATGACAAAAGTAGGTATCGATTTTTTTATAGCAATAAGGACACCTCCCCCACGTTTGCTTTGACGATCACGCCGGAAGACGTTATAATCGGCATTCCCGTGAAGAATTTCGCTGTCATCAACATCCTGAGTAAGCCATGTTTCAGTGAGCAGGAGGACATCAGTTAGGCTATCTTCTAAGAATGAACAAATGAGATCACGCTTGCGCAGTAAACTGCGAATGTTAGTAAAGGAAACACATACAGCCGGTGCAGATTTACTCCGAATTTCTCTAGAGACATGCGCACGCCTATGCCTCAGCTATCTAGCAGACAGCTTGACTGCGTGAGTAGCACTATCATATATGTACGTTTTATCGCCCATGCGCAGACGATCAACGACGAGCTTGTAGGGCTTGTTTTCATTTTTGGCAAATTCGATTAGCTTTCTTCTGGCTTGTAGCGTGGGTAAAGAGAAATCTTCACGTACTGAAAATGTCGATCCCTTTAGTTTATAAGCTGAAGCAAGAACGCTCTGCTTATCTTTGAAAAAAGCAAATTTTGCTATTATAGGCCGGTGTTTGCCAACAGCAAAGCGACCAAGTCTGTGAACTCGTTCAAATTGCGCGGCACTTGTATTCTTCTGTAGTTTCTCCGAGCAAAATTTAATCACCTTCTGCTCAGATGCATTCCAGTCCTCGTTTTCATCATCTTCTATTCCAAAAAATAGCAAGTTACAGCGCCTGAGTCTGTTTTCCGTGTCATCACATCTGGATGTGATTTCCACGAGTTTCTTAGATGGAGGACATAGCGGAACTCGAAGTGGCATCTGTGGTATTTGAGGAGTGTAGACTGCCTTCCAGCTTCGACACCCTCTCTGAAAGAAGCTTTACCTCAGCGTTCGTGTTTATATGGCCTTGTTTTATGCCCCTGACCTCCTCAAGTAAAGCAGTTTGAGTAGCTTCAATTCGACGCACTGTATCGAGTACCGCACTATCCGATTTGGGCTCAAATGTAGGAGAACCGGTATTACCTTCGAGTACTGACACTCTATCCGATATGCTTCTCAAATCAGCTTCTATGCGCTGCACAGTCGACAAAACATTACTCAACATATTTTCCATTTGGCTCCAGGCCCGGGATTTAACTCGACGTCACCCGACAACACAAGCAACAACCCTAAGTACGCTGAGTGCACATTTGACAGGCAAGATAACACTCGTTTCATAGCACTGCAAAGTTCAGGTGGGCACGACAACGCAACAAGACAGTAGTCATTGCTTTTGCAACATGAAGCATTTGCGAAATATCTAACCTGGAAAAGCAGCATATTTAAGTGCCTTGCGCAGTAAACTGCGAATGTTAGTAAAGGAAACACATACAGCCGGTGCAGATTTACTCCGAATTTCTCTAGAGACATGCGCACGCCTATGCCTCAGCTATCTAGCAGACAGCTTGACTGCGTGAGTAGCACTATCATATATGTACGTTTTATCGCCCATGCGCAGACGATCAACGACGAGCTTGTAGGGCTTGTTTTCATTTTTGGCAAATTCGATTAGCTTTCTTCTGGCTTGTAGCGTGGGTAAAGAGAAATCTTCACGTACTGAAAATGTCGATCCCTTTAGTTTATAAGCTGAAGCAAGAACGCTCTGCTTATCTTTGAAAAAAGCAAATTTTGCTATTATAGGCCGGTGTTTGCCAACAGCAAAGCGACCAAGTCTGTGAACTCGTTCAAATTGCGCGGCACTTGTATTCTTCTGTAGTTTCTCCGAGCAAAATTTAATCACCTTCTGCTCAGATGCATTCCAGTCCTCGTTTTCATCATCTTCTATTCCAAAAATAGCAAGTTACAGCGCCTGAGTCTGTTTTCCGTGTCATCACATCTGGATGTGATTTCCACGAGTTTCTTAGATGGAGGACATAGCGGAACTCGAAGTGGCATCTGTGGTATTTGAGGAGTGTAGACTGCCTTCCAGCTTCGACACCCTCTCTGAAAGAAGCTTTACCTCAGCGTTCGTGTTTATATGGCCTTGTTTTATGCCCCTGACCTCCTCAAGTAAAGCAGTTTGAGTAGCTTCAATTCGACGCACTGTATCGAGTACCGCACTATCCGATTTGGGCTCAAATGTAGGAGAACCGGTATTACCTTCGAGTACTGACACTCTATCCGATATGCTTCTCAAATCAGCTTCTATGCGCTGCACAGTCGACAAAACATTACTCAACATATTTTCCATTTTGGCTCCAGGCCCGGGATTTAACTCGACGTCACCCGACAACACAAGCAACAACCCTAAGTACGCTGAGTGCACATTTGACAGGCAAGATAACACTCGTTTCATAGCACTGCAAAGTTCAGGTGGGCACGACAACGCAACAAGACAGTAGTCATTGCTTTTGCAACATGAAGCATTTGCGAAATATCTAACCTGGAAAAGCAGCATATTTAAGTGCGCCGTTTTCGCTGCGGTGCCGTGCCCAAGGAAGGTTGGTCTCGGTGGGCGTATATATGTGTTCGCTGCGGTGCACATCCCAATGGACGCGTCACTGTACGACCAGGGTTGCTTGGCGAGGCTCGTGATGTCGAATGAACTTGGCTGCACGGGTAGATCCGATGCTGCAGGCGCCAGTAGATCCATTCGGCTATTAATCCAAGCATTTGAAGTCGAAGCCAAGTTGAAGCAGGGCAGGACACAGGAGAGCATCGCCTGGAAAAGCAGCATATTTAAGTGCGCCGTTTTCGCTGCGGTGCCGTGCCCCTCCTGTACTGCGTCATTTCGACCCTACGGCCCCAACAGAAGTTCACACCGACGCCAGTGGCGTGGGACTTGGCGCAGTGCTTGCACAGCGGAAAAATGGGTATGATGAATACGTAGTAGCCTATGCGAGCCGTACACTAACGAAAGCGGAATCCAACTACTCCGTCACTGAAAAGGAATGTTTAGCTATTATATGGGCACTTGGGAAATTTCGACCCTACCTCTACGGCCGTCCCTTCGACGTCGTTACCGACCACCACGCCCTATGTTGGTTATCGACATTGAAAGATCCATCTGGCCGCCTTGCTCGTTGGGCTCTACGATTACAAGACTTCGACATACGCGTCATTTACCGCTCTGGTCGTAAACACACAGACGCGGATGCCCTCTCTGGTTCGCCTACACCAATTGACACGACTTCCATCTCAGTCCTCGAACCGGTATTTTCGTCGCCAGTGCCCGTCAACATGGTCGTGGAGCAGCGCAAGGATCCGTGGATCGCAGCAATCATGGACTGTCTTTCGGACGCTCCAACAAATCCACCGTCACGCGCTATTCGCCGCCAAGCGTCTCACTTCGAATTGCGGGACGGCGTTCTCTATCGCCGCAATTACCTTCCTGATGGCCGTAAATGGTTGTTAGTCGTTCCCCGTCACCTGCGCACAGATGTATGCTCTGCTCTTCATTCGGACCCGCAGTGTGCCCATGCTGGCCTCTTAAAAACTTACGCCAGGCTTCGATTACGCTTTTACTGGCGCGGCATGTATGCCTTTGTCAGAAAGTACATTCGCTCGTGCACAGCGTGCCAGCGCCGCAAGCTTCCTGCTCCTCGTCCTTCCGGTCCTCTACAGCCCATCCCTTGTCCGTCTAGACCGTTTGACCGCGTCGGCATAGACCTCTACGGCCCTCTTCCCTGCACGTCAGCTGGCAATCGATGGATTGTTGTGGCTGTCGACCACCTCACACGTTATGCCGAAACCGCGGCACTGCGGACAGCCACAGCCCGCGACGTTGCATACTTTCTCCTGCATCACTTCGTACTTCGTCATGGTGCGCCGCGGGAACTTCTGAGCGACAGAGGGCGTGCATTTCTTTCAGAAGTTCTTAGCGCCTTGCTCACTGCATGCCGTACCGTTCACCGCACTTCTACAGCTTATCATCCGCAAGCCAACGGCATAACCGAACGGTTCAACCGCACTCTGGGCGACATGCTATCCATGTACATCGCGTCGGATCACACCAACTGGGATCTAGTTCTGCCGTATGTCACGTACGCCTACAACACCGCCTCACAGGCCACAACGGGATTTTCGCCATTCTTCCTTGTGTATGGCCGTGAACCTACTTGTACGCTGGACACCATTCTCCCATACCGTCCTGACCCTTCGGAGGGCACACCACTGTCCGAAGCCTCGAGATACGCCGAGGAGTGCCGTCAGCTGGCCCGTTCGTTCACGGCAGAAGGCCAAGGCCTCCAGAAGTTCCGCCGTGATGATGACCGTCCTCTCTGCACCTACCAGCCGGACTCACTAGTGTGGCTGTGGATACCTTCAACCACGCCTGGTCTCTCCTCTAAACTCGTCACCAAATACCATGGTCCATACCGCGTCGTTCAGCAGACCAGCCCTGTCAACTACGTTGTCGAGCCGGTGACGCCGTCTACTGATTTGAGGCGTCGGGGGCGCGAGACCGTGCACGTACAGAGGCTTAAACCTTATTACGATCCGGTCGTCCTCTCCTCCCCTTGAGTCGCCAGGATGGCTCCTTTTTCTCCGGGGGGGGGGGGGGGGGCAGTTGTAGCGAAGAGGATTGGTGAACCCTACGAACGCTCTATCATCATCGGCTCACCGACGAAGAGGAGCTCGCGCTCTTGGTGTCCGACGCTCGGCTGAGACGGTCGCTTCGCTGCTTCGGCAATAAACCGCCTTACAAAACCAAAATCGACGACCGGTTAATCACTCGGTATTTTATTTATTTATTTATTTATTTATTTATTTATTTATTTATTTCATTAACCACAGCGCCAATTGGCATTACAGTGGGGAGGGTTCGCAAAAAAATAGAATACAATAGAATACAATGCCGCACGTAATGCCGCACATCCCGCACGTAATCACGTAATGGCGTCCCACACAAGGCGAACAACACTCTTTACGTGCTTAACAGTGACATGTAAGAAATATGCACATCTGCGAGTCAAAAAGAAAGCATTGAACAGTTTGGCCCATTTGAGCACTGTGCCTTTGCAGCCCCTAAACGAAGCCCTGGTCTCAACATCCTCGGAAGAAGACTGGCGACGCTGTGACACCACACACCTAGTTGCAGGCGTTCGAGTGACCCTTTCGATCACGCTGACATGGTTTCTTGGCCAACAATCCATTAGATCACGGGTAATGTCATGAGAGAACCCTTCTGCACAGGAACCTTCTACACAGGTAGCAACAGCCTCTCTATTTCTCAAAGTAGCCTGCACCGAGCTTCTGCTGCCATCTTGTTGGGCTAGCTCCCTGGGCAGGTCATGTGTCTTACTCTTTAAGCCTTCTCCGTATTCTCTGCCAGCTGTGTCACAAATATTTTCACATGAGCACGCGACGTTCAGATATGAAGCGAAGGCTTGCTCTTTTTGGAGTAGCTTATTGGCACTCACTTGCTCGATAATGTGTATGCATTCTGATGCAGCAGCATGCGACGCGCCGAAAGAACCTGAGTGATTCTCCGCTGAATTCAGCCTATGGTCTTCGTGCATGGCTATAACACCGACATCCCTGGCATTTTTAACACCACAAGACCCAATACTTTCACTGCAGCTTATAGCACAGTCATTAAAGTGGCTCTCTGGACTAACAATCATTGCCCTTTTTCTAGAGCTTTCGATAAGTGTATGCCCCTCTTTAATAATCATGCATTCTTCTGCACCTGCTTGCAGAGGCGCATCACTTCCATAGGAACCTAACCGTTCCATCCTGTCACGTGAAGCTATGCTTCTCTCTGGCTCAGGACATTTCCTGACCTCGTTCTTACGCTCCTTGTGAGCGTTAGTATATCTCTCTGTAGGCATCGACGCCTCTTCGTGAAATTCACTGTGCCTCCCTGAGGCACCGCGGTCTAACCCGCCATTTAAGGAGCTTGCCCATTTCTGCCTCCCGAAGCTATCCTTTGCCTCGTCGAGCTCGTCTAAACTCCAAGTCCCTGGGCCCATAAAAGAGACATTGTCGACGCGCACGGAAGCACGAGCTCCGGCAGCGTTTTCCGCTTCTAACAACCGCATGCGAAGCTGACGGTTTCTCTCCTCGAGAGCTGCCACTTCACGCGCTAGTGCTAGCTCCTCGCGCAGCGCTTCGCATTCCTTCGCATTCTCTTCTTCAAGCCATGCCAAAAGTGCGTCTCCCGATAAACCGAGTTTCTCGCTGAGAATAACGAGCTCGTCTGCATCCATGTCGCAGTCGTTGTGAACTTTTATCCACACAGAAAACAGCCCCGCCCCACGTTGGGCGCCATTGTGATGGGGTTCTTTGAGAATTAGGTAAGAACGCACGTTGCGTCTGACGACCGCAACGCGTTCAGGAATACGGCGAGGCTGTTTTCTGTGAAGACTTTATGAAGAACACGAACGAACACGAGCACAGAACAACAAAAGACACTATAGGAGAAAACACTCTAACATGAGAAAAAAAGCATGCGAACGCGCAGGAGACCACGCAGCATAGGCAACAGTCTCAGCAAAGCTGATGCGCTCAGGAGGGGTGAGTCACAGGAGGGAAGAGTCGGCGCGAGCTCGCGGTCGTCGCTGTGCCTGGTCGACGAAAGGTGGCCGGCACTGGTGCGGGTCAGGGACGCGGACGAGGAGGACGTCGGGCACCGGCGTCGCGACAAGCGTTGCGTCGCCGCTCGGGGCTCCGAGAAACAGGGCAGCACTCGGGTCTACACCCGACGGTGCTGTCGGTGGCACAGGCGGCTGGTCAGGCGATCCGTGGACAGCATTGGGAGCTCGGTGCCAAGCGAAGCCATACACTTCGACTCTTGGCGGCCGCCAGGCACTCGGGACTACGCCTCGACCGTGTCCTGGTGGAGAGCTCCCGTGCCACGTCCGCGCTGGTTGAACGCCGCCTCGCTTCTCACTTCATGGCGCCTCGCGCCCCGCTCCACGTGCCACGCTCATCTTTTCTCCTGGCGGCCGGATTTCTCCGCCTTTCGTCGTCCTCTTCACCACCTCACGTGCAGAGCCGGCACTTCCCCGTGGCCGCTCTTTTCGTTGCGGGTTCGCCACAGCAACAAACACCACAGGCGCGCACTTCTCCCATGACAACAATGTAATATTTACTAATTACAACATTAATTAAACTTTTGTGATTACTGCAGAGTACGAGATTTAGCGACTGCTGATGACGATGCCATATGAGCCTTTAAAACAAAGAAACACGAATTGTATAAAGCTCTGCAGCGCCAGAAAACCTGAGCTTTTGCGGCAGGAAAGCGCGCATGTAGAACGCCAGAGTTCACGTGCGAATGCAACCACTGATGCTGACGTTTAGCAAAGAATGCGCCGGCGAATTACAAATGTACGGTGTCCTCGATGCTCTGCATATGCAGAAGCCTCCGTTATCTTTTGCTTATTCGCTCACTGCAAGACGCTGTCATCATAGACTACGTAGCCACGACCTTGGAAAGCCCATGCATATCGAATTGACTGGCGCGTGCGCTGGAACACTTCCCCAGCGGATGCTGTGTTCACACACAGCGAGTTCCATGCGCCAAAAAACGCTAGGTCGCTGGGTATCGGCGAATAATTATTAAATGCGAAGCATTTCTTAGCGGCGGCTTCTCCCGCGGCGTCGGCATCCGCACTCGCACTGCGCATGCGCGTCTCCTCCTTCCCTCTCTCCAAAAGCTGCGTGTTACTCTCTCCACTTCTCTCCTACCACCTGCTTGCGCTTATCCTGCGTTCCCGCTTCTGCTCTCGCGGCGCATGCGCTACTCTCCTCCTCTAGTCTCCTCTCCTTCAAGTGTGAATATAAAGCGGGTAGAGCGCTGCACGCGTTCAGTTCAGTGCTTTCTTCGGTTCACTCCGCTTGACTCCGTTGATGCTTCCGATGAAGTGTGATGGTCCGATCTAGTGTGATGGAAGCAACAGTCCCGTCAGTTAGTGAGTTGGCGCAAGCAAATGTCAGCATCAGCCCACAAATAACAGCAACGCGTTGGCAGTGCGCAGTGCAGATGTGGCGTCCACACCCGCAGTGCGCATGCGCAACCTCCTCCCCCTCCTCTCCTTGCCTCATCTCCTCTCCGAACGGCGCGCGTTGACTGTGGAAACGCTCTTTCTTCGATGAACGCTTTACCAGCTCGCAAGGAACGAGAACGCGCCCTCGCCCGCGAGAGACAACGCTGACGCAGGCAGCGTCGGCTAGCGTCACACCGATGCAAACGTGACACATAGTGAAACCGATGCAAACGCCGTGTACACCTCCCGTGCTGCTTCGCATCGCCTCATGGTTCCCTGTAGCGGGAGATGGTGTAATTTTTTTTCTTTTCGCCGTCTTGCGGCTTCAAATTCCTCAGTGCCAGGAACCTGAAAAGGCTGCTGATTAAAAATTGAATTTACGATCTTATTTGTTTACCGTGCAAACTACAAGTATCTTATGACTACTCAGGTGCGCCAAACCTGAGAAGTCGTTCCGCAAGAAAATAAGCTTTTTCTCTCTCTCTCTCTCTCAGGAAGCATATCTTTTGAAACTTGAAATCGTTCTCTGAAACACCCGGTATATAGAGCACCAGGACTTCATATCGTGCGTTACTGCACGAGCGGAAAATTCTATTCCTTGTCAGACAACGATAAAGTTTCGCTGACAGAAACAATACTGATGCAAATAATCTGCTCCCTCTCAATCATAACGCGAGGCCACTTCACGTTTGCTTTTCTAAAGAGAAGACTCATATCTGCAATCTTGGCTACGTATCGCGTGAAAGCCGTCTTATGGCATGTTAACGGATATGTTGCAACGCTCTCGAATAGCCGCTCATTTGTGCGCCGTCCTGTTTTCCCGAAGTAACGTGCGCAGGACAACGGGATTCCAGTTATGACACCGGAATTGCACTCAGCTTTTTTCCCTTGGGCTTGTTTTGACAACCATGTTTTGGCTTCTTTGTGGGATCAGTGCTTCTTCCTTCGTTTTCACAAATTGCCCTGTTTGCTATAATGCTGCTAATATAATCTGCACCTTTTCTCAAGCGGCTAATTTCCTCGCATTGACGGAAACGCGGTAGCTGTAGGGTATAACACCAATACAATAAGTTTCTTAGAAGTATACATAGGATTGGCTTTAGACTTGGATCCACCATACACCGGCTTTTAAAAGCTCGCCGAAACAAGCTTGCAATAAGTGTTATCCGACTTATAGGCGCTAATAATAAACACATAAGACGGTGGCGCGAAATGGAACAAGGACAAAACAGGAAGAAGCGACGTATACAAGCGCACTTCCTGTTTTGTCCTTGTTCCATTTCGCGCCACCGTCTTATAGTTTAACTATGCACCAACTAGCCCAGCAACAAATTTTAATAATAAACACCTGTCTTAGCAAGATCACATCTTACCAGTTTGAAAGGGCTGATACGAAAGGCGATAAGTGCATCATTTGCCCCGGCTGAACAACACCAACACGTGAGGTTATCAGTCATCGCACATTGAATGTTCAGGAGCTTAATAGTTTCATGTGTAGGTATTTGCACAATCAAAACGAAAGGGGAGATTCGCCTATGATTAGTGCAAATTCATCACACACATACGGAAACGCTGGCTACTACAACTGTTCGTGACGCATCCATAGCTACTCTTGTACTTCAGCCTGTGAGATGCCTAAGAAAAATGAAGCTGTCATTCTACACATTTGCTAGGTTTCATTCGATCTAAATAAAGCATCCACTTGAGACAACGTACTGACTATTTCTCTCAGCAAGTCTTCGTAATAATAATAATAATAATCAGCCTGTTTAGGTCCACTGCAGGACGAAGGCCTCTCCCAACGATTTCCAATCCACCCTATCCTGAGCGAGTTGGTTCCACTTTATGCCCGCAAACTTTTTAATTTCATCGCTCCATCTAACCTTTTGCCTGCCTCTGTTGCGTTTTCCCTCTCTTGGTATCCATTCCGTCGCTCTTACTGTCCATCTGTTATCCTTCCTCCTCATGACATGTCCTGCCCAGGTCTACTTCTTTCTTTTGAATTGATATAATAATATCGGCTACTCCTGTCTGTTCTCTGATCCCCTCCGCTCGTTCTTTATCTCTTAGCGTTACCCCTATCATTTTTCTTTCCATTGCAAGTTGCGTGCTCCTTAGTTCCATCTCTAGTTTTTTCGTTATCCTCCACGTTTCTGCACCGTACGTTAGTACTGGGAGAATGCAGTGATTGAATACTTTCGCTTTAGTGAGAGCGGTAAGTTTCCAGTCATGATTTCGTAATGCCTTCCGAATGCGATCCAGCCCATCCTTATTCTACGGATAATTTCTTTTTCATGGTTAGGAGTTCCTGTTATTAACTGTCCCAGGTATACGTATTCGTTTACACATTGTAAGGGTTCATTGTTGATTTTAAATTCCTGTTGCTTAGCTAGGCTATTGAGCATAACTTTGGTCTTTTGCCTATTCATTTTTAGCCCAATTTTAATACTTTCCCTGTTTAGGTCATCAATCATGTTTTGTAGTCCGTCTCCATCATTGCTAAAGAGCACAATGTCGTCTGCAAATCTTAAATTGCTGAGATATTCTCAGTCTATTCGAATTCCCTTGTCTTCCCAGTCTAGACGTTTAAAGAGTTCCTCTAAACATGCAGTGAATAGCATCGGGGATATCGTATCTCCCTGTCTCACACCTCTGCCGATCGGGATTTCTCTGCTTCTCTCATGTAGGAGTAGTGTGGCTGTGCAATCTTTGTATATGTTGTTTATGGTTTTCACGTATACGCCAGATACCCCTTGTCGACGTAGAGCTTCTAGAACTGCTTGTATTTCCATGGAGTCATATGCTTTCTCGTAGTTGATAAACGCCATATAAAGAGGTTTGTTCCGCGTACTTCTCAATTACTAGGTTGATAGCGTGGCTGTGGTCCATTGTAGAGTAACCTTTCCTAAAACCAGCCTGTTGTCTCGGTTGGTTAAAGTCGAGGGTTTCTCTTATCCTCGTAGAAATTACTTTTGTAAATAGCTTGTATATTACTGGGAGTATGCTAATTGGTCTGTAATTCTTTAACTGCTTTATGTCACCTTTCTTGTGGATAAGGATTATATTAGCATTTTTCCAACTGCGCGGTACACTATATGTCTTGACACATTTCGTGAAGAGCGATGCAAGTTTTTCAAGTAAAATATCTCCTCCGTCTTTGATCAAGTCGGCTGTTATACCATCCTCACCAGCTGCTTTACCGCGGGACGTGCCCTTGGCAGCTTTTTTGACTTCGTCAGCGGTTATACATGGAATTTCATTGTCCTCCTCAGATTCTATTTCTATTAAGGTTGTATGGTCTGTCTGAGAACTGTACAGTGCAGAGTAGAAATCTTCTGCTACTTTTACTATTTCGTTGAAACTGTTGATAACGTTACCTTGCTTATGATTTAGCGCATGCATTTTGTTTTTTTCCTAAGCGTAGTTTCTTTTCGACCTATTTAATGCTGGTGCCTTTTTCTACTGCTTTCTCTATTTCTCTCGTGTTAAAGTTTCTTACATCTCTTTGCCTGGCTTTACTGATTAATTTTGATAGTTCTGCGAATTCAATCTTATCTTTTGGCGAGGTTACTTCCATTTGTTGGCGTTTGTTTATTAAGTCCTTGGTAGATTGGGACAACTTACTTGTTGTTTGCTTTGCTGTTTTACCCCCGACTACTATCGCTGTTTCAAGGATTGTTTTCGTTAAGGTTTTGTTGCCCCGCCACGGTGGTCTAGTGGTTATAGCACTCGGCCGCAGATCCGAAGGTCGCGGGATCGAATCCCGGCCGCGGCGGCTGCATTTCGATGGAGGTGAAATGTTGAGGCCCGTGTGCTGTGCGATGTCAGTGCACGTTAAAGAACCCCAGGTGGTCGAAATTCCCGGAGACCTCCACTACGGCGTCTCTCATAATCAGAGCTCGTTTTGGGACGTTAAACCCCACAAATCAATCGTCCAGGTTTTGTTTATTTCTTCTACATCGTCACCGTTTTTGCCTAAGGCCTCGAACTTGTTGGTTAGAGCGACCTTAAGTTCTTCGTTCTTCGCTCTGATTGCCTCTAGATTGCATTTTTTTCTAGTAAATAATTTGTTGTTGTTGTTTTGTGGGGTTTTACGTCCCAAAACCAGCTCTGATTATGAGAGACGCCGTAGTGGAGGTCTCCGTAAATTTCGACCACCTGGGGTTCTTTAACGTGCACTGACATCGCACAGCACACGGGCCTCAACATTTCGCCTCCATTTGATCCCGCAACCCTCGGATCAGCAGCCGAGTACCTTAGCCACTAGACCACCGTGGCGGGGCTCTAGTAAATAATTTAGTTCTTGTTTTCTTTAGGTTAAGTACATTCTTTGCCCTTACTAATCTGTGATCGCTGCATTTTATCTTCCCCTCTACTTCTGTGTCTTGAATTATACCTGGTTGTTCGCACATTATAAAGTCGATTTCATTCTTTGTTTCCCCGTTAGGGCTTTTCCACGTCCACTTCCTATTCTTGTGCTTCTTGAAAAACGTGCTCACTACTCGGATGCGGCTTCTTTCGGCAAATTGTACTAGAATTTCCCCACGGTGATTCCTACGGCCGACGCCGTAGTTGCCAATCGCCTGCTCTCCACTTTGTTTTGTCCCTACTTTTGCGTTGAAATCCCCCATGACTACTGTGTATTGTGTCCGTACTTTCTTTATTGCTAATTCGATATCCTCGTAGAACTGCTCCACTTGTTCGTCGTCGTAGCTCGTTGTTGGCGCATATCCCTGGATTATGTTAAGTTTATATCGCTTATTTAGCTTAATTACGACGCATGCTACCCTTTCGTTAATGCTGTAGAGTTGAGTTGAGTTGTTTATTTACCACGTACAGTTTTACAGTAAGTGGTTGGGACAGGGAAAAAAAGCTGCATGAAGCAGCTTCACAAATGCCCCACATCCCCATGTTCACTGTGACAACAAAATGACAAAAGCAAAGTAAACCACAAGACAATTTAAACCAGCAATGCACATGCTTTACATCGGAGCAAAGAAGTTATACAAAGTTATACAAACCAGCAACGCACATGCTATACATCGGAAGAAAGAAGTTATACAAACAGAAATAATACTACGCACATAATCTAATAAAGCATATTTCAAATAGAAATATTAGCGTATGAACATTTTCACAAGTAATTTTTAATTTATTCAGTGTATTTGGCAAGCAATAACGCAGTGCCTCAAAACCATAATTTGCGCGCAGCCACGGCACATGCCAATGTTCAGAGTGTCGGTTTAGGCGCGTCGAAGTATTTAATTGTAAGTCAGCTAAACTACGTATATAGCTGCGACCTTTTATGGTATCAGATCTAAAAAAGATTACTAAGGAATATTCGTAGAGAAGGTTTAATTTGATTATTTTATGTTTAACGAATATTTGTGAAGTATGGGCGTTAAAAGGGAGGTTAGCAACAGAACGTAGAGCTTTTTTCTGTAAGATAATAAGACTACCTATAGATTGCTTTGTTCCATTACCCCAAATTAAGTTGGAAATAACTCAGATGTGATGTAAAAAGCGCATGAAATATCAGAAGTTTTTGAGGAACTGGCAATAGACCCCTGACATTTTCTCAAGACACCTAAGACTTTGCAAAGCTTGTTGTATAAAAATTCTGTATGATAATCCCATATCATGTGCTCCTGGAAAACAACGCCCAAAGATTTCGCGGTGGAAGACATTTCGATAATGCTGTTATTTAACATGAGATTATAGGATTCAGTGAGTTCATTAAGGGGGGATTTGGAGCGAAAAAGAACAGCTTTTGTTTTGGAACTGTTTATAAGTAAAGAATTTTTAAGGGTCCAGGTGTATATCTTTTGTAATATTGAGTTAGCTGTATTTACGAGATGACTAACATTCGTACCTGAAAAAAATAAGCTTGTGTCGTCTGCGTAGATTATGTATTGGGCTGAAGGGTCAACATGTACAATATCGTTTATGAATATGATAAACAAAAGGGGACCCAACATGCTGCCTTGGGGAACACCATCTTTAACAGTTTGCACAGACGAAATTGCCCTACTTATAGATACACACTGGTGTCTGTCTGTTAGGTAGCTGTCGATGAGATGTAGGGTTACACCACGAATTCCATAACACTGCAGTTTTCCTAATAATGTCTTGTGGTTTATTTTGTCGAAGGCTTTCGACATATCTAAAAATATTCCCAGTGTGAACTTTATGGCCTCGATATTTTTGAGAATCAATTCCTTTTGAAACAATAGAGCTCTTTCGGTTGAGAAGCCTGATCTAAAACCATATTGTGATTGAGTTATAACGGAATGTTTGTCGAAAAATTTCAAAAGTCCAGCGTGAATAATTTTTTCAATTCCTTTGGAAAAAAGCTGGAGAATTGAAATCGGCCTGTATTTAGTTAAAGTGTTGTTACCCAATTTTTGTGGATCACCGTCACCTTAGCATCCTTCATATTCTGTGGAAAAATGCCACTTTTTAAGGAAACGTTGTAAATGTGTGTCACACATGGACTAAGTAGATCAATAACATGTTTTATCGCTTCCATTTTTAGGCAATTTAAAGCCTCACTCTTAGACATCTTAAAACTTTTAAACACTCTTATTACCTCATCTTCATCCGTTGGAGAAAAAAATATTGATTCCTTGAGCGGCGCTGGTAAGTATTCAAAAGCACTTGTTTGATGCGAGCTTTCAGTTATAGATGTGAAGTATTCATTAAATTTAACCGCTAACTCTTTGCCCTTAATAACTTCATTGTCAATTACAAGTTCTAAACAATTTGTAGCTCTGCCTGGAGATATGATGGAGTTTAACTTATTCCACATTTACTTGCTATCGGAGTTGCCCTCAAACATAGAATAATAATAATTTCGTTTTGCTTGCCCTTGTACTTTACTAACTGAATTTCTGTATTTTTTAAACACCTTCAAATCATCTGGATTTCGGGTAACTAGAAATACGTGAAATAATTTATCTTCTTCCTTCATCATTTTTAGTATCTCAGTAGTCATCCGAGGTTTGCGAGCACGCTTTGGCTTTTTCAAAGCCCTAAGGGGAAAATAGTTATTGTAAAATGAAGTGAACGTTTGTATAAAATAGTCATAAGCTAAGTCAGCCGAGGACAAGGAAAACAACTTGTCCCACTTTGTTCGCTCAATTTCAACCCGAAAATGTGAAAGATTTTAAATTCACCGGTCGATAAAATATACCAGAAGTGGACTGTCTGGGCTGATAACGGTATTGGGGAGAAATAAAATATACAGGAAGGTGGTCACTAATCGCGGTAGATATAGTGCCTGAAAGTATGGAATCTGAGGACAAGTTTGTTACGAACAGGTCTCGTAATGTTGCACTCGATTGAGTAATACGAGTAGGAGTGACAATGACATTTGATAAAAAGTGAGAAACAAGTAGTGTAGAAAGATCCTTTTGCTTTTTTCTGTTTGCTAACATAACATTTAGGTCGCCTCCCAGTACAACGCTATAATTATGGTCATTAACGAAAGAAAACATCTGATCCAAAAACTGCATAAAGTTGTTAATGTTGCCATCGGGAGGTCTGTACACTGCCACAAATACGCAGTTTTCCACTTTAACAGATATAATTTCACAATCGTCCGAGCATTGACACCATTCATTTAACCGTTCACATCTCATTTCGTGTTTAAGGTACACGGCCGTCCACTTTTAGGGTGAACACGGCTCACCGTGGCCGCGCTCCGCGCAGCGCCAGCACGGCCGGTGCGACGGCGCATCGAAGCAAACCCGGCGCAGGCGCACAGGGACCTATGGGAGGTGCTTCGCGTCAGTCTTGGGCAGTAACTAGTTACTAGTAACGCGTTACCGGTAACTAGTTACTTTTTTCAGTAACTTATAACTGTAACTAGTTGCTTTTAATTTAGAGGAACTTGTAACTGTAACACTGTTACTTTTTCAACGGTAACTGTAACTGTAAATACCGTTACAGTTACTTCCTTTAAAAAAATATCCAGCACCAACACTTGAAATCAGGGTTCAGCGCAATCGCGATGTTTCTCTTAAATATTTATGACTATGTTTACCTCTGTATCTAGATAAATTTGCGAAATCTATCTATCTCACTAGTGGAATGCTTTTACGATGTATCGTTTGTATCGCGATGCTGTGCAGGACACGGACATCTCTTGGGTTTTTTTTGTTTTTTTTTTTGTGGATGTACTGACATGTTTCCAAGGCGGAAATTAAGACTTTTTTCTATGAAGGCCAGCGAAGCACCGCCGGTCAGCGACAAAACAGGGCGGGGAAGAGTTCTTCTCCCCGCCCCCATGCAGAGAAAGGTGCGCAACGCCGCTGTATGGTCGGCCTAAGTGACGAAAGTCACTGTTTTCAGAGGCCGGTGCAGCATCCTTGATTTTTTGCGTGGCCAGCCATTTTTTCAAGACCACCCACGCGGAAGCCACCTAGAAACAGACGCCTTTCAATGCCTCGCACACGTTCATTTCTCAAAGCGGCGGTACTTCCAAAAAGCACTTCCCAAAGTTCCGGCAGCAATGGCTCGAAGGGGCCTATCCTTTTTTTCACGCCTCGGGATGAGCTGCCATTTTATGTACGAGCGTGCAACAGTGCTTCGTGGCACCAGGTTGTCCCAACGTATTAAATGCGATGCATTTCTTAGCGAACTTTGGCGACTTTGAGCACATATATCTAGGTATCGATCTAGCCGCCTACGATTTTGTGCTCTCCTGGCCTTTTCGTTAATGGAATGTATACGAAAAGTGGTACGCAACAACATGACTGTATGACGAACATAAATGACAGGTCATAACATGAAATTCATGACGTGCATGTCATGAGCGGCATGATTTACGTGCCACGGTCTTGGTGCTCTTGCAGCCGTTTCGTTAAGTTGATAAAAACCAAAATTTGTATGGCGGGACAACAATGTATGACGACCATGGGTGACACATTCTAAGAACATGAAAATCGTGACATGCATGTCATGAGCGGCATGATTAACATGCCACGCGTTTCATTAATGGGATGTACACCAAAAGTGCTATGGCACGTGAACGACTGCATGACGAACGTAAATGACAGGCCATAGCACAAGAATCATGACATACGTGTCATGAGCGGCATGGTTTACATGCCAGTCGTGGTGGTTTTGCGGCCGTTTCGTTAACTTCTTATGTACCCATAATATAGCGAGACAACAAAGCAGGTCCATTTTACGTTCCTAATGCATGCTTTGCATTTCCTTGATTCCCACTGCACGTGGGATCTGCCTTTTTTTTCTGTAAATAGATTCCCGACAATTAATAAAAAAGTTGTTGCAGAAAATGAGACGTACGCAACGACTGCTGGTGTTGGGATTTTGAGTGAGCCCATTCAATTTCTTTTATCTGGCGCTTTGGTACGAGCAAGTTCAACTAACTGCACGCCTTCATATGTTTTCATTGAAAGAACTACATAATTTCGTTTGCGGTGTAATAATCTTGTACAGTAACGGAAAAGTAACGACGTTACTTTTTTGCAGTAACTGTAACTGCAACAAGTTACTTTTGGAAGCTGAGTAACTGTAACTGTAACATAGTTACTTTTCTGGCTTGGGTAACTGTAACTGTAACACTGTTACTTTTTACTGGTAACGTGCCCATGACTGCTTCGCGTCGTCCGCTACAGCGCGCCTCTATTGCTTCGCTGTGAAGCACGTTTCACTGAGCGAAGGCGCGCCCGAGGCAGCGTCGCGAGAATGCGCGCTTCACTAATTGGAGCATTTTCCGGCTAGCTTTGCCTGCAGATTGTGCACAGCCTGCTTAGTCACGCTTGAACAGGAACGAGCTTCTCAGCACGTAGCCGACTTAGCTGTATTTTTTTTGTTATTGGAAGTGATGAGGGTAAAAGAACAACGTCATTTTTTACGCACTCTTTATTAGGCCCGGGCTATTTTCTTTTACTGCGACAGCTGTTGGTGCAGTGCATCCACAGTAACCGATCATGCACGATTTTCGTGATTTGGATCCTGACGTCATGGGTTTAGCGCGCTATTTCGCGCATCTCTGGATTATATAACCAATTTTCATAATAGACCTAAGAAAGTGACCGACACCCTGGGCGATTCGATTTGCCGTTTTAAGTGGCCGATTCACCATCTCCGATATAACTCGCTGGGGATAGTTCTGCAGGAAGAGATCTACTATGTGCCGCCTTTTTTTTTTTTTTAATGGCACCCGCGTCATGGCTACTTTACGAAAGCGCGCCCTTTGAAATTAAGTAGTCCTGCACTGTTATAGCGTTTATATCGCCGAGGTGCTATGACAACCGGCAACCGAATAAAAAACTATTTTCGAAAGCTGATAAGATAATGTTCATGCAAGCCGACAGAAATGCTTTCAATCCACAACCTCTGGGGTGTTTCGCTTTCGATTTTTCACCTGTGGGCGACCAGGCACTTGATTGGGCAGCCGTTGGCAGCAGCGTGTCAGCATTGTAAGTTGATAAGAGATGGTCGCGTCGCTTAAGCGAAAAAAATAAGGGAGCGTGGTGATAGATCGGGCCAGCGCCCATAAGCATTTCTTTTGAAAGGTAAACGGTCCGACCTAACCCATCTGGGTCTGGCCGCGTTGGGGTTTCGAAATTGGCCACTCCGTTCGCCGACCACCGTCAGCTGGTGGGCCGCCCGTTAGATCATCGTGGCCGCGTTAGCTCTACACAGGGGAGGGCGACTTCCCCACGACCGCTACAGCATGACTTGTTCGCGGCCAGCGTTCCTTTGCCAGTATTCATATTTGGGTTTTACGTACTCAACTAAAAGGGGGGAGGGCCCCTTTCCCTCTCTACTAAAAAAAGATTATTCGTCATACTAAATTTATCTGGCGCTCACCCTTAATGGCGTTTCTAACGCGGATGCCATATGCATCGCTTTGGGACAGGTACCCCAAAACTAACAATTTATTAAGTTTTAGGGGAAATGTGCATATGGCCTCTTGAAAAGGTGAATGAAGTGGAAGCGAATAACGCCTTCCTTACTCGGCGAGACGCAATGTAAGCTATAGGGGACACACACTTCTATTATAGATTTTCCACTCCTACAACTTGTTCAGACTGACAGAAACGGCTTTCGAATGCTGCATGCATTGACTTCAAGGATAAAAAAAGAAGAAAGAAATGTCTCCGCCACTTATTTTACACGAGCCAGCAATGTTGCCGAAGAACTGACCGACGATTCCTCCAAATGAGAATGCTACTTCTTGAATCAGGTACGCATCAGCACCGCTTGGGCGGTTTTACGTAAAGTATGAAAACAAAAATAGATAGCATGTTTTATTCGATCCAGAAAGATGCAAATTGGTCGTAAATTACTGCAAATCCAGTTCCTATGCCGGAGAGAGTAGTTTTCTACATCACGTAACGCGATTCACACACCTAGAACCGACATTAACACGTCAATAAGGTAGACGCAGAGTAACGGAGATACCGTCGAAATACTCTGTTTTGCCCTCCTTAATGGAAGAACCGATGACAAACATGATAAAATATATATGCACGATCGAAAAATCGCCCTCTGAATTTGTGGTAACTTATGGCGGGTGTCGGTCACTTTCTTAGGTCTATTATCAAAATTGCTTATATAATCCAGAGATGCGCGAAACAGCGCGCTACACCCATGACGTCAGGATCCAAATCACGAAAATCGTGCATGATGGGTTACTGTGGATGCACTGCACCAACAGCTGTCGCAGTAAAAGAAAATAGCCCGGGCCTAATAAAGAGTGCGTAAAAAATGACGTTGTTCTTTTACCCTCATCACTTCTAATAACAAAAAAAATACAGCTAAGTCGGCTACGTGCTGAGAAGCTCGTTCCTGTTCAAGCGTGACTAAGCAGGCTGTGCACAATCTGCAGGCAAAGCTAGCCGGAAAATGCTCCAATTAGTGAAGCGCGCATTCTCGCGACGCTGCCTCGGGCGCGCCTTCGCTCAGTGAAACGTGCTTCACAGCGAAGCAATAGAGGCGCGCTGTAGCGGACGACGCGAAGCACCTCCCATAGGTCCCTGTGCGCCTGCGCCGCGTTTGCTTCGATGCGCCGTCGCACCGGCCGTGCTGGCGCTGCGCGGAGCGCGGCCACGGTGAGCCGTGTTCACCCTAAAAGTGGACGACCGTGTACATACATACACCACCTCCTGCTCTTGTTTTTGTATTTAAGTACACAGGATTGTAACCTTCGATGTTGATAACGTCCAAGTCATCACGATACCACGTTCCTGTAAGCATTACTACCAAAAAATTAAATTTAAACTGATCAAGAAGAGCAATGAGGTCGTCATCTTTGCAGCGTGCGGACTGCATATTGATATGAAGTGCAGCTAGGGGTGACCCGCACAGATTCTCGAAAATTGTGTTTACTTGACAGGGAGTAGAAGCCATCATATTATTGTCCATTTAGCAGGTAATGGCGATAAGTACATATAAACAGGCAGTAAGCTTACTGAGTATAACAAAGTAGCAGCTCTTGAATAGGATGCATAAGTAAAAGTAAATGAAATTACGTAGTAATGATGGTTTGTCGTTATTTACAGTACCACACTTTGGTTCCACAACGCTTGATAACCAATCATAGATAACAAACAAACGGTACATAATATTTAGAGAAATAGCACTATTCGAACTTGCAGCAATATTACAAGTATAGATCAAATATTCAGTTGCGTAGTACCAATTAAAAATAGAGGCAGTGGTTACACAATTTGCCGTATAGCATGCCAAAACTCTATGAAAAAGCATTAGGAATACATTTTCCTGTTTAGCAAAAAAAGAAAATATCCAAAGAAAAATAATAAACAGAATCACAACTAAGATGATCATTATAACGACTTGTTACACTACCCGCACCAAGTCCTCCTCACAGGTTATGCACAGAACTGCTGTGTTCTCTAACTTCCGCATCAGAATCTTTCCCTGTGACACCCAGATGAACTTTCATTTCTTTTCCTTCCTCGCTTGCCTCGCTTTAGCTAGCAGAATTTTGTTTTCGCGGCAGAGGTGCTCATTGATGTAGATGAAACCATCTATGTCGAACTCTAAATCCTTTGCATTCAGTTTACTTTTCTTTGTCGCCGAAAGCATTCTGTCTCTGACGGCTCTCGAACGAAGCCTCACGATCACATGCGGCCTACTCTTATCTTTAGATGGCACACGATGTACAACGTCTATGCCTTTGTCAGTTATGTCGGCCTTTAGACATCCCGCAAGTTTTTCAACTTCTCTCAGAAGATTCTCCTCTGGCACAACTGGAAGCCCCTGAATTTCCACATTCATATTTCTTGAGTATTGTTTACGCTTAGTTATCTCGCTCCTAGCCTGCTTCAGCTCTTTTTTTAGGAGTTCGTTCTCATCGCGGCACTGCTTGATTTCAGCCCTAACCATAGTGAGCTCACCCCGGACAGCCTGAACATCAAGCTTGAATTTTTCAATACCATCACTCAAGAACTGCACAGATTTTTGAAGACCAGCGATTTCCGACCGAACTTCTCCGTTCGAGGTAGTGATACCAGCAACGTCAGATTTAATGTCTGACGCAAATGTATCTAATTTAGTTACCAACTCGGTCAATACTTTAACAACCTCTTTTATGCTTCCTGGTTGCTTTTCAGCTATGGCTTTTGCAACATCGTTTAAGCCACATGGATTCATTTCACTGGTCGTCCCAAGTTTAGCAATATAGGACAACAACTCAGCGGGAGACAGAAAACACAGTCACAAAAATAAAACTTGGCGCAAGTAACATTTTACATCTCTGCATTAGCTTAGAGAGAAATGTAACGCTCAAGTAGCACTCGTGGCAGTAACAGCGACGGGATGGCATGGTACGCGAGAGCGCGCTATGAAAAAATACACCAACCTGCAAAGTTGTAGAAGAGTAGCTTAGTATGCGTCCACCCACCGTCGCCGTCGCTGCCAGTGAAAAAGATGCGCTCCCAGGAAACACCGCCCCCAAGATGAGAGCGATAATCCAAGTTGCGGCAGCCTTAACCAGAAGGCAGTTCCTGTGACGAAGTCTGGCCCTGGTGCAAAGCAGCAAAATATGGATAGCGATGAAATAGCTGGTATTTCAGCAGCCTGGTAGACCACTGCACCGGGCTCCTTACGGTCAGATTGGGTAGCCGCAGGCAGCTGCAAAATTGTAGAAGAGTAGCTTAGTACGCGTCCACCCACCGTCGCCGTCGCTGCCACAGTGAAAAAGATGCGCTCCCAGGAAACACCGCCCCCAAGATGAGAGCGATAATCCAAGTTGCGGCAGCCTTAACCAGATGGCAGTTCCTGTGACGAAGTCTGGCCCTGGTGCAAAGCAGCAAAATATGGATAGCGATGAAATAGCTGGTATTTCAGCAGCCTGGTAGACCACTGCACCGGGCTCCTTACGGTCAGATTGGGTAGCCGCAGGCAGCTGCAAAATTGTAGAAGAGTAGCTTAGTACGCGTCCACCCACCGTCGCCGTCGCTGCCACAGTGAAAAAGATGCGCTCCCAGGAAACACCGCCCCCAAGATGAGAGCGATAATCCAAGTTGCGGCAGCCTTAACCAGATGGCAGTTCCTGTGACGAAGTCTGGCCCTGGTGCAAAGCAGCGAAATATGGATAGTGATGAAATAGCTGGTATTTCAGCAGCCTGGTAGACCACTGCACCGGGCTCCTTACGGTCAGATTGGGTAGCCGCAGGCAGCTGCAAAGTTGTAGAAGAGTAGCTTAGTATGCGTCCACCCACCGTCGCCGTCGCTGCCACAGCGAAAAAGATGCGCTCCCAGGAAACACCGCCCCCAAGATGAGAGCGATAATCCAAGTTGCGGCAGCCTTAACCAGATGGCAGTTCCTGTGACGAAGTCTGGCCGGTCAGATTGGGTAGCCGCAGGCAGCTGCAAAGTTGTAGAAGAGTAGCTTAGTATGCGTCCACCCACTGTCGCCGTCGCTGCCACAGTTCATCTACGTTGCCCGCTATATCTTTGTGAATTAGGAACCCAACACCATATTCTCTCTTTTCTGGTAATCCTTTGTAGCTGACGACATGTCCATTGTTTAAAACTATGTAAGCTTCACCTGCTCTCCTCTTCACTAAGGCCAATGACGTCCCAACTAACTCCATCTAGTTCCTCGAGTAGTTCCGCTAATCTAGCTTCGCTGGAGAGGGATGTAATAATAATAATAATAATAATAATAATAAAGTGACCAAATGAAAGTAACGCAAGAAAAATTGTTAATCAAATCTATGTCAGCTGTCAAATCCCATTCTCCTGCGCCATATGTTACATCAGGCAAGCAGGTCAGTGCATAAGTGAATGGGTGCGGGAGTATTGTAACCAGGCTAGTAAAATGCGGGTAGATGTTTTCCTGTGCTCGTTGCCTAGGTGGTGGATATTAAGCCCCGCCCGTTATCGCAGGAACAAAAAAAAAGCGAAGTCACTAGCCATGCAAACTAAAGTGAGAATTTCGTTAAAATTAGAGATGACTGCACAAGTGAAAATAAGCTTTGACAAATCTTCTCCTTTCGATACATGCTTTAACGCATCGTGATCATCTGAAGTGCCTTGAGTGTTCGGTATCGCGCTCTCATTTGCCTCCTCACAGCTGAAGCATTCTTCAGATTTTTTTTATTTAAATACTAAAACCTGGGAAGGAAGAAAACATTACAGCCAGCTGTCCTAACATCATGATGTTGATATTGAAAAAAAAACAACACAATGAAAGCAAGTATAAACGAAGGAGAAACGGACAACGTAAACAATTAAGGCAGCCGTGTAGAGATATCTCTCGCTTATAAAGGATATTACCTTAATGGCTGGGTACCGCAGAATGCCAAGGATGTATTCCGTACAAATAGTCCTCTGCCGCCGCGTTCACCTGACCAGCGCCTCCTAGGAGGCGCTGACCTGACAGCGGTGGAGGTCTGACGAGAGCGAGCATATTGGCCTCGAGGGCCACCACTGGAAAGGCCGGCGCTGCTGTCGTTATGACGTAGTAGACGACACCACGTGACGTCTTCGCCGCCGCCGGCGAAGCGCGCTGGCTTTCTTCACCAAGCCGGTTACTTTTCTTCTTGCTTTTGCGCATAAAAAAAATTAACGGCACCATAGCACTTGACATATTCGACCGAGCTAGGCGTAATTTTCACGCGTATATACCCCTAGACGAGGCGTCTTGGCTGAAAAAGCTGAGAATGGGGAAACGGCAAGTGCTCATACATTTCGAGTTTGTGGGAAGCATTTCACGAAGTCAATTTTGTGCACGGCGTTGGAGCTGAAATATTCAGAGAGTCCGGTGTGAACTTTCTCGGACTGTAGGCATTCGAATTTACGACGCGTATTTGCGGATGTAGAGGAAACGTGTCTTGTTTATGGAGCAGCACCATCGCAAAAAATAACAGGCTGCTTTGATACTGCCATGATTCCCGATACTGTGCGCAGCGATACACGCGCGCACATGGCGGAACCGTATACATGAATTTAAGGTATAATTTATGATAAATGAGCTCGTGATGAATCACTGTTCCGCCATAATACCGGCAGAAGTGCTAAACCGGGCGTCCATTCTGCATGTCCATTCCTTTATGAATTAACGGACATGCAGGTTGAATCAGCAATAACAAGACCTCACATATATTGCCCGCTTAACAACGCGCCCAAAAATGGGGCGAAGGGCTGGGAAGGTATGCCGTGAACCACGTCTACAGCTGTCAACGCGAATGTAAATGTCACCTATTGCCCGTGCACCGTCCGCGCAAGTGCACGAGATGTAGCGCCTACTCGCTCTTGAATAAGTAACTTTACGCGGGATCTCTGAGGTATTTCCAGTGATAGCTAACTAAATTTCCCGAGCACCTTCTACGCGAGCGGCCTCATCACTTTCGTCGTGCATAGCACCGCGGGCACACGTTTCCGACAAGCGTGGACGATGCGGCGATGCCTCTTGTTCGCTCGCAAAATACTTTGCCGACATGTAGAACAGGTTCTTTTGCAGATAAGATACGCACAGGCATCTCTTGCAACACGAAAAAAAAAAAAACGTGTCTGAACAAGCTGCGACATTGTAGACGTCGTACACTGCGCGACCGATATCACGTGATGTCGTTTTCTACGTCACGGAGAGGTTCTGGCAGATGGCGCCACAGTATGTCCTCGAGGCCAATGCACCCGCAGGAAGGGGAGAGCTGCTACCAATTAAGCGTCTTTCGAAAGGCAGCAAAAAAGAAACATGCGGCGCACTCCCTTGTCCCCGCATCGGCACGGGGGGGGGGGGCAGTACCGGAAAGCCACCTTCCGCCTGGAGCATTGAAAATTGGAGACGGCACTTCCTGGTGGACTTGGAGGCACCAAGGCCTGGAGATCCGAAGAGTGCACAGACAGGTCTCGACACAAAAGACGGTGGCTTGTGGAATGTCCCTCTTTTTAGGGGCGAAGCTCCTTATGGCGTCACCCGATCGTCCCGTTATCGTAGTAACCACCGCTCGTTGAGTCTCCAATCCGGCCATAGATGGCGCTCCTTGTACTATAGAACGAATGCATATACGCTGAGAAATACGTTTTGGCGCGCGCTCGTTCGGCCTGGCGCCGCGGCCGCGCCGCTTCGGCCACCCGCGCTCGTACTGCAGGGTCCTCGCGGCGCTGCCGCGCCGCTTCGGCCTCCCGCTGTCGTACTGTAGGGTCCGCACGCCGCTGCCGCGCCGCTTCGGCCTCCCGCGCCCGCACGGCGGGGTCGCTTCTTCGAGCGCGAGCCGCCGCCGCCCTGCGCGCACGCCGCTCGGCAGCCTTGTCCATCCTCCGTCGACGAGCAACAGGCGCTCGTCGACGGAGGATGGACAAGGTTGCCGAGCGGCGTGCGCGCAGGGCGGCGGCGGCTCGCGCTCGAAGAGGCGACCCAGCCGTGCGTCTTGAGAGTGCCCACGGCACCGTTGACGAGACCGTCGAGAACGTCTATGTTGGTCGTTATCATGTATGGTTTGTCGATGACGATGAGAATTTCGCGAGAGAGGTTGGCAACGGTCCACTTCTCGGACCACAAAGCTGTGATAATGAAAGTGAAACGCCAACAGGAATTACTAAACGACCTTTAAAATAAAATTGTCTCAAAATGACACGTTACTCACGAGTTTCATTGGGGTGTGTGGCGAGGTATCTTTAATACATATGAGCTTCGCCCTCTCTCCATCATTCACCCCGTGGATATGCTGTCATTTTCCTTCGCTGTTCCCGTCCGGTCCTATCTTGCTTGCACGTCATGCAGAAGCACAGAAAAAAAAGAAAACAGAAGAAAGAAAGACCACCGCTTCGTGAATGAAAAGAAAACGGGAACAACAGAAATTCGTTTATAAAATTTCTAAGTCGATATCTCTGATTTTTGTGGTACTATTAAAGCATTTCTTTTTTTCACCAAGATGAGCGCATCGACGTGCTCTTAAAGTCCATACCAAAAAGGAATCCTCAGCGCAAATGGCTAATTTTATAAAAAGGTATATTGCTGACTTCAGTATTTATGTTTTTTAATTTGGTCACTTTGCACAAGATAGCTGAAAATAAATAGCCCCTGGTGACAGATATGCAGCTAGCGCTTGTTAGCGGACGAAAATTTAACCTACGTCTATATGTAATACAACGAAATAGCATCTCAACATTAAACTCGTTATGACTCGGTAAGTGATATAGATGCAATTATCTTTTTCACTGATGATATAGACATTTTGGCAGTTGCTAAGTATGCCAGTTGTTAGGGGTTTATCTCTGAAATGGTGGAAGTTTGTTGCAATAATTTCGCTCTCCGAACATGTGCTCCAAACAATGGATTTTCCTGAATTAGGCGGCCCCTTTCAGCTATATCTTCTGTACGATAACTACTCCTTTCGAGACTAGTTTATACCACGAATCAGGAATAGTTACCTATAGAATGGTACTGAACTTCACTCCTTCTACATCAAAATGAGACAAATAGTTGAAATAGCACACAGAGCTCACTCACCGACGCAGCCGCTACGTCCGTTATCCGTGGTTGTATTCGGTCACTTCACAACACTGGCACACAATTTGAGTTCCCTCGACGCCTGACACTGTAGATCACAACGTTCGCTGACGCTTTTCGGTGCTTGTAATGTCCACAAGATAGACGAAACCATTTCCCTTTTCGTAACATGGCAAAAGCCTTTGACAACTTCACAATGGTCTCGCGTCCGTTCGACGTGCTGGTTTTCACCGCCGCCATGTTAGATCTGGCTCCTGAGGCGCTCCCCTCGGTCGGGCTGCGACGTCGCTCCTCCGGCAGCCGAAACCCGTTCCGCAATTCAGGGGAAGTTTTTCGGCATGAGATGGGGGTTATTCGTCGATATCCACGGGGGTATTGTCAGGGAACATGCCCGTTATAGTCCCTAGGGAGTTTGATGACGGCATGTGCCTCATATACCCTCATCGACTGCGATGGGTGGGGGTACATGTTTTGGCCATGAGAGTTAGTGGGGGGCGTATACTTGCAGGACCTCCCAGCTAGGTATGTTTTCGTTTACAGTGTGGTGTATTGATGAGATTGCGAAAGTGATATGATTTTAGCAAGTACATATAGTCATCATTGGTCATAGGTATAATCATTGGTCATAGGTATCATATAGGTATCAATGGTCATATCACCAACAGTAACAGCAGATTCTCTGAAGCTCACTCGAAATCATTTTCACGTGTTTTAAGGAAGGAGCGTTCGAGGGACGATAAACTACGACAACAGCAATTCAATGGCACGTGCGCTACATGGCAGTCACGGAAGGACTGTAAATGAATGCTCATTTTTACAAAAAAGGCGACACCGCCCCCAAGAAAACGAGTCACGTGGCCGCGACAGAATTTTGTAATTGGGACGTCTCACCCCTTTTTAGCCGTGTTTCAGTGACCGCGATTACACAAAGGCGTTGTGGCTGCTAGGAAGTAAATGCGAGAATCTGATTAAGGTTTCTTCTTATACTGCGAATGTACTATGAAATATCGTCATGCCACTGCGAGTGCACTTGTCTCGTTCGTCTATGCAAGACATTAAGTTTGCACTGGGTACAGGCACGAAAAATTACTTATGCCATACTACCAAGGTCCTCTTCACATGTCACATGAAACGCGCAAGTCCTCACTTTTTCGCATCAGGATCCTGCCGTGGGCCACCCACAGAAGCTTCCATTTCATTTCTCGCTTTAACTCGGTAGCTTTCCCAGCAGAACCTTGTTCTCACGGCAGAGACGCTCATTTACGAACACCGGCTCGTTCCTCTCAAAACCAATAGTAGACCTATTCAGTCTATGTTTTCTGGCTGCTCTCAAGGTCCTGTGGCGTGTAGATCTACACAAGAACTTCACCACGACGTCGGAAGGGCCACTGCCTCGCGTTGGTACACGATAAACAACACGAATTGTTGACAGTCAAAGATGTAGCCCTCCTCGGGTACCTGTGGGATTTCCTTCAGTTCAATATTTTCTTTTCCACTCATTGTTTGAGCTCTGGAGTTTTCTCTTTGGCACTCTGCGCTCTGTGTCTTTTGCCTCCGAAAGTTCCGAGCGCATACTTTTTTATTTCATTTCTGAAGTCTTCAGAACCCTCATCTAAGTGCCCCATTGACCGTGTGAGAGCTAACAATTCAGCCTTCATAGCATTGATTAGTGTATCATGATTCATAATTGTAGGTCAGATATATCCTTGACTGCCCAGTCATTTTCATCAGAGCTTTTGAGACTTCCTTGATACTGCCAGGTCGGCAGGGATATTGCAGTGAGACAAGACAGCTAGTGTACATGGCATGATTGCATTGCCACCAAACGGCAACGAAAAAATTCAAAGTATATGTTTTACAAGTGTAGCAGCTTGGGCTGGTTGCTTTGCGTTCATGGTGGCGAGTTTTACAGCGCACGAACATAGGAAAAAATGCGACAGAGAAGAAAAAGCGCTGACTTCCAACTGATCTTTATTTTGCAGAGCAGGAAGATATATACATACAAAGACGTAGAAAAACATCAAAAATAACAAGCCTAGTCAACATACTGTCAGTCAAATAACATGTGACACGTGTTCGCGATTGCCCCTCAGCCCGGCCAGGTAATCACGCTCAAACCGTGATAGTGCAACGGATGGGGTGCTTACACATTTGTCGGCTAACCTGTGTATCATTTCCGCTTCCATTATCTCGCGGGTAAGCTAAGACCGATGACTTGCCACTATCGTACACTGATCAAAGAGCGGCCTGCAACCGCAGTCCCGGCAATGAATGCCAAGGTGCCCTTGCACCACACTGTGCACGTTGTTTCGGTGCTCGCGCAGGCGGTCGTTAACGCACCTGCCGGTCTGGCCGACATACGCCTTTCCACACGTCAGTGAAATTGAGTAGACGACGGCTACTGCGCAGGGGATGTAGCGTGACCTGTGCGCTGCAGACGAAGGGGCAGAGTTTGCACGAGGTGCGTTGACCCGCTTGCATAGTTTCTGCAACTTTTCAGGTGCAGAAAAAACTACCTGAACGCTGGCTGCCTGCCCAATCTTCTTTAACCTGTGCGAAATGCTGTGCACATACGGTAGAATGACTGGCCGGCTCTTTTCAAAACTGCTGCGCTTTTCAGGCCTTTCTCCTCGCTGAATAACAGTCAGCAGCTTTTCTGCCACCGAAACAAGAAGGGGTGCAGGATATCCGGCTTTTGCCAGACGCTCCACCTGTACAGCAAAACTGCAATGCACAGTATGGGGGCATGACTTGTTTAGGGCGTCGGCAAGCAAAGGTTGGCGATACTCCGCTTAACCAATTTTGGCACCCATTCTCAGCGACATCTTTCTTCCTCATCACAATCGTGTCTTATCAAAAAAGCTTGATTAAACCGTTATTTTTTAAAGTTTGCCGTTTTGTTGACAATTATTTAGTGCTTGTTAAATGTGGTGGTCAGGATTTCCAGAGCATTTCATCTCATACTTTGCCTATTTTCCAGGAGCGCTTGCAGCCGCTCCTTCTCACCCATGAATTTCCCATTAATAACAACCTCAGATTTCTCGATTTGAACATATCAACAGAATCATCCCATGTTTGCTGGATGTATGAGCCAAGATGCGGGAAACCGCTTTTTCCATTCAGCTCGGCCCGTTCAAAATTGGTTAAGCGGAGTATCGCCAACCTTACGCAACCGAAAGAGTGTAGTATTGAGTTCTCGCTCTTTTTTCACTCTTCGCGACAAAAAAGGGTTGTTGCTGCGCATTGGGTTGAAGTAGCAGCTTGTGTACTCCGCTGTATCACTTACACACATGAGAGAGAGAGAGAGATGAAGAGAAAGACAGGGAGGTTAACCAGATATTAGACTCCGGTTTGCTACCCTGCACTGAGGAGAAGGGGGAGGGGGTTAGAAAGATGACAGCGAGAGAAGGTACAAGATTCCAGACAAGCACAACAAATAAAACACGCACACACACGCACACACAAAGAACGTTCCACTTAGAGACGTTCGCGAAGGCCGGTAGATGTCAAGAAGCGCAGTAGCGCTTGCATGGCCTTCTTCTGCGATGGGTGGTCTGGACGATGACGTAGGATGCCTTCTTCCGACAGTGGTTGGTCGTCCAGCTTGCTCAGTGCATGCTGAAGTAATCGCCTCTCTGCACTATACCGTGGGCAGTCACACAAAATGTGCCCAATTGACTCTTCGTGACCGCAGTGGTCACAGGCTGCGGTGTCGGCCATCCCTATGCGGAACGCATATGACTTTGTGAAAGCGACGCCCAACCATAGTCGGTATAAAAGCGTGGCTTCTCCTCGGCAAGTCTTAGGTGGGACTCGAAGGCTTAACGTCGGATCGAGAGAGTGAAGTCGGGAATGTGTGAAATGTGTGCCACCCCATTGCGATACAGTACACTTGCGAGCAAGCAGATGAAGCATCCGTGCCGCGTCCGTCCTCGACAATAGTATGGGTACTTGTTTGTCCATATCATGAGCAGAACGGGCGGCTTGGTCGTCCCGTTCATTGCCTATAATTCCGCAGTGACTTGGAAGCCACTGAAAAGATATTTTGTGGCCTGCCTTCCCTGTATGCTGCAGAATCTCTGTAACCTGGAACACCAGCTGTCCATGCGGTCCGCGGCGTAGAGGAGACAATAGGGACTGCAATGCCGACTTGGAGTCGCAGCAAAGCGTCCATTTCTGTGGCGCTTCATCTCTGATGAAATCAAGGGCAGTAAGGATCGCTGCGAGCTCTGCTACCATCGATGATGTCGGATGACTCGTCTTAAATTTTAAGGTTGTAACTTTCGCGGGTATCACGACTGCTACAGCGGAACTGTCTGGGAGCACTGATCCGTCCGTGTAGATATGCGTAGAGTCCCGGTACATCTCGTACAACAGAAGTAACGTAAGCTGTTTAAGCGCTGGTGATGATAAAGCGGCTTTTTTCTTAATTCCAGGAATTGTCAGGTTTATTTCCGGCTGAGCGAGACACCATGGAGGAATTGAAGGTCTCGCAGCAGGGGTGAAAGAAGTTGGTAACGAGTCACCATGTGCGGTTATCGTTTGGCTGAAAGAGGTGCGTGGTCTGTTCACTGGCAAAGAAGAGGTGGTGCCGAGGGGTCCTGGCAAGATGCCTGATATGTGTCCTCAGCGCTTCCATGTCAACTTTGGTCTTGATAAGGTGGTCTCTAGCGATTGCTATTGTCGCCACTGTTGATGCACTCCGTGGTAGGCCTAGGCAGATCCGGAGCGCCTGAGCCTGCACACTCTGTATTGTACGTAGACTTGTTTTGCCCGTGTTCGTTATAGCTGGCAAGCTGTATCGCAGAAAGCCGAGAAAAAGCGCCCTGTATAGCTGCAGCATAGCGCGTGTCGACATTCCCCATGCTTTTCCACGGAAGAACTTGAACAAGTGACAGATGCCCGTCAACCGCTTTTTTCATGTACGATACATGAGGGCTCCATGACAAATCTCTGTCAATTATAACAGCGAGAAATTTATATGTTCGAACGCAGGGTATGATTTGGCCACTTATCATTACGGTGTAGTGAGTCATAGATTTGTGCGTAAAGGGCATCAGTACACATTACTCGGAGGAAATTTCTAGCCCTCGACTACGGAGGTAGATAGCAGCTTCATTAGCAGCTCTTCGAATTCTTGCTCGCAACTGTAACCTCGTCACTGCTGACGTCCATACGCAGATGTCATCAGCGTACATTGACAACCTGACCGTGCTTGGAACGTGCTGAAGCAAAGCAATTAATGTGATGTTAACTTACACACATGCATGCGTTTAAATCCTATGCATGTCATGTACCATGAAACGCTTGGAAGGCCTTTAACTGGCTCAGTTAGTCAAGCTATGTGAATGTACATGCCGCTTGAGAACTCTCATGATATTTGACAGACGCCTGTACTAAGTAAACATTTTAATACTCAAACGCATCGCTTTCTTCGCATCGTTACTTGCGTGACCGTGACTAGAAAAGCTTTCTTTTTTGTGCACATAAAAATAAGATGTGTTCTTCAAACGAAAAACGTTTGCTATTTTCCGTCATGCTCACAATCGCATATAGCGAGCCGATATCGCTGCGGTACTGCATTTACACGTCGATGTTTTTCGCTTGACCTATTCAGAAAGACGCTAAGTGCACTTGGCCGTATACTTGCAAATGCACAGCAGCACCCAAACTGAAAAAGAGCCAGGCCTGCGCGGAATCGCAGGACAGTGACAGCGTAAGCTGAAGGAGCGACCTTCCTAGAGGCCATTGTAAACGCTTGGGGAAACTAGTACAAGTACAGGCGGGTATCCCCTGCGCCATAACTCTGCGGTTTGGGCTCCTCTCTGCACAGCGGTCTGCTGTGCCCGACGTCGCCCTACGGCAGCCGCGCGCGTAACTCTGCGATTCACTTCTTCAGCAGCGGTCCGCATCTTCCGAGGAGGCGCCATCAGGTATATCGAAGAGCCATTTCAGGTTGCTGTCGGGGCTGCTCACGTCGCCTGTCACGTGATGCATGGAGCGATACGACAAAACTGCTTCACGAGGCAGCGCTTCGTAAAAACACATTGCGAAGGCTATGCGGAGGAAATCAGCGCCAATAGATGGCAGCAGTTGTCCTGTTCTTCACGAGGAGCGATATTGGTTACGGACACGGGCGGACACCGGCGGCGGCGGCGGCGGCGGTGGACAACTACGGCGCCGTTGTTGTGATGTCATAACAGCTTACGCTGTAATAACTGTGCTGAACCGGAGGTGTGACGATGACACGGCACGGTCAAAACAGAGGCGCTCAGTGAATTTAAGAATGAGCAAGGACTGCGGCGCAATGCCAAATAATGCTGTAACTATAATGCTTTTATGCTTGGATCAGAATACATTAAAGCATTAAACACTGCACCGGGTCAAGGAACAAACATACTGGAGGATATGTGTGGCGTGCGCGTGCATGTAAAAGCGCAGGGGCTAGCAGATGATGCAAGGAGCTATCCACACTTGGGAGCGTCGTCCACTGTGTTCGATCTCGAGGCCAATAGAAAGGTGTCTTACAGTCATCGGTAAAACTTTATTACATGGTGCACATAAATTGATGTTCTGCAAGCGTGGATGTATAGCCGAGCCGTTAAACGTGATGCTCACCTTTAGACTATGGATACCCGTTTTCGATTGGCGCTTCGCCGAGAACTTATATTTTCTCTTATCGTTTGCATTGTGTCTATCTGTCCCTCCCCCAGTTTTACTCTAGTCCATAGAGAGTTTTGTTACAATCGCCGGTGGAGCGCAATCATGTGTTTCCAAGTGCATGTCCTGAAAGCGTGGGTATATTGGCCTGGATGGATGGATGCTATGAGCGTCCCCTTTGTAACGGGGCGGTGACTTGTGCGCCACCAGGCTCGTAGAACTTTTTTTCCTCTCTTTAAATTTTCCTCATGCCTTTTAAATTTACTTCAATCAAATCGATCATACTGTAAAGAAGAGGACCGTGCCCGTTTTTGGACAAGACCGTTGCCGCAGGGCTGCGTCTAGTTGCACCTAATAAACACCTTAACAATACTATAGCAAAAACGGAAATTCATAGCCCAGTTCCCTGCCCCTTATGGCAGAAAGTCCATATTTTTTTTATAATTATTTTTGTCCGTTCTCTCTAGTTTTCTGCCACCAGTATTCTAACCGTCTCTTACTTATTCCAATCGCGGCTATGTTCAGCTTCCCGTTGTTCGCCCTAAAACCCAAGGCTTCCAGTAGGGTGGTGCCCAAAGGTGGATATTTCCGCATTCAATCAGAACATGCTCCGTCGTTTCCCTATCTTCCTCACAGCATGTGCATTTTTCTTCTTCTTTACTGAATTTCGCTTTATAAATACGCGTTCTAAGGCAGCCCGATCTCGCTTCAAACAATAAAGCGCTTCCTCTTGAATTATCATAAAATCCCTCCCTCTTTATTTCGTTTTTGCCCTCTCGGTAGTTATTCAGAGTCTGTTTTTTTTTCCATCGCTGCCCTCCAGTAAATCTTCTCCGCCTCTCTCACTTTTCCCTTTACGCTCTTTGTTGTCAGTTCCCTTAGAGCCGTATATTTACTGGTGAGCCTCCCAGTTCTCTTTCTCCACTGCGTGTCAACGCTCTTTCTATATAAATAGGGGAACACCTTCACTGCCCACCTACTCTCTTTCATATTCCGTAGCCTCTCTTCAAACCTTATTTTGCTCTGCGCTTCCCTTGCCTCAAAACTCGCCCATCCCATATCGCCCTTTACAGCCTCGTTTGTCGTTTTCCCGTAGGCACCCAACGCGAGGCGTCCCACAGTTCTTTGATTCACATCCATTCCTGATTGTATCTCTGGCCTCATGCACACCACTGAGTTCCCAAATGTAAGCCCCGGTACCATTACCCCTTTCCACAGACACCTAAGCACTTCGTACCTATTGTCTCCCCATAACGCTCTGTGCTTCATTATTGCTGCGTTCCTCTTTCCCTTTGCTGCCAAGGCTTTTTCGTGTACCTTCATGTATCTATCACCCTCATTTACCCATACGCCAAGGTACTTGTATTCGCTTACTCTCGGTATTTCTTGGCCCTGTATGGATACCGCCTGGTCGGTGGGATCATTGAATACCATCAGTCCGCATTTTGTTACACCAAATCCTAGTCCTAGAGCCTCGCCTTCCTTCCCGCATATATTCACCAGCCGTTGTATATCATCTCGACTGTCCGCGAATAAGACAATATCATCAGCATAAAATAAACCCGGAAGCATCTGCTCAATCATCACGCCGCCCTGTTTGTGTGACAGATTAAAACCAAAGTTGCTATCTCCTAGCGCTTTTTCCATTCTAACCATGTACAGCATGAATAACAGCGGCGACAAAGGACATCCCTGTCTCAGCCCCTTGCTAATATCAACGTTCTCTCTGCTACTGATTCCTTCCCATTCTATGCAAACTGTATTTTCTCGGTATATTTCCCTCAAAAGCTGTACGCAATCGTCGCCTATGCCCATTCCTTCCAAAATTTCCCACAATATTTCCTGATCAACATTGTCATACGCTCCAGTGATGTCTAGAAAAGCCACATTCAACGGCCTCCTTTCTATTTTGGATATTTCTATACACTGAGTAAGAACAAATAGGTTATCGTCTAAACGCCTGTCTACTGGAAATCCATTCTGAAGTTCTCCCAAAATATTGTTACGTTCTGCCCGTGCTTCTATTTTTAATTTTACTGCTTGCATAGCCATCCTGTATAGTACCGATGTAATGGTTAGCGGTCTATACGAGCGAATGCCTCGAGGACATACCGTGGCGCCGTCTGCCGGAACATCTCCGTGACGTAGGAAACGACATCACGTTATACCGGCCGTGCGGCGTACGACGTCTACAATGTCGCAGCTCGTTCAGCACGGTTTTTTCGTGTTATCTGCGTCTATCTTAGCTGCAAAAGAACCTGTTCTGCAGGTCGGCAAAGTATCTTGCAAGCGAACAAGACGCATCGCCGCATTGTCTACGCTTGTCGGAAACGAGGTCGCTCGCGTAAAATGTGCTCGGGAAATTTAGTTAGCTATCACTCGGAATACTCAGACATCCCACGTACAGATAGTTATTCTAGCGCGAATAGGCACTACATCCCTTTTGCTTGCGCGGTCGGTGCACGTGGGCGATAGGTGACATTTCGATTTCGGTTCGCGGTATACGTGGTTCACGGCATACCTTCCCATCCCTTCGCGTCATTTTTGGGCGCGTGATTCAGCGGCCAATATGTGTGAGGTATGGATATTGCTAATTGAGCCTGCCTGTCCATTCATAAGGGAATGGGCATGCAGAATGGATGCCCGTGGCACTTTTGCCAGTGTTATCACGTTGCAATAATTCATCACAACCTCATTTATGACCAGCACATTATATCTTAAATTGATGCATACGGTTCCGCCATGTGCACAGTATCCTGACTTATGACATAATCAAAGCATCCTGTCTTATTATTTTTTTTGCAATGGCGCTGCTCCTTAAACAAGACGCGTTTCCTCTACAGCCGCAAATACGCGTTGTAAATTCGAATGCCTACAGTCTGAAAAAAATGCCGCCCGCATCTTCCCACCGGGGGGAACTCGAGTAAATGCGTCGCAGGTGGTGGGGGTTTCACGTGAATGTTGCGTAATTGGGTATGGTTTGGGAATGCTTAATTGTTATTTCGTCTTTATTATTCTTATTTATTGAATGAAGGAGAAGCAAAGGCAAGGAGTGTAAAGTGTGTCATTATTGCTTGGTGCAGTCATTGTATTCGACGGCACCAAGGTGGGCGCTAGCGTCCATGAACATCGTCCGGAGCCGCGTCTCGTTGACGACGTTTGCACGCCGCTTCTCGCTCACGTACCTGGGGTCTTAAAGCTCGCTGCTCACGTTTCGCCGCTGCTTCACCTGCACAAAGTTCGGAATCCGCAGCTCGGCGTTGCCGTTTCGCAGAAGCGTCGCGTTGCCCGAGTGATGGATTGAATTCCGAACGCGCGCTCCGCCGCTTAATATACACACCGCCCGCGTTCGTGGGAGAGGAGAACGGGGGAGAGGTCCGCAAAGACGCCCTTGACTGAATTCCGAACGCGCGCTCCGCTGCTTATATATACACCGCCCGCGTTCGAGGGAGAGGAGTACGGGGGAGAGGTCCGCAAAGACGCCTTTGACTGAAATCCGAACGCGCGCTCTGCCGCTTATATACACACCGCCCGCGTTCGAGGGAGAGGAGTACGGGGGAGAGGTCCGCAAAGACGCCCTTGACTGAATTCCGAACGCGCGCTCCGCCGCTTACCGCCCGCGTTCGAGGGAGAGGAGTACGGGGGAGAGGTCCGCACCCCCACTGCGCATGCTCGGCTTGCTGAATGCACGGTGGGCCGGCACGAGACGAGCCGAGCAGTGGAGGTGTGGACGGCGCCGCCGAAGCGCGACATCGTGCGACTAAGAAATGCTCTGCATTTAAAAGTTCACGCCGTACTCACTGAACATTTTAGCTCCGACGCCGTGCACAAAACTGACTTCGCGGAATGCTTCCCACACTCTCGAAATGTCTGAGCACTTGCCGGTTTCCCCATTCTCAGCCTTTTCAGCCAAAACACTTCGTCTTAATATACGCGTGAAAATTACACCTAGCTCGGTCGAATATGTCAAGTGCTGTGGCGCCGAACAACAAAAAGAAAAATTGGCAGCGTATCTCCGTGCTTCGCTGCAAATGTCGTCGAAAGATGATAGTCTTCTACCGGCCGTACTACATGAGTCCCGGTTCATCTGCGGTTCGGCACGAACTTCGGGCGTTTCCTGGGCACGCTTGAGACAACGGGCATCGGCACGCCGGCGCTTCTCCGCTGAAATCTGCTCGTCGGTCTTTTCCCTGCGCTGTCTGGGAATGTCATGTTCTATGTCAACAAACGTTCATTTATGTTTTGGCTTGCCTCAGACAGCGCCCCGTCTATGTTGAATCGGCCGCATGTGGCTGGCATTGATGAAATGGAGGCAGCACCAGCTCTGCGTGAGATATGGACGCTATCTGGCCATGATATCGGGAAACGCAAGAAACTTGCGTAGTACGCAGAGCTACTGGTAGGTGGCAATACCGTGTCGTTTTACCGAAGCGTAGGAAACGTCCGCTCCTAACAAGCACTAGAGTCTTTAGAATTACGCATCTATGTGTTTTCTACTAAAGGAACACACTATCTAATGCTTGCGTATTGATGTTGCTCCTCAGATATGCGTAATATGTGCTTTTTGGTCGATTGTGTTCAGAAGTATGAACGTAGCTACCAGTTCAAGCTGGGTGGTCATTGAGGAAGGGGGTTCACCTTTCGCAGCAGGACAGACACACCCACACACACACAGACAGACAGACAGACAGACCAAAATTTGCCTGTCGTGTTGCTGCCCGTCTGATCGGTCATCTGCGTTGCCCTGGGGTCTCGTCTTCGTGACGAGACCCCCGGGTCCTTCTTCACGTCATCCGCGTCCTGCTGTGGTTGCTGCCCCTCCCGGCCGCGCCACTGCACCGACCCCGTGATCGGGGACCACCCTGCTGAGCCGGTGATGTTTTCGGAGGCCTCCCTACCTGCCAGAGCCATCTGCCGAGCACCCAACGGACCTGAACCTAGGAGAAGCAGCGCCTGCGGCTGAGCCCGGCTGTCCTGCTGATACGAGAGTGCAGAGAGAGCTGCACCTGACCAATCTACCAGATACGCCCCCCCCCCCCCCGTCCCGACGGCTGCTTTAGCCAGCGTGGCGCGCGGCACTGCCCACTAGCCATGGCCTCGCAATTTAACTTCCCGGTGAGGGAGAACTGTTTCTTGCCTAATGTACCTTACGGTGACGTGTCGACTTGATGACCTCATTGACGCGATTGAGCTTACCGCGGAGATGATAGTGTATTGGTGCTCCAACACATGGGGTGTTCCAAATTTCTAGTCAGCACGAGAAACGCCAACCAGGCAACCAAGCCCATGGTAGCCGAGGAGTTCAGGCTAAACCACGAGAAGGTGGCGGTGGAAGCTGTCGGCCCACCTGTCACTTACGTGAACGTATATCGTCTGCCTGCATATCTCCCGGACGACGTTCTGACAAATGCCCTACAACAGTACGGCAAAGTTAAAAGTGTTACTTTTGCCACGGTCGCCACCAGGCAAAATAAACTCAATGGCGTAAGGGTAGTAAAGATGGAAATGAGCAAGCCGGTGCCCAACTTTACTACCATTCAGGGCCATAGGGTCATGTGCGAATATCGCGGCATGCGCCGGGTGTGTGCTCGGTGCGGCGATGACGGCCACATGGCCTCCGCGTGCACGAGGCCGTACTGCAAGCGCTGCGGTGTTTTCGGCCATGACACGGAGGGATGTGTCGAAGAGTGTAAGCGTTGCGGCGGCCACCACGGTACGCGGGATTGTTTCCGCCGCAGATCTTACGTAGCGGCAGCACGTGGCTTACCGTCCGCGAGCGACCCACCCCCTAACAGCGACCAGAGCAGCGAACCGGCCTTATCTAAGGCGTCGGCGTCTACGTCAGGCCTACAAATCCTGAAGCCAAAATCCCCGCTCCCGACAAAGAAAAAGACACCCAACTATTGGGACGGTGACAAGACCGAGGAGAACGATGCTAGGAGTGCAGCGACGTCGTCGTTAACACACCAAGGCGACCAGACAGATGGTTACGAGGACACGGCCAGCGTGACATCCGATAGCGACCACTTAGCTATATGCACTTCGGAGTCTAGCTTAGCAGAACCGTCTACAAATTCGTCTCCCTCGCCCACCTCCAGCGGCGAGGAGCAGGCTGTTTCCACGTTCGCCGCGAGCCTTGAAGCTGCCACGACCGGGTCGCCACACGCGAACAGCGAGAGCTTGGCACAGCCGCCTCTTGGGAGCAGTCGTGTGGCCAGCCTAGAGGACGCGCCTGTCGTTAGTTGTGGATGCTACGTCCTCCCTCCCGAACACGCTTACGTTATCCCGGCGTCTGATCCCGGCCCAAGCCGCCAGGCACTAGTTGATAGTAGCACGGAAGCTGCGCCCCCCACCGCGGGCACATCCCAGCCCGGACTGAGTCAGCGGCACCACTCCCGGTCACGTAGACGGCAGGGAGATAGAGATGGAAGCGAGCAGAAGGAGCGAGCTGGGAGCACCGAAAACAACTTGCGTCGCTCCAAAACGGCCGTGGTTAGTAGTGACAGTGACGCGGCGCGCCGCGCCGAGTCCAAAAAGCCGCGGAAGGGTTCCTTAGCGGACGGCAGCCCTCCCCCGCGAGGAGACCCGAAGTCCTGATGCCTCCTCGCAGTCGTCTTCTTGTCCTCGACACCACCCCCCCCCCTTTTTTTTGTAATGGTTCGCGTCGCCTTTGAAATGGATCCCAAGAACTCTCTCCCCTGCTTATCATGTCTGTGCTCGCAGCAAGGTACGCCCCCTCTCTGTCGCCCAGTGCCTGGATGATAAGGCCTGGCCAGCTGCCTCTGCTATCTCGGCGATCGCCTGAGCGGCGTTTGCGCTTGACCGCCTTTCGGCTACCGTGCGCGCGCCTTTCCGGCACGAAAGGGCTAAGGTATAAGAAGCGCTATACTAACCCCAGCGCAACCAGGTCGGCACCACTCCGTCTCCTTTACTCAGATGGTCTTGTATCAACGACGCCCGGCACGCGCCCACCCCTCTCCCCCCTTGCCTTTCCGCACAGGCGCTCCTGAAGACCTCTCGCTGTCCACTCTGTAGGGTTCCTCCGTCCGTCGCCCTCCATCCCCCCCTGCACCCTCTCGCCTTCTTCCACAACCGGAGCAGCGGTTGATGCCAACTTTTAAGTTCGCAACCTGGAACGTCCGCGGTTTTCGCGACAAGTCTAAGCAAAGGGACATTTTCTCGTTCGCCCAGGCTCAAGGCATCGACCTTAGAGGAAAAATTTCCAGCGCAAACACAAAGACACACCACAGAAAGGAAATGACACACACAAGCGCTTGTGTGTGTCATTTCCTTTCTGTGGTGTGTCTTTGTGTTTGCGCTGGAAATTTTCCCTCTAGGATCATATACCAACTAGGCCCAAATGAAGTTTTACTCAAGGCATCGACGTCCTCTTTATACAGGAGGCAAACTTCAGGTCCCCGCTAGACGTGGTCGCGTTTCAACAAGCTCGAGAGCTTGCGGAGTGGGCGTTTGCTTTGTCTCCGGCCGCTTCCGCCAGAAATCTCACTGCACCTTCGGGGCGGACGGGCGTATGACAATGCTCGACGTCTACATAGAGGGCAAGAGAGTCCGCTTTATCAACTTATACGCCCCCGTTACGCGGTCGGACACGAACAGTTTTTTGAAAGATCTGCACCAACTCCTGCTGGAGCCCCTCCCACACGTCCTGCTCGGTGACTTTAACTGCGTCGTGGACTCGCAGCGCGACGTCAGGGGACCCGGCCAGGGCGGTTGGACTTACCAAGCCACGGAGCTGGTTAAGATCCTCCGACACCTGAGCCTCACGGATGTCTGGGTGCACTTACACAATGATCGTTTCGGCCCAACTAGACTATCAAAGACCAGTGCGAGCAGGATCGACCGGTACTTGCCGGACTACCTGCTCGCCTCCGTGGTAGAATGCGAGGTTGTCGATCTCCCGGGCAACCTCTCAGGGAAATCTGACCACCTCCCATTGGCGACAACGGTGAGAGGCTCCCCTGGCTTTAGCAGCCGCAACCTCGGCTGGCGACTAGACCCCTCCCTGCTACACGACGAGGACTGCGTACAGCGTGTCAGAGACCGCATCCGGGAGTCCTTGGAGAACGTGCCCTCATTAACCCCGCATGTATGGGACACCCTGAAAGAAGGCTGGAAGAAGCTCCTTCAGGAGGAAGGCAGGGACAGAAAGCGACGACTCTCGGCCCAAATGGGAGAAATCTTACGCAGAATGCGGATCGTGAAGGAGGCTGAGTCGCTCACTTCCTGTACAAGAGAGTACCTCGAAACTCTTCAGGCAACCTACACTCACCTGTTGCAACACAAGACACGGAGGCCCGCAAAGGAGCCCGATCCGCCAGACTCTTCGACCGACCCGGGTTCGAGAGACGTGTACGGGAACGGTGGCGTGAGAATTACGGAGGCGAAGCGACTGGACGGATCAATCACCTCAGATCCGGGAGAAATAGCAGACATTTTTCGCGAATATTTCTCGACACAGTTTCATGAATCCGACTCGGCCGAAGAGAACCCCAACAGGATGCAGATCAGCAAGCTTTGTCAAGACCTCCGTCGCCCAGGCGAGGAGGAGCTCACCGACCTACGCTGTGAAGCCTCAATGGAGGAATTGCGCAGTGCCATCCGGAACATGCCATCAAACTCAGCCCCAGGATCAGACGGCCTCACGGCAGGTTTTTATGCCACATTTCCGGATACCCTGGGTGAAACTCTGCTGTCTCTGGTGAACGTGATCCTCAGGCAACACAGGAAGCCGGACTCCTTCAGCATAGCGCGGATTGTGCTGCTCCTCAAGGATGGCACTCCACCAAATGAACCGGCGTCGTGGCGCCGATCACGTTGCTGAACGTGGACTACAAGGTCGTGGCATCCATAATAAATAGCAGGTTGAAGGCCCTGCTACCAAACATCATCTCCCCGTTTCAATCATGTGCCGTTCTCGGACGGTCAATCTTTGCAAATTTAACGGCCACCAGAGACGTCTTCGAAAACGCCGCACGGAAAAAACTCTCCGGCGCCTTCTTTTTCCTTGATCAGGCGAAAGCCTTCGACAGAGTGGGGCATCCCTACTTACTCGGTGTACTGCGCGAGTTTGGCTTCCCAGCAGACTTCGTCGCGCTGGTGAGACTCTTGTACAGTGACTTGACAGGCAACGTCGTCGTTAACGGCTCCATAACGGCGGGTTTCGACTACACGAGGGGCATAAGACAAGGATGCCCGCTGGGCCCAACTTTCTTTATCATCTCTCTCGAGCCGTTGCTGGCGAAGCTAGCCAACAATGAAAGCATTAGGGGGTTCCCCCTGACGGGGACTGGCGAGATCAAAGTCCTGGCTTATGCTGATGACATCTCCCTTTTCGTACGTGACACCCGAAGCCTTAGAGAATTTTGGAACACCTTTAACTGCTACGCTGAAGTCTCAGGGGCGAAAATAAATGAGGGGAAGAGCAAGGCGCTGCTGTTCGGCTCCTTCCCCAGAGAGTATTTAGGGGAAATCGAGAAGGTTTCGATGGTGAAGGTGCTGGGCATCTACCTCAAGTGTGACGGCGTCGCGGAGGCAACGTGGCAGAGAGCTCTGGAGAGGGCCCACCTGGTGGCAACCCGTAACCAGCACCTTGACCTCACACTCCGAGAGAAGGCCCTGGCGGTCAAAACAAGCGTATGTGCCTTCGCAAACTACGTCTGCCGAGTCGCTGTCATGCCATCGAAAACGGCAAGCCAGCTGAACAGTATTATTAATACGCTCCTTTGGGATGCCAAGCCCGCGCCGGTAAAACGGAACCTCCTGCAGTTGCCGGAGAGCGAGGGAGGCTTAGGGCTTCCTCACGTCGTGACAATATGTAGGATCCTCGCTTTGAAAACAGTCCGGCTCCTTTATCAGGCGAGCGACTTCTTCGGGAAGGGCCTCCTACTGTACTGGTGTAGCACGAACAGCAAGCACCTCGATGCGGACAGGCACACTGGCCCGGTGGCAGAATTCCCTTCCGCGTTTTACAAGATGACGGCGAACACCAAGCCCATGATGGATAAGGACGCCTCCTCCTGCGACATCGACAGAGACCCACCTGAGCGCATTGCGGAAACTCTAACGCGCAGCCAGCTCTCGCCGGAGGAATGCGGGAAAACAGCATCCTGGAAGCGGTCAAACGCGAAGCTGAGTCGCGGCCTCCCAAGGGAGGTTCACGACTTCATGTGGAAAAAGAATTGGAAGGTTCTCCCAACTGGAAAAGATTGCACCGTTTCGGCATAGTTCCCTCGACTCGCTGCCCGAATTGCCGCGCGGAAGAAACGACGGCGCACGCGCTTCAAGAGTGCGCCGCAGCGAAACCCGTGTGGCGCTTAGTAGCCAAGGACTTCGGTATAAGCCCCCTCCCCCCAGCTCTTGGACGCAACAGAGGTGCTTTCGCCAGGCTGGTGGTTGCGTGCACACTGTTCGTAATCTGGAAACGGGGGTGCCTGGCGGTGGCGAGAAACACTTCAGTAAGAGCTGCCTCCCCCGCGGTTTCCCGGATCAGACGGTTGTTCTGGGGTTTTCTAATTCGGGAACTCGAGCCCTCCGGGGAGGAAATGTTTCTCCGCCGCTGGCACACAAGGTTTTTCCTAGTTAAGAATGGGCGCATTTCACCCCCCATTGTGCCTTACTAACCCCCCCCCCCCCCCCCGCGTTATCCTGCATTAAAATGAATCTGTGATGTATTGTTTGTAATCGGCATTGTCCGTGAAATAACTACACGATCTGCGCGTTTTTTTTTCCTGTGTCTTTTTGCACTCCTGGAAACAGGGGTTTTCCACTGTATAAAGTCTTGGACTACTCCCTTACATATGTGAATGCCTCTTTTGTGTTTAAGCGGCACATGATCCAGCCGCTCACTCTTGTACACGTAGCCCCGCGTGAATACACGTTTTGAAATTTTGTGTGCGCGTGTCTGCGCCCCATAGTTCAGCCAAGCGGCTGTTAGAAATTGTATAACGGTCTTTTCTTCTTATTTGTCCTAGTGACGCGAGACTCCCGGCGCTTTTGTGTTCGCGCATGCCATGTAACTGCTTTGTGTCAAGAGTTTTGTGTCAAATAAACTTCCCTTTGTGACCAAAATTTCGGCTTTGAAGCATCCCAAGAAAGGCTATCGTCTTTAAAAGTAACCGGCTTGGTGAAGAAAGCCAGCGCGCTTTGTCGGCGGCGGCGAAGACATCACGTGATGTCACACTGCGTCACAACGACAGCAGCGCCGGTCTTTCCAGGGGTGGCCCTCGAGGCCAATAGCCTGTTGAATAAGGGGGAGAAATTCACAGCACATCCACGGAGTGAATGATGATGAGTGGTGGAAGCTCCGGAAGTTCATCGTAGATCGTGCCGAGTTCCGGATTACTTTAGTTAGCGCGCACGCTACGAATCTTTATGGTTGAACTACGCACAAGTGAAATCTCCCACCGGCACTTCATTACAAGTCAAGATCCAGTGCATATATATATATATATATATTGTGAGACAACGTTCAGGCCGCAAGACTCTTCCTCGTTATTGTCAAGACCGAGCCCCGCTGCCCCAGCCTAAGCGGTGATTATGAATATTTACAGGTGAGAAGATGAAGCAGATGAACAATACTCACACATTTTCCCCGCGGGCCAAAGCGGCCAGCCTGGCCGTGCCTTAGACTGGGGAGATACGCCGAACGAATGGCTTGAGACGCGAAACATGGACAATCTCTGAGCCACGGCAGCGACGGTCTGGAGAACCCTCAAGGGGAGTGATAAGATAGTTTACAGGGGATGTTTGCTGAATAAGGGTCCGAGGAATCGCGACAGAAACTTTTCGCACAATCCGGGAACACGAGTGGGCGCCCATAGGAGCACCTCGTCGCCGGGACGGAAAGAGACGTCACGGTGAGTGCTGTCATAGCGCTCCTTGCGATCAGGTTGACTGGCTTCTGTCCTGAGTCGAGCAAGTTGCCGACATTTTTCAAGGTGGGAGACAAATTGTTCGGGTATAGTTGCCGAACTGTCACTTGGAGTGTTGAGGAATGAAGCGTCGATCGTAAATGTCGGCGAACGGCCGTAAACCAGGTAAAAAGGCGAATACCCTGTAGTGCGTTGAGAAGCGGTATTATGGGCAAAGGTCACAAATGGTAAGATTGTGTCCCAGTTGTCGTGGTTTCGTCCGATGTACATTGAGATTATATCGATTAGGGTGCGATCGAATCGTTCTGTTATACCATTTGTTTGAGGGTGGTATGGTGATGTCGTCTTGCGAACTGTGCCGCAAGTTTTAAGAACTTCTTCGATTAGTGAGGAAAGAAAAGTCTTGCCACGATCGCTTAGGAGGACGCGTGGCGCACCATGACGCAAGACAATGGCCTCGAGAAAGAAGGTGGCCACGTCAGAGGCAGAACTAGAGCGGAGGGGAGCGGTCTCTGCATACCGCGTCAGGTGGTCAACCGCTGTTGCGATCCATCGATACCCTGCGGGAGTTACGGGAAGAGGACCAACCAGGTCTATACCAACAATGGCAAAAGGTGCAGCGGGACATGGGATGGGTTGCAACAAGCCTGCAGGAGGCAAAGTTGGTTGCTTGCGTCGTCGACACAGTGCACAAGAGAAGACGTACTTGGCAATAGAAGTGGAGAGGCCGGGCCAGAAGAAACGACTCCTAATGCGGTTTTACGTTTTGTGGAATCCCAAGTGACCAGCAGATGGGTCATCGTGGAAGGCGTCAAGGACCTGCATACGAAGAGAGCGTGGGATAACGGGCACCCACTGGTGTCCATCATTAGGATTATAAACATATCGATGCAGGATGTTGTTGTCGAGCTTAAACTGCCTGAGTTGCCGGCGTGTTCTGGCACTTGGTGGTGGAGACTCTCCGCAAAGGCGTTGAATAATGCGGTGGCAATATGGATCATCCCGTTGAGAGGAGGCCAAGTGAATGTAGTGATTGGAGGACAGCGTGCCAACAACAGCTACTTCTGGTGACGTTAAGGGACTCGTAGCCTCCACATCGGGGACCGAGCGATGGAGAGGGTTGCTCTGAGCAGGTGGGAGTGGCAGGGGGCAACGAGAGAGAGCGTCGGCATCTTGGTGTTTTTTCCCAGATTTGTACACAACGTCAAAAGTGTACTCCTGCAGCCGTAGCACCCACCGGCCGAGGCGTCCGGACAAATTCTTTAAGGACGACAGCCAGCATAAGGCGTGGTGGTCTGTAATCACGGTAAAATAGCGTCCGTAAAGATATGGGCGGAATTTTTGTACGGCCCAAATTACAGCCAAGCATTCTTGTTGTGTTATTGAGTAGTTCTGTTCAGCAGTCGTGAGAGCTCGGCTGGCGTAAGCGACGACTCCCTCCCGACCACTGTTATCATGCTGTAGAAGGACGGCACCGATGCCATGGCCGCTTGCGTCGGTGTGCAGACTAGTAGGAGAATTCGCGTCGAAGTGACACAGGACAGGGTCGGATGTCAGTGCTTTCTTGAGCGTTTCAAAAGCGATGTCGCAGTCGTTCGTCCAAGCGAAGGCAGTGCGCACGTAAGTAGCTTGTGCAGCGGCGAAAATAAGATGCGAGGCCCAGAAAACTTCGTAGTTGCTTTTGGTTTTCCGGGCGAGGGAAGCGTGTCACAGCAGCCACCTTCTCAGGATCCGGTCGAACACCATCTTTACTAACAAGGAGGCCGAGCACGATGATATTCTTTCTGGCGAAGTGGCATTTTTTTGTGTTCAGTTGAAGACCGGCAGTAGAAATGCATGTCAGGACTTCGTCCAGCCGCTCTAGATGCTGACGAAAAGTAGGAGAAATTATAACTATGTCATCGAGATTACATAGGCAAGTCTTCCACTTGAGGCCACGTAGAACTGTATCTATCATACGCTAAAACGTTGCGGGAGCGTTACATAAACCAAATGGCATCACATTGAACTCATAGAGGCCATCAGGTGTTGCAAAGGCCGCCTTGTCCTTGTCCGCTTCGTGCATAGGTATTTGCCAATACCGTGAGCGGAGATCGAGACTTGAGAAATATTCCGTGCCCTGAAGAGAGTCAAGGGCGTCGTCAATTCCCGGCATCGGATATACGTCTTTTCGCATGATCTTATTGAGTGCTCTATAATCAACGCAAAACCGTACCGAGCCGTCCTTCTTCCGGACCAAGACAACAGGCGACGACCAAGAACTAGACGATGGCCTAATGATGTCGCGTTTGAGCATGTCACTGACGTTGTCCTCGATGATTTTACGCTCTGCGGAAGACAGGCGGTAAGGGCGTCGGCGGACAGTCGAACCGCCCTCGGTTTCTATGCGATGCACAGTGACGGAAGTGCGTCCCAGAAGCTTCGAGTGGACGTCAAATGAAGTGCGGTGTTTTCGAAGTAGAGCTAATAGATCTTGCTTTTGCTCCGCAGTGAGGTCGGGGTTTATGGTGGAAGTTCACGCTACGGTCGTCGCGTTGTCATCAGTAGAAATAGGCAGCGGTGGTGTACCTGTGTTAAGCGGCATCAGGGCAAGAGGTTCGGTGTCAGCAAAGCAGTTCACAATGGTACCTTGGGGTAGAACAAGGGGCCAAGTAGTGGGGTTGCGTGCAGTGACCAACGCTCTGCTGTCATGAAACCGGACGAGGCTAGGTGCAATTACAAGCCCACCAGAAATCCAGCGATCACACGGGGCAAGGAACACGTCACCGTTAACGATGATATCGGACGTCAGCGTTAGAACATTCTCTTCGCCCGGAGGTACAGAACAATCGGCCACCGTGACAAAACACAGACTGGGAGCATTACCACCCGATGAAAATTCCGTGTCCTTCATGTGAACGACTCACTGACGACAAGCTATCACTGCTGAAGCTGAAGAGAGGAAGTCCCATCCTAGAATAAGTGCTTGAGTACATGAAGACAGGACAATAAACTGGATGTGGTAAAGTATGCCATCGACGAAAACTCGCGCTGTGCACGCACCGACGGGCCGGATAAGAACTTCGTTAGCACATCGAAGAGGAGGTCCAGTATACGGCATCTTCACTTTTCTCAAACGCGAACATAGTTCAATACTAATGACGTAAAGCGCTGCACCTGTGTCTACCAATGCTTCAGCCCACACACCTTCAACACACACCAACAGTACATTTGAGGGCCGCTGCGGAGGAGTTTGACTGAGTCCGAAAGATGCAGCTTTCCCTCCCGAAGCTGCACTGCTTAGTTTTCCGGTCGGTGGTCCGAGGACGAAGTAGCTGGTAGAAGGGGAGAAGTGGAGCGCCGCATCGGTGATGGAGAGCGACGACGCCAAAAATGGGAAGGGCCGGCTCTGTTGAAGCCCGGTGGAGATGGTGAGCGACGCTCGTAACGTTGGTAGGGGCGACTATGTTGCGGAGGCGGAGCAGAAAACTCGTCCCTTTCATAATAGTCGTAACCCCGTCTTTCGTCCTGTTGACGGCGCCGGCAAAACCTCGAGATGTGGCCACGGATCCCGCAGTAATAGCATACAGGTCGAGGTGGGCGCCATACGTTTGGAGGTGGAAGTGGTGCTCGTGGTTAGAGAACATTCACCGAACCGTGCATTGTGGGTGTGTGGACGAGTGGCTGTGGAGGAAACGCGAGGGCTGCAACCTGAGCATAAGTTGGCGTCGGTAGGGGGTTGGGAGGGCGTTGGTAGGGGGGTGGGGTAGGAACTTGTGCGCACGTCATGGCAACAAGTTCTTCCCTGACAACGTCGCGGAGGCTGCTGCCAGGATGCGTCGTACGGTGCTCATGTGCACAAGACGTAGCCTGTGTCTGGAGTTCCTCGCGGATGATGGAACGGATTAGCGCCCGTAGCTCGCTGTCATTGGTGGCCCTCAGCTCAGTGTCACGCTGCAAGCGGAGCAGATGAAGCTCGTCAAGGCGCTGACACGTGGCTACGATATCGGAGACCGTAGTCGGGTTCTTCACAACAAGGGCGTTAAACGCCGCCGCTCCAATTCCTTTGAGCAGGTGGCGTACCCTGTCAGCCTCCGTAATAGCGGTATTCACGCGACGACAAAGGGCCAGGACGTCTTCGATGTACGAAGTGTATGATTCGCCCGTTTGCTGGACACGCTCCGCTAGCTTCTTTTTTGCGATGTCTGATCGGATTGAGGGGTTCGCGAGAACCTGCCGTAGCTGCTGCTTAAAGGAGGCCCAACTCACGCTCGTGGTTAAAATACCATGTCTTGGCTACTCCTGTGAAGTAGAAGGCTACGTGTGTGAGAGCTTCGCAGGGTCGTCCCAGTGGTTGATAGCACCCACGCGGTCATACTGCTCCAACCACTCTTCAACGTCGTCACCACGAAGGCCAGCGAACATTGGTGGATCCTTCTGAGGGGTGGTGACCATGCAAGAAGGGGTTCCCATCGGGGCAGGCACCGTGGACAGTCCCGCGTTCGCGTGATCGTCGTGAGACATGGACGAGGGCTGTTGGTTCAAGCGGCGACCTGAACGGAGCTCCAGGGGTGTATTATAGCGAAAGTCGTGGGGAACCGGTAGAGCGAGAGGACTGAGGAACGGGACAGCACAATCCACCACTTGTGAGACAAAGTTCAGGCCGCAAGACTCTTCCTCTTTATTGTCAAGACCGAGCCCCGCTGCCCCAGCCTAAGCGGTGATGATGAATATTTGCAGGTGAGAAGATGAAGCAGATGAACAATGCTCACAGTATATATATATATATATGGGTGGCCAGTGAACGGTTGATTGATTGATTGATTTTGGTTCGGTTAGGAAGGGACGCTAATTTCTGCAGCTCATGTAGGGAGCACGGCTAAGCGTCCGTAGGGGTAGGGGAAAGGGAGTGAAAGAGATAGGAGAGAAAGGCTGTAGTGGAGGGTTCCGGAAATTTAGACCACCTGGGGTTCTTTAACGTGCACTGACAACGCACAGTACACGGGCCTCTGGCATTTTCGCCTCCATCGAAAATGCGACCGCCGCGGCCGGGATCAAACCCGCGTTTTTTTGGGTGGCAGCCGAGTACCGTAACCATTACACCACCGCGGCGGAGGACTGAACGGTTCTCCAGCGCGAGCTGTCGGTATTTTTCAATCAAGAAACTCGCTAGAAGACGCTGCCTGCGTCAAGCTTGCCTCTCGCGGGTGAGGGCGCGTTCTCCTTTGCGAGCTGGTAGCGCGTTCATCGAAGAAAGAGCGTTTCCATAGTCAACGCGCGGGGGGCACGCGCCGAGGGCGCACCTCCCATACGAAGCATCATTCATTTCTTTGAAGGTAACGCGCTACTACAACGGACGGACAGACCCAAACCTTAAGGAGCTTCGCCCCTAAAAAGAAATGTTTACAGCCTAGCGCTTGTGATGCTCGCCTTAGGAGTGGGGTACCTGGGGTCCCTGCGCAACGCAAAGAAATCTTGTGTTTGTTTCCATTTTCTTTCTTTCTCTGTGGTTGTGTGTCGAGGGCGAATGCTGTTCCACTTTACCCATTCACGCAACCCCGAGGCTTTGCTAAGAGAATTGCTAAGGAAACGGCACGTCACTTCTTTCAGCACCTCGAGAAACGAGACCACCGAAGCGAGCGCACGAGCTCCCACAGGTCAGTGAGGCTGCGGATGCTGCGCTAATCCAAGCGAGGATCTACAGCTTTCCTGTAAAACAGCTAAATTTACGTTATTTTTTTCGCGGCTGATTGGAAGTCTGTCAGAGCATAATTCATGTTTTACGATGTCAATGTGCGCTTTTCTGACACCACATACTCCATGACGTCATTCGGTCACCCCAGGAGCGTTGTAAGTGTGCGCCAAGCGAATGAAATTTCCTAGGTGCCTTACTATGCATCAACCGAATGTGCTTCTACAATAGTGATCAGGGAGCTGATCTCACCGCAGGCAAGAACGTCCTCGCTAATTCTGCATTTGATCTTTCCTTTAAGACTTCTCAGCATTTGCAAGACCCAGTCGTGGACCGAACAGCTTATAGGAAAAAGAATATTACCTGCCCGCGTCTGCTTCCTTGCGCTTACGCGAAGCGCTAATAAGAGCGGCGTGCATCGTGTTCCGAACAAGACTGCGAAGAAATAAAGGGATCTGGAATGAAGACGCCCACGACTTCCATTCTGTGTGTGAAAATCACGATCTACGCAGCAGGGCAACCTGGAGGTTCCACAAGCACAATGCGATCGCGCCATGCACGCGTGGAACGCACCGTAGCCCCGCAGCTCCGGTAACGCAAGGCGCCGCTCTGCCGACACGGCGAGACACGTTAGCACATCCAGGAATAGGCTACATTTTTTGCTTCTTCAGTGACGCGGCTCTTTGAAAGGAGTGAAATTTCCCGGCGAGAAGCGAAGGGGAAGTACGTGTCGAGTTCGATGAGCCGGCTCAGTTATCGCCTTGTTGAGCCCTTACTTCCTTCCTCTGCGTCGATGTGATTGTATTTTCATCTCCCCTACTGCGCTGCGCTGGTCATACTGCGTGCCGGCACTTTCGCCAACGTTGAGCACGGTTGGTTCTCATTCTACATCTGCGAAGCACCCCATACTTCAAAACGTTGCGTGTACAGCTCCACCATAGATAATAATGACAACGACTCTCGGCTGCGCTTTCCCAGATCGTCTTTTATTTAGCATGTCACTGTAGCCCTTGGGATAATAATATAAACCGCATTCCGTTTCACTAACGGTACAGTCTTTGCCACTGTACCGCACTGCATCCTTCATGGAATTTGTTTATCAGAACCATTTCAAGTGCTTCGTTTTTATGTATTGTAGTTTTCCTCTCAATTTCCATCCTTTGATCCTTCACTAGCGCCTTGTTTGTTAACTCGGCTCATTTTCTCCGCTCCTGCTGCCCACGAGCCTTCACAATACGTCATACATACATACTGTTGGGTTCAAGGCAAAGCTGCCACCCGAGGGCTCCCCACTGTCCCCACTCTACGGGCACCGCGTGCCTCCCCCCCCCCCCCCCCCTGCGGTGGGCAGGACTGCACAAAGACGGCGTGACGGCTGATTTCTTCTGCGGAGATCTGCGGCCAGCGGACAATGGATCGTGGTCTGGGAAGCAAGCCACGTGCAGCAACGCATGTTCCGTGAACTGACGGGCGCGGAACACGCGTTGGCCTGTCGATGATGACCTGTAGGCTCGGGCCTGGGACCCCGGCTCCGAGCACGCTCTCACGACTGGCCGGCGCCAGACTTCGAGAGAGAGGAGAGAGGTGCATCGGCGATCGACGTGGGGGAGGCGGGTACACATCAAGGCATTGGATGGAGGGACGTAAGGACGTACATTCCAACGGCAGCCAATCAGAAGTTGAGAGGGAAGGGCATTTTCCGGTACTGATTGGACTGCGAGAGTGCTTTGTTTGAGAATTGTATAAAACCCGGTGAATTATGTGACAGGAGGTTGATCATTAAACGTTGTTTTTAACAACAAGATGTCGGAGCCGTCGTTCCCTCAAGGTGACAGCAGGTGAAGGAGCCCGCCTTCAATCCCCTGGTCGGCAGCTTGTCAACCGTTTCGCTGACAGCGGGATGAGAGGGCGAACAACAACGGGAGGAGAAGTTAACTCATACATACATACATACATACATACATACATACATACATACATACATACATACATACATACATACATACATACATACATACATACATACATATGTGACGCCCCGAGAGGCGTCGGTGAGGCGAGAGACCAAAGCGCAGGAAACGGACATTTGAGGCATTCGTGCACATGAGCGTGGTGTACACTGAGCTCAGCTTCGCGCTCTCCCAGTGTTCGTTATGGCCGAAAGGATTGGTGTGCGTGCGGCCATTTGGAAGCTGTCAGGTCGTGATGGACCGCGCACACGCGTTGACCGCTCTTCTCACACACCGGCCACTTGTTCGCCCGGAGGGGCTTGGTGTCCTTGTTTACGCGGTCGCACGCAGACAACAGTGCACCGCCGGGGCCACGAGCAATAAAGAGGCGCCTGCGGTGTCGCTCTCGGTACAGGCCGGCGATGAGGGGTTGAGGGAGAGAGAAAGGACGGGAGAATTTGGGAGAATCGAGAGACGCGAAGAGATGCGGTGACCTTCCGTCATGTTCCAGCGAAGAAGTAGCGAGGCTCGCTTGTGATCCCTGGTGTTCGGCTCTCCAACCGGGAGAGATGATGTAGTCCTCGTGAAGAGCCCATGTCAGCAGCAATGGTCGGAGAGGATCCGTGAGCTACAAGGACTTCGAGGATGACATCTGAGCCCCTGCCTAAGCACCAGACCACCGCCGGCGACGAGACCTATACACCGATAAAGCCTGCCTCCCAGATAAGCGATCTTTTCGTTGCGGCAAGCGCGTTCGAGACACTGCGCCTTAGTTTGTCAGCCGCTTTGTACTTTTCTTTTGGTGGTTGTTTATTAATTATTATGTCTCCAATGTTCATTCCTGGTTTGTAGTGTCAGTTTAGTTTGCTGCTTCATGGCTTTGTTCGTTTGTTATTGCATTAGCTAATTATTGTCAATTGTGTTTTTCGATCACATTTGTGCATTAAATTAGTTATTTTGTTAATTTAAAAGAGCCTGTTGCCTCTTTTCTTCCCTGCCCCAGCACGAATCCCTTTTCGGGGTAAAGTATCGTTGAGATGTGTGGCCAAAGGGGGATGAGCGAGGTTGGTTGTGGTGTTTTGTTGGACGTGGAACGGTAGGCGTGATAGTTGAGTGTTGTGTAGAGCGTGGAACCGCCCCCCCCCCCCTCTGCGCGTAGTAGGGACATCTCGTATACATACATACATACATACATACATACATACATACATACATACATACATACATACATACATACATACATACATACATACATATGCATACGCGAAGTCCGCGTCATCACTTTCATTCGTGATGGCGAACCAATGAAATCCTTTTTAGCATAAATGCTATATGTCAGCAAATTTCGCTCGAACGAAAATTTCCAATGTATTCACACATATTGTAGCATGCCTGTATAGTGCGTACAGCTGCGATGTTAGCGCTAAATTCATGAACGGTCTGGCATTTTGTTCATGCTTTTAGGTTCCAACGTGTGCTTGAAGTCGCATATGGGTGCCCTAAATGAGCGCTTCGTGTTTCATTGCAGGATCCTGTTCTGTTCACTGGACCAATAAGGCGCAACTTGGATCCATTCTCGGAACACGGTGATATCCTACTCTGGAAAGCCCTAGAAGAGGTAACTTTTTCATCAGTGTTTGGAGTAGTATTTTCGTGTACACCTGTTCAAGTTGCAGAGGTTGACGGATGAAGTCTGAAGCAGTGTGTGCGCGATCGAAATTTGTGGCAGTAGAGACGTTAAGAAGCACCTACGACGTATTGGGAGTAACAGCACGAACATAAATATTTCACGCCAGACAAGTTTGAGGGGAAACACTAACACAATCCGCCTTTTGCATGGTCCGAGTACGCATGCGCCGCAACCGGTGCAAACGACCCGTACGGCATCGTAGCAGACGACGCAAGCGGCGCGCAGTGCGGAATGGTGTACGCGTTACCGAAAGTAATGATACTCGGCGCCAGCTGGGCCGGTATGCCATCCAGGCAAGCATTTTTGGTAACATGAACTTCTCTCACATCATCGTACGGTGCAGGCAAGCAAATGCCGCGTATTTGACACGGCCTTAGCCGCGAAGAACGCGCGCAGGACACACCAGAATTTGTATTTCAGTGAAACCATTGCTCCGTACTCCCGTAATCAAACAGATTTTTTGTAAGAACGACACGGATAGGGAAAAACAGACATCCGGCAATGCACATGGTCACTCAGATCACTACAATAACGAAATCGTACCCTCCAAGATAGAGGTATTATTCCAGCACGTTGCCTGTCGTATCCGATGATGGAGGACGAACACTTCACATAAATCCGTGAGTTGACGTGGGGTTCAACTCATTAAACAATGGATCGCCCACACACGCCTCATCCCCGAACATTCCTCGTTCGTTGCTGCCACGAATTCTTTCACTTGCGCTTCGCTTAGCGTTTTCATTGATCCTGGCCTCGTTGTACATCCGTTCGTGACTCCGGCCAGGTATGCTGGTGCTCCGTGACTTCAACAAACACTACTGGCAGCAAACCTTACGCATATTGAGCTCTAGCTATCTCTCTGTAGGCTTAATCGGAGAGAAACTTCAGAGAGTTGGAAAAGGCACGACACGTGCATTCACTTTCAGCGTACCAGAAGTGCCCGGTAACTGTCTCTCAGTGAGGACGCCTCAACCTAGCGCACGAAGACGATTGGTTCATTTTCGATGGAAGAAACGGAAAGGGGACGTAGAGAAAAGCAACAAAACAACAAATAACAAAACACAGAAAGTCAGCAAAAGCGATCTTGACGTCTCTCGAGCATGGAGACAGCGTGACAGGGGCAGGTGCCGTACGCTTTCTCTTTTTATTTTACGCACGCGGTCTCAACAAACAAACCGGATTCCACCCCTCAACTGACCACGTGGGAAGCGAGCGGCGTCTGCTCGCCTCCGTGCCTTCCCGTTCGGGCGGCATTTTGCGACGTTTTTAGACATACAGGGCTTTCGCATGGTCTGCCCTTTTCGCCGTAAGCGGTCACCATGCCGGAGAGGCCTCCCAGAAATTCGTACAGTATTTCAAATCGAAAGAAACCGCAACGATCACTGTGTGTGTCGCTGCCCGACCATGTTGTGCCATAGAGAAACGCTGCAGTAGCGCACGACAGGCTCGGCGCAACGCCGTACATCTTGTTTCGTGCCGTGTCCGCGAGAGGCCGCCATGCAGACATGCAAAAGGCGGATTGGTATGCGACCATGATGGGCAGTGACAAAACCTAAGGGTATTTTTTTAATTGCTCATGCGACCGCTTGGATCTTTAAGGTACTAAAGCCTGAGCATTGGTAACCGCCAATGCTCAGGTGGCGCAGGGATCGGCGCCGCCGGCAGCGCCAACGTGTCAGTCCCGCGAAACATCGGGTAGGCGGCATCTACGGAGGCATGCGTTGACAGCGCTCGTGAGAAAGGTGGCGGTCGTGCTTTACTGCAGTTTTCAAGAGATAGAAGACATCGACGGCCTGTTTCCGAACACCCAATCATGTTTATGGTGTGGGAGAAGTGGATGGCGGCGAAATCTCGCCGAGATCTCGGCGAAATGCTTGCCGCAGCAAAGCAAGCATGCCTACGACAGCAGCGATGGCTTCATATGCTTCCATGAAATTGTCGCTTAATTCTGCACTTTTACGGATGCTGCCGGCTACGTATTCCTTTTTTTTTTTGGTTAAGACATCGTTAGTTCAACAAAAGTTTGCAAGACAGACAGTTATACCCCTGTTGGGGCGCATGCGGATGAAACGGTTGTTAGGCCGCCAATCGCGGCTGGCTGCCAGCCCAGCTTGCCAAGCTCGGTTGAGCGTAAGCAGGCGTTCAGAAACGGGCAAAACGGCGGCGGTACCGCTTCCGAGTGCAGTGTTGGCGATTTCTAGGCATCACCCGAAAAGCGATCTTTTTAGTCGATGCGGCATGAGAAGCTGTAATATAACCTCGGTACGCCCAAGTAGTCGAAACGCGTGCTTCTGCAAGAGGCGCGGTAAGTTCCCCATGTTCGGTCAGCTCGGACCAAGACCGAAACATTTGCAGTATCCCAGGGCACGACTGAATTTCAAATATCGACTCTGATTTGTTTATATGACACAAAACAATTCATATACAAGCAAAGTTAGTTATAAACTTGGTCATTTCTGCAAAAGAGCTCCCGCTTCCGCACCGTTCGATAGACCGGACGCCGCGATGCGCGAGGTAAACAGCGGCACCGGCTGTTTCACTCAAGGAATCGGCTAGCTTACTGTCGAACCTTCCTTTCACATCGAGGTGCTGAGAAAAGTAATCGCATGTGTTATGACATGGCATATCAGTACTAATGCTAATCGTGCTGGCAAAAGCATGCGCTATGTGACGAGATCGACCTTGATCGCGAACGGCGGCGGCACCGCCGTACACCTTGACAGGCCTAGCTTTCGGAGCAGTCAGCCCCGACCAGACGGCGGATTAATTATTGTGATGTGCTTGTCGCTCGCGAACGCGTATTTTTATCGACAGTATTCTTATAGAAACATGAAGTTGATTCTTTCGTACATACACTAACGAAGATTACGAAGTCTTGAGAGTGCGCATGCCGATGTGCTGTATGTGAGCGGAGCCTCTATCAACCGCGAACACGATAGCCCGTGCAAGTCCGGCGGACTACAATTGCTTATTTACCATAGATAAAACTGTTAACCGCTGTTCTAACCGTGTTTAACGTTGCCCGTCTAACTAGGGTACAAACACCTAGTTACACGGGCAGCGACGAGCTGCCGCGTCGGACAGCGACGATCAACTTCAGCCGCCAGCCGGGTTTCCTCCTACGGCTGTGAAGGGAAGCAGTACATTTCGATGCCGACACCTTATTCTCTTAATGCAGCAGTATCTGCGATTGATCTTTCTGGCACTCTTCACGGGAGGGCTGTCAAGTGTCCTAGGTAAATTTATTTTTTAAAAAATTGACAAACAGGCGTGCGGCAGTGCAGTCCAGTCAAAGGGGAAATGTCGATTCGGGGGCCGACGGCCGCCTACTCGGGGGTTCCCACCGGCGCCGCTTGGTGGCGCGACCTGTACAGTCAAACAGCATCGGAGGGTGCCCATAGTTGCCTATGTGATTCATCACTGCAGCCTCGGCTAACGCAAAATGTGCAAAGGAGCACACAGTTTGAAAACGAGAGCGGCGTGTGTGTTCTTCGGCGCACTTCGCGTTAGTATGAACTTCCAACTCGCCCAGCATTCAGTTCTTTTGTGCCTCTGCTGATGAGCACTTGGATATTCCCTCCTTCGGTCTACTGCAAAAGATCCTTCCTTAGCGGTACAGTCCAGCAGATGAGAACTTCGGGCCGCGTCTCGATGAGTTAAGCATTTACCATTCATCTGACGACCGATTAGAACGTGCCCAGGCAGCACGCCAACACAGGACTTATGTAGGCGTGAAGTCGGCCAAAGTCGGCAGCGATATCGGGCCTAAGTCGGCAAATCGCGCTCGCGCTACTTTCACCCACATGTGCCCGATGATGACCAGCCATAATGGCGCCACTGTGGTGAAGCCACCATGGGTCGAACTTGGCCAGCCAGAGTGGGCGAAATTTGGCCAGCCAGCATGGGCGAAATTTGGCCAGCCACAATGGGTCAAATTTGGCCAGCCAGAATGGGTCGCATTTGGCTAGGTAGCACTGGCCGATGTTGCGGGCAATCAGGCTTTTTTGGTGTGTTGTCGGCCCCGCCGACATCGGGAAACCCCTTGCGCGACCGTTCACAGCCACTATGGTGTTTGTAGTTTACCCCACGTGTGTCGCGCCAGTTTGGATTGCGATAATTTTATTTCTTGTTTTCACATTTTCGAAGGGCTATGAAGGCATTTTCGAAGGACCAACAGTAGTTTGTGTAAATGTGCCTCTCATGCATACGCGAAAGCTTTATTAACACAGTAATATGTGGGGCTAAGTGGATCCTCTGTACTTTCTATTAATGCGTGCTAAACAAAACAAATAACACAACAAGAGAGGTTTATAGGGAAAAGCACTATTTCATTTATTTTTTGAACTCTGCATTGATAATATGCTATTCTCGTGTTGCACCGTCGTAGTGGAAAAGCTTCGGCAAGGGTGGAACCTGCGGGAAAAGGCGTGAAAAGTTAGCACAGCTGTGGAGCACATCAGCACTATACTATATTTGCATGCAACTTATGTGCGACTCATGAACAAACGCGGAAATTTAAGAAATGTCAGAAACATTCATAATCGGGCACTATTTAGGAAATAACAAAACAAAGTTGTCCTTTTAAATATAATGAATCTATGTTCAATATCCAACCCCCAGATCTTGGTGTCGTGTCGCTTTAGATACCCAAGGGGAAAAAAACGTGAGTAAAGGTTCTGTTGCAAAGCAACTTTAAAAGCGGCACATTACCTGAAATAGGTGCATTTTGCATTATAATAAATTTAATATTTTTGGCATACGTCGGAAAGGAAAACATGTAGACGTGAGCTAACACGACACACCCCAGGGATGGGGTCGTTAGGCAAAAAATGTCCTTAAATGATACGTGCAAGGTGCATTATAAGCAAATATTAGAGAAGGAACATCTCTTCAAGGCTACTTTAAAAATGCCATCGCGTGCCGAACTGCCGCACGTGTCCTGCACCAAGGAGCGCGTGTTCGGTATCACGTTACCTTTAAAAATACGGGCAAGAAAAGATAATGTTACGAGAACTGCAAGTCACCACACAAAGGGTGTTTGATACAAGCACAGGATTAACTACATGAAATAAAACTGCTTTGGGACAATGTACGTAGGCTCTTTATTCGAAAATGAAGAGCCTACGCACCTCACGACACAAATAATATATAAAGTGGAACCGGTGATTTAACATCACAACAATATGTGCCACGTCCCATTTTGAAAACTGGCCAGCAACTTACCGAATTTTGGCATCCGCTCTGCACTCTACAGCTGTGAGTCCGCAATACAAATTCGGCGACGACACTGTAGTCTCACCAAAAGGCACAGGCTTGTGTTCATATGCAACCGATGTCACAGTTGGGATGGGCATTGTCTTAGGAGGTACACTCGCCAAGGAATCGCGCAATCAACTTGAATGATCGATAAATGCGGTACATGATAAACGATAAACGCGTAGACAGACTGCGTGCAGCCGTTGAAACTCGTTCTTACACCTTGCACGTTGGTAGCAATGCAGCCGCGACGAGAGAGCGCGGAGAGAGTTCCTCGTGGTTTCCCCCTCCGAAGGCAGGGAACGCCAGCAAAAGCAGGTTCAGAACCACATTCTTTGCAAACTGAAGATGAGCACAATGGATGTTCACGGAGGGGGCCGTGACAATGGTGGTCAGTTCGGAAGGGGAGGCGCGCCCCCCTCCCCACACACTTTTTTTTTATATTTAGTTGCTGCTGGCTTAGCACGTGCTAGGTTGCTCCTCGGCAGAGCACGCTCGTTTTTCTTGCAGTAGAATAGAAAGCTGGGCTAGTTGGAAAGTATGCATGATTGACGCAGCGCTAAAGACGAAGACGTAAGAAAACACAGAGTGCACAGGACAGCGCTCCTCCTGTGCACTCTGTGTTTTCTTACGTCTTCGTCTTTAGCGCTGCGGCAATCATGCATCGTTTTTCTTGCTTTCTTTTTTTTCTTGTAGTTGTCTCAAAACGTGGAAGACAGGATTTCTGCTGGGCAAACATTTTTGCACAATGGCGGGGACACCCGCCGGGACTGCATTTGTTAAGTGCAGCTCAGTGCAGCCTGTGGCGTATGCTGGTACGCACGTGTTCTCTTGCCAGCTACTTGTAACACAGGATTTCGCAGAGGCTGAACCACCCACTCTAGCTAAAAACGCGAGCGAAATGCTGCACTGCACGCAACAAACGTAGCGAGGACGCACGGCGCCGCCATTCTGCTTGAATTTCTGCCATTTTCTTCAGCGCACGAAAGACATGCACGTGCTGCCTTTCCGCACGACAAGAAATACTGCGATGACTCTGTCTCTACGCGCCCTTCTCTTGCCCTTATTGGTTATAAATAAATTAGTTGTTAAATATCAGAATACGCACATGTGTGCTTATATCAACGCCATAGTCTCATACGAACGTCAGTGATAAATCCGACACACTGTACAGAGCATGCAGTCAAGCTCGATATATTCTGGTCATGTAACCAGTACAACGTAACCTATGGCCGATGTGTAAACGAATTCGATATGTATGGAAAGAACGCACAAACGGACGTTACACAAAAAAGAAAAAAAAGCATGAATTATACGCAATGGCGTGGACATATTAAGGAATTATTAGCCTATTGTATCTGCGTGGTAGTAGAGAGCATGGAGGTGCAAAAGGGAGGTATAAGTTTACCCGACCAGTAGACAAATATTTTCTGTTGCTGAGCTTATGCGAGTTGCGATACTTGCGTTGCGCCGTACTGGAACTGTTTTTGAAAGGAATGCACTAGTTTCGCGAACGCACTGATGAAATGTAGTGGAGGGCCACGTGGTCAACAACAGCTTGACTTAGGACGGTTGGTTTATGCTGTAACCCTGCTAAAACGTATGAAGAAACTAGGGAACAGAAGAGAGCTTTGATTTTCAACTGATTTTTTTTTCAGTGCATGCTTGCTGTTTTTATATAACATAAGATACGCAGATCGCCTGCACAAGAACACTCTGTGATCACATACACTCTAGTAGAACTCACCAGAAAAGCTCTGTCTATATCAATTATAGGTGTGTGCATTTGTTTGCCACCTTTGAGATGAAAAATGCTTGCCATATGACGGCTTGGTATTTTTCGTTTTTGCTTTTTTCGCAAATGTCGTGGTCTTGACAAGAGCACTTCATTTGAATTTGCAATACAAAGGGATCTATGTATTTCATGGTCCTCTCAATATATAGTTAGCGCTAGATCAGCATTGTCTCCTCGCTGTCGCGCTGTTAGCTCCGTATACCGTTCTTTTCCATAGGTTGCTAAATGTCAGTGGTATAACGCCGGTGGCGAGTTTATCTCCGCTTCAGCGCACCATAAAGTCTGCGCTAGACCTTTTTTTGTCCACTCGCTATTGCGCTGTTACTTCCATATGCCTTTTCCTTCCATAGGTTGCTAAATATCAGTAGTATAGCGCCGCTTGCAACTGTTTATCTTTGTTTGAACATATGAGGGCTGGTTATGCCTATCGACGTATGCACGAACTAGTTCAATTTCTATGAATTTAAATTTTCTGACATGCGCTGTCAGATAATTTTTCATCATGCTTGTCGATCCTTCTGGCTAATGTTAACTGTTGCGCAAGCCTGTTTCGCAAAGTTCCCGCTGTTGTTGTTTTGTGGGGTTTAACGTCCCAAAACCAGCTCTGATTATGAGAGACGCCGTAGTGGAGGGCTCCGGAAATTTCGACCACCTGGGGTTCTTTAACGTGCACTGACATCGCACAGCACACGGGCCTCAACATTTCGCCTCCATCGAAATGCAGCCGCCGCGGCCGGGATTCGATCCCGCGACCCTCGGATCAGCAGCCGAGTACCATAACCACCAGACCACCGCGGCGGGGCGCAAAGTTCCCGCAAAACAGCCTATAGATGTATATATCAATAGTTTATATGCATGTTTTTTGTGTGCCCTGTTTATGAAAAACAAAGCGCGCGAACAGAATGTCATATATGCTGCTCAAAGCACACGTGCGCTATGTTCCGGCACTGACACGCGTATACATGAATATATGAAGCTCAACGTCTGATTCTTACGTCGAATCTCTCAAGTGAATTTCGGTCATTCTTGTCTCGATCGGATCTCAATTGTTATATACAGCAGGCTTCGAAAGAGGCCCGGCCGATATCAACCATGAAAGGCTGCTGCGTAGTCGACGTTGTTGCCTCCAGGATGGTAGAAATGACTCAATGTTTCCTGTGAAATAATCTTTCTAGGCAAATATCGCGCCAAATTCGCCATTTCTCAGGCGATGCTGATGAGTGGCAAAATCGGCGCCATATTTGCCGGAGAAAGTTATCGGCTCAGCCGACGGGGGCTCTAAGGTGGCATACTTGGCACAGTGTTGCCGGCAAATGGCGTCGGCCAGCCCATATTGTCTGTAGAAAGGCAAAATCGGCGCCATAGTTGCCATTGAAAGCCATCGCCTCAGCCGATGTCGGCAGTAACGCGGTATATACGGCCCCATGTTGCCGATTACAGTCGACGGCCTGCCGATATCGGCGGGGCAGCGGCTATAGTAGCCCAATGTTGCCAGTCATTGACGGCGGCTTAGCCGATACTGGCTCGCTGTCGGCAACGTTAGGCCGTGGATGGGCCGAACTTTGCCGCCATAAAACCAATATCGGCCCTACGTTGCGTGCTGCCTGGGATATTGTCTGCTCTTCTTTCGAGAGGTAACGTCACTGACGCCACCGACTAGGTCGCTTGGCTCACCTTGGTCTTTTTAAAGACAGGTACCCTGATTGCCTTTATTTTTCATGCGAAATGGACGAATAAAACATTCCAGACTACTTTCCCGTAATCGTAAGTTCAGCCAATGCTATGATCTCGCTCGAGCAAAGTAGTCGGCGGCATAGTGGAATTTGTTGGAAAGAAGAGCAGGTGAATTACAGCTGTGTTTGAAACAACATCAAAAATTCCCTGGTGCACGTAGGTCAATAATATTTGTCTTACGTGTTCAAAATCACCTCCCCGACTGTTCCGCATTGTTTGATATCGAGATTCCGAATGTTGCTGTGCTCCTTTAGTAAATGGGACCTTGCGCGATCGACGGGCACGGTATACAAGGACTGCACACCGCAACTGCGCATAGCGTCAACAATTTTGCCGTGGCTTCGATTTCGCCTGCACAAACCACCTTCCACGGCCAGGTAATAGTGAAATTTGTACAATGCAACGAAATATGGCTGAATTGGGGTAGCGAGTACGTCGCGGGGTAGCAGGAACGTGTAAAACGTTCCGCAGAAAACTATTGAATGGCACCGTGGCTTTCATATGACGATAAAACGGAGCTTTAAAAATGTGGTTGATCCCTCTGTCATAGGAATCTGTATAACCCGAAGGGGAAACCTGTGTTGGCGAAGTTGTGGAATGCATAAGCGGTAATCTGACGAATCGAGGGGCGGGAGGTGGCTTGTGTACTATGACAATGACAATGACAATGACATTTATTTTTCGCATCAAGTACATGATACGAAGGGGCGGGCGATAAAAGCTGTCGTCTAGACAGCTTGACGAAGCCGCAGGCCCCCTCATTGGCGATGGCAGCAGTCATCTCGACACGGTTCAACAATACATACTGAAGAATAAACATACAGTTCTAAATTAAACATGCAGGAGTACAACTAAATACGGTCTAAACAATTTTACAAAAACGCATTCCTTTGCACAAACATAAAAAAAGCAAAAGATAACATTATACAAATGCAAACATGTGAACACGTTAAATCTAGACATAAGCGGCATCTCGAGACGGCACAGGGATTCTCGGCAGTTGTACACGAGAGAAAGTTTTGGAGTGACTAACATTGCTCTCGATACACTGAACTGCACGTGCCAGAGCCCTGCGCAAGCCTGCCATAAGCGAGGATCGTCCGCAAATGGTGATTTGCTTGTCTACGGCCGTATTTGCGATCATGGAGCAGTGCGCGGTGCAACTCAACACACCTGGGCACGCTGGAGAAATTTTGAAGCAGCCGCGTTCGTACTTTGCCCCTGGGACGCGCCATCCGACGCCGCCATGGCCCTAACTTCCTCGGCGGTCGAGACGCGTACACTACCGCAGCGCCGACTGCCGGCGCGAGTCAGCAGGACAATCTGCCTCACTCTATCTATCGTCGCTAGATGAAGGTACCACCGCAGCGAACGTAAGCGAACCATTAGTGCAATATAAGGAAGGCGACGTTAACTTAAGGGTAGTTCTGCTTGTCAAACACCATAGTTCACTGTACTAAACACCCCCTTTGCTTTAACCGGACGCCAATGAAATGTAACCTCTAAAGTGAACATATAAGGCCAATCTGTTCACTGTATGAGCGATGTTGCGGTGGTGTATCGGTAAAACTTCCAGCTCCTTTCGTCAAATCTCGTTTGAAGGTGGGTTCGAGTCCGCCTGGGTGGAACCTTTTCATTGTGAATGCAAGCTTATTTTTTCAAAGCTCCACTTCCGTTACAGAAAGTACGCCACTGTTTTCTTGGTGGACCCCGGCATAAAACACTTTCGTATTTAAAAAAAGCAGCGGTCGTACACACACGCACACACACACAACTGGAGGCCACTGAGTGGCGAGGGCAGGTATAGGGATGCACCGCTAGCACCCACCACCGGACAAGCTGAAGGCCCCCGTAGTATATAATAAAAAATAAACAAAAAAATACATTCAAACGTGCATGTATAGGTCCTCATAACACGTCGCTGACGTATTAATTTAGTTCGTTGTGCGTCACCTCATCATCTCTGTCCTGCACTATCCGCGCAGCAACCTGGTTCAAGCCTTCTCTCCCCAGTCCGTACCACGTAATACAATGGACAGCTTATGGCATATCATAAATCCGCTGTGCTTGAGAGCGTCCCTGTAAGAATACTATGGAACTAGATAACAGGTCGTGTAATTGTTTTGCTATTCGCGATCTGCAACAATGACGAACCCCGAAATGCAGAAAACCGCAACAGCGTGGTCAATGAGAAGTAATAATAACGAACATTCGCAAAGAGTAACTTGCATCTGACAAAGTTTAAATCTGCCCGAGAACGCGCACAACGACACTCATGCTCATACGAATGCTGAGCTGCGTGAAGTCATTCCATCCCCACAAGACGTCATGATTGCCCTGCAGCAGTTCTGCTGACCTGCCACAACAAATAGTGTGCAACTGCTTAAGCATGCACGTAAATTTCCCAGCCCTGGGATCTTATGACAGCGATGCCACAGCGAATAAACGCGCGGCAACGGTTGCCCTACTACACGCGATATCACAGGCGTGTATTTATCCGTGCAAGACACGAGTAAATTGATACTATCCCACGCAGTTCTACAGGCGCTGTACTCACTACCTGTAAGGGCCAAGTGACAGGATGGAGGGAACGAAGCCAATGCACTCCCTACTCACTAATCTTGCTAAACACACACATAGACCTCAGAAAGTGTCAGAATGCATTCATACACGGTGATCTGATTAATAATACCACAGTTGCGTTGCTTGGTGTTTAAGCTGATGCGTCAAATAGAGCTTACGTAGTGCTCATTGTATATGTTACAGACCGATTTGCCATATCCGCGGAACACATGAGTGATCTCACAGGCATCCCGCTACGCTGTTCAAATGTGGCCCATACATTTGTTTTCGGCGAGACGTAGACATTGATGTTACAAGATCCAGTCACAGAAGCGCCGGGATTAAAACAGGGTTAACGCAAGGAGAGAAGTAGAAAATCGACATAGCACCACAAACACACGCGGCACGGTAACGGAATTTTCTCCAGAAAGAAAGGAAGAGCCAGCCGCCAACAAAACTACACTGACTCCACCGCCAACGACCCATACCATCCTCGCGGGCTGCTTCGCGCCTACACCCTCTCGCCTCTTCTCCCCGGCGACCAGCGAGAGAAGGAGACAGACATTCTGGCGCCTCTCTCTCGGGCCCATGGTAACCGGCGACATCTCGACGCCGAGCACTGTGCCGACGCCCGCGGACGCTTTCAACCATGCCCTGCGTTCGCATCTCCGTGGGGCAGTATTCCACATTTACTTTCGGTCTAGCGAAGACGTTTCGGAGACGTCTTCATCGTCGCTTTGGTGTCGCTAGCGCTCGCGACGTCTTTAAGACGTCAACCACACGAGCTAAGACGTCAATCCTCCAATACGTCTCTTTGTCTTGCGCACTAGCTGGGTAGTACTAATTAAACAATGCATAAGCGGGTTAACACTGTCAGACGTCCGTACGATAAGACTAATTAGTCCAACGTTAATTAGGGCAGACTAATAGAGTCAAGTCTAATTATGCTGCGGTTAAATATGGCAGTATTATTTAGGCCTACACTCATTAACTGAAGTCTAATCAAGGTAATACTCATTAAGCAAAGCCTAAATACGTAATATATAAATCTCTAGCACAGCGAGGCCTATGCTAATTAGACCAAGTTAATCGTGGTACGTTTAATTAACTCAAGACTGCTTATGTCATGACTAATGAAGGCCATCTTACTAAGCCATACCTGATTAGGCCTTAGGTAATTGAGTCAAGTCTAATTAGTATAATAAGAATAAGGTCGTGCCTAATTACCTTAGGACTAAGTCAAGTCTATATGAGCTCAGCCTATTAAGCTGTCTAATTAAGTCACTCAGCAAAGGCGTAATCCAGTTTAATCCACACTAATACACCTTGTCACCCCCAATTTGCTGTAATGCTTCTTAATCCACCCTAATATCTCTTAATCTAGCATAATTCGCCCTAATACGCCATAGTATGTTCGCCATCAGTTGGTGATGGTTGGTGATGGTTGGATGAAGACAAACTGATGCACTTCAGTTTGTCTTGAGGAATCAATTTGTCTTGAGGGATCGAATAGAACAAGTCCTGAATATCCAGGCTGAAAGCATAGCTGCAGCCTGGATGCTCACTGTAAAGGAATGTATAACGAATGAAAACGATGAAATGAGATTTTGCGAAAAGGCCCGCGTGAATGTGTCTGCATTCTTGGAGTTGCTTTTGTTCTACTTACGGTCCACTTTTGTTTCTTGGGAAGGAAGCGCGTTCCTCCAAAGATCGGGTATATGTATAGGGTCGTCTGTCGCACCCATCCTTAGTGAAATCTTTCTGAGCAAATTCGACAGGGGAATTGAACAAAGCATCTCTGGTATTGCTAATCACATCTTTAGGTATGTGGATGATTTTCTTATATTCACACAGGGTAGGGACACGACCAGAGAGGTGGTGAATGTGCTCAAGGTTTTCGGAGAAAATAGCATGGGCCTATTCTTCACATCAGAGCTGCCCTCGAACCGAGAATTGCAATTTCTAGATTTACGGTTGCTTTTTAATAACGATCATGTTTGCTGGGGTTACCACCCAAGAAGTGTCAAACCAGTGCTAGACTACTGGTCCGGGCATTCGAAATTAGTCAAGAGGGGCATCGTGAAAGCATGTTTCATGGCAGCCTTGCAGAAATCGTGTGTGCATCTCGCGAGTGAAAGTTTCAGAAGCCAAGAAGTGAAATTCCAGGAATCTGGCTACCCCCAGCACGTGGTGAAGTCACAGTTTAATCAAAGAAATCAAGAAAGGGGAAAGGGGACACAGAGCGCAAGAAGCCACTTCAAAAAATCGCAGGATGGCTTTTATCCCTTACGTGCACGGGCTGGCACACAATTTGGAGCATGTCGGAAAAAGATATAGCGTGGATGTGAAGTTCACAGCGAGAAATAAGTTGGCACGCTTGTGCCCTAGGATCAATAATCCGAGGGGGTTAAGTGTCTGTCCTGTGAAGCATCGGAAACCGAACCAATATGTGGAGTGTGTCTTGAAAGTTGTTTATATTATTCCAATTTCTTGCGGTAAGGTGTACATTGGTCAATCCGTTAGGTGCGTGAATGAGCGTCTTATGGAGCACCACGCATCCTTGAAGGCGTCAGCCCATTCGCATCTTGCATTGCATTGCCGAAAATGCGGATGCCATCCTGTGTTGCATGAAACCGAGATACTGTTTAGGCATAAGGATCAGACAACACGTGAGGTGGTGGAGGCGTTTCATATTAGAAAAGGGGGCCGTGATTGTGTTAGCCAGCCTTCCAACCTGTTACATGATAAGGAGTTTGAATTTCTAGATAAGTGAAGATTGTTAGTTTACTATGCTGTTTTCGTCGTCATGGCTCTGAAGGCAGTTGGGCCTCTTGTTCCACTGCGCATGTGCAACATGTTATCTTGTGCTTTTAAATGTTCTGCTGTTCAATAAAAATTCAGTTGTGAGTTAAGCGCTGTCCTGTCAGTATTCTTCGCTATTCTGTCCACGTTTCATGTGCGCTTAAAAAGCTTTTGCTTTAAAGGTGACTGACCATACAGGAGCGAAGTTTTATTAACCGTCAAGCCGTGATAAATTTAGCTTCCTTCTTTACTATGTGCCGCTTGCAAACTCCAACGATGTAAGCGCTATGATTGCGACTGGCAAGCGCGATGGGCGCTGCCTCAGGTTTCGCTCTGAGGCTGTGCAGTTTGCAAGTTTGGGTATGTCTAAGGCCTGCGCAGTCTCAATGGGCCCCCTTGTAGAATACCTGTGCTTTCACAAATAATGTCATGCTCCCCAGCAAGCGGTGTGTCACCGCGTCGTGTGTCACCGCGTAAAAAATAAGTGGAGAATGTCAGCGCTGTGATGCATGATAAACAACTGTCTAGAAACGCCACAGCCTTTTCTTCCGAGCGCAGTGCGCACGGACGCATGCCCACTGTCTGACAGTGGCGCCTCTAGCAGCAGTACCTGTAAGAAACAGCGGGCGGAGTTTCGTGAACACAAAAACAATGAGGGACTCTGCTGAAGTGCTATTTAATTCAGAGTTGGCTCTCGTCTGGGTCCGTGTCTCCCGTCTTCACCACGGTGCATGTTACAGAGGTATTGAAGCCGACACCACCGCTGACCATTTTTAGTGACGAGTGGCGAGTGTGCTTTCCCGCTATCGTGTACAGTGAGATGCGCTTCCTTTGCTAAGCTCAGTAGGGAATTTGCTGCTTAACAGCTTGGATATCGCGTTTGTCTTCTTCACTAGCTTTGGACACTATCTTCAGTCATTGCATTTCTTCTACCTATGTCTTACCACATGTTCCCAATGATCTTCAGCCCCCCATCATTCTCAAGTAACGCACTTGTAGTCGCATTCATTTACTCCTCAGTTGTAACTTTTTAGTATAGCTGTTGAAAACTTGGGGTGTTGCAATGCCTTACAATGTTCGCAGGTGCGCTTGAAGGCCTTGATACAAGACCTTCCTGGCGGGCTTGCAGCCCAGGTGTCGGAAGGTGGCGGCAACTTCAGCGTTGGTCAGCGCCAACTCATTTGCCTAGCAAGGGCGGTGCTTCGCCAGAACAAGATACTCGTCATGGATGAGGCAACGGCCAACGTGGACCCCAGGTATGACACGTGTCGTTCTCGACAGCATTATAAGCGAGCACATTCTGGGGAAGTCTCGAGGTTTCACTATAAAAATCTGTGACGAATCGGTTGGACCACTGTATTTCCCGGCATTATTCGCACCCTCGAGTGATTTGCGCACCTCCATTTCTTTAATACGAAAGTGTTTTATGCCGAGGTCCACCAAGAAATCTGTGACGTACTTCCGTAACGGAAGTGGATGTCTCAAAAATGAACTTGCATATTTTCCTGTGCAATACATAAGAAATAACTCCATTGGACAGTTAGCACTCTCGTAGCCTTGGTACACATTCTTCTTCTCTTCAAGCAAGAAAACGAAAGCACAGCCTCGGTACAGCCATGTCCGAGGGCACAAAAATACTCCCCATCTAGCGTCTGCATCGCCTCTCCATCTGTGATGCCACGCTGCAGCCGAACTTTATTCTTGTTTTATTCGGGCACTCTTAGTGACAACAATAATTTCTACTGTATTATGACCCGGAAACCTCAATAGCATTACGTGGGACGCCGTAGAGGAGGGCTCCAGAAATTTTCACCACTTGGGGTGCTCTAACGTGCACTATATTTCGGCACTCTCGCCATTGCCATAATCTGAAGTCAGTTCTTCAATAGACAGGGCTTCCAATAACTATACGAGAAAATGTAAGCACACTGTCAGAGCTTGCCGAGAAACATAGGAGCCGTGCCGCCACAACCATTGTAACGTCAGTAGGTCACGATTAAATGCGAAGCATTTCTTAGTGAACCAAGTAACTCTGGCAGGCAAGACTGAAACTAATCTCCGGAACACTAGTGACTTCATAAACAAGATGAAGAGCATCACTGTGGACACAGACGAAGTACTGATTTTTTTTTACGTCTCCTCCCTCTTCACAAGTGTGCCCGTCGACCTTGCTGTAGAAACTTCCAGACAGTTACTTCACAAGGATACGACGTTGGCAGACCGCACGCCATTCGACGTCACTGAGCTCCACCTTGTTACCATTCTGCCTGTCCAACACTTACTTCTCGTACAAGGGCGAATTCTACAGGCAAGTTTTCAGTACCGCTATGGGGAGCATCCATTTCAGTCACGACTGCAAATATTTATTTATTTATTTACAGATTACCTACATCGCCATATAGGCATTACGTGGGGGGGGGGGAACAAAAACAATCAGTAGAAAGGAATGCGCAGCAAGACATGTAAACACACATACAAAAATCACCGTCACATTTATCAGAACATAAGTATGGATCACGAAATACATTTTCAATACACGTAGTACATACATAATGCAAGAACAATTTCACAGCATAGAAAAAAATAAATCATTATTTGTTATATTTACTAAGTCGTCAGTTAAGCTGTTCCACTCTCTTATTGTTTTTGGAAGGAATGAGTAGAAAAAAGTGTTTGATCTGCATTTGAAGGTAGATATCTTTTTGCTATTATCACAGCGAGTGGATGTGTAGGGTGGTTGAACAAGGTAGCTATGATGATTGATTCCTGTGTTAGAGTGATATATCTGGTGCAACAGTTTAAGCCGTAGTTTCTGTCTACGTACACGTAGCAGATCCCAACCCAAAGTGGCCTTCATTTGTGAAACGCTCACTGTGTCACTGTGTGGCCAAAGGCCACACAGTGACAAATGCACTCGCAGAGCATTACGAGAAGACGGGCCACGAGAAAACAATGGAAGCAATTGAAAACAAGGCATTGGGGTCATTTCAGCCGAGACCCAAGGTTTTTCTCAGATACGTCGACGACTGTTTTTGCGTCATAATGAAAAAGGACGTGCAACCTTTCCTTGAGTTCCTAAATGGCATCGAGCCTTCCATCAAGATCACTGTGGAAGGAGAAAAAGATGGATGCCTTCCGTTCTTGGACGCAATTGTAAAACGTACGCCAACAGGCCTCGCATTCGCCGTGTACCGAAAGCCAACTCACTCCGGTAGATACCTTGACTACGAGTCAGTCCATCCGGTAGCCCACAAACGCTCAGTGGTCCGTTCTTTAGTGCAACGAGCCATTCGCACTTGCTCTGATACAAGAAGCCTGCAGGAAGAGCTCAAGACCATTGAAGATGACCTCATCAGGAATGGATATCCCAAACATTTCATTAAGAAGACAACAAAGTTCATCATGCGTAAACAGCACCAAAACAGTCAAACCATTGATGGCGTAGCGTCAGCACACAAGCGCGCAGCGATTCCGTACATTCCAGGTATAAGCGAGGCCCTAGCTCGCGCATTTAGAAAACGTGGTGTTCAGATCGCGCATGTGCCAACAAGCAAGCTTAAGGCTGACTTGCTAAATGTGAAGGATCCTCTCCCCCGGCAACGTTTCCCTGGTGTGGTTTACAAAATCCCGTGCGCCGACTGTGAATCTGTATATATTGGTGAAAGCGGAAATTTTTGCAAGCGTTTAAAGCAGCACAAGAATGACGTCGCCAAAGGCCACACAGTGACAAATGCACTCGCAGAGCATTCCGAGAAGACGGGCCACAAGATACACTGGGACAACGCGCACATCATGGCCACGGAGAAGAACTGGACAACGAGGCTCAATCTCGAATCACTGATAATTCAGACAACAAGAAGCACAATCATCTGGCACCCAAAACCACGTGTACTCCCGGACTTTGCGTCATGCGCTCAACGCTACTTAAGAACCTGGTGCTCTGCCTTCATTCCATTGTGAACAAGGGATCCGTACGGACCCCGAAACGTCATTTTGTATTTTTGACACTGGTCAGTGACCTTTACCTCTAACAAGGCCGTACCTATGTATATATTTTATTTATTTATTTACATATACTGCCACCTTGCATAGCAATATATTGCAGGAGTGAGTACATACATAAACTAGAAATACAATAGGAAGAAATGTATACATTGAAAAATAATAATTACATCAGGAAGCATACACAGTTCATCAGTGAACAAAGTTGGGCAATTGTTCCACAATTTCATCATTGGACAAATCGCGCAGGGGGCCGTCAAGACCATTCCAAATGTCAATAGTATAAGGAAAAAAGGCAAACTTAAAACAATCAATGGATGATTAGAAAGTGACTATATTAAGGTGGTGACTTCTTCTTGTGACTCGAGAGGAAGGGTTAACAAAAGCAATAGGTGCATTGATAAATGTTTTCCCGTGAGCGATTTTGTGCAGTAGGGCAAGACGGTCGCAAGTACGTCGGTGGGCTAAATAACTTAGCTGCAGCTTGATAGTGTGTAATGTTGGTCAAAAATGGCGGTCGTAACGTTTACATATGAATCTAACGGCTTTCTTCTGAATAGACTCCAGCATATTTATGTCTCTGGCATGATGTGGTGGATTGACGCATACTCAAGTATTGGCCTTATGAGCGATCTGTACGCCACCAGTTTACAGTCTTTTGACGCATCCCTGAGGTTTCTCTTAAGATAACCCAGTTTCCTTAACGCCTTATTTGTTATGTGCTTGATGTGAGCATGGCATCCAAGATCAGGGGAGAATGTAACACCAAGGTATTTGAACGTGTCTACACTTGCAAGCTTCTGGTCCTGATTAAAATAGGCAAATTTTAACGGTTGTTTTTTATTTGAGAAAGTCATTGAGACTGTTTTCTTGAAATTCAGTGAGATCTGCCACGTTTTACTCCAATGACAAAAACGGACAAAAGCTTTAACTCTAACTGATCTTGAGGGCTAGCGACAGCGGAATAAATATCGCAGTCATCGGCATAGAGTCGTAATTTAACAGAAGTCCCAGCAGTTACCTCAACGACGTCATTTATGTAGATGATGAACAGTAATGGACCCAATACGGATCCCTGTGGCACGCCGGACGCAACGCTGACCTGGGATGAGTGAACATGGTTAAATGCAACATATTGGGTTCTAGAGCTTAGGTAGTCTTGTATCCAGGCTATGAGTTTAGGGTCTGCACTGAATGCATGAAAGAAGACGAAGTGGAGTGGAGGAGAAATGAGGAAGAAGAAGTTGGAATAAAGGGGCGGACGACACCCGTCTATTGAGACCATGTGTTTTATGTCTCAGTTCCTTGTAGGAACGCTACATTTCGGCGCAGCCGACAGCTTTTGAAGAGCAACCATGTGGGTTACCTTCTTCCCAGACGAAGCGTCATCGGAGTGCCTTGCCTTCACCCTGTACCAAGTGCACGGTGAGCCATCGATGGGCATTACTCGCGAAGTTAGCTCTACCGGCCTTATCGACTTTGTGCTTTAAGAAGCTTCGATGAGCCGTCAAGCTCTAGTGAAAACAGGATTTGTCAACGTGAATCTGCGGCTCTAGAAACTGAGCGAACTCGTTCTGGAACCTATTCGCCGCGGTTCCCTCAAGCAGGAAACGCCGTCCGAGAAGGTGAGCTTGGTTTTAGCAAGCATTCAGCAACAACAGCGATGCATGCTGCAACAAACTGAGCTAATGCGAGGGTTGACCAGGTCGATTAGTCAAGAAAGGACAGCACGAAATATTATACGGCCGGATCTTTTTGAAAGCGACTCGCAGAGTGCGGACTATTGAATGTGGTTTTTTGAGTACGCATGTGACCAGAACATGTGGGACAATGACGACACAAAGATTTTGCACATGCGCCGTTATCTAGGTCCCATCGCCAGAAAATGGTACGATGTCCAACTTATGGATAAAACACCAACGTGTTGGGAACTGTGGAAAAAAAGCTTTCTGGGGACTTTCCAAGGCAACGCTGTAGAAATATGGGACCAGGTGCTACGCTTTACATATACGAATGGTTCTTTGCTGGAGTACTGTCTTGAGAAGCGTCGCCTTCTGTATTATGCAGAACCAAAGCTCCCGTCATCTGCAGTGGTAGCTTTGGTAACGCAAGGCCTCTGCATAGACGTTCGCAGTCAAATACAACTTAATAATCCAAGAACATTTGATGTACCATAGTACCAGCATGTATTTCGCGAGCACCACAACCTCTTATAGAAGCACATGGTCGCCACAAGCATATAGAGCATCCAGAGTCAATTCCATCATCTAAATGTAAGGACGAGTCTCTAGGAACTGTACAACAGTGGAATTATGAGGCGGGACCTACTGCCGCGTCAAACGACGGAGCGAATCCGCAAAACCTCACTGCCGTCAACGATAAGCCCCAAACCGAGACAGTTTATCTGATACCATCAACCTTACTTTATGCCCCTATTAAGGTAGACGGCATTGAAGTGAAAGCTCTTGTAGGCAGTGGGGCTACTGTCTCCATCATCAATAAGACTATAGTGGATGCCAGTCGTCTGCATGCTGGTGGAGCATTGCGCGTGCAAGCCTACGATGGGTCTGTAAGCACGCATAGCGACTGGATAACCCTAAGCATCGAATTTCAAGGACACTCAATTACCAGTGGCGTATTGGTGCTTCCTGGTGTCACATGTGATTTTCTTCTTTCACGCCCAGACATGAAGAGGCTCAAAATAAACATCTGTTGGGATGACAAACTAACGGTTGGCGACAACGTAGAGCCGCAGTACCTTCCTAATACACCCAGCGCAACAAGGATGATTTCCGACCAGGAGGACATTAAAATCAAGTACCCGGAACTTACGTGTATGGGCAGCTACCCTCCGTCTATGAAGTCTCACGTGGTTCCTTTCGAGCTCGCTGACAAAACTGTGGTTCACAGATCTCCTTACAACATGTCCAGGGATAAAAAGGTGTGGTTGATAAAGGAGCTGCAAGAAATGTTGGATGCAGATATTATCCGCCCTTCTGTATCTCCCTTTGCTTCTCCCATAACTATTGCTCCAAAAGAGGACGGAACATTTCGACTTTGTACAGATTATCGAGCTCTTAATAATCAAACAGAATTGATACCCTACCCAATGCCGAGGATCGACGATATTATTGACGAAACTGCTGGCTGTCATTGTTTTTCAAGGATAGACCTCTGCAAAGGATTTTGGCAGATTCCACTGAGTGAAGAAACGAAAAAGTACACCGCCTTTATAACACCTTTTGACTTGTTTGAGTACAATCGCTTACTATTTGGCTGGAAAAATTCTGCGGCGTGGTTTCAGAAAATTATGACTGACATTCTGAAACCCTACTTGGGCATATTCTGCAGCGTGTACATCGATGACATCATTGTATACTCGAAGACAAAAGAGGAACACCGTTGTCACCTATCTAAAGTGCTTCACGCCCTGAGCCTTTCTCAACTGAAGGTAAATTTCAAGAAAAGCGCTTTCTTTCAAGACAAGGTTGTGTTTCTAGGAAGGGTGTTCGACGGACATACTAAGAGCACAAAACAAGAATCGGTAGAACGAATTTCTAAGCTAACAAAGCCTTATGATGTGCACTCTCTGCGTGTATTTCTTGGACTAGCAGGACACTTCCGGGCGTTTATCAAGGACTATGCGCTGAAAACCATGTGCCTTGTGCGTTTAACTCAAAAAGACACACCTTTTGAATGGAACCAGGAGTGCGAATCTGCCTATTGTGAGCTCGTCTAGCTAATATCGTCGGATCCCATCCTGCGAATACCAGATTTTTCTTTGCCATTCGTACTGAATACGGACGCATCACACTACGCAACTGGGGCTGTTCTATACCAAAAACCTTCCAAGCAAGCTGATCAGATGAAACCTTACGTTGTGGGATACTACAGCTACACGCTGAAACAAGCTGAAATAAATTATTCGACTACAGAAAAGGAAGCGCTGGCCGTCTTAAAAGCCGTTCAGTATTTTCGAACATACCTTGAAGGCGCTAAATTCACGCTTTTCACGGACCACCAAGCCTTGACCCACCTTTTAAATATGGCACAACCAAGAGGACGCATTGCAAGATGGGTGAACTATCTCCAACAATTCGATTTCCTAGTTTCACACCGTCCTGACCCACTTCTCACAGATGCCGACGCGCTCTCCGGGTTGCTTGTTCAGGAGTCAGCTGATAACTCAGAAAGAATCAATCATGTCAAGCTATGGGAAGGTACAGAAGATCTCAAGTTCATTGATGGAAAGTACCATGTCCCACCCACTCTTGTTCAAAAGATTCTTCACTTGTACCATGACACTCCTGGATCAGGCGGACATGATGGCTTCTGGCGCACGTATAAGAAATTGCTCATGAGGTTCACATGGCCTGGCATGAAAAACGACATCAGCAATTATATCCGGACGTGTCATCTTTGCCAGGCGAAGAAAGTAAAGTTCAAGCAGTCGACTGACGTTATGGCAAACCCTGAGTACTCACGAGTACCTTTCGAAGTTATTCATTTGGACTTTGCAGAGGTCAAAAAGAAGGGGGAGGGAGTCAGACGTACGCAAGCTTTTCTGCTCTCGATTGATGAATGCACAAGGACGGTTACCGCTAAAGCAGGAAAGGAGGATGCAAACAGCGTTATTAATCTACTTAAAGATGAATGTTTCAAGCACACCAAGACGATAGTTTGCAACAACAGTCCTGCATTCCGGAGTTCCAAGCTAGCGAAATGGGCTAAGGACCGAGACACAGCTATTAAATATTCTTCTCCTTATCACCCTGCAGGAAACGGATTAGCAGAACGGGCTACACGGGACATTAAGCAGTTCCTAAAGATGTACCCGGATTTTGCAGGCGGCTGGAAGTGCTGCCTTGAAGCCGCTGTAAAGCACCATAACTTGTCCCACACCACTGCTTTAGGCTGCAGTCCTCACTTCTTTACGTCCGGGACAGCGCCCATACTTCCTGCAGACCGTGAACTAGGACTGCTAGAAAATCTTAAACTTACAGAAAGGAAGAAAACGGTCGAAGAACAACAAGTCTACCGACGCCGGATGAAAAGAAATTTTCATAAGCGGCACAACAGCAAGATACCACACATTCAACCTGGGGAATACGTCCTTGTCAAGAAAGGAGTTCCACCTTCAAATACTCAATACTATGGACCCTTCCAAGTTGTAAAGACAGCATCACAGCATGGAATATTGAAGAACGTTTGGTATACTGGAGCCCGGGGTCAAATCGAAAGTGCCTCCATCGGAAACGTATTCAAGTATTACACCAGGAGGTGTATCAAAGAAGTCGGGAAGAGTGAAGCGGTCTGCACTGAATGCATGAAAGAAGACGAAGTGGAGTGGAGGGGAAGTGAGGAAGAAGAAGTTGGAATAAAGGGGCGGACGACACCCGTCTATTGAGACCATGTGTTTTATGTCTCAGTTCCTTGTAGGAACGCTACAATGGACCCAATACGGATCCCTGTGGCACGCCGGACGCAACGCTGACCTGGGATGAGTGAACATGGTTAAATGCAACATATTGGGTTCTAGAGCTTAGGTAGTCTTGTATCCAGGCTATGAGTTTAGGGACGGGAATTATTGCCCTGAGTTTAGTGAGAAGTTTATTATTACACACTGTGTCAAAAGCCTTACTATAGTCAATGAAAATGGCATCAAGCTGTCCTCTAATATTAAGTGTGGATGCGATATCATGGGAGAACCCTAGTAATTGAGTTACCGTCGAAAAACCAGAGCGGAAACCATGTTGAGCGAGCGAGAGAATATTGTATTCGGACAAGTACTCTATGATATATTTACGGATGATGTGCTCCAACAATTTGCAAGATGTTGATATTAACGAAATTGGCCTATAGCTACCCACCACCTGTCTTTTGCCATCCTTGTGTATGGGAACAACCTTGGCACATTTCCAGACTAACGGAACTGTAGATTACTCTATAGACTTTGAAAAAATGACTGATAAGTACCGAGATGTCCATTCAGAGTAACGCCTCAAAAATATATTCCGTATATTATCTGGCCCAATCATCTTCTTTGTATCAATTTTGAGAATGAGGTTACATACACCAGCAGAAATGATTTGCATGCTAGGAAAAGGAGGTGGTGAATACTTAGGGTGAAATGGGGGGTGAGCCCATCATCACAAGTGAAAACCTACTGAAAGTATTGATTAAATGCTTCAGTAATGCTAAGATTATCAGAGCACGGTTTATCAGAAATAATGAATGAGGAAGGACTGCTCTGACTTCGTGGACTGATGGATTTCCAGAACTGGGATGGCTTATCTTTTATGAATGACGACACGGTATTATTAAAATAGAAACCTTTGCACTCGACATAGTGGATTTTAAACTACTTTTTAGTGTAGCTAACACAGAAGATTTTGTTGGATTGACGGCCTTGCGGTGACGCCTGATACGACGAATCAAGTGTATGATTTCTCGCGTGTACCAAGGATGCTTGGTACACCGGAGAAACCATACGAGAGATCTATCTATCTATCTATCGAGCTAGCTAGCAGCCAGCCAGCCAGCCGCTTACGTCTCGCTACCCTTCTGGTCGTTCCGTTCACATACCTGGTATACACCAATATTTGGGAGTTAGGGTATAACTGTATGACGAACATGAATGACTGATCTCTACACCTGATATACTCGTCAGGTACGTTACATTTGACGATGCTACACTCCCGTGTTTCTCATTGATGCAGTCCTCATGCCATACTATGGCACCACAGGTGTTTGCAGTTTATAGAGCTCATGTTAAACAAGGGCCAAGTAGAATGTAGTACATTTCAGATATCGTTAGAACGCGCTTAAAAACAAGAAAGGCATACCGTTTGTCCACAGAAATATTGACATAACATGCACAAAGATACACGCAACAACGCAAGCTACCAAGAGGCACGGGGGCATCGAACCCTGGCCCTCGATGTGATAAATAAGCATGCTGGCTCTTCCCTCAAAGAATATTTAGTAAATAAAGCTCTTGCACCTACAGTGGTAATCGTTGGTGTTTGCGCAATGTGCGGGGCGTTTATACTGTGCGATATGCACTATTCATGTTTCCAATATTCTTCACGAGTGTATAATCCTGCTTATTCATACAACGACATAAATATGGCGATGGCCTCCGAGAATTGAGCGCGCCGGACCTGTGGGCACGCGAAGCCTGAGACGCCACTTATCGCTTTCTTTGGAACATCGCACACATGTGGCCGGGCCTTAACCCCCTACCGCTAAACACAGCTGCCATTTTCATGTGATCACCAGCGTTCGGACAGCCAGCCGAACACACACGCGCTTCTCGGAGGCAAATGCGACGGATCCTTGCGGAATAGATGTCAGCTTGCCATGGACGCGTCAGGTGGGGGACGTGCACCGAAACCTGCAGCAAAATCCGGCGCCTCACGCGAAAATCTGGCAGTGCTAGGTGTCGACTTGGACACGTGTCATCACGCGATCCGGCCTCGCCCGCTGACGCTGACACGCAGCGGCGCGTACTGACGCTTTCCAACGCGCGCGCCTGCTTAGCCCTTTAGGTACGAAGCACCTTATGCGCTCGGGCTGTCTCGTGTCGGCGTAGTCACGGCAATGCAAGCTATGATTAAAAAGAGACAAGTACAACCCGCCGGGATTCGAACCACCAACAACCCCGGATGCGACGATAGGAGCTGGAAGCTCTATCTGCACACAACCGCCTTATTAACTGGAGCAAAGTAGCAAGTTGGGCGAGTTGGTATACACTCATGGTGAAAGGACCGAGCACAAGGAACAGACGACACGAACGCTGGCTGACAACTGAAATTTTTAGGGGCGAAGCTCCTTAAAGCGGCACCCGTTCGTCCCTCGTCGTAGTCGTAGTGCGTAACCAGTCTTACGCTTTGACCTCCAAGGTGGTGCCGGTGGGAGATTTCTCCTGTGCGTTGTTGAACAATAAAAAATTCGCAGCGTGCGCGTTAACTAAAAGCCGAATATCTCTGTCTCTCATTCCCCATTAGCAGCCATTGGCATGTTCCAGTAGAAACGTTAGTAGAAGTAGAACTGTAAGTGTTAGCTAAAAGCCGACTTCTTCTGTCTCTCATTCCCATTAGCAGCCATTGTTTACCTCCGAGTTGCCTTCAGGAACGTCAGGTGGCGCGCGAGCTCTCTCACTCTTCCATCTGCTGTCTTGTGTGAGACAGAAAGAGAGAGAGAGAGAGAGCGAAAGACTGTCCGTTTCTAACGATGATGATGGGTTTGTGCTAGCGCGTTACGGCGCGTGTAAGAAGCTGGTGTAAGACGCTGTGGCCTCTCCGCCTTATACTCTTTCAGCAGTCATGTGATGGCGTCGGCAAACGCGGTGCGCGTTCCGGCCTGTGTAAGGGGCTGCGTAAGACGCTGTGGCCTCTCCCCCCTTACTAGAGTGTACTGCATGTTTGTAACGCGTTTGTGCTAGCGTCCCCTTAAACGCCAGATCCCAGCGTTCGAATAGAGTGTTTCTGACGTCTTTACATGATGATCGACTGGGCGAATTACACGGAAGATTAACGGTTTATCGGTGGTTCACTCCGGAGCTTCGCCCACTCATCATCATTCACCCCGTGGATATGCTGTGAATTTTTTTTGATAGCACATGTATAAAGGGGAACAACACGTGAACCATAATGGGCCGGTCATGTCAGACAATGCGGATGTGCGCAACATGACTTCGACTGATAGTGTCCTCCAAAAACCTGATCTCTTTTTTCAAGAGATTAAGCGACGCTTGGCTAACGCAATCCTTTCCCCCTTTTTTTGTAAGAAAGGCTTCCACACTCTCCCTTATGGTGCGATTTTTGTGCCTGAGTACGACTTGTATTAGTAAGGATGGGATTACGTTCACATTTCTTGCAAATAGGTAGCCAAATGAGCGCGCTCTTTTTTCTTTACTGCTGACCTGTGCTCATTCAATCTCGTGTTCAAGCATCGGCCTGTTTGGCCTATGTAAGATCCACCACACGACAACGGAACATATAAACTACATTATTGAAACCATTTAGCGCGCGCAAAAGACACACACAAGAAAGTCACACGAGTGTCTTTTGTGCGCCCTAAAAAGTTTAAATATGGGTACATACCAACTCGCCCAGTTATCAGTCTTGCTGAAACTACATTAATGGCACAGGAAATGACACACTTATCTTCTTCATGCTTAATCCCATACCCTCCTTGTCTTTTGTTATTTATGCTCTGAAACTTCTTTTGCATAGCTGCACATATGGTACCGGTCTTGACTGGCGCAGAAAATCCACCTTAACCCCGAAACGCCTTGCTGCCTTCTTAATACCATGAGGCAACTTATGAACGTAAGGAATCACTGCAACTTTCTCTTGGGTACTTCTGTCTTCACTGTCTACATCTTTCCCTTTCTCTTGAGAGTTATTAAATGCATGCGGAATAAAGGGGCATACAACGCTTTACAATTCGCCTCTAATTGATTTTGGATAAAGTGATAGTCTTCAATTAGCATCGCCTACCTTCCACTGAAGTCTTGGTTCGACGCGGTGGTACCGCTATGAACGATGGAGCGAAGCAGAATGTAGAGATTGTGTGTGTGAAGCCGATCCTGGAGGCCGTTGCAGTTGTGCGCTCGAGCTGTCGGCGTCTCCTATCGCCCGAAACGATCGTGTAGGCATTGAGGACTGTACGTGGAGGGTTGTCGTGTCAGAAGCATAATATCGTTGTCGTCGTGTGGGCACTGTAAAGCAGGCCTATTAGCAGCAATTGACGTGTTCCTGTATGAAACACTGCTGCATCGCTGCATGCTTCGCACTTCCCCACGTTCCAGGCTAGTGCACGTGTCACGATTTCTCATTTATTTATTTATTTACTGCACGTGTGTGCGCCTGCTTTGGTTCCTCTTGCGCCGTTGATGTAGTACCGCGCATGCCATTAGCTTCATTCGGTTCATAGGCGAATACTCTCACCATGGTTGCACCGTTGGCAACGTTTCAGTTCTGTATCGGATTTTTCAGTGACACGTATTCAGGCGATTTCATTCTACACTGTAAAAGAAAAATACTCTCAGGTCGGAGTAAAATGCCTGTACTCTAGCGACCCCCCTATTAGGAGTTTTTTCTACTCCGGCTAGCCGGAGTTATTGCGCGGTGCCTCCGGACTACTTTTTGCTGTTTTTCACTCCGGCTCGCCGGAGTTATTGTGTGGTGCTTCCGGACTACTTTTTTCTGTTTTTCACTCCGGCGGGCCGGAGTTATTGTGTCCTGCCTCCGGACTACACTTTGCTGTATGCTACTCCGACGCGCCCGAGATTTTACGTGACGCCTCCGGACTGATTATTGCTGTTTTTCACTCCGGCTGACCGGAGTCATTGTGTGCTGCCTCCGGATTACTTTTTATTATTCCAGTTCGGCGGGCCAGGGATTCTGCGTGACCTACCTCTGTGTATTTTTCTTCCCGCTCCGACTGGCTAGTCTATGCATGTCTCTCTTCAGGCATTTAAGTGGTATTTATTAATCCGCCAGGTTGGAGATGTGTGGTGCATTGCGAGTAATCGTTTTACCCCATCATCAACATATAACATTGAGAAACAAATGCTGTATCAAACTGTATTGCATGATTCACACAGCGTGCAAGCAGGACACACAAACATATAAAGCACCAAAAGTGGCAAGAAGTAGTACAATAATTGCGGTACAATTCAGTAATATGCACAACCATAAGCGCTTTTTCACACTGTACAGTTATTTAGGCTGCAACGAACAAACGTTTTGCTGGAGTAAAAGAGAGGCAAAATAACGAAACAAGGAACAGAAGATTTCGCACTGAACACAATATTTATGTATATAGAATGTGCATGAACGCGTCAGAAGCACAACGCTAGCTGTTATGCCAAAGCTTGAAAAGAGGCAGTGGAACTGTTTACGAAGGATAATGCTGCGAGTCGCCGGCGTATGTCCACTGTGGTTTGCATTCCACTGTGTTCAGGCCTGCCGGCGCATATTGTCAGCACGCCAACCATGTGTTCTTCGGTCGCAAATACTGTGGTGTGGGCCATTCGAACTAACGTAGCCCCACAAACGTCGTCATAATGCAACGATGGGTTACAGCGCGCCACTCGATAAATCTTTTTACTTCCTATTTCCTCTATCTTTCTGCGTGTGCGTTAAGATCAGTAACAACAACAACAACAACAACAACAACAATAATAATAATAATAATAATAATATAGCACAAGTGAAAATACTAAAATCAGACCATTTTATCGTTTAATTTGCTTCTGAAGTCCGCTTCTACGCCAACGGCCGCATCGTACGGCAGTATTTGGCTGAGGAAGCTAGGCCTTGAGGCACGCGACTGATGCGGTTTGTGTTGACTCATTGGGCAGGACATAAAGACTGAGTGTATGCAACTATGCTATACGTCAAGCGCGTATTCAAGACAAGTTCTACACTTTTCAAAGCTATAAAGCGGACAAATTTGTGCAGTAGTGAGGGTGCGCCTGCAACAGCCGCTAGGTTTGACACCCGTCGGTTTAGCTCAACTGTGCGAACCTAGGCATTTGAATGCGACATGTGAGTGCAATGTCACCATCTCTGGCACAAGCAAGGAGTGAAAGGAACATAGCAAAAGCACACACCTTTCTGCTTATGCCTCCCTCTCTATGCCCTTATTTTGAAGCGCCACATTTGAAATCGCAGAAGCGGGTCCAACTTGTTTATTCGATTAAAGCCCACAGGGCACGCTCAAAGAACTAACTGCTTGATCGAAGTGCTTGCATTGAAGTTGAATAATTTCTTTTGGCAGCGCCAATTTTTGTAGTTCGGTTAGAGTTTACCTCAAGAAAACAAGAACAAAAAGTTCCGATTCATATTCTTGGTGAAATATTAACAAGGCCACTGAAGTATATTACAAAGGGTTTTTCAGTTAATTTGCCTCAGGGTGTAAAACAAAGAAGTCCCTCAGGCGCGTTCCAAAGATGCAATCATATTAGTAATTACTGTCGTATAAACCATCTGACACAACTTTTTTTCAATGAACTCACTCAAATAACTCTTGCTCATTGTGTACCCTATAGGCTGTTCTTTTAAACAAAATTGTTCCCTCGAGAAGTTGAAAGCATTCCAAAGTAGTGTCCGGGCAACGTACTTTAATAGTGCATGGGTTTTAATTTTTCCGGGATCTAAAAGGGGCCTTACAAGTTACAACATTTCTGAACATAGTCAGAAAACGGTGCAGGTCTAGGGAGGACGCTCCTGTGAACATGTTAGGGAAATATTAATGCACTGCACGCACCACTGAATTCGCAATTTGGCTTTAAACACAGCTGGAAATCCCCCGCTCTTAATTTCAGTAAGTGACGTCACCGGGGCTATGACTACGCCGCTTGCTTTTTTCAGTCCTTTAAGAGATACACGCCCATTTCCTTCATTTGTTGGATTCAAAATGAACAAATACAACTTGAAGTCATGGCGCAAATGGTTAGACAGGACCGAAGAAGACACGTAAGACACAGACAAGCGCACACTCGCAACTAAATTTTATTCCTCCGAACGCTTAGTTAAGTACCCTCAAGCATGCGCAACACCACAGAGGCAAAATAACAATCTCTGAACACACTGCCTGATCAAAACCTATCAACTAAGAACCGATACTCATTCTGATACAGAGTTACAGAAGGAACGCTGACACACATATCGCCAGCATTCTGTATAGCCTCAGCCAATTCCCGTGCCACCTTATCCTTGCTTTTCCGCAAAATGCATGTGTTGCGCAGCAGTGGTTTACACGTACAAGCCCTGCCATGATATGGCAAATGAGATCCGGTACCATTCCCTATCGACTGGGCGTGCTCTGCCAGCCGATCATTAATGCACCGCCCAGTCTGGCCGATATACACCCGGCCGCAACTCAACGGAATTTTATAGACAACACCAATTGAACATTTCTTAATATAATGCGTTCTCTTCGTGTGTTTCTTCCCACACTCAGGACTCTTAACAGACGACACTCGAGCACAAATACGAGACAGTTTTTTCGGGGCCGAAAACACTACCGGTACGTTATATCTAGCAGCCACATTTTTCAACGAATGAGATACCTTGTGTACGTAGGGAATGACGACAGGACGTTTATCCACATTATTACCTGGCGAAGCACCACTAACATCACGCCGAGCTTTTTTCACTAAAGCCTCGCAAACAGAACCTAAAAGGACTGACGGGAAACCCGCAGAAACAAGTCTAGAGACTTGCAGTTCAAAGCTTTCTTTAACTGCATGTGAGCAGGACCTGTCTAAAGCCATCTGCAAGCTAGAAGTTGCTATCGCTGTCTTGACATTCTTTGAATGGGCGGAATGAAATGGCAAAAATTCTTTCTGAACACGATTGATTGATTTGTGGGGTTTAACGTCCCAAAACCAGTTCTGATTATGAGAGACGCCGTAGTGGAGGGCTCCGGAAATTTCGACCACCTGGGGTTCTTTAACGTGCACTGACATCGCACAGTACACGGGCCTCAACATTTCGCCTCCATCGAAATGCAGCCGCCGCAGCCGGGATTCGATCCCGCGACCCTCGGATCTGCAGCCGAGTACCATAGCCACTAGACCACCGTGGCGGGGCTTTTCTGAACACGAGGGTGAGACATCCAACAGATATGGTCTTCGTTAATCGTGAGAAGAATATCTAAAAAATTGAAGTTTCTCACCAGTAGGGAGCTCACGAGTAAACCGGAGCCCTAGTCCTAGCGCCTTAAAAGTGTCTAAGACTTCAGCCACACAGTCAGAATAAGCACAACTTGGTTGTTTTGTCAAAACAATTAAAATATCATCAACATAACGAAACACCTTCAAAACCTTGTCACATTGCAGAGCGGTTCCTAGGTGTCGGTCCATGCTAGAAAGGAAAATGTTGCACAGCACTGGAGCTACACACGATCCTATACAGATGCCTTTTTTCTGTAAAAAACAGTTGATCATGAAACGATATGAACGTTGCTTCAAGGTAAAATTCCAACAGTGCTAAAAAACTTTCAACTGGGACTGCAGCGTTGTTCATAAAAGGTATCTCCCAATTTTTATCAATGCACGTCCGAACAGCCTTAAATAGTTCTGCATGGGGTACCGAATAAAACAACTCTTCCACGTCGATCGAGAAGAAAAACCCAGCGGAGCGGTTATCTTCAATAAACTTAATAACTACGTCTGAATTCTTAACCATGAAGGGATCGTCAAGAGCAAGACCGTTCAGCTGGTTTAACAAATATCGACTAACCAACACTTGCCATTTTCTGTTCTCGCTGACAATAGCCCTAAACGGCATGCCAGGTTTGTGAGTTTTCACGTTAAAAAACACCGAAAGCTTGTCTCCTTTGCACTTACTAATGTTCTTTGCCAACTTGGAAAAGCCATGGTCGTCACACAAGGCAACAGCCCGAGCCTTTACCTTGGACGCACACACCTGCACACGCTGAAGTTCTTTTCCACAGCTTCCGCTGCCTTGAGGTCGAAGTGTCCTTTTGTCATAAGCACAAAGCCCCCCTCCTTATCCGCCACGGCTAGGCGCAAGTCATTTTTTCTCAAATAAGACACAACAGTGTCCATAGGGTCACGTTTACGCCGACGTTCCTTCGAAACCGTCCTCTTCAGGATATCCGCAGCGTCCAGGATACACCTTTCTCGGTCTTCTGACTCAGCCCTGCTGGCCAAACGTCTGTTCAAAGACAGTAGCTCGTGGGCGGGAATGGTCGGTTGCACACTGTACTTTGGTCCATTCTTTAGCACCGCAGACACTTCAGCCGGAACCTGGACGTCATCCAAGACCTGGAAGCCACCAGCAAGAACCGGTTTTTTCTTGCGTCTTGGTAACAGGAGCAGACACCGCTGCCACTGATATTCAGTAGTTTGAGCAGCCAATCTCTTGAACATCAGGAACTCCTTGTGTGCACTCTCGCCTGAATCTTCGCAGAAGCAGCGAAGATGCAGCCAGTCATACAGCAGCCGGGCCTGTCGCCATACTTCAGCATGCACAATTTTCGACACGCTCTTGGCATGTCCCAAGGAAGGTTTCACAAAACCAAACAGGTTCGCCACTTCACCTGGTATAAATCCATTCTTCAAGCAATATGAGATGATCCTTGCTCTGCACGTAGTGGTAGCGATGAGGGATACAATAACAGAAGCATTCGGAAGAGGAGTAGAACCAAACAGGAAAGGGCCCGTTGTACAAGAAATATAGCTTAATAACGTTTGCTGTCGGGCTAGTTGGTGCATAGCTGAACTTGAAGTCATGGCGCAAATGGTTAGACAGGACCGAAGAAGACACGTAAGACACAGACAAGCGCACACTCGCAACTAAATTTTATTCCTCCGAACGCTTAGTTAAGTACCCTCAAGCATGCGCAACACCACAGAGGCAAAATAACAATCTCTGAACACACTGCCTGATCAAAACCTATCAACTAAGAACCGATACTCATTCTGATACAGAGTTACAGAAGGAACGCTGACACACATATCGCCAGCATTCTGTATGTACATAGCCTCAGCCAATTCCCGTGCCACCTTACCATTGCTTTTCCGCAAAATGCATGTGTTGCGCAGCAGTGGTTTACACGTACAAGCCCTGCAATGATATGGCAAATGAGATCCGGTACCATTCCCTATCGATAAAAATTCCCCATTCCCCATTTTGACTTGGTTCGAGAACTGTTAGTCAACGGTTCTTACCTGGGATGACTTCCGCCGACATTTGCAAGCTTTTCTGCCCTCATTTGCAAGCGTCGTGCGGAAGGAAAGAGCTGCACAAGGAGGTTCCATTAAACTTCCGGAGTGGAAGTCCCTGCAGCCGCCTACGGGGCCCAAGTGAAGCCGGCGGCGGCCACGCTACTAGAGGAAAGAGTGCGCGGGCCCGCCATAGACGGCAATTTATTAAGAGAGGCGCTCGACTTGTTTTGCAACCTCACGATGAAACAGAGACAGCAACCAACTTTATGCCTATACCAATTACCAACGGCGTTTCCTAGTTGAGAAAAAAAATTTTCCCGCGTCCGTACTCAGCTGCAGGCGTCGAGGAAAACAAAAGAACACCACTGGCTGAGAGGTTCTATGCAAATCGTACTTGCTGGCTTACTCTGTCTGTTAGTAGAAACTAGGTTTTTGTGATGTGGTGATGCGATATAGCGCAAATATGCGGCATTGTGCGACTGCCAGCTGACGTGAAATGCATTCGTGCCCTTTATTTAAGCATGTATCCAACCCATTGAGTACAGCGCATGCTTTCTGCATGTTGCCTTAACTAACCGCACGCTCTATTTTTTTTTCGTATTCCACGTACGTTCTTCCAAATGGTTAGTTGCTCTTAGTGAAGTCTTCTCAGATCCGCGTCTACGAAGACCCGTTGGGTGCGTTCCGAAAACTTTATTTGGTTCTGACTGTAAACGTAGGCATATGAGATTTCTTACGCGGGGGACACGCGCCGAAAAGCATGCACTTGAAGACATAGGTCGGGTTGTTCAGTGTCACTAGATTTTAAGCTTTCCATCCACCCCTCCGAACACCACATGTTCTCAGCCAGAAGGCCACGAACAGTATTTTTTTTCTTCATTTTCGAAACCAGTAGCACGGAGAAACACGCCATACGTACGTGCTCGCTGCATTTGCGCATTCGTCAACATGTATGCATATCAAATTCTGCGTCTATCGTCCGCAAACATGTCCCTCCTTTAAAGTTCGCATACAAACACTGCACGGACTATCCAATTTTTAGCAGAACTCGAGCCCGTAGCAAATCATGTATGCACGCATCTGAAACGAAGCACTAGGAAGTATTTAAAGCTTACAGTTAACTTTGATACAGGCGTAGGGATGTAATATATGGATGCGAACGTTTAAAATCGCCCTCTATTTGAGCAAGACGCACTGAAAACGGGCAGCCGTACGTGAAGAAAGTGAGGAAAACTTACACGTGAAATGTTCTTCCAGACTTCTTCTCAACGCGATTTGTGCAGCCGAAAGCTACGCGCGAAGTCATCGTTGCCTTCTTAGTTAGATGCTTAGGAAAAACAGGACACAGTGTATAAACACCGCGAAAGAGCGTTGCGTTGTTTACGCGCTTCGCCGTCTCTCTGGTCGTCTGCTACTGTTTCTTTGAGCAAGATGGCGGCGACGGCTTCCCTTTTGGCGGCACGCTTCCACTCCAGAAAAGTAATATATAACCTCCTTAGAGCCGCATCACTGCTGGAAAACGTAACAATCTTTATGGAGGAGATGACGCGACATTTCCGCCACACCGACGCCCACAATCTGAGGACAAGAAGGTTCGCCTGCTTATGCAAAAAGTGAAGCAGGAGCTCTTCGCAGGACTAATCAGAAATCCGCCAAAGACGGTTCAAGAGTTCCTCTCCGAGGCTACCACCATTGAGAAGACCCCTCGAGATGCGCACCCGACAATACAATCGCCGCATGTGCCCAGGCATCGCAGAAGTCCAAGGACTCGGCCCCGACGACCTACGCGAGGCCATAAGGGCTATCGTTCGCGAAGAACTGCGCCGGATGTTCCCGTCGTGGGAGTCCTGCGTGCTTCGCCTCGAGTGCTGCGTGCGTCACTACCACGTGGCATCTACAAGCACGTCTACAAAGCGGCTGAATACCAAAAGGACAGAAAGTTGAGCGAGTTGGTAGGATCCGTAGTCAAAAGACGAGGCGTGCAAGACACGGACACAAGGGGAGAAGTGAACAACACGAACGCCGACTAACAACTGCTGCAGAGCACAGAGGCGAAAAAGAAAGAAGACAAACAGCTTATCTGCGTATGCTCCCAATGGTAGCGCCACCTGTCAAACGATTACACGTGCCGGTCTACGCGATAGACAACCCCGTTTCATTGATAGATGCGGAGTTTCTGCAGGTACCTTTGTAGAAATTCTTTCCGTGTACTTAACGTCACGATTAGTTGGATACAGAGAAGGCGTGTTTGTGCAGAAATCGGGGATTTGTATAGGTTCAAAGGTTGCCCCTATTCTAAGTGATTTACACTTGAGCAAGCTTGACTGCCCTTTAAAAGAGGTCTTAGGTGACCACATCATCAGGGTATTTCGATATGCAGGCGATCACTTGATATTTTGTAGTAAGGACGATCTTGATTCCGTCGTCACCTATGTAAGCGATCAATTTAAACTTAATGGAGATGGTCTAAAATTTACAAAAGAACTACCGGAGAGGAACGTAATTCTTACATATTGTCGCGTGGTTGTGACACACGCAGCACTTGAGACGAAGCACGCAGGACTCAAGCTGATATCAGGTGAACTGTTTATTGGGCGAACTTGTGCCGAGCAAAACAAGGCCAATCACAACTCGCAGCAACAGCGGCGTGAACAGTCGTCGGTCGACGGAAAGACTCACAAGCGGCGCAGTGCGTCGGCTTTTATACACATGGGTTCACGCGTTCTCGCATTATCTCTGGAATTCCAGAAGTTACTCAAGTGTACGCGTCAGCATGAAATGTTTCAGGAATTGTCGACACGGTTCCAGAAGTGACATGCAAGATGAACGCTGCTTCCGTTGGAATAACAGAAAGTGATAACTGCGCTCGTCGCAATCAAAGCAAGCGCGCGATTCACAGGATGGTGATAACGGCGTTCGTGAAAACAACCGCACGTGTCACTACCCCCCTCTGAAAAAGCATCGTCCCGATGATAAAAGCACGACATGCAAATAAGAGCTCATGCAATAAATTAATACGTAACGGTTAATCAGCGCGCGTAATAAGGTTTCATTCGCACCAAATGTACAACTTCGGGTCGTGCACAGCGCCGCTGGGATGACATTAAGCCATCGGTCACGACCTCATAGTCCAGTTCACCAGAACGTCGGAGTACCTTGTAGGGTCCAAAGTAACGCCGTAAGAGCTTCTCACACAATCGCCGTCGTCGTATCGGCGTCCAGACCCAGACAAGGTCGCCGGGTTGGTATTCGGTGTGGTGTCGTCGAAGGTTGTAGTGACGCCTATCGACTGTCTGCTGGCTCTTGATACGCAAGCGGGCTAGCTGTCGAGCTTCTTCGCCACGCTCCAGGTAGCTGGCAACGTCGAGGTCTACTTCGTCGGTGCCGACCGGTAGCATGGTGTCAAGCGTCGATGTTGGGCTCCGTCCGTAGACAAGCCTGTATGGAGCAAGCTGCGTCGTTTCTTGCACGGCCGTGTTGTACGCGAAGGTCACATAGGGAAGTATGGCGTCCCACGTCTTGTGTTCGACGTCGACGTACATGGCCAGCATGTCGGCGATGGTCTTATTTAGACGCTCGGTGAGGCCATTCGTCTGCGGGTGGTAGGCGGTCGTTCGGCGGTGGTTCGTGTGACTGTACTTCAAGATCGCCTGAGTTAGGTCAGCCGTAAAGGCCGTACCTCTGTCGGTGATGAGGACCTCCGGGGCTCCGTGACGCAGGACGATGTTCTCAATGAAGAACTTGGCGACCTCGGCGGCAGCGCCCTTGGGCAACGCCTTTGTTTCGGCATAGCGGGTGAGATAGTCAGTCGCTACGACGATCCATTTATTGCCAGAAGTCTACGTCGGGAACGGCCCCAGTAAGTCCATGCCGATTCGCTGGAACGGCCATCAAGGTGATTCAATGGGTTGCAGAAGTCCGGTTGGCCTAGTTGTCGGCGTCTTGCGTCGTTGGCAGTCTCTGCATGTCTTTACGTAATGGGCGACGTCAGGAATGAGGCGAGGCCAATAGTACTTCTCTTGTATTCTTGATAGTGTGCGAGAAAAACCGAGGTGTCCGGCTGTCGGGTCGTCGTGTAAAGCTTCCAGAAGGTCGGGACGTAACGCTGAGGGCACCACGAGGAGGTGGTCGGCGAGGAGCGGCGAGAAGTTCTTCTTCAGGAGAACGTTGTTCCGCAGGAAAAACGAAGCCAGTGCTCAGCGGAATACTTTCGGCACGACGGCGGTATTGCCTTCCAGGTAGTCCATGAGGCTCTTGAGCTCTGGGTCAGCTCCTTGGCCTTCCGCGAAGTCGTCGGTACTTATGGGTCCCAAGAAAGTGCCATCATCCTGGTCACCCTGGGGCGGCGGATCGACGGGGGCGCGAGACAAGCAGTCGGCGTCGGAGTGCTTTCGTCCGCTCTTGAAGACGACGGTGATGTCAAATTCTTGCAGTCTGAGACTCCTCCGTGCAAGGCGCCCTGATGCATCTTTCAAGTTAGCTAGCCAACACAAGGCGTGGTGGTCACTCACGACTTTGAAAGGCCTGCCGTACAGGTAGGGGCGGAACTCTGATGCAGCCCAGATGATGACAAGGCATTCCTTTTCTGTGGTGGAATAATTGGCTTCTGCCTTCGAAAGTGACCGGCTAGCGTAACTGATGACCCTTTCAAGTCCATCGGTCCTCTGCACGAGCACGGCACCAAGCCCCGTGCTGCTTGCGTCCGTGTGAATTTCGGTGTCGGCTTTTTTGTCGAACTGTGGGAGTATTAGCGGCGTTTGCAGGCGTCGCTTTAGTTCTTGAAATGCCTCGACTTGCGGCATTTCCCACTTGAAGTGGACGTCGGCCTTCGTGAGGTACGTCAGCGGATCCGCGAAATGTTCTTGCCGAAGTGCCTCTAATAAGCGCAGAGGGCAAGAAACCGGCGTACTGCATTCTTGTTGGTGGGCGGAGGAAAGTCGGCGATCGCAGCTGTTTTCTGTGGATCAGGACGTACTCCCGATTTGCTAATAATGTGGCGAAGGAACAGCAGCTCCTCGTAGGCGAAGCGGCACTTTTCTGGCTTCAGGTTAAGTCCGGAGCCTTTGATTACCCGAACAGCTTCAAGGCGCCGGAGCTGTTCGTCGAAGCTGGAAGCAAATACGACTACGTCGTCCAAGTAGACGAGGCAAGTCTGCCACTTCAAGCCTGCCAGTACTGTGTCCATAGCCCGTTGGAATGTCGCAGGCACCGAGCAAAGACCAAATGGCCTGACCTTAAATTCGAACAGGCCGTCTGGTGTTATGAAGGCAGTCTTTTCTCGGTCTCTTTCGTCTACTTCGTTTTGCCAGTAGCCGGTTTTGAGGTGCATCGACGAAAAATATTTTGCGTGGTAGAGTCGATGCAAATCGTCGTCTATCCGTGGGAGAGGATAAACGTCTTTCTTCGTGATCTTGTTCAGGCGATGATAATCGATGCAAAAACGTAGCGTTCCATCCTTCTTCCTCACTAACACCACGGGTGATGCCCACGGGCTCGTAGACGGCTGAGTGGGTCGTCACGCAGCACTTCGTCGACTTGTTGCTTGCTGGCCTCGCGTTCCCGTGCCGAAACTTGGTAGGGGCTCTGACGGAGAGGACGGGCATATTTGTCGGTTATGATGCGATGTTTCGCGAGAGGGGTCTGACGAAGCTTCTATGACGACGAAAAACAGTACTTGCATTGCTGGAGTAAGGCCTTCAGCTCCCTTTGTTGCTGCCTGGAAAGGCCTTGACTGACGTCGAAGGCGGGCGCGGACACTGCGGTCATCGTTGAAGGTCTGTGAAAATCGGTGAGGGCTAAAGCATTGCTTACTTCCACAAATTCACTTAGGTGCGCTACCGTCGTACCCCTATTCAGGTGCCTATATTCGTTACTGAAATTCGTCACCATTACCTTGGCCTCGCCGTTATGAAGCTTGGCTATGCCTCTTGCGACGCACATCTGACGTTCTAGGAACAAGTGCTGGCCACCTTCGACGACGCCTTGTAAGTGGGTAGGCGCCTTGGTGCCTACGGTAATGTTGACGCTCGACAGTGGCGGGACGGTTACCTGCTCTTCTGTCACATTCAAGGCATGATAAGCGACGGTGCAGTCTGACGGCATCGCATTATCCGTGGACAGCGTGATCGACCTGGATCTTAGTTCGATGACTCCGCCGTGCTGGTCCAGGAAACCCATGCCTAAAATGACGTCTCGCGAGCATTGCTGCAGGACCACAAAACTCACCGAATACATCTGGCTGTCGATCGTGACTCTTGCCGGGCAGGTTCCAGTCGGTGTTATAAGGTGGCCCCCTGCTGTTCGAATATCTGGTCCTTCCCATGTAGTCTTTGCCTTCTTCAGCTTGGCGGCGAAGAGACCACTGATGACAGAGTAGTCGGTGCCGGTATCGACTAGGGCGGTTACGCTGTGGCCGTCGATGATCACGTCGAGGTCGGTGGTTCGTCGTCTTGTGTTCTGGTTAGGTCGGGGCGTCGGATCACGGCTGCGTCGGCTTGCTCCGGCGCTGCTATGTCGCGTCGGAGGCGAGGCTTTCTCGGGAAGACTGGTCAGGCGGCATGCTGAGACTACGTCGGGACGGTTCGTGCGTCGTGGTCGTCGGCGGCGGAGGATCTTCGGCATTGCGTCGTGCAGCAACCGCACCTCCATCGGCTGCTGCCTTTAGTTTCCCGGATAGGGGCTTGGAGATCGGCCCCGGGTGGGGCCGGTGTACTGGTGGCAATCCGGGGAGACGTAGCGGCCAGACATATGTGAACGGGATGGTCATCGTCGTTGCCACTGCGATCCCGCGATGTAGTCGACGATGTCGCGAGGTCGCTCACCTGGGCGCAGACGCGGCGTGTTCACGTCGAATCCACGCAGTGCCATCTCACGGTACTGGAAGCAGCGGTAGGTGTGCCCGCCTGCGCCACAGTGGTAGCATAGTGGGCGGTGGTTCGGGGTGCACCAAACGTCAGTTTTCCTAGGCGCGTGCTGGATTACTGGTGAACGGAATGGCGTCGGAGGTGGTTGTGGTGGCTGGCGACGAAACTGCGGAGACGTTGGGTACTGGCGTGGGCAAAGAGCGGTGGCAGGTCGGCACGTAGCAGCGGCGTAGGTCATCGCCTCCGGTGGGGGTTGTGGTCGTTCAGGAACGCTAAATGAGCGCTGTACTTCCTCGCGAACGACGTCTTCGAGGGAGGCGACCTGGAGCTGAGACGACGAAAAGATGAGGCGTGGTTCTTCACGAACAATAGCCCTTATAGTCTCGCGTAGGTCGTCTGGGCCGAGTCCTCGGACTTCTGCGACGTCTGGGGACATGCGCCGATCGTACTGGCGGGTGCGCATTTCAAGAGTCTTCTCGATGGTCGTCACCTCGGAGAGGAACTCTTGTACCGTCTTCGGGGGATTTCTTATTAATCCGGCGAAAAGCTCCTGCTTAACTCCTCGCATGAGGAGGCAAACATTCTCCTCGTACACGTCGGCGTGGCGGAACAGTCGCGTAAAGATCGTGACGATTTCGTTGGGGAGCTTCACCCGAGTCTCAAGCAGTGATACGGCTCTTTCGATTGATTTGTGGGGTTTAACGTCCCAAAACCAGCTCTGATTATGAGAGACGCCGTAGTGGAGGTCTCCGGAAATTTCGACCACCTGGGGTTCTTTAACGTGCACTGACATCGCACAGCACACGGGCCTCAACATTTCGCCTCCATCGAAATGCAGCCGCCGCGGCCGGGATTCGATCCCGCGACCTTCGGATCTGCAGCCGAGTGCCATAACCACTAGACCACCGGGGCGGGGCTACGGCTCTTTCCTTCCGCACGACGCTTGCAAAGGTGGGCAGGAAGGCAGAGCGGAAGTCGTCCCAGCTTCGAAGCGTTGACTCGCGGTTCTCGATCCAAGTCCTTGCGGTATGCTCCAAATAGAAATATACATGGCGCAGCTTATCGTCGGGGTCCCACTTGTTAAGCGCTGCGACGCGGTCGTAGATGTCCAGCCAGCTTTCCGGGTCCTCGTATGACGATCCGCGGAAGGTAGGTGGCTCTTTGGGCTGGTGTACGACCACGGTTGCCGGAGATCTTGCTTCCGTCATCGTGGGTGTCTGTGTCGTTGCAGCCCTTGTTTACTTGTCCTTGTCGGGGAGCGGCAGGTATTTTGGCGGGAGTCCTTGTTGTGTGCGGCTGGCTCGAAGGATCGGGTTGGAGTCGTCCTCTTGGCGGCTTGGGCTTGGCTCACTGCTGGACGGGGGCGTATGGTACATGGACCGAGAAGCACCTCCAGCAGATGTCACGTGGTCGATACACACGCAGCACTTGAGAAGAAGCATGCAGAACTCAAGGTATGTCAGGCGAACTGTTTATTGGGCGAACTTGCACCAAGCAGAACAAAGCCAATAACAATGTACAGCAATAGCGTCGTGGACAGTCGTCGGTCGACGGGAAGACTGACAAGCGGAGTAATGCGTCGGCTTTTATACACGCGCCATAACGCGTTCTCGCATTATCTCTGGAGTTCCAGAAGTCACTGAAATGTGCGCGTCAAGCATGCAAATTTTCAAGTGTGATCGACACGGCTCCAGAAGTGGCATGCAAGGTAAAACGCGGCCTGCGTTGCGCGTAACAGAAAGTGATAACAGCGCTCCCCGCAAACAATCAAAACGCGTGTCACTGGGAAGCGATAACGGCTTTCCCTTAAATCAAAAAACCCCACGTGTCACTATTGTATCCCCATATACGATCTGTGTTTCGTTTTTGCACCGTTCCTCTTTCCCTTTGCTGCCAAGGCTTTTTCGTGTACCTCCATGTATCTATCACCCTCATTTACCCTTACGCCAAGGGACTTGTATTCGCTTACTCTCGGTATTTCTTGGCCCTGTACGAACACCGCCTGGTCATTGCGACCATTTAATACCACGAATCCACATTTTCTTATACTAAAATCCTAGTCCTAGAGCCTCGCCTTCATTTCCGCATATATTCCCCAGCCGTTGTATATCATCTCGACTGTCCGCGAATAAGAGAACAGCGAGTAATAGCTAAGCGGCTGAGCGGGAAAGCGGGCCCAGCAAATGAGCGGAGGGGACAGCGAAGTGCATGACGAAAGGAAGAGTAATAGCTGAGCGACGCCCTGCGCTTGTTTCAGCGGAACGTACTGCTGCGCCACCTGTTGAACAACGTTGAAGTTACTGTCGATCGAGCAGACGTTTCACCTGTCGAATAAATTGAAGTGACTGCGAAAAGGATATCGCAAAAGTCATTTTTCATTAGATCACAGGTGTTATGTGGGAACGCAATTTCGTTTTTGCTACATGACGTGACGACACGCCGCCGCCGCTTGTGTTCGGGGCTGCCGTCTTGCAAAACGCTCGCATGCTGGCCCGCTGCGTACGCTCCGCTGAAGAGACGAAATGAGCGGAGGAGCGGCTCGCTCTGTAAATGCGCTGGCTGTCCCAGCGTGCCGCGCATGCGCAGTTGGCGTCTCCGCTCGTTCGCTGGGCCCGCTGGCCCGCTGAGCCGCTTAGCTATTACTCCCTAATATCATCAGCATAAAATAAACCCGGAAGCATCTGATCAATCATCACGCCGCCCTGTTTGTGTGAGAGATTAAAACCAATGTTGCTATTTCCTAGCGCTTTTTCCATTCTAACCATGTACAGCATGAATAACAGCGGCGACAAAGGACATCCCTGTCTCAGCCCCTTGCTAATATCAACGTTCTCTCTGCTACTGATTCCTTCCCATTCTATGCAAACTCTATTTTCTCGATATATTTCCCTCAAAAGCTGTACACAATCGTCGCCTATGCGCATTCCTTCCAATGCTTCCAATGGATGGATGGATGGATGGATGGATGCTATGAGCGTCCCCTTTGTAACGGGGCGGTGACATGTGGGCCACCAGGCTCGTAAGAAGACTTAAGAACTTTTATTTCTCTCTTTAAATTTTCCTCGTGCCTTTTAAATTTACTTCACTCAAATCGATGATACTATAGCAAAAAACGGAAATTCATAGCCCAGTTCCCTGCCACTTATGGCAGAAAGTCCATATTTTCCCCTATAATTGTTTTTGTCCGTTCTCTCTAGTTTTCTGCCACCAGTATTCTAACCGTCTCTTACTTATTTCAATCGCGGCTATGTTCAGCTTCCCGTTGTTCGCCCTAAAACCCAAGGCTTCCTGTAGGGTGGTGCCCAAACGTACACCTGGGTGGATATTTCCGCATTCAATCAGAACATGCTCCGTCGATTCCCTATCTTCCTCACAGCATGTGCATTTTTCTTCTTCTTTACTGAATTTCGCTTTTAACTACGCGTTCTAAGGCAGCCCGATCTCGCTTCAAACAATAAAGCGCTTCCTCTTGAATTATCACAATATGCCTCCCTCTTTATTTCATTTTTGCCCTCTCGGTAGTTATTCAGAGTCGGTTTTTTTTTTTTCCATCGCTGCCCTCCAGTAAATCTTCTCAAAATGTAGAGCGCCAATATTCAAAATGTAGAGCGCCATCTGTCGACATCCCCGCAAGCGTCTTCCGCCATATTCATCGGGGCGCCGGAAACCGAAACTTGTCATGATAGGTTCTAGAGGGATATTTTCATGCTGGGAACGCGGGCGTTCCCATCGAAGAGACGAGGCTGGTTGTGCGTTCCGAATGGCACTTTATACACAGAGAAGAAGACGCACAGTACATACATACAGACACAAACACGTAGAAGAGCGGATAAACAAAACGACAAACCAAACTCATCAGCGTCCCTAGTAACAGTCGAATAGTCTTGGCGGACACAGGCTCACCGTCTGGCGGGACGGGCGACTGGAGGGAGCCGAGGTAGCGTTGCCTGCTGAACAGCGTGCCGGAGACCGACGAGACTAGCGGTGGCTTGATGGATGCGGCCGGCCGCTGCAGCCTTGGAGAGACGACGGGGAGGACATACAGGCGGCCACGTGAAGCCCGGAGCTCGTGGACCGCTAGAAGAATCTCGGCACCCGACTGTGTCGAACGCTGTAGTCCGTCTCTCCTCTTGTTAGTGCTGTTGCGCTCGCGCAACCTTGCGCGTGCTGCCACTTCGTCGTCGTCCTCTCTCTTCTCGGGCACTGAGCACAGGCCACACTCACGCTCCCGGCCGCGGCGGTCACATTTTCACACACATTATACTGTCCAAAACACCCCAACACAGCCACACACTTTGGCGCGCACATGACACTTGTGTTATCTCGGCATGTATCGGCTGCTACCTGCTGCTTGTTCGCGGTCGCTTCGCGATATTTTCTCACTGCTACGTGCCGCTGTGCATGTAACGTGTATCTGTGACGCGCTGGGACTTCATCTTTTTTCATCTAAATACCTTCATTGTTTTAACGGCGAAAAAAAAATACGCCGCGCAGGTCGTCAACGCCGCGCAGGTAATCTCGTGGAGGATATTAGCATTGCGTGTTCTAGGAACGGTGGCTAACGCGCGTAAAATCGCCGCTTAGCCTCGTTTCTATTTCCCCGTGAACGTGAGTGCTTTCCCAGCTACGAAAGCGAATTTAAGATGCGCATGTTTAGCAGATTCAACGGACATCATGCGCGCACGATTGAGAGAGCATGATGGCACGCTTTTGCCTGTATTATTTTCACGGACAAAAACGAGTGTTGCGGGAAGAAATGTGCGTAACTTTATGGCGTGGTTTGAGCGTACAACAGCATTTGTTTCAAAGCAGTATGCGTATACTGTGCATCCGCGAATTTGTGCGACATGCAGTTCTAAGAACACCACGTCATTAGCACAATAAGCATGCTCTGCAAGTTTCTTGACGCTGCACCATGAATCAACGTTCATAAATGCTGGATCCTGTATATGCCATCAAAATTTTCACGTTCTGTTTTTGTTGTGCAAGTATGTGATCGGTAGCTCAAAATATCCACGACCAAGTAGCTTAGGCCGTCGATCGACGCGCTCATTGCCAACTGAAGCAAGCATTCGGCGCGCACCAATTCTGAGCATGGCATTGCATCCATCTACCTGTGCGCCTGATGAACTGCTTGGCGGCCACAAGATTAAAGCAAACAAATTTAAAAGCGCTTCGAATGCTGGTATAAGGCGCATATGTACGTGAGGCAACGCAGGCGCGGTCATGTTCTTCCTCCTAAGTCCCGTATTTTCCACTAAGTATGTAGCGCCCTTCCTCGAAAAAGAAAGCTACTTAGAAAATTTCAAGAACAAAGCGAGCACTTTCGCCGCGCCTTTACTAAGGAAAAATGGCAAGGCGACACTGGCAATAGGTTCTCATCCGCTGACACACGTAGTTGCCACGTACCCTGGTCTTCTCGGCAGACTCTGCTGATATCAACAGACGAAGCAGTGGATAAAGTGCACTAGAGTATCAGAAGTTTAATAATACCGGCCGCACATGCAAACTCCAAAACGCGACAGTCCCGACATGTTCTTCGCTCATGTGTCCATGCACTGCGGATTTCTAGAAAATATCAAACACACAAATGCGAAGGATAGATATGCTTACGACTGGAGAAACGAGAGTTAGAAAGCAGCACAGCGACGCTCAGAAAGAACGTCGTGTCGATATATGACGCGCGTTTCTAATCGCATTGTTATAAGTAACGTGGAGCATTGTATTTCCATACGAGCTTACCTGAGACATTCTACCCGCGGGCCTTCTAGAGCACTAAGAATTCCCTCGAACAACTACACGCCGCAAAGTGAGAAATCTCGGCCTATTATTTCCGTTACGAAGTAGTGTGCCTGTAGCAACTTCCTTCTGGGTGGGTACACAAGAGCGCAAGGCTTCGCTATTGTGTTCTCGTCGACTTTTGGGAGCACAGTGAGCTCACCTTTCGTATCTGGATGACGCCGAAAATTGCTGCGTTTTCTTGGCCCGAAAGAACAATCAGTGGCAGCCTTCCAGCATCTCCCAATGGCAGCAACGATTCCGCGTCGGCGTCCTGAAGAACATGGCGGGGGCGCCCAGTGTTGCCAGATCACAATGTACTATGAATATACCCATAGCCACGTGCGATGAGCAAGTTTCGACACACTGGCTCGATGCTGGGCTTCACGGGCAAACACCTTGCTTGGCTTTTAGTGCCGTTGCGCCGTTTCAATTGTAACGGACTGCCCCGCCACGGAAGGAGACCCCGATGGGCGGAGGACGACAGCCGCTGTCCAGAGGAATGACCTTGGTCGGCACTTGCAACTGTTGTCGCCCCGGGCACGGCTTTCTTGAGCCCGGAACGCTAGGGTGCTTTCCAACGTCCCTCAGTGTTCCGGTCGGAGTCTGGGTGCCTCAGAAAAGGCTGCTGGGGTTTCTCGTTGACGTCTGTACGACCTACGCAGACTTAACCACGCAGTTAGCAAGCGCTAGACATTCCAACTGATCTCGGCCAGGCTTATTTCCGACACTTTTATTACTGAATTTACGGGAGCACTAAATGCACACGTGAATCTGTTGCACGCTTCAGAAGACGTGACGAAACAGAACTGGCTGAAATAAAAAAAAATCGCAGATCCCACGTGCAGTGGGAATCAAGGAAATGCGAAGAAGGAACGTAAAATGCATTTGCATTGTTCTCTCGCTATACCGAGTTTCGTACATATGAAGTTAACGAAACGCCCGCAAGAGCACCATGACTGTGGCATGTAAACCATGTCGCTCATACACGCATGTCATGATTCTAACGTTATGACCTGTCATTTAGGTTCGTCATGCAGTCGCGTTGTGCCATAGCAATATTAGTATACATGCCAGTAACGAAACGTGTGACATGTAAATCATGCCGCCCATGACAAGCATGTCGCGATTTTCATGTTATGACCTGTCATTTATGTTCGTCATGCAGTCATGTTGTGGCATACCAGTTGTCGTAAACATCCCATTAACGAAACGGCCAGTAGAGTACCAAGACCGTGGCACGTAAATGATGCCGCTCATGACATGCATATCAAGATTTTCATGTAATGACCTGCCATTTATGTTCGTCAGGCACTCGTGTTGTGCCATTAGAATTTTCGCATACATCCCATTAGCAATCAACATATTTGCACAGCGCAAGACTACGAGTAGTTACGACGTAACTACAGAAGAAGAGGCAAGGACAGAAAGAGCGCTGACTTCAACTGAATTTTTATTAGCGAAAACGCTGGAAATATACACTCGTGCCAGAACATCACCGCGCAATCGCGCAACCTATTGCAACACAGCTAGACAATCGTCATCTCATGATATGGTACAACACCACACCTCAGCCCAAATTCACAATCTATTGTGTCAAAGCCAAAAACTCGATTTCTTTTTTAGTCAGAGCAAGCGAAGGCATGCTGATACATCTATCACCCAGCAATTGCATTTGATTGGCCTCAATAATCTCCCGTGTTAGCTGCTGACGATGTTTGGCTACAACAGTGCACTTTTCGAATTCCGGTCTGCAACCACAATCTCTACAATGGATACCCAAATGACCTTGAACAGCTGAGTATACATGGTAATGATGCTCCTTTAAACGCTCATTCAGGCACCGGCCCGTTTGCCCAACATACATCTTGCCACATGACAACGGGAGCAAATAAACGACAGCTATCACACATGCTACGAATCGCCTTCTATGTTTGATTGTGCAGCAGCTCCTTCGTGCGGACTGCGCATTCACCCGTTTGCAGAGCGCTGAAAGCTTTTCTGGGGCAGAAAAAACAACCTTCACATCAACCTTATCACCTATCTTTTTCAAATTGTGGGAAATCCTATGTAGATAGGGAATCACAGCCACGCGCTTTGAGCTACTGGCCACGCAGTTCACTGGTGCTTCTCTTCCCTGTTTAATTGTCCTAAGCAACTTTTCTGCCACCGAAACCAGCACATGATCGGGGAAACCAGCGTTGATCAGACGGGAAACCTGCTCAACGAAGCTGCTGATTAACGAGTGGCGGCAAGACTTTCGGAGGGCATTTTTTAAACAATGATTAGCAATTCCTCTCTTTACGAGCTTCGAATGAGCCGACAAGTACGGTAGAAGAGGTTTGCTTCCTCTAGGCTCATATTTCCAGCAAAGGTGTTCACGTGAGATGTTTAATCTCAAATCTAAAAACCTTAACGAAGCATCCTGCGGAAGCTCATGCGTTAGAATAAGAGGTGCCATGCACTCATCGAAAAGACGTAATATGTTTGAAACGGCAGCTTCGAAGCCCCGATCATCGCAGTCTAAAAGCACAAGAAAATCGTCAACAAAACGAAACACTTTTACGACAGCCGTTCTGTCGAGGCGGCTAGCCAAGAGTCGGTCATGGTGAGCGAGAAAAATGTCACTTAAAACAGGTGCTATGCACGAACCGATGCACACTCCTCTTTTTTGAATAAAAGTGCCTTCATTCCATGATACAAAAGTTGTCTTTAAGTAAAAGCCAACGAGCTCAAGAAAGCCACTGACTGTTATGGCCGCCGCATTCTGGAACGCAACTGAACCGAAGTTGTCAATGCAGTCCTCAACGCACCGTAGTAGCATGTCATGTGGTAAAGAGTAGTAAAGATCCTTGATGTCAACAGAGCAGGCACTTAAGCCATTGTTGTTACGTGAAAGAAATGAAATGATGTCATTGGAATCTTTCACCAGAAAAGGGTCGTCGATGGTCAGCAAGTTTAGCTTATCTTGTAAAAACAAGGCCACTTCCTTCTGCCACGTCCCATTTTCCGAAACAATGACTCGAAGCGGCCAGTCTACTTTGTGAGTCTTGACCGTGAAGAATAAATCCAAGCTAAGCTTCTTGCTTTTGTCAATGGATCTTGCAAGCCTACTTATTTCCAGTGCGTTGCACAACTTCTTGGCTTCAGTCTTTACTTTTGTCAGCGTTACGTCGCTTCGGCACTCGAACACGGAACTTATACCATTGCTGGCTTTTGAGCGGAGCACTTCATTCGGCAACACAGCAAAGCCCCCATCCTTATCCGCGGTCAACAAGGCTAGTGAATGCTCTTTGAAGAACGTGACAACACGGTGAAAAGGCAGGCTATGGCGCCTTTGCTGGAAATATGGCGCCTTTGCTGGAACACCTTTGCTGGAAATATGAGCCTAGAGGAAGCAAACCTCTTCTACCGTACTTGTCGGCTCATTCGAAGCTCGTAAAGAGAGGAATTGCTAATCATTGTTTAAAAAATGCCCTCCGAAAGTCTTGCCGCCACTCGTTAATCAGCAGCTTCGTTGAGCAGGTTTCCCGTCTGATCAACGCTGGTTTCCCCGATCATGTGCTGGTTTCGGTGGCAGAAAAGTTGCTTAGGACAATTAAACAGGGAAGAGAAGCACCAGTGAACTGCGTGGCCAGTAGCTCAAAGCGCGTGGCTGTGATTCCCTATCTACATAGGATTTCCCACAATTTGAAAAAGATAGGTGATAAGGTTGATGTGAAGGTTGTTTTTTCTGCCCCAGAAAAGCTTTCAGCGCTCTGCAAACGGGTGAATGCGCAGTCCGCACGAAGGAGCTGCTGCACAATCAAACATAGAAGGCGATTCGTAGCATGTGTGATAGCTGTCGTTTATTTGCTCCCGTTGTCATGTGGCAAGATGTATGTTGGGCAAACGGGCCGGTGCCTGAATGAGCGTTTAAAGGAGCATCATTACCATGTATACTCAGCTGTTCAAGGTCATTTGGGTATCCATTGTAGAGATTGTGGTTGCAGACCGGAATTCGAAAAGTGCACTGTTGTAGCCAAACATCGTCAGCAGCTAACACGGGAGATTATTGAGGCCAATCAAATGCAATTGCTGGGTGATAGATGTATCAGCATGCCTTCGCTTGCTCTGACTAAAAAAGAAATCGAGTTTTTGGCTTTGACACAATAGATTGTGAATTTGGGCTGAGGTGTGGTGTTGTACCATATCATGAGATGACGATTGTCTAGCTGTGTTGCAATAGGTTGCGCGATTGCGCGGTGATGTTCTGGCACGAGTGTATATTTCCAGCGTTTTCGCTAATAAAAATTCAGTTGAAGTCAGCGCTCTTTCTGTCCTTGCCTCTTCTTCTGTAGTTACGTCGTAACTACTCGTAGTCTTGCGCTGTGCAAATATGTTGATTCCCAATCACCAACTAGCCCAAGCATCTGTCTTATCATCCCATTAGCGAAACGGCCAGGAGAGCACCAAGACAGTGGCATGTAAATCACGCCGCTCATGACATGCATGTGATGATTTTCATGTTTTGACCTGTCATTTATGTTCATCATGCAGTCATGTGCTGGCATACCAACTTTCGTAAACATCCCATTAGCCAAACGGCCAGGAGAGCACAAAATCGTAGGCGGTTAGATAGATAGATAGATAGATAGATAGATAGATAGATAGATAGATAGATAGATAGATAGATAGATAGATAGATAGATAGATAGATAGATAGATAGATAGATAGATAGATACGCTCAAAGTCGCCGAAGTTGGCTAAGAAATGCTTCGCATTTAATAATACACTAGAAATTCCACATCAGGAAGAAAAGCTTTCGAGGCTGATTCCCGATCTAATAGCCTCGGCTTAAGCTATGGCATTGCCTTTGAAACTTCCCCTTTTATACGCATCCCGAAAGAATAAGGATACGAAGCGCGACTCCAGCGCAGCAGGCGGCCATTTCTGGAAAACTTACGCTGCAGCCATTTGCGAGGACAGCGATCAGTTTCTATGGAGAACTCCGAGCCCGCAATGTACCCAACAATATCCTAAAAGCACATAATACGCAGGCGTACACGAAAAGTATTCAACGCTAAGTCATCACACAGAAGCCTGTACATGACACATCACTCAACATACGTCTTCTTTTCCGCAAGCTCTCAGTGCGCTTTGGTTCCGCTTTGCGCACTTGAGTTTAGCACGCGCACAAGGTTCTTTCGACTGTGTTCGATCCTCCAACCATGGAATGAAAAGCGCCGGTCACGAGTGGTTCGCCGGTCACTCGCGTGTATGCATCCTCGCGGCAAACTGTCTCTGACACCTCGTTCGACAGGAATGGGTTTACCTAAACCCTCGACCCGCCCGCATGCGCTACTCCGTGGTATCTGCCCTGCTTCTTTCAACCGCTCTCTAGAGAACGACGTATGTCTCTCCCGCGGGGTGAGAGTGCCTCTTCTTTCTGTTACTCTGGCGCCCTTGAGCACGGCGGCGCGCCAGACTCGAGCATGCCACATTGCGCTTTATCCTTATGTTCTTTTTGTGTTGCGGTTTCGCGTCTCTCACGTTCTAGCGTTTCTCCGCACGCTTTTCTGCCTACGTTTCATTCTGGCGTCGCTTACGCTTGACGCATTTTCTCGCACCATGTTTTGGCAGCTCAGCTAACATGGCGCGCAGAGAACACGTCTCGTTCATCTCAGCTGCAACACCACCTGCAACAATCAGAATGATTGGACCCGACATCACCCACTTCAAGACTAACGGACAGGTTATCTGATTCCTGTTACACCAGCCTTTCCAGAGCTACGTAGTTCGCCCTGTGGCGGACGGCATTCCCTTCACCAAGCGCTTCAGCACGCGCTTCTGACTCACTTTCTCTACTGCGGTCCTCGTTCACCGAGTCAGTGGTACTCCGAACTTCCTCACTAGCTGCTACTGCGACGAGCACACGCGGCGACTGTGTCAAACCCGTTACAACTAACCTAGCTGTACCTACGGTACTCCATTAGGCTTCGTCTACGACCTCACAGGTCTCTGATGCCGCTTGTGGGGCCTCTGCTTCCGTGGATGTACACTCCCCCATGCGGTTCCAACACGGAAGCGTTCTCGCACTTCGCTTCCTGAGTTTCCGAATCACAATCCACATCTGCTATCGACGTCGCAGCGACTTGCTGTGCGGCTAGATCACGAGCTTTCGAGCTCGTTAATAGGGAGTTTTCGAATAGGGGCCCCAAACACTTTGGGGCCCCAAAGAAATAGCGTCGACACCACTGCGCATGCGCGAGACCCAAACTGTGTTTGGGTTTTGGCTTGGGCACGCTATTTCTGGAATTTATCGTGAGCCCCAAAGAGCCCCAAAGCTTGCCCCAAACTTTTTAGCGTAAACAAACATAGCGGCGCCCATCGAAGCGGCGGCTCTCGACTAGGACAAACTGAGCTGACTTCTGGTTAAGTGACGACTTTAGTCATCACTTAAATGGTGGCGTAGGTCATCGCTTTTTTCCATCTCACGCACGCAACAAAAACTGGCCGTGAAATAGCCCGCATTTTTAAGACCGGTTGTCGAATTGAGAGCTCGTAGGCTTAACACGACCGGTGGCTCGAAGCTGGATTGCCTTGGTTCATGATACCAAATTCTTAAGACTCGCAGAACGATGGAGATTACAAGTAAATTCATTGCCACTGCACGCTTTAAATAGCAGTTTTAAAGGGTACGCTTATGAAAGGCAAATGCGCTTATTAATCTTCAATTTTTACTTGTTGTAGCCTGCCGTTTTGGCCACTTTGGCGCTGCAAGCGCAAGATACAAGTAACGAGCGCAAAACCCAAATCGAAAACTTCTACTTCCTACGTGATCGCAAGTTAACACCCGCTAAGCACTTTGGGGCCCCAAACATTTGGGGCCACTATTCGAAAACTCCCTATTGCCTCACTTACACCAGCCTCCCCGTAACTACTTGAAATCAGGTAGGAGCACTGCGGTGGAAGCATACTTATAATGCGGCAGCTTCCGCCTCGAGTGTTGCGATAGGACCTTTGATAGTTACTCTTGCGACGGGAACACAAGCATTCTGGGCTCGTGCAGCTTGCTTGATCCACGCGCGTTTGTCCGTCAACATGCTAGGTTCTACCAGGCTCCCTCAATACTTTTATCTGGTCATGAAACTCCCGCGTCACTCTATGGGAAAGCTTCATATACGGCCCGCAACCGCCGCGTGTGGGGCTGGCGTAGCAAGGAGGGTGACGAGGAGGCCGGCGGGGACTGTCAGAAGGGTGATCGCCACTAGCGGAGTGTGGGCCCGGCGTGGTGGTGTTTGCGGTTGCTATTTTTTTTTTCGCTGTCCAGGCTGTCTGTCGGGATATTAGGGCATCGACGAAAAAGTATCCTTGTTCTACATGTTCGCGAGCCGACGCAGAACAACGCGAGTACAGTGGCCAGAATAACGAGCAACCCCGCGACAGGAGACGGCCGGGTTTTTCTTCGACTCCAAGTAAGTTCGCGTGCGTGTGTGAAAAACATTTCTGCGCCTAAGACGCGGACGTGTGCACAGTGCATGGGAGCGTTGCGTCAGTGCCTCGCGATCGCCACAAACTGTTGGAAGACGCCGTACCAAGAATTTTCGAAGATTTGCCTTCCTACTCAACGAAGCCAAAGCAGCGTTCACGTGCCCGAACACGGCGCTCACGAGAAAAAAGGCCGTGCGAGCCTTCTTCAGAATGCCCGGTAACCGAAATTACGACACTCACAGCTGCGGACGTCGACAATGCAGCCGAAGAAGAGATTCACGGCGAGTCTCGCACATATGCCGCTGCTTGCTCCTACGCAGGCAAAATGTGGCTCCCCTACCGGTATAAGATCTTCCCTCTGTCACTATTTACAGATGCAAAAAAAACTGCGAATCACAGTGGCTGTGCTGACGCCGTATGCCAACAGAGGTAGCCGTTTGTTTGGCGTAGGAGCTGCAAAGAGTAAAGGCACTATTTGGAGGTGCCACCCTGACCAACTTGTGTGCCTTCTACAGATTGTTGAAGAACACATAGAAGGTGCACCACGGAAAAAATAGCATGATAATGACTGTACGAACATTGTAGAAAACGTAATGATGGACGATCTCACTTTCCCCGCTAGTGTCGGCTGCGCCACACATTTTGTCAGCACTACGGCTGAAATTGTGCACTTGGTTATTAAGTGCTGTTCGCACTTTTCTAACGCGCGAATAGAATACACGCTTCGTGCTGCCACTCTTCCATCCTGTCCAGCGACAAGTAGAGGAAAGCAGTAAAATAAAATTTTGTTCTAAATGCCTTTTCTTTTTTTTCAAGTCAAGTCAAGTTTATTTGTTTTATCATGTACAAAAAGAAAAAAACGGGTTACATAATACGAACAGCATCAGGAGGTCCCAAAGTAAGAAACTGTCAGGGGGACCTCCATATAATTAGTGGGGTACATGAAAAGTAAATAACAGCAGCAAGAAACTAAAGAGTGCGAGAAAAAAATAGAAGCAGTTATTACATAAAAATATATAGTAAAAATAGAAAGTTACATATTCATAACAGCGTTACACAATACTAAAACGAAATAATGCACATAAGGGATGAGTACATGATTCAGAGATGAACACCATAGAACGCGCTGTGAATCTGCCATAGTTAGATTTGTTAGGTAAGAGAAGGTTGTTACGCTCCGAAAACCTGGTATTATTGTTGTTGATAAGGATATGAAAAGGAATACAGTCTAATGTTATTTCGTGATGAATGAGACGGTATGTGATGACCAACAATCTGTGATAAAACAACTTTTGAATGGGCAAGATGCGAAGATGTTGATAGATAGGTAGAGAATGGGAACGGAATGGGCTAAAGGTCATTAATTTTATCGCTTGGTTTTGAAGACGTTGAAGTGGTTTGAGATGAACGGCATATGTGTTACCCCAAGATGACAAGCAGTATGATAAATGGCTGTTAATGTAAGCATGATAAAGTGAGATGAGAACATGAGGTTGAAAAAATGCACGTGTTTTAATGATAATGCGGATACCAAATGAAACCTTTTTTATTAGCGAATTGACGTGACTGTTGTATTTAAGATGTTTGTCAAGAGTAACACCCAGGAATTTAGCATTATCAGATGCCGTTATAACATAGTTATTCAATGAGACCGTTATTGATGAAGCAATCACAGTATGTGGGCTATGAAATAGTACAAGAGTTGTTTTACTCGGATTAATCTGAAGTCGATTATTTGTGCACCATGAATGAACATTGTTAAGATCTGCATTAAGTGTATGTTGAAGTGCGGTGAGCGATTTATGTGGTGAATAAATGGTGGTGTCATCAGCATACAACAAACATTTACAAGAAGTAAGCGTATTAGGTAAGTCGTTTATGAATAGGAGGAACAACAAAGGACCTAATATAGAGCCTTGAGGAACGCCACAGTTAATTAGTTTAGTCGATGAGAATTGACCATTAAAATAGACCACTTGCGGCCTGTTAGACAAGTAGCTGCGAATAAGATTTAGAGGTGGGCCAGTAATACCAAAAGACTCGAGCTTAGCCAGAAGAATAGAGTGTACTAATGTGTCAAATGCCTTTGTTAGGTCTATGAATATGGCTCCTACAAAAAATCCTTCGTCAATAAATTGTTTAATATTGTCCGTGAAATTGATCAGTGCCTGTTCCGTTGAGTAACCATCTCTAAAGCCAAACTGGAGCGAAGAGAGAAGATTAAATTTGTTCAGATATTGCATTAAGCGAGTGTAGAGAAGCTTTTCAATGACTTTGCTAAAAAAGGGCAAAATGCAGATTGGGCGGTAGTTGTTAACGTTATCACGAGAACCCTTTTTGAACACAGGAATTATTTTACCACGTTTCAACAAGTTAGGGAATATACCTGTTCTGAATATTTTATTAGCAATATCTGCCAAAACTAGCGATATATCTGCAGCAACCAGTTTTATTCTAGAAGGCCGCAAAGAGTCCAGGCCTGGTCCCGTGACTTTAAGGGAAGAAATGACATTAAAAACTTCTTCTGATGAAACCGGACGAAGGAAGAAAGACCGAGAGCTGCGTGGAAGATGAGGTAGAACGCTAGGTGAAGGCATGTTTTGGCACGCGACAAAATGATCACTAAAAACATTAGAGATATCAACCTCGTTAGTGTATTCCTTGTTGTTGTAAACTATTTTTTTAATACCAGTATCGGACTCCGTAATATTAAGAAATTCTTTAATAAGCTCCCAATTACGCCTGTTATTTCTTCCGTTTTGAATTACCCGCCGTTCATAATATTCCTGTTTTGCACGCTTAAGGACACGGGAAAGAATGTTGCTATAATTTCTTAGTTTAGCTCGCAATGATGCATTGAAAGGCTGCAATTTAACCTTTTTGTAAAGATTGTTTTTCTTCATTATAGAGCGCAGCAGCGCATTTGTAATCCATGGATTTCGAGGAGATGAAAATGCGCGCTTACAGGATGCATAGGTTGTGCACTCATTAATGTAATTCGTTATTGTTGATACAAACATCGAATATGCCTTTTCAGGACAACTTTCTCTAAAAACATCATTCCAGCATGTCTCGCGTACCTTTTGTAAAAATAAAGGTTCATTGAAAGAACTTCTCGTATGTTGTCGGTACTGCGTGCGTTTTCCGGTACCAAGAACCCTCTGTTTCCTCTGTTTCCTCTGTTTCCTCTGTTCCTCTGTTCCTCTGTTTCCTCTGTTTCTTCCACTGCACCTGCCAGTCTAAAAAAACGCAGTTTTAATTGTAGCATATGCAAGTGCTCATGGTCAGTTTTATCGATAATTGCAAGTAATTACTTCCTCAAATTGGATACAACGCCAATAATTACGCTCACACTTACCTACAAGACATTGCACACAGCTGGCGCAATGCGGAATGCTATGCACTGTTACGTAAACACCTATGTGAATTCCCTATCTGTTAAACACATAGCTGCTGACCGAAAAGATGCCGGTTCGATTGCGGACGCGGCGGTCGCATTTTTCATTGACGCTGGTATGCTGATTATAGAGGCATGTACTACGCATTAGAGTACACATTAATGGACCAAAATTTTAGGAGCATCCCTCTACCGCTTGCATCATAATAAGCAATTATGGACGACCTGAAAGGCAGAAAAATTTCACACATAGAAATCTACAGTTGGATTTAAAAAGGAAATGTATAAGCGAAACTGGGGAGACGTGCAAGGAACAGTGTAGTTCGAATAGCTTAATGATACCCGAGCTCCGAGTTTATTTCAATTTGCGCTGGCATATTTCGAGTAGGACTCGGATGATTCTTTCAGGTGATAGTTACTGTGACGGCATAAGGTAATGGAATAAAAAAAATACAGTAATGCGGGTTCCAACTCGTTAGTATTATGAGATTTGGTTGCGGAAAACCAGAACCCTTAAAGTGGACACCGCGCATATCGCTAATATCGAGCAACAGCAGGTCACAGCTGTAATGCCAGGATAGCCTCATATACAGGCTTCCTTGTTCAATCAACGTGCGAAATTCCCATTGGCAGCATCGCGATGCTACAGAGTAAGCCATACTAGCAGGAGATGAATGCTGCGGGCGGCTAGTGCGTTGGTCGAGTGCACCGTAATATCTAGCCCAAGCCACGTTAATTTGTAGCCCGGGTAGGCCTATTCAAGGCTTTCTGTGTCATTCAAGCTCGAGAAGCAACCGCACAAGTGTTAAGAAAGGCTGGTATAGGCACGAACGCAGAAGAAACTGCGTCACTTGACGGACCACCTCCGACAAACTATTGGCAGCAATAAATTATTTGACCCACTAAAGAATGCCCATTATGTATTATTTAGTCGAGGGTAATCATCGCAATAACGAGCAAACGAAGTGCGAAATTCTGACAATGTTTTTCTTGGCAAACATTCATGTGAACGCGAACTGCCCTTCCAAGCGCGGCTGACCGATGCCCTTCTGCTCATGGTGGCGCCCCTGGCGGCCGTTTTTGTCCCTACATGAAACTTCGGCGGGAGTTTCATGACCAGAAAGAAGTATTGAGGGACCCTGGTTCTACATTCATCATAGCCGCGCAGTACACGACAGGGTTTCCCATTTACCTCCAAGTCGCGCATGTACGGCTCGAGCAGCTTCATGCTTTTGCAGCTGCGGATACTGTCTTGGCCTCCGTGCACTTCGCTGCGATAACGAAGGGGCGCGCGGGTAGCCGCCACTGGCGGACTCGCGTGCAGTTCGGCCATTCTCGTCGTACTCGAAGGCCATGTATGCTTCGAGGTCAGCGTCACCGAGCGTAGTCTGTATCTCCCGGTCGAGGTTCCTGGTGAAGGCAACAGGAGCACCAAGTGCACATTCTATCTGCTGTAACACGCAAGCATTCAGGATATTTATGATCACCCAGTGCACGAGTAAATGGTATTTTATGCGAAGTCACATGTAATGATGTTTACAGCTTCGGACGTAGCGAACATACACCTGACGTGCAATGACACCGGAGAAACCATGGAGAGAGTTCGCGAACACATAGGGCAACGATCGTCGCACACATTTATATAACGCTTACCATTCGTCAGCACGGGTAACTCGGAATCCCTTGTAATGTCCTCGAATAAACACACAAGAAATGTGGCTGATCCGTCTGTCATAGGAATCGCTATAACACGAAAGCCAAGTCTCTCTTCGCGAAGTTGTGGAATGCTTATATAAGTGGCAATCTGGCGAATCGAGGGATGGCTTGGGTGCTGTGAACAGGTTACATTTAGACATCAGTGGCACCTGGACGCGGCACAGGGATCCTCGACAGTCGTGTCTCGGACGACTCACATTGCTCCGAAGGCACGCGCTAGAACCCTTCACAAACCTGCCATAAACAATGAATGTCCGCGCATGGTGACACTTTGCAAGTGAAACCGAATGGGTTGTCATCGGATCGTTTTGTGAAAACGCAGGCCACTGCAACGAAACGCCAAACATTTCCTTGTCGACTGCCGTACTTGCGTTCCTGGAGCATTGCGCGTCGCCACTCAACACACCTGGCCACGCAAGAGAAATTTTGTAGTGGCCACGTTCGTACTTCGCTCGAGGTATGCGCCGTCATGACGCCGCCCCTAGCCTCCGTGGCGGTCGAGGCGCGAAGACTACCGAAACGCTGACTGTGGACGACTATCTGCTTCGCTCTAGCTATCGTTCCTAGATGGCGGTCCCACAGCAGCGAACCGAGAGTGTAAGGAATGTGATGTCAGAGTAATTTTGCTTGTGCAACACTATAAGTTCACTGCACTAAACACCATTACTTTAACCGGACGACAACTACATGGAACCTATAACGTGGTGGTGAACATATAAGTCCCAGCTGTTGCCTACGTGAGCTGTGCTGCGGTGGTGTATTGGTAGAGCTTCCAGCTCCTTTCGTCAAATCGCGGGTCAAGTCCGCCCGAGCAGAACTTATTCAGTGTGGGTGCATGTTAATTTTTTCATATATCCACTTCCGTTACAGAAGTACGTTACATATTTCATGGTGGACACCGCCATTTACGTGTTAAAAAAGTCCAGATTCACCGAGCGGAACACGACGTCGCAGCAGAGAGATCCGTCTCTCGCTGGCATCGCTTTAGACGTCCAGGATCGCTGACACCGCTCAGTGCTGCCTTTGCGATACTCTGAAAATTTTCCAGCGTCTCTAACGCGAGGGTCACCACCATGGTCCATGGTCACCACCCCGACATTATACCGACATGAATAGGACACTTGTAACATCCTCGCATCCCTGTCCTATCGCTTGAAATTCAAAAAGAACAGTGTGGCAAAATTATGAGTGAAAAGCGTCGAAGCGTTTTTAAGTCTGTCGCATTTGAATTCGCTTTGTCCGCTTGTTCTTATCATTCGCCAAGGTGTTGTTTATTAAAGATTTTGTTCAAGACGACACGACAGTGGTCTGACAGGAACCGATTATTAGTGAGCGCTGTACCTCTTCAGTGTAAACTAATATGACACTAAGCGCCACTGTCCGTTTCTTATGATCGCTTATATCTACACGCATCTATTTGGTGGGTCTAACACAGATGGCATACGAACACTTGGACTGTGGAATATATTACGAGCAGCTGCTTTCTTTGCGCACGCGCACTGTCAATAGCAAAGAATGCTTTAGGCAACAATATTTATTGCACACACATCGCTTATCAATCTCACGGGAGTGAATATCGCCACGTGACCCTGGCTCCATTTCTGGGTTTCATGAAAGGGACACTGCTGGTACATACGGCTATCCCCACCATCGGTTCATGAAGAACTTCCTGTAAAACGACGTAGTTTGACGCAACCCATCGTCTAACCATGAAGAGCAATGTTAGACGAAGCAGTTGAACATGTCACGGAACGCAGTCCGATAACTCACATTTTGCAGGGATGTAACAGGGAGACGCGCAAGTACCTCTTAGATCTAGATAAATTTAGGAAATACGCCAGTGACAAGAACGATATGCCAAATCGTGTGTGCCTTCTACTGGTGGATCTAAAAAGAGAGAACGTTGTCGCCCATAGCTAAGCGCTCAGAACCCGTAACTCAATCGAGACCTGATCTGAAAGTCGCCGAAAATTGGCCATGTCGCCATGCATAATTTCAGGTCGCCACGGGCATCTCGAATTCGCCAATTTGGAGAAAAGTAGTCACTGGTGGCAACCCTGCCGACTGCGCGGCGGCGCATATTCTTGCCCCCTTTTATACCCTTCTCGTGAAGCGTTCCCAGAGTCCCTCACGATCGGCGCATGTTAACGCATGTCGTCGGCATAACAGACACATTAGGGCTCTTCCATTTTGTACTTCTGGTTGCCCGCAGGCTGCCAGAAGTGCAGTTACGTTTCACGTTGTGTTGCGAAGCTCGTTCCGCCGTGCAAGATGGTTCATTCACGCGGTGCGGCGAACAGTTGGAGCTTTTACTTTTTGTTAATGTCATGCGAACTACCTCAGTTCAACATGACCAACTCGCCTTGCAGCTGCTTCGTGTCTCAAAGGTTGAGGACATCATACGCATGCGCAGCGGCGCGCCTTCGTGTGGTGGTGCTCGTTCTTGTCTTTTTAACGTTTGTGCGGTGTCATGTCGTGCTTGTGCAGTTTGCAAAGACGGTAAGTTGCAAGTACATTTCGTTTCGTCGGAAGTTCTAGGGTGTGAATGGGATCGAACCGATGTGTTTCAACTTTCAACTAGATCTGCAATGTTGATAGACATATGCGCGGACATGACCGATAAACGTGCCGCAGTGCTGTTTGTGTGTTTTTCATAGGTCTCTGATGGCGTGCACACGCGTGCTAGCGCATGCACTGTAAAAAAATTTACTCTCTGCTGGGAGTAAATGGCATGACTTCTACCGACCCCCCCCCCCCCATTGGGAGTTAATTATACTCCGTAGGGTCGGAGTAAACTTTTACTCCGCATCGGTCGGAGTTCCTTCGTGGTGCCTTGGGAGTATATATTTTTATTTTTTACTCCGTGCCTGACGGAGTTCCTGTGTGGTGCCTTGGGAGTATATATTTTTATTTTTTTACTCCGTGCCTGACGGAGTTCCTGCGTGGTGCCTTGGGAGTATATAATTTTATTTTGTACTCCGTGCCGGACAGAATTTTTGCTTGGTACGCCGGGACTATATTTGGTGTGTTTTCTCTACTGTAGCCACATTTTATTGCGTCCTGATCGTATATTGTGTTAGGCATCAGCACTACCCTATCGGAAAAAACAGTGTCTCCCAGTGCAATTTTCGCACTGGCTGGCGCTGTAGGCGCTGTTTTTCACTGTAAAGTCGCTGTAAAGCGCTGTGAGGCACTGGCCGACGCAGTATTAGCACTGGGCAGCGCTGTAATGTCACTGGTGCGCACTTGGTAGCGCTGAAACGGGGCAGAGCGCGCTGGGAATGGCGCTGCACACTGTCCCAGCGAGCAGCGACGGCGCCGACAGTGTGCAACGCAAAACACTGCACGCTGTCAGCGTGCAGTGCGGCGCACTGTACGCTGGACCAGCGCACTGGACTTCCAACAGCGCTTCACGCTTGAACTCGTGAACAACTTGGGATTCGATATAAGGGAATTATCATAGGGCCTATACTATATTGCTTGCGGGAGTAAAAGTTTGATGGCAGACTAGCAATTATGAAGGCCGCTGATGCATTGTGAAGAAAGGCCGCAACTTTAGTTCATTTTCGTCCAGAAAGAACTCTATGAGAGCTCATCCGATCAACACATAAATCGCTCAGTCGTATCAGATCGGGAGTTCAGATCGGTGAACTCCATGTTGTTCGTGAACATTTCGCACAGTTCCAGCCACAATAATGGTGGCTGTGTACCTGCAGAGAACGCAACAAATCATCCGATGATGTAAGTCGACGATATTCTCGCCGGTTCTACAAAACCGCCGTAATCGCTAGCTTTTACGCGAAAAACCTCCTCAGCATCGTGAGTTCGGCACAAACTGCCGTCACCATCGCTTACCGCTAACAATCTCACGCAGACACCTAGAAAGTGCGACCGCAGTTATATGTGTCACGGTGACCAGTAGGCAAACGATACGCGCCCCTTTTGATACCCTTGCGGAATGCTCCCGGGAGCACTTAGCCGCCGTAGGGCAAAGTTTATAAGAACGCGCTCGCTCTTCATGGATCAAACTTTTCACCTGTGTAGTTAAGTGGCGGAATATGACCGCATTATAATGCGTCATGAGCGCGAATACGCTCAAGCGTTTAATAGGTCCTCGCAATTTATTCTCTTCGTTCCTTGTACAAGGCGTTATTGACCATCGCGGACGAAGTACTGGACTAAGCCTAATCGTCGGCACGGCTGTATTACGCGGAACGTAAACAGGAGCGAGGAACATTTCGTGTACCTTTTACTTACTGAATATGCGAAATATTTAGCGCGCAGTACAGAAGGGGGACAGTTTCCCCGCATAAGTATAAAACCATTTATTGGCGGACCAGTGCCAATGTTCGAAATGTACCGTTCAGGTAGGCTGTCTCTTTTTTTCTTTCTTTTGCTGCGAAACGTACCAGAAGGGTGTTAATATCCCGACGAGAGCACACCGATGTGGTAAGCTACCTTCGGTTTGCTTGTTCCACGCAGTTAGTTATTGGAATCTGCATTTGCAAAAGTAAAATGACACGTACAACATATAGTGTTGTCTTTATCAGAGAAAAAAAAATGGAATACCTACGTATTTCAGCGTGGCGTCGTGGTAGAGCGCCTCGTCAAAGTGTGAAGCGTGCGTGTGTAGTATGTTCGAATCCCGCATTTTTTTATTTTTTTCAGTTTTTAAAATTTTTTCATTTCATTAGTACGTGCGCTATACCTACATAAACGATGTTCGCATGGTCACAGCTGTTACAAACGTGCGGAATGGCCGTTATCGGACAGTAACGAATGCCGCTGTATCCGCTTGCCAGCGTGCAGTACGCAGTGCGCCAGTTTACCAGTGCGCAGCGTCCTGACGCTGCACACTGGTCAAGGAATAATCAGGTGCCACTGGGACAGTGCAACTGGGATTTCCAATAGGGTATCTTTACATAATGGAACATTCATGACAGCACTTCCCTTCTGCGTTCGAGTGGTTTCTTCAAATAGCGCAAGAAGGTATTCAAAAGGGTAACTGAGTTGTTATTAGATGCGAAGCAGCTCTTTGACTAGCCTGTATAACGCTGTCCCTCCGTTCCACAATCATCATCATCATCATCATCCTCCGCACAAGCGCGAGGCAACGCGCTTCCCTCGGCGCAGGTGTTGGAGGGGTGCCAAGTAGGTCACGCTCCCCTCGCAGGTGCGCGCGTACGTCACTCTCTCCCTCACCCGCCTGAGCGCCCGCAGCTGCCGGCTCCAACGCCCGCTCGCCTCCCGTGTCTGCGTTTCGAACAAACGTTTACACCAGTAAACGCTACACCGAGTTTCGCTTCAAGCCGTTCTTCCAGCACCTGCGTTAGCGCCGTTCAACCCGTGACGCCACCCGTGCGCAACGCTGCTGCTTCGCATCCCATCAGGGTTCCCTTCGGGGAGATGGTCCAAGTTTTTTTTGGTTTATTCACAATAAACACCAGTCTGCGGTTGCAGATCAAGCAGATGCTCAAAAAATACAAGGAGTAAAGAAGGACACAGAAAGCGACCGATAAGCAGAACACAAAAAGGCAGATCGTAGGAAACGTTAAAACAAGAGCAATCAGTTTTATGTGCACTGGGCAAAAGAAAGTAGAACACGCGACAGAGATGAGCTGCAAGAGCCGCATTAATAATCAAACACAGGGCAACACACGTTCAGCAAAATGCTAAATGCGAACGAATGCTTCCAGAACAGCATCAATTTTTGTGAATAATTTCATTACTAATCCAACTTAGAAGTAAACTGGAATGGGTGCTTCCTAGCAAGGAATCCCACAGTTCATTCATTCATTCATTTATTTTTCATTCATACAGTATTTTTGCACAAAGAACTGTTGGGCCAGTAGCCAAAGGCTAGTGTAGGCCCATAGTCAATATACATGTAGCAGCTACAACATCATGGGAGTATCTAATTCTCAGTAACAAAATCTTAATGGTCAGGCAAAATATATAAACTCAACAACAAATAAAAGGAAAGAGTATTTTGTACATTGTTAGAGGTAAAGGTCACTGACCAGTGTCAAAAATATAAAATGACGTTTCGGGGTCCGTACGGATCCCTTGTTCACAATGGAATGAAGGCAGAGCACCAGGTTCTTAAGTAGCGTTGAGCGCATGACGCAAAGTCCGGGAGTACACGTGGTTTAAGGTGCCAGATGATCTATTGATTGTGCTTCTTGTTGTCTGAATTATCAGTGATTCGAGATTGAGCCTTGTTGACCAATTCCTCTCCGTGGCCATGATGTGCGCATTGTCCCAGTTTATCTCGTGGCCCGTCTTCTCGGAATGCTCTGCGAGTGCATTGGTCACTGTGTGGCCTTTGGCGACGTCATTCTTGTGCTGTTTTAAACGCTTGCAAAAATTTCCGCTTTCACCAATATATACAGATTCACAGTCGGCGCACGGGATTTTGTATACCACACCAGGGAAACGTTGCCGGGGGAGAGGATCCTTCACATTTAGCAAGTCACCCTTGAGCTTGCTTGTTGGCACATGCGCAATCTGAACACCGCGTTTTCTAAATGTGCGAGCTAGGGCCTCGCTTATACCTTGAATGTATGGAATCGCTGCGCGCTTGTGTGCTGACGCTACGCCATCAATGGTTTGACTGTTTTGGTGCTGTTTACGCATGATGAACTTTGTTGTCTTCTTAATGAAATGTTTGGGATATCCATTCCTGATGAGGTCATCTTCAATGGTCTTGAGCTCTTCCTGCAGGCTTCTTGCATCAGAACAGGTTCGAATGGCACGTTGCACTAAAGAACGGACCACTGAGCGTTTGTGGGCTACCGGATGGACTGACTCGTAGTCAAGGTATCTACCGGAGTGAGTTGGCTTTCGGTACACGGCGAAGGCGAGGCCTGTTGACGTACGTTTCACAATTGCGTCCAAGAACGGAAGGCATCCATCTTTTTCTTCTTCCACAGTGAACTTGATGGAAGGCTCGATGCCATTTAGGCAGTCAAGGAAAGGTTGCACGTCCTTCTTCTTTATGACGCAAAAGCAGTCGTCGACGTATCTCAGAAAAACCTTGGGTTTCGGCTGAAATTACCCCAATGCCTTGTTTTCAATTGCTTCCATTGTTACATTTGCAGTCGTGACTGAAATGGATGCTCCCATAGCGGTACCGAAAACTTGCCTGTAGAATTCGCCCTTGTACGAGAAGTAAGTGTTGGACAGGCAGAATCGTAACAAGTTGCAGAGCTCAGTGACGTCGAATGGTGTGCGGTCTGCCAACGTCGTGTCCTTGTGAAGTAACTGTCTGGAAGTTTCCACAGCAAGGTCGACGGGCACACTTGTGAAGAGGGAGCAGACGTCAAAAGAAACCAGTACTTCGTCTGTGTCCACAGTGATGCTCTTCATCTTGTTTATGAAGTCATTAGTGTTCCGGAGATGAGTTTCAGTCTTGCCTGCTAGGGGAGCCAAGATGCCATGAAGATACCTTGAGAGGTTATACAGTGGTGACCTTGTGAAATCTACTATGGGCCTGAGAGGCGTCCCGCTTTCGACGGAATACCGTCTGGTCAGGCCTTTACCTGACCAGACGGTATTCCGTCGAACTCTTGACTAGTATTTTGTACAATAGCTACGAGGAGAAATAATCTAACACAGTATGAAACATATAAGAAGTAAAATCAGGAAATTTTTGAGAGGTACAGTTTTGTTCACAGCACGCGTAAAATAGTTAGACATTTTTACTTCAGGGGGTACCGCGCTCCAAATTTTGGCGCCATGAAACTCAAGCAGTCGTTGGCCGTACGTGTTACGAGTAACTAGCAGGTTGAAATTTATATTTGTTGCACTCCTTGTGTTGCGATTCTGTGCAATGAACAAGCTTGGTGATAATGAGTGATTCCCGTGTAAAATATTGTTAATCAAAATGGCCACTTTCATTTCGCATGCCATAGAGAATGGTAATATACCGAGTTGGTTGAAAAGCAAACTATTTTCATCATGCGGTCTTGTGTATGTCATAATGCGCAAGGCCCTTTTCTGTAACCGAATGATTGGATCTAAGTATGTTTTATATGTACCAGACCATGATTCTGAACAGTATGTGATGTGACAATGAAATATAGAAAAGTAAACAATTTTAAGTATGTTAAGATTAAGACATTCTCTGCATTTTATTAGCAAAGAGCAAGCGGAAGCTAACTTCATGCATATACTAGATATGTGTGGTCTCCAGTTCAAGTTGCTGTCCAATAGTACCCCTAAATATTTTATGTTGTCTAGTTGTTCTATTGTTCCACCTACGAGGTGGATTTGCATGCCTATTGTGTCACACTTGGCATAACGGGAGCGGAATACTACGTACTTTGTCTTGTCTCTGTTTAGCGTTAATTTATCACATGCAAACCAAGTTGATATGTTTGATAACTCGCTATTAATTGTGCTCTGTAGTTCGCTAAGGGATTTCCCTGAGAATAATAGCGCGGTATCATCGGCGTAAATAACAGATTTTGATGACTTGAATGCTGATGGGAGGTCATTCACATATAGAGAGAACAGTATGGGCCCCAATACTGATCCTTGCGGAACTCCTGTAGCAATAGTAGTACATTGGGAAGAAAAGGAGCCAAAACTTACATATTGTTTTCGACCGTTTAGGTAGCTTGAAAAAAGGTTCATTGCAGCTTCGCTAAAGCCATATGTTCGTAATTTCTTTAGAACTATGGAATGACAGACCGTGTCAAACGCTTTCTTTAAATCTAAGAATATCTCTACGGCAAACTCGTTCATGTGTAGAGCTGTGTATATATTCTCGCTTAGTTCTAACACTGCTGACGACGTTGATCTATTAGTTCTGAATCCATGTTGAGATTCTGTTAGAAGCTTGTTTCTGTTTAAGTAATTTTTCAGCTGAGCCGCGATTACCTTCTCAAATACAGTATTTAAGATGCTAAGCACAGAGATAGGCCGATAGCTTCCGGGTTCATTGACATCACCACTTTTGTATATAGGAGAGACTCTTGCGATCTTTAAAATGTCAGGGTACATGCCTCGGTTTATTAAATTGTTAAGTATTTTTGTGAGTACTGGCACTAGAACGTCCATATTGTCTTTCAATGCTTTTACGGTAATACCATCATGGCCAGTAGCTTTGTAACAAGGCATACCTGATATAATTGATGTTATGGTATGCTCGTCCACTTGATCCAAGGAAAACCTGGTATGAATGACCGGGCAATCGACATTGCTTTCAGTGGGTGGAATACGGTCGGCTAACTTGGGACCAATGCTAGTGAAGTACGCATTAAAAGTATCGGCGCATTTCGCATCGACATGTTCAGGGGTGATTGATTTTTTCTTTGGGTTATCAATCACTCCTTTTATAACCTCCCACATTTTTTTGCTATTGCCCTGTGCTTGTTGTATTAAGAAGGCGTTGTATTCTCTTTTCCGCCTCCGTATAAGAGCTACTACGCGGTTACGGGATATCCGAAAATTTTGCAAATAATAAGTGTTATCTTTCTGCTTTTTCCACTTTTGGTACCACCAATCCTTTTCTTTTATAGCTGTAAGTACGGCGTTATTCATCCACGGGCACAAAGGTTCCTCATATTTGCTTTGTTTATATGTGGTACAATCAGATATCATGCGCGTTAATGCAGTTGCAAAATTTGCGCATTCGATATGAGTGTCACTGTTAAACACACTTTGGAATTCTTTTTCCTTAATTCTCTGCCGCAGTTTCTTATAATTAATCCTGCGATTCGCCGAGGAGTTATTCTTTACAATACCTTTAATTTGTATTGCGTAACAATGCAAAAACAGGGCAGTGATCAGTGAGACTCGTTTCATATACGCCAGAAAAAATGTTATCACTGTTGCACAAAACGTGGTCTATAGTTGTAGATTCACTGGGTGAAAGCCTAGTTGGTTCATGGATTGTATTCTTAAAGCTATATGACTGCAGTAGATGTAAGTATTCACAATTTAGGTCTTTGCTGACGTCAATGTTAACATCGCCAACAACAGTGATAGTACCATAGTTCTTAATACTAAGGGTGCAAAGGATAGATTCCAACGATTGATAAAAAGCGGGCAGACTCGAGCTTGGCGGCCGGTATATTGCACCAACAACCATACTTGAATCAAAACAAACAAAGAGAGATTCAACCGAACTGTTACTAATTTCAATATCTGGGATTACCCTAAAAGACAATGTCTGCTTTATTAGTAAAGCCACTCCACCACCACGTGATCCCGCATTCCTGGGATTGCTTACAAGACTGTATCCGGGAATAGAAATGTGCTCACCTTCCCTAAGCCAAGTTTCTGTTAAACCGATAACATCAAAAGTAAAATTGTGCTGTGCTAAAAAGGAACACAATATATCTTTGTTTCTACGGAAACTTCGAATGTTACAATGGAGTACCGATATACACTGGGTGTTGCGAAATTCGCGTTCAACTTCACGAATTGAAAACGCCATACTTGGCGGGGTAATCAAGACTGAATTCGAGAGTCCTCTAGACTACTTTTCTGAGGTCGTCCTCAGAGGTGACGTGCAGTACACGAGAATTGTCGGTTTTACGCATCAGAATTTTGGTCTGTGATACCCAAACATACTTCCAGTTTTTCTCTCTTCTCATTTGGCGTGCTTTTGCGAGAAGAATCTTATTCTCTTGGCAAAGATGTTCATTGATGAATATGGGCTCATTGTTTTGGAAGCCAAGTGTGCATGTAGACAGTCTCTCTTTCTTGGCATGCTTGATCATTTTGTCTCGGACTGCAGTAGAAGTAAATCTTACCACAATGTTCTGTTCAGCCTTATTTTTGGTCGGAACACGATGGACTACATCGATATCTTCGGTACGTAGTTCCATCTTCAAGGAAGTTGCTAATTTATGCATCATGTCTGGCAATGATTCATCTGCTGACATAGGAACATTTCTAATTTCTAAGTTGTTCCGACGACTGTATTGTTTGAGTTCGATTATTTCCTGTCGCATTCCTTTTACCTCCCCCTGTAATTGGCGAACATCCCCAATAATGCCAGCCTGTTGGTGTTTCACTTCTGATAGTTCACGGTGCACATTGTGCACATCCGTCCGAAGTTGTTCAAATGTCTTGTTCATGACATCCATGGAACTCTTGATCTCCTGCATGTCCCTCTGAGACTGTTTGTTGTCTTCTAATAAGCACTGAATGTCAGATCGGATGATTGTTGTTATACTCTCTAGCTTTGAGGTCATGTCGACCAAAACTTTAGCTAGTTCCTTTACGGTACCCGGTGGTTTGTCCCCAAGAACCTGTCCAAATAATTTCAGTGGATTTTCACCCATTGCAAGATTCAATCAACAAGGCAACAATGCAGAGCGATCCAGGAGCTATAAATTGACGTTAAGAGAAACGTTAAAACGATTACGTACCTGCAAAAATACAGGGGGCTGGTTTAGTACCTGGCTGATGCTATGTGCTGCCTGGATCGCTCTGAAGTGGTTTTGGCTCCGTAACAACCGGGATTTTATAGCAGGAGCGAGATGCGTCGTTTGCCAGAACAGCCTCTGCGCGCAGCAGCGTGATCAGCCGTTGGCGCGATAGTTCCGTCGAAGACCACAGTCGAGTCACGCGCCTGGTTATCACGTCCTTTCCAATCAGTCTTTCGTAGATATGCCGCTCAGCTGCGCCGTCCGAAGAGGATTCAGCATACACGGCGACGTTAGACCAGTGTCGATTCACTCAATGGGAATCGCAGCCTGCAAAAATACAGGGGGCTGGTTTTGTACCTGGCTGATGCTATGTGCTGCCTGGATCGCTCTGAAGTACATATTGCAAAGCCAGGGCACACACTTGACTGAGCCAAAGTGATAGAAGAAGGATATGTCGAAAATGTGTATTTTTCCATTATATTATCGCCGTTTCAAATAAGTGCAGAAAACAATTTAAAAGCATTTAAAGGTTTTCAAACAATCAGCAAAATTTTCGCGCTAATCAGTGTAAAAATATCACTGCTCTAGAGCAGAAGTGAAACTTGTACGAACTAAGCAGGGAAAGGTGCTTGTACATCAAGAATAGGGTTGTGCGAATATTGGAATGTTTCGAATATTCTTGAATATTGCATATCTAGATAACATTGCATTTTATGCTGATAGCTTAATAATGCACTTCCTCAAAGTAAATTTTTGTACTAAGTGCGTTGTTATCACGGAAGAGGCATTCTTTTCTGATATCCGATATATATTCCATATATAAAATTTTATATTTTTACTCTATTCGTATTCAGAAAATTTGGTCTTCGCACACCCCTAATAAAAAATCATTGAAAATTTCACACATTACGCGGAGGTTTCATTTCCCATCTACATAAACCAGAAAGCAAAGCAATAATTAAAATTTGGGAACAATAATGGTCTACGTATACCTATAAAGGGTGTTTCAGAAAATGTGTCCAAAAACATTTTGAACACAGATAACCATCTGCAAAATCTTTGCTGTCTTCTTTCATGGCAGCGCGTACCGTGTAAAGGATGTTAAAATGATAACGGTAATTAACAATATTAGAATGATTAAAGCCCTGACAGTAACAGCCAGACACTCAAACGTAATGGAAAGATGCATGTTACTTATACGGGAATCCGATATCCGTTGTAGTATATGTAAAAGGGCACCTTTATAGAATTGCCGCATCGCGATGAAATGCGGCTTATTTCTCTCAGGAAACCGAAATCGAATGGACAAAAAGCGCTGTTGCCGGTACTTTCCGTGGTCCTCTGTGCGACATAGTTGCTGCCCTTGGGCTGCCGCGCCACAGTAAACAAGTGTCGTTGTAAAGCGGCTATTATGGCAAGCGTGAGCAGGCGTAGCAAAGAAACAATAAAAAGGACAAAAGGACAGAAAAGGACATCAAGCGCCAATAAATATTGGCGCTTGATGACACTTGCCTATCCTCGCTCGCCGGCAGTGGGAGGATAACTGGTATACGTCACACTGGGCACATCCAATTGTAGCTGCAACTGCGCTATTACACCATTCAGTTTGTGTTTCCTGAGTGAAATTAGTCAGATTTTTATCGATATGCAGAAATTAGCAGCATCGCGTTTTAGCAATTATGTTGGGCGTGAACTCCCAGTATAAGTAAACTCCATTTTCAATTAGGCTTGAACGCGTGGCTTTTCAGGTTATAAAGTTAGTCAATCCTGTTATACTATTCGATTTCACTCCTACCATATTACAGTGCGCGCTGCCGTGAAAGAAGCGATTCCGCAAGAACTACGCATACATCCGGTGTTCTGTGTATACAAGATATTCGCACATGTTTTCTCAAGATATCTTAGATAATCACAGAGATACGATGAATACAGGGCAAAGGTAACTCGACCCGCAGCTCATAGCACAATGCAAGTTGCCGTTGCGTTGTATGACTACTTATTCGTATGTACAGAAATCACAAGATAATATTACGCTGACATTTATATATGTTTACTGGCAACTTCACTTGCATTCTCGTGTAAGTGTATTTGCCGTGTATTTGACGCATGTGTCTCAGCCCTCGAAACAGACAGAACCTTGCCCGAGCGCACACCTATTGAAGTCCAGGACTTGCGGCGCCTCCTGACGTTTTGCCTCGAGAACACGTGCTTCACGTTCGAGGGTTGCTTTTACAAGCAGGTACACGGGACAGCAATGTGCGCTGCCGTCTCCGTAACGGCAGCAAATCTGACGATGGAACGTCTTGAACAGTGCGCACTCAGTTCGTTTAGTCCTGCACCCAAAACATTTTTACGTTACGTGGATGATTGCTTCAGCGTAATCAAAAAGGAGGCATTGACTGCTTTCACCGAACACCTGAACAGCATAAATTCAGCAAATCAAGTTTACCGTAGAGGAGGAGCAGCACGGTCAACTTCCTTTCCTCGACGTCCTCGTCAAGCGCGAAGGAGAAGGATTGTCGTTCAGCGTTTACAGAAAAAGCACCCACACGGGTCGCTATATGCATTTTAATTCGTTGAACCCGGTTTCCCATAAAAGGTCTGTGATCGCCTCGCTGGTGAATCGCGCGAAGAGACTTTGCGCAAAATCAGAGGACTTCGCTGCCGACGTACAGCATGTGCATCGGGATCTCTCCCAAAGTGGCTACCCTGACTCGTTCGTGCACTCTGTGGAACGTCAGCTAGCACGTTCGCCACGTTCTGACAACTCGCGCCCAAGAAAACGTGCCTCTGTGCTGTATGTTCCTGGTATCAGCGAGCACTTTGCGCGTGTTCCACGCCCCTACGATGTGCAGGTAGCACACGTGCCAACAAGTTGAGGCATTCCCTTGTGAGGGTGAAAGACAAGCTGCCAAAAGAAAAAGTTTCCAGGCGTTGTCTACAGCATCCCGTGCGCAGACTGTAGTGGCAGTTACATCGGCGAGACAGGGCAATTTTCCGCAAAGACTAAAGCAGCATATATATGACGTAAAAAAGAAGGTCTCATCGAACGCGCTTGCGGAACACGTAAGCATCTGGCCACAAAATAGATTGGGATAACGCAAGAATAATAGAACGAGAAAATAACTGGTCATCGCGGCTTCATCTGCAATCTTTGACAATCCAAACAACGGCGCACACGCTTAATCGCAACGACGGAAACCTCCCACAAATGTACACACGTTGCTTACGCCACATTTTAAATCCTACATAACCGGACTGCCCAAGCACACATTCTTCACTTGTGAACAAGGCTCCCGCGCGGGAGCTGAAACGTCTTTCTTTATTTGCTTTTATCGTGGTCAGTGTGTTTTTAATTGTTTGTTGGGTATCGTTGCGCATTCAACGGACGAACACAGGAAAGAACAGGAAAACGGAAAGAGCGCAAACTATCAACTGATTTTATTGATTCGGTCATAGCATATATATGCATGTCCCAAACAACACGAGAGAGGGAAGAGAGGAGAAGGGAAGAGAGGAGAAGGGAAGAGAGGAGGAATCACAAAATATACAACCTCAGGTCAAAAAGCCGCGCAGAAAATCGCTTTCTGCTCTATATAAGGTTATAGAAGTGTCACTGACGCAGTTATCGCCAGCATCCTTGATATGGAAGGCTTCCAGCAGCTCGCGCGCTACTCTCTCCCTGCTTCTGCCTAGAATTTTCACTAGTTTTAATAAGGGCTCTGAGCTCAATAAGGGCTCAGAGAGTAGCGCGCGAGCTGCTGGAAGCCTTTCATATTAAGGATGCTGGCGATAACTGCGTCAGTGACACTTCTGTAACCTTATATAGAGCAGAAAGCGATTTTCTGCGCGGCTTTTTGACCTGAGGTTGTATATTTTGTGATTCCTCCTCTCTTCCCTTCTCCTCTCTTCCCTCTCTCGTGTTGTTTGGGACATGCATATATATGCTATGACCGAATCAATAAAATCAGTTGATAGTTTGCGCTCTTTCCGTTTTCCTGTTCTTTCCTGTGTTCGTCCGTTGAATGCGCAACGATACCCAACAGATATGCACCAACTCGCCCAAGAAGAAGTTCTGCTGAAAGTGTTTTTAATTGTATTCAAGTGTATTTGCACAAAACGACGACCTTTTTGTTGACTCTCTAATCGTCTTTGTATACGTCAATTGGGCGGTAAATTTTCTGCGCACACAGTGGAAATAGTTCCAGGGCACATTCATTAAGACTGGGTTAGAAAACTGTCAAAAGAAGAAAAGCAGGTATGGTAAAAAAACAAGCGATCATATACGGACTGTCGCAATGATGCAGAACTTTGACCAGCACATGCAAGAAGGAACACCAGCAACATCTGCGCCACTAAAATATTGGCGCTTAATTCCTTCAGCGAGGCGAAGAAAATGATTCTCAGAAAAATAGCCTCGCTGATCGCGTTAATCGCCCCACAAAACAAGTACAATGTAGGGATATACAGGGTGTTTCAGTGAACACGTGCAAAATTTCTTTCAAATAGGCTGTTTGAGAAAAAACAGGAAAACCTCTTCATAAAGAAACTGTTCGCTGAGGTAAACGTGATGAAGTCTCAAAAAAGCGCTTATTAATTGGATAACAAGGTAATCCTTACTAATTACATGATTAATTAAACTTTTTTATTAATACAAAGGACGAGCTTTAGCCACGGTGATGACTATGCCACATGAGCCTTTAAAACAAAGAAAAACGAATTGTATAAAGCTCTGCAGCTCTAGAAAACCTGCGCTTATTGCAGCACCAAAGCGCGCATGAAGAACGCCAGAAGTCACGTGCGAATGCAACCACTGCTGCTGACGTGTAGCAACGATTGCGCCGGCCAGTTCGAATTATGCAATGTCCTCGATGCTCTGCATATGCAGAGGCCTCCACTATTTTTGGCTTCTTCGCTCGCTGCAAGACGCTATCATCGCAGACTACGTAGCCACGACTTTGGAAGGCCCATGCATATCGAATTGACTGGCGCATGCATTTGAACATGTCACCAGCGGATGCTGTGTTCACAGGCGGCTTCCGGAGCTACTTTTGCAGCGAGTTCCATGAGGCAAAAAACGTTAGGTCATTGGGTCTCGGCGAATAATTTTTTCTTTGTTTTAGACTAAAAGCGGATAAGCTTCGTTCTCTTTCGGCTGCGAATTCCTCAATGGCAGGAACCTGAAAATGCTGCTAATTAGAAATGGATTGTGCCATCTTAGTTATTTACATAGCAAACTGCAAGTTTCTTACGACTGCTCAAGTCCGCCCAACCTTAGAGGTCGTTCCGTAAGAAAATAAACGCTTTTTTTTCTCTCAGAAAGCCTATCTTTGGAAACTTGAAATCGTTCTCTGAAACACCCGGTATATAGAGCACCACAGCTTCATATCGTGCGTTACTGCATGCGCGGAAAATTCTATTCCTTGTCAGACAACGATGAGGTTTCGCTGATAGAAACAATACAGACACAAATAATCTGCTCCTTCTCAATCATAAGGCGAGGTCACTTCACGTTTGTTTTTCTAAAGATAACTGCTTTATCGAATACATTCATATCTGCAATCTTGGCTATGTATCGCGAGAAAGCCGTCTTATGGCATTTTAACGGACATGTTGCAACACTCTTGAATAGCCACTCATTTGTGCACCGTCCTGTTTTCCCAATTTAACGTGCGCAGGACAACGGGATCCGAGTTATGAGACCGGAATTGCACTCAGATAGATTTTTTTCCCTTGTGCTTCTTTTGACAACCACGCTTTGCCTTCTTTGTGGGATCAGTGCTTCTTTTTTTTTTTTTTTCACAGATCCCCTTGCTTGCTAAGTGCTGCTAATATAATCTGCACTTTCCTCGCGCGGCTAATTTCCTTGCATTAAGGGAAACGTGGTTGTTGTATGGAATAACACCACTACAATTTACGTTTCTTAAAAGTATACATAGGATTAGCGTTAGAGTTGGATACAGCATTCACCGGCTTTTAAAAACAATGAAGCTTGCTCACCGAAACAAGCTTGCAATAAGTGTGACCGGACTTATATGCGCTCTATTAATAAAAACCTGTCTTAGCAAGAGCACGTTTTACTAGTTTGGAAGGGTCTCACGAGAGCGAGCATATGCACCCGCACGAAGGGCAGACACTATATGCTAACAATTAAGCGTCTTTCGAAAGGCAACACAAAAGATACATGCGGCGCACTCGCTCGTCCCCGCTCGTGTATACCGTCGGCTCTGGGGGCAGCTGCGGGACCGCCAGCGAACCTTTCGCAGTGCGTCCCTGGAGCGTTGAAAATTGGAGAGGGTACTGCCGAAGCTGCCGAAGCTGGCGCCAAGGCCCGTAGGTCGGAACAGGGCAGAAACGATCTCGACACAAAAGGCGCTTGCAGCCTCGCTTGTGAAATGTCCCCCTTTTATTCTTCGCAGAACCCGTCCGGTCGTGCCTTGCTCCCCGCCATGCAGAGGCATAGAAAAAAAAATAAGCAAAAAGGACCACGGTTTCGTGAACGAAAAGAAAGCGGGAACGACAGAAATTCTTTCATAAAATTTCTAAGTCGATGCCTCTGATTTTGTGATACTACTCAAGCACTTCTTTTTTCACCAAGATGAGCGCATCGATGTGTTCTTAAAGTCGATATCGATTGATTGATTTGTGGGGTTTAACGTCCCAAAACCAGTTCTGATTATGAGAGACGCCGTAGTGGAGGGCTCCGGAAATTTTGACCACCTGGGGTTCTTTAGCGTGCACTGACATCGCACAGTACACGGGCCTCAACATTTCGCCTCCATCGAAATGCAGCCGCCGCGGCCGGGATTCGATCCCGCGACCTTCGGATCAGCAGCCGACTGCCATAACCACTAGACCACCGTGGCGGGGCCAAAGTCGATATCAAACAGGAATCCTTTTACGTTTTTCTTTGGTCAGTTTAGAAAATAGCTGAAAATAAATTGCACCTAGCGACAGATATTTACCTAGCGCTTGTTCGCGCACGAAAAATTAACTTACCTATATAGTAAATCCAACAAAATAGCATCTTAACATTAAACTCGTTATAACTCTGTAAGTGAAATAGATACAATTATGTTTTCCACTGTTTGTGCTTTCTACTTAGGCAGTTGCTAAGTATGCCCATTAGTAAAGGTTTATCTTCAAAATTGCGCAAGTTAGTCACATTTATTTCGCTCTCCGAACATGTGCTCCAAAAAATGGATTTTCCGGAATTCGGCAGACCTTCTCAGCTATATCTTGTGTACTATAACTACTACTTTCGAGACTAGTTTATACCAGGAATCACGAATAGTGACCTATCGAATGGTACCGAACTTGACTCCTTCTATATCAAAATGAGACAAGTAGTTGAAATAGCACAGAGAGCTCACTCCCCAACGGGGCCGCTGCGCCCGTTATCCATGGTTGTATTCGGGCACTGCACAACACCGGCACACAATTTGAGTTCCCTCGACGCTTGATCAACACTGTAGATCATAACCTTCGTTGGCGCTCGTTCGCTTACGCATTAAAAGCTCCTGAAACCTACGTGGTTCGTAACAGACTTGGTGGAAGGTGCTGGGTACCAGGAACCCAACGATGGAAGCACTACGGCGAGTACTTCGCCGCCGCCTTCGTCAGTTGAGATGTCCCAAGACCACCACCGGTGTTTCGAGGGCAGCTCTAGCGGGTTCCATGGCGTACTACAGAGTGCCACCGAATTTCGGTGTCAGGAGAAGACGTCGAGGATTGGCTTAAGAACTATAACCGGGTGAGCAGAAGCAACGGCTGGGATTCTGCAGCGAAGCTCAATAATGTGGTGTTTTCACTAACCGCTCATGTGGTATGAGAACCACGGAGATCTATTAACGACTTGGGATACTTTTGTTCAAGAGGCCCAAAAATTCTTCGGCGATACTGACGCGCTGTAACAATACTTATGCAAGCCAGACAGGCGTTCGATTTTACAATTCTTCGGGCAGCTTCGGGTTGTCTCGGGTTACCAGCACACGTGATTTCCTGTCAGAGCCGGAACCCGATAGCTGTCCACTGGCTGCCAGAAGTGCGCAAATCGAAGAGCCTGATTGGCGACTTGAGGGTCGTCGGCAGGGGCGAGCCTCTGAGGGAGGAGAGCTCACGTCTACCGCCCGTACACCCGCACGCGCGACAAGCAAGTTTTGACATGCTGGCTCGGTGGCTAGGTTTCACAGGCAAGCACCTTGTTTGGAAGTAGATTTAAGTGCCGTGGCGCCGTTCCAATCGCAACGGTACCTAGGTCGTATCACACACAAGGAAATGGCTAGATAAGGTTAAAATTCGCGTAGTAAGCGAGACGCTTAAATGGGATGCCCAGAAGCCCATCGTATAACAATTTCACGTCACAGTTGCCACAAACGTTTGTCTAAAAGAAATGCCAAGTAACTTATAAGTGTGCATTTATTGCCACCTTAATTGACAAGTATCTATGTAAACTTCAACGGACGCGAGCAATTTTGTGCTGCCATTTTTGACTTAATTATTCGAATTTTGCGCTCTTTGTTAACACCTTAGCTGTAGTGCAGGTTCACTGGCGAAAGATACCATTGGATTCCTGAGGCCAACGGCATTCCCCCCGATCCTGCGCCCTTTTTCCAGCTGTGCCGCTTGAGGACATGCCAGGTTCTTACTTGGAGGCGAATATCTGCGTTATCTCCCAGCTTTAGATCAGCGGACGTGAAACGACTTCCATTCTATTTGAAATATAAATGTGCTATCACGCCAGCGAACGGCTGCATCCCGTTTCACTACAGCATAATATTGTCACGAAGGTGATGAACGCGGCTCAGCAAAATAGAACAGGCTGCTTTTATGATGGCGTACACCTCAAAACAAAACGAAAAAAGTCACAGTTTCGCTGCAAGGGCGAAGCAATGAATGCGATAGCAAGAAATTGTAATGCTATACGAAGTGGGGCTCGCAGCTTCAGGAGCAATATTAATTGTAGCAAACATGCACTTGCTAAGTGAGCGCCTCCCGTGGGCAGCGCGTGCTGGTACGAAGGGCTTTATACGTTGTGTGTCACAAAGCTACACGTGCAAAGCTAGGGGAGGCCGCTAAATGAACAAACAGAAGATGAGCGCGAACTATCAAGTGAAGCACGCACGAAAACTAACGCACAGATCGAGCGCGAATAAGCTGTCACAATGGATACTTTCAGTTTGAACAGCGCTCCCGTTGCAAAGGCGGCCGAAGCAGCGAAGGAAACTAGCGCGCTTCAAGTGTCGAGCTGTGACACTTGAGAGTTCGCGCTCATCTTCTGTGGCAGCACTGCGAAAGCTACGGAGCCGAAGCGCGCACATTTTTGCTGCGCTCTCGCATGCAGTCCACGAACACTAACTTTTGCACAATACATAGCGCAACATACGACATGTCACCTAATTTTTTTTTTATTTTTCTCATTTCATTCTAATTTAGAAAGGTTGCCTCGTAATTGAATTTAGTTTTTTGCTGTTTCTGGTTTTCTGGTTTCTGCTGTCAGTTCCACGTTTTCCTCGCCCTCAAAACAACGATGGCGTCGCTCGGTTGAAGCAGGTTCGCGTCGCAGCGCGTAAGCGAGCATGAACGAGTGTTTGTCGGCTGGTGTGATTTCATCGTAGAAAGTGAAGCGAAAACAGTGGTGTGTTGCAAAATATTATGCGGTATGGTTACAATCTCGAGGAAAGGAGAGAGAGAGGTGATGATGATGGGCGGAAGGCAGGGAGGTTAACCGGAAGGAAACTATCCAGTTTGCTGCCCTGCACTGGGTGAAGGGAGTTGTGCGGCGTGCAAGCGATACCGCCAGCCCGAGTTGGTCCCACACACGCAGTGACCCGCCCGTCTTCAGCGAGTCTACGAACTTGAAAGCATTGCTGCTATTAGGAACAGTACGTAAACTAATTGGTTCATTTCATTTGCTTGATTGTATATACATGGATGGTATTTTCGGTAGTTTATTGCCGCTGATACGATCATTCCGAATGTGCATGAACGCCGCGCATTGAGTGCGACAGCGTACGCATCCATGTCTGCAGTTGCAAGTGTTTTTGGCGCTTTACAATGAAAGCGTTCCACTTTGCTCAAAAACAGCGTTATTGGCAACGGCCAGTCGAGGGGAGCGTCTGTCTCGCTTGGACTTGCAAACTCGAAATGCGCACATCTGTGGGACGGTGAGAAAAAAACATACCCAGCTATACCCGTCGGCGGCGACGCGTAGGTAGGTAGGTAAGCAACTTTATTGATTCCCGAGAGAATCATGCGAGAGGGGGGGACGGGAAAAGGGGAGCAGGACGGTGATGAGCCCTCTGGCCACTCTAGATGGCGGGGCACTTTTGTGCATCGGCGACCCTTCTTGCCCAGCCCACTGCCTGAAGCTCCGGTTGCGAGCTGTGCAGAGCAGCCTCCCATCGCTGCTGATGTTGTGACCCTTGCCACGGGGTCTTGTTAGGGCAATTTAGAAAAATGTGATTGAAGTCGGCTCTGGTGCTAAGACACAAGTTGCAGTGCGGAGAGGTCTCACCATGCGTGATAACGGAGAGGAGGAACATGGTGAGATCGTGGTAGCCGCGGAGTCGATCCCTTGCACTGCGGGACGAAGGCAGGTCGCTCTCAGCCCGGTTGACGAGTGCTCGGGCCTGGGCGACACCCCCGGGGGTGTCGGCCTGGGTGTCCGCTGTGTGCAGGCACCCAAATGAGGGTGATTGTTCCCTGCCAGAAGAGCCTTGCGAAAGCTGGCCGACCACTTTTAAATGCGGCCGTTGCGCTCCTCGCGCCATATCGCTGGTAATGAAGAAACGCATATAAGCGCCTGGCGTCTCTGAGTAATGATTGATGATTGATTGATTGTGATTCGGTTAGGAAAGGACGCTAATTTCTGCAGCCCATGTAGGGAGCACGGCTAAGTCCGTGAGGGTAGAGGAAAGGGAGTGAAAGAGATAGAGAGGAGAGAAAGGCCGTAGTGGAGGGCTCCGTAAATTTAGACCACCTGGGGTTCTTTAACGTGCACTGACAACGCACAGTACACGGGCCTCTGGCATTTTCGCCTCCATCGAAAATGCGACCGCCGCGGCCGGGATCGAACCCGCGTATTTTGGGTGGCAGCCGAGTACCGTAACCACTACACCACCGCGGCGGACTGAGTAATGCAAGCTGTAAAGCGTGTGTATATAAGGCTCGCCGTTAGCTCCGTGAAGGATCTGCTCTCCGTGGCGTAGTGGTTAGCGCCACGCGCTGCGGAGCGAGGGATTCCTGGTTCGATTCCACGCTTCGGAAGCATTTATCTGAATTATTTTTCTTTGGGACTTTTATATATATATACATACTTATACATATCGAAACGAAGCTAGTACATGCAAGAGCTGCCTACAAGCAAGCAATCGGCAGATGTCCAAGCTACAGCCAGGAAAAAGCTTTCGTAAGCGCGAGGTTGGCAGCGAGCGTCTGGCCTCAGCCAAGGCTGATCGTTCGAGAGCACGTGCGCGTCCAAGAACTTCGTCGTTCTCGCTTCAAGGGGCCGTTGGCGCAGCGTTCCAACCTACCTCGCGTCAATATACGGTTCATGACGGCGGCGGCGGGGACGGCATAGACCAGCCGAGACTGTCCATATAATTGCTATCGCACTAAAAGAACCCTCGCACAACAGAGCTCTTCGTCTTTCGACTGTAGATGGAGTTCCCGTAGTGGATAGCTCGCTTCCGGCAAGAGGTAATCTTAGTGGGCACATCCCCTCGCGTCAATATCATAACGTTAGACGGCTTATTTTCCTGCGTTCTCAGACTTTAGCCACATTATAAGCGCTGTTTTGTTCACTATCATGAAGAATCCGTGCCTTTTTGCGGTATCCGCGCTCTGTAAAGGACCCCGCTGCTGGAAAATCACCCCACACATATGCGCGCAACGCGGGCCTCAACCGGGGGGAGGCACAGGGATGGCGGATTCCGTAGCAGACGGCGCGGTTGTCCCCATTCGTAACGGAGAGGCGAGCGAGGAGAGTATCGAGCACGCTATCTGGAAACACTTTCTTTTTTTTTTTGTTGTTGTTCCCGTTAACCTCTGAACCCCCTTTTTACTTCTCTGTTTGCAGGACTGATGCCCTCATCCAGACAACAATACGGGAGAACTTCACGAACTGCACGGTCATCACAATAGCCCACCGGCTACACACGATCATGGATTCTGATCGTGTCATTGTGAGTACACAAACGCATATGCCGTAGCAATTTTACCGCTTGTAAGTTCTGTGCGTGCACCGCTGCAACGAGAGAAAAGACGACGGAACGGGTAATCAAGGGGACAGGAGAGGAGGATGAGCACTAACTTCCAACTAATAGTTTAATTCGTGACCCAGACGACCATTTATACCCTCAACGAACATGTGCCACGACACGAACAACAAACCTAATACTGGTGTCACACGGGCGGTTCGAAGGCCTTCCGACCAACGGTCCATCGACTCAAAAGTAATGTTTGAGCTGCTACACGGGCGCTTTCGATGTTCGTCGAGCCTATAGTCTATCGAGCTTGATAGACTATCGGCTCGACGGCCATCGAAACCACCCGTGTAGCAGCTAAAACATGATCTCTAAGTCGATGGACCGTTGGTTCGAAGGCCTTCGAAGCGCCCGTGTGACACCAGTATAAAAAGTCCAAACTAGAAGAGAAGCTCAGGGGAAGATGGATGCTTGAATCGATGAACAAATCGCAAGGTACGATTTAAAACAGGGAATGTCGCGGGAGCCAACGTTTCGACAAGCGGACTTGTCTTCGTCAGGGCGGCAACTGCCTTCTCCAGCGTGCGTTTATGTACGCCTTTGTACACCCTCCCCCCTCCTCAGAAAGAGAGGAGGAGAAGAGCAACACGTGCGAACATACACACACACACAAAAAAAAGGGGGGGGGGGTTGGGTGCAAGGGTATTTGGGTGACAGGTGTTAGCGTGACTACTATAAATGGCAAGAGCGAAAGTTTCTAGAGAATCTGCTCTTTGTACATATCTTGCACATGCATTGTGTGCACAGGGCTAGAAAGCAGGGTGGAAAAAAGGAAACACACGCTCGGAACAGAAGTTACTCCTATGTCATGTGTCCCCCTCCTCCACCCCGTACCACCTGCCCCGCACCAACAATGCATTTCATGGAAAGCATGGGGCTAAAAAAGGGTCACTACACTGTTTAACGTCCTTGTTCTCCTGGAACCGGATGGGGGCTCAGCACCTGAAAGTAGACTTTCTGGAGAAACATTGTTAGCTTGTGCATACCTCAACCTTTTGTCGTCTTTGTTAACATTCTTCCGTATCTAATGGACTCAAGAGTTCCCTTTGAAAGGTTTATGCCTGTAGGTTGGAGAGTATTGAACCTGTATATGAGATACGATTCCCTGTATTTTCTGTCCCTCGGCGAGCGGAAGTTTCCTTGGAGTATGTAGAGTTTCAGTTCATCGAAATTATGACCTGTCTTATTAAATGCTGCGCCACTGCCTTCGGCAGGTTATTCGCGGTGTCCGCGCGGTGCCCGTTTAATCTAACATTGATTGGTTGACCAGTTTCGCCGACGTACTGCTTGTGACAGAGTGAACATTCCAACATGTAAATAACGTTCGAACTAGTACAAGTGAAACTTGATTTTACATGATGGACATAGTCACTTCCCGTGCTTTTAACTTTAAGATCATTTTGAATATGCTTGCAAGTCTTACATCTGGGACGGGAGCAAGTTATTACGCAGGCGGTGCGCTGAGGGTTTATTTTGGCATGTACTAGCAGGTCTTTAAAGTTTCTATTACGGCGGTAGGTGACTCTTGGTATTTCCGGAAACGCTTTTCTAAGGCGATCGTTGCTTGTTAGTATTGGATAGTATTTCCGAAGAATATTATTTATGTTTGGAAGCGAGTTGGAGTATTTCGTTATGAATGCTAGCGGCTGGTTGGCCTGCGCTTTAGGTGCTCTTTTTTCTAGCGCTGGTGTCCTATCTAGTTTAAGCGCGTCATTGTATCCCTTGTTGAGAGCGTCGTGCGGGTGATTTCGTTCAGCTAAGGTTGTCTTTAAATTGCTTAAATGGTGAACGTAATCCGCGTCGTTGCTACAAATCCTTCTTATGCGCCTTGCCTGTCCTATAAATATGCCCTGTTTGCAGTGTCGCGGGTGATGGCTACTATAATCTAGATATTGCTGGCTATCCGTTGGCTTTCTGTAAAGTGTCGTCTTTAGTTTTCCTTTTTCGATGGATACTGTCGTGTCGAGAAAATCAATTTTACTAGAAGAGTGCTGCATAGAAAACTTAATGCTGGGATGAAAGTTGTTAAAATGCTCAAAAATGTGCTTAGTGCACTTACACCATGTTCCCAAATAATAAAGATATCGTCTATGTAACGGAGGTAGGTGCGAGGTTTTAGCGGCGACAATTCCAAAAGCTGTGCTTCTAGTTGCCCCATGAAGATATTGGCGTAGGTCGGCGCGAAAGGAGTTCCCATACTGGTGCCAAAAATTTGCAGGTAGTTGGTCGAGTCAAATTCTAAGTAATTAAGTGTAAGTACTAATTTTAGTAACGTGATGTAACTTCAGCGGCGTGTGCACGTTTGCTATTCTGTATTGCTTTCGAGAGCGCTTCGATTCCTTCTGTGATAGGTATATTCGTGTATAGGGAAGTGACATCTAGCGTTACCAAAATAGCCTGATCTGAAAGTGTTTGTGTTTTGTTAATAGACTCTATAATCCGCAGAAAATGAGGCGTATCCTGAATAAAGGACGGAAGCTTGGGCGGTATGTCGGATAGATGGTGATTAAGAAACTTCGATAATGGCTCTGTCGGGGTGTTGTTGTTAGACACTATGGGTCTTCCCGGTATTTCAGCAGTAAGCAGTAAGATCCATAAGGTTAGCACAGACGAACTACTTACTGCTGAAATACCGGGAAGACCCATAGTGTCTAACAACAACACCCCGACAGAGCCATTATCGAAGTTTCTTAATCACCATCTATCCGACATACCGCCCAAGCTTCCGTCCTTTATTCAGGATACGCCTCATTTTCTGCGGATTATAGAGTCTATTAACAAAACACAAACACTTTCAGATCAGGCTATTTTGGTAACGCTAGATGTCACTTCCCTATACACGAATATACCTATCACAGAAGGAATCGAAGCGCTCTCGAAAGCAATACAGAATAGCAAACGTGCACACGCCGCTGAAGTTTACTTTGAATTTGACTCGACCAACTACCTGCAAATTTTTGGCACCAGTATGGGAACTCCTTTCGCGCCGACCTACGCCAATATCTTCATGGGGCAACTAGAAGCACAGCTTTTGGAATTGTCGCCGCTAAAACCTCGCACCTACCTCCGTTACATAGACGATATCTTTATTATTTGGGAACATGGTGTAAGTGCACTAAGCACATTTTTTGAGCATTTTAACAACTTTCATCCCAGCATTAAGTTTTCTATGCAGCACTCTTCTAGTAAAATTGATTTTCTCGACACGACAGTATCCATCGAAAAAGGAAAACTAAAGACGACACTTTACAGAAAGCCAACGGATAGCCAGCAATATCTAGATTATAGTAGCCATCACCCGCGACACTGCAAACAGGGCATATTTATAGGACAGGCAAGGCGCATAAGAAGGATTTGTAGCAACGACGCGGATTACGTTCACCATTTAAGCAATTTAAAGACAACCTTAGCTGAACGAAATCACCCGCACGACGCTCTCAACAAGGGATACAATGACGCGCTTAAACTAGATAGGACACCAGCGCTAGAAAAAAGAGCACCTAAAGCGCAGGCCAACCAGCCGCTAGCATTCATAACGAAATACTCCAACTCGCTTCCAAACATAAATAATATTCTTCGGAAATACTATCCAATACTAACAAGCAACGATCGCCTTAGAAAAGCGTTTCCGGAAATACCAAGAGTCACCTACCGCCGTAATAGAAACTTTAAAGACCTGCTAGTACATGCCAAAATAAACCCTCAGCGCACCGCCTGCGTAATAACTTGCTCCCGTCCCAGATGTAAGACTTGCAAGCATATTCAAAATGATCTTAAAGTTAAAAGCACGGGAAGTGACTATGTCCATCATGTAAAATCAAGTTTCACTTGTACTAGTTCGAACGTTATTTACATGTTGGAATGTTCACTCTGTCACAAGCAGTACGTCGGCGAAACTGGTCAACCAATCAATGTTAGATTAAACGGGCACCGCGCGGACACCGCGAATAACCTGCCGAAGGCAGTGGCGCAGCATTTTAATAAGACAGGTCATAATTTCGATGAACTGAAACTCTACATACTCCAAGGAAACTTCCGCTCGCCGAGGGACAGAAAATACAGGGAATCGTATCTCATATACAGGTTCAATACTCTCCAACCTACAGGCATAAACCTTTCAAAGGGAACTCTTGAGTCCATTAGATACGGAAGAATGTTAACAAAGACGACAAAAGGTTGAGGTATGCACAAGCTAACAATGTTTCTCCCAGAAAGTCTACTTTCAGGTGCTGAGCCCCCATCCGGTTCCAGGAGAACAAGGACGTTAAACAGTGTAGTGACCCTTTTTTTAGCCCCATGCTTTCCATGAAATGCATTGTTGGTGCGGGGCAGGTGGTACGGGGTGGAGGAGGGGGACACATGACATAGGAGTAACTTCTGTTCCGAGCGTGTGTTTCCTTTTTTCCACCCTGCTTTCTAGCCCTGTGCACACAATGCATGTGCAAGATATGTACAAAGAGCAGATTCTCTAGAAACTTTCGCTCTTGCCATTTATAGTAGTCACGCTAACACCTGTCACCCAAATACCCTTGCACCCAACCCCCCCCCCTTTTTTTTGTGTGTGTGTGTATGTTCGCACGTGTTGCTCTTCTCCTCCTCTCTTTCTGAGGAGGGGGGAGGGTGTACAAAGGCGTACATAAACGCACGCTGGAGAAGGCAGTTGCCGCCCTGACGAAGACAAGTCCGCTTGTCGAAACGTTGGCTCCCGCGACATTCCCTGTTTTAAACAGTATAAAAAGGGAATCTATATATTGTCACGAGGTAGTGACGCACGCAGCACTCAAGGCGAAGCACGCAGGACTCAAGTGATGTCAGGCGAACTGTTTATTGGGCGACCATGTGCCCAGCAAAACAAAGCCAATGACAACGCACAGCAATAGCGACGTCAACAGTCGTCGGTCGACGGAAAGACTGACAAGCGGCGTACTGCGTCGGCTTTTATACATGCGTAATAACGCGTTCTCTCATAAAAGAACTTGTTGTTGGGCTAGTTGGTAGAACATATCTAAACCTTATTCTGAGCGCAACCACACGACACTTCCACACACACACCCACACACCCAGGCATCCACCACGAACAGCGCTCACTTCCAACTGAATTTATTCAACGCACGAAGGCTGAATATATACATGTGGCACATGCGCGCATACGTAATGTGAAGCCAACACACACAATCAACATATACATTTCCTTCTTGCTCTTTCTATCTTATAGTCTTGATCTTATGAACTGCATTTCACTAGGAAACAGAGATAGCGACGGGGTGCTTACACAGTGGTCCTTATCTTTTTAAACAGGTGTACATCGGTCAAACCGAAAGGTGTGTTAATGACCGGTTAAGGGAACACGCCCAAAAATTAATCAAACGAGATGATAAGTATGCGCACCTGGTTGCGCACTGTATAATGTGTGGCTGTGACGCAGGATTCTCCGAGACTAAGATTCTGGGCAGAAGCAAAAGAAAAACTGCACGTGAAGTGTTGGAGGCTTTTTACATTCAAAAGATAAGGACCACTGTGTGAGCACCCCGTCGCTATCTCTGTTTCCTAGTGAAATGCAGTTCACAAGATCAAGACTATAAGATAGAAAGAGCAAGAAGGAAATGTATATGTTGATTGTGCGTGTTGGCTTCACATGATGTATGCGTTGAGGGTATATGTGCCACATGTATATATTCAGCCTTCGTGCGTTGGATAAATTCAGTTGGAAGTGAGCGCTGTTCGTGGTGGATGCCTGGGTGTGTGGGTGTGTGTGGAAGTGTCGTGTGGTTGCGCTCAGAATAAGGTTTAGATACGTTCTCTCATTATCTCTGGAATTCCAGAAGTCGCCGAAATGTGCGCGTCAAGCATGCACAGTTTTAAGAATGGTCGAAACGGTTCCAGTAGTGGCATGAAAGATAACCTCAGCCTACGTTGCGCGTAATAGAGAGTTATAACAGCGTTCCCCGCAAACAATCAAAACCAGCGCGCGTGTAACTGGGAAGTGATAACGGCTTTCCACTTAAACAAAAACAACCACACGTGTCACTACACCCCCCCCCCCCCGCCCCCCTGTAAAAGCATCGTCCCGATTCTGAAGGCAGAGCATGGAAGTGACAGTACATGCAATAAATTGCGTTAACAATACGTCGCAGAATCAGCGCGAGTAATAACGTTCAAGTCGAACCACGTGAACAATCCCAAAAGGACAGAAAGTTGAGCGAGTTGGTAAGGGTGCATAGTCAAAAGAAGAGGCGTGCAAGACACGGACACAAGGGGAGAAGTGAACAACACGAACGCGGACTATCAACTGAAGCAGAGCACAGAGGCGAAAAAGAAAAGACACACAGCTTATCTGCGCATGCTCAGGAATGGTAGCGCCACCTGTCAAACGGTTACACGTGCAGGTCTACGCGACAGACAACTGCTAAGGCATTCTATCTCCTCCGTGCTTAAGCTAATCGACGGCTGACTCACGCACGCACTTCCACTAATACTGATATGCCAGGCCTCGACCAATAAACGCGTCTCTTCATTCTTATGTCTGTACAGGATCTCGGTTTCGTCTAACTCGGGCGTGCAGCTACAGACCTGGCAGTGCAAAGATAGATTAGACTCAAAAGGAGAGAAAGTTGAGCGAGTTGGTAACAGTCCATAATCAAAAGAAGGGGCGTGCAGGACACGGACACAGGGAGAGCAGTGAACAACACGAACGGCGTTCCACCTTAGCGACCTTCTATGTTCAATTAATCTTTAATTAATACAACGCGCAGTTTGCCCTACATAAAAGAATTTATGTAGGGCAAAGAATTGAAGAGTTTTAGACCTGTGAAACTGAAACCTTCCGTAATAAAATAACGAGCTGTCGAGCTCCTGTTGAAACATAATCTAGATAAGGTAGCTTCTAGTGTTAAAAAGGCAAAATTTCTCACTTTCGAGTTATTCTTCTCGGCAAAAACCCATAAGCCAGAAATTCCGTTTCACTCGATTGTATCAGAGTCAGGGACTTGGCAAGTTTGTGTAGCTGGCTATTTGCAGAAGTGCTTAACATCCCTAAGTTTTTCTGACCCCTTCCGCGTACGTAATTCTCAGGCTCTAGTTCAGTTGTTAACACAGGAAAATCCTGGCGACTGCACAGCGTTTAGCATGGATGTAGAAGATTTGTATTACTCGTTGCCGCATGAAGGATTATTAAATTGCGTGAAAGAATATATGTATTCAAGAACAAGGGCAAGAGTCCGGTCTCATAGATAGATGCGGAGTTTCCACAGCTAATTTTCTAGAAATTCCTTCCATGTACTTAACCTCAACGTTAGTTGGATATATAGGCGGAGACTTACTCATTTTCTGGAGGGGGCGCGGATATCATCGCTGGGGTCTTCTGGCCTCATTCTCCAAATACCCTTTCTCGTCCTTATTTCTCTAATTTTCCTCCTCACCCTCTCCCATATTTTTCAAAAGTGCCGGAGAGCTCAAACAATTTTACTTTTTTTTTTCTGATGATGATGATGAAAACAGCCAAACTGCCACACAGGCGGACTAGAGGAGCGACGCGAGCGCGCACTTGCGCACGTCACTCTCCAGTCCGGCCGCGAACGCATCAACGTCGCTCTAAATTCATATCTGGCATTTTTTTTTTGTCTAAGAAATGTTTATTTTACAATAAATATAGCTATGTATTTCTAAATCACACAGAAAGTACAAGAGAAGAAAAAACGTCACAGCAAGTCCCTTTCGTGCAAATAATTTTTGAACTTTAAAGGATTATTTGCACTTCACATTTGTTACTCGCATTGTCATGCAATCATGACCCAGTGAATTAAACATCAGTTAAAGGAGTACTGACACAAAATTTAAGGCAGTCGAGATAACTTGCTGGATAGATTTGCGTGGACACATACGAATCATCTACAAACTATCAGCGGCTGATATAGCTTAGAACATATGTAATATCAATTTTAACGTGCGTGCCGCGCCACTGCATGCGAAACGCGCTTTTGTGTTTCATGTAGCAATCAGTCGCCACCTGCGTGACTAGTTTGTGTTACTGTCATGATTCTTGGGAGAGCGTTCATCCTAGCAAACGTTTCCGACGGAAAGAGGGGGCAGAATTGCACCGGAGTACAAACTGACGTCCTCGCCTCGGCAGCGCGTTTTTTAAGGATCACGCATGTTTGAAACTTCCCAGAGCAGATTACAGCAGCACCCAGGGAGCCTTCACTCAAAAGAGTTGTCCACGCGGTGCTCACCTATGCTCACCACGCGGTGCTCACCTCTCCACATAAACGAAGCAGGTATATTTGATCTTTTGCTAAAAACAAAGATAAAGAAAAAACCAGGACCTGATAATATACCGAACGAGTTTCTCACCCGTTACGCCGAATGGATAACGAAATATCTGTTCATTATCTTTAACATGTCTTTATCAAAATGCTCCCTGCCCAATGACTGGAGAACGGCACAGGTCATACCAATCCACAAATCGGGTAGTGAAGTTGACGTCGCTAATTATCGCCCGATATCCTTGACAAGCACCATTTGCAAAATACTAGAGCACATTATTCTTAAGCATATAACAACATATCTTGAAAACGAGCACATTTTGTCACCATCTCAGCACGGGTTTCGTAAAGGTCTATCCACCGTTACGCAACTTACCGAATTAATACACGAACTGTCTTCGGCCATCGATCATCAAAAACAGATTGACCTTATATCACTTGACTTTTCAAAAGCATTTGACCGGGTTTCACATCAAAAGTTAATAGAGAAACTGCAGGCGACAATAGGTAATGGACCAATCACAAACTGGATTAATGCATATCTAACCAAGCGGACGCAATTTGTAAAAATAAACCAGCAAACATCAGAAGTAAGGGAAGTTACGTCAGGTGTACCACAGGGCAGCGTCTTAGCTCCTATTCTATTCCTTATTTTTATTAATGATCTGCCCCAATCCATTGGAACCAACATCAAGCTTTTCGCCGATGATTGCATCATTTATAAAGAAATTAACTCGCCTTTTGATCATATTGTCCTCAGCAATGCCCTAGAATCAGTGTCAGATTGGTGCACGAAATGGCAGATGACCCTAAACGTTAAAAAATCAGCCTTGTTAAGAATATCGCGTAAACAAAACATATCACATTTTGCCTACACTATTGATGACACGCCGCTAACTTCCCTCAAACAACATAAGTATCTTGGACTGGTAATTTCTAGTGACCTTAGATGGGAGGCCCATGTTAACTACGTTACATCTTCAGCCTTAAAAACATCATTTTTCCTTAAAGACGACTACGGTACGCACCACCTCAGACAAAACTCTTAGCTTATAAGACCTTAATTCGTCCTTTAGTAGAATACGCCAACTTAGTCTGGTTCCCGGCCACAAATAATCTAATTAAAAAGCTAGAAGGTGTACAAAGGAAAGCGGTTAGATTCGTCTACAACAAATACAGTTTCCCTCATTCACCCTCTGAACTAATAGCAAGAGCTGGGCTACTAACATTACGAAATCGTGCCAAACTTGCACGCCTAAAAATGCTCTTCCAACTTATTCATAGACAGCTGAACATCGACAGTTCTAGATTCATATCTATTTCAGAAACCAGACAGTCTCTGCCTCTTGCGAACTGTTGTAAACACGCCGTCGGCGCTCCGACGCCCCGTGCTCGGAGGCAGCTTTCGCACACGCTGCGCCGGCGGCGGTGGCGCGACCATGCAGGGCCGCTGCGAGCGGTGGGCGAGCGGTGGAGCTCCGCGCCACGACGTCGCTACAAGGCCTCGTTATATCGCCGGTGCCTACCACTGTTTACCCATGGAGGAAAGAAAAACAGGAGGGGCCGTCACGTGACAATCTTGAAGCCTAGTCATAACAAATTTAAAGGAAAGAATCATGGGAAATAGGCCCTCACGTGATAGGCAAGCGGTCGATTTAGTCGACTGGGGAGTTTCGCTTTTGATGCGTCTGCTGCGGAGGCGGCGTAGGTTTCTGCACGGAGCATATGCGACGACAAACGCGCACGCCGAGGCAACGCGCTGGCCAAAGTTGTCGAAGGTTCGAACGTGTGACGCTGCCGAGTCTGTGTAATGTCAGCCAGGAAATGCATCTAACTACTACAGTACTACTCAACATTACGTTCACGCGGCTCGCCGCTGCGGACACCGGGTTGCAGCGAACGAAGCTGTCAGAATGGTGAGCGGCTTTGTGCCCAACAACCAGTACCGCATCGAGGACGACTCGTCGCGTTTTGGTGTGTTCTCCAGCATCTAAATGGGGAAGCCTTTCGTCCTGCAAATGTCTGAAGGAAACCGAGCCACATCTGCGACGGCGATTCTTCGCGTTTGGGGTTACTTGAAAAGCAGTGGCGCCAGCACGCGTGCTATATTAACATGTTGAAGAAATGTACCGGCAAAGGTGCTGCTACATCTGCTGATTCTACATCCGAAAACGTTGCTGATGAGCCTTCCCAAGTCCAGTATGAACCGGTATGTTTGCCTGTATTAATGATCACAAGGCTTGCTTATTAAGCGTTTCGCTGCAATTATGGACCTCACATTTAAAATAGTTATTTTACATATGCGTGCGAGCCATTTGTACAGGTATTTCGTATTGTAAGATTGATAGATTTCAAATACCTAATAGTAAAAAAAAATGTTGAGTGTATCAACAGCTGCCATTTTTCTACACCGACGAGAGACGTGCAAGATGCGTGTGCAAATGGTGTTTTAAAACCTCACGAAACTGAGTGATGGTGAATGAAAGCCACATATTCTACATTATAACCTTGTTTACAAGCTTGTTTTTAGAGTTAGTGTAGGTCAAGTAGCAATTATCTGTGTGCCATCTGTTTTATAGCTGAATCATAGTAATGAGAGAATGCATATGGACAACGTGGTCATGGAGGTTGTGTAATTAATAGATGAATATATCAACTTTCATACACAGCAATACAAGTTTGCTCAATGTCTGGTGAAACACCAACGTGCCACGAATGTTTTTTTCTCAGTTTCTCTTTTTCATCTAATTGACATAATCAAATATAACCCAAAGGCTTTTCACAACATTTTATGCCCTGTATTTGTTTGACCTGTCATGATGAGCCATGATACATGCAAAAAAAAACTGGTCTTTTGTGTACGTGCATGTGCTTATCTTTTGTTGAATAAAACCTAACAGCCGCTGTGAAGCTCCCCACATTAAACCATGCTGCACTGACCTTTTCTGTGCTTTGTACTTCTCCTGTTTGGGCCCAAATGAGCTTGCAGTGTTTTGTAAATAAAGTAACAAATAAACGCTTAAATCAGCTTGCACTAGCAGGATCCTATACATGGCAGTTTTTATGTTGTTGCAATTTTTAAGTTCACAAAGGTGTAAACAGAAATCTTTTTGAGCAAACACCTTAAAGAACGTCTTCTTCCCAGCTTGTTCTGGGTATGTGATTTGTGCCATGGTGTTTGCTCTGGCACCAATTTTTGTACATCTAATCTGTTGCACCCACAGCTAGCAGAGGACACACCTGAAAAAGCCTTTCTGAGGCGTGAAGCAAGGTGCTATTCAAATTTGCAAGCGGCGACCAAGAAGAAGATCAAGAGACTGCAGCAAGCCCGTCGCCGGCTCCTTCAAAAGGTTGCCCACGTCCAAGACGTCATTAATTATTTAGTTGGTAATAGCTTCAGTAGCTTCACTAGTTACTGAAGCGAAATGGCTTCGGTAGTTTCTCAATAATGTATCGGAGAGCTCGTTCACTTTACATCCAAAGAGTAGACTGGCCTTTTTTAATGTTGCCACAACAGTGTTTGGCAGCTAAGTTAATCATAGTGCCTGCATCCCCCTGCCGAGAAACAGGGTCCTTTTGCTTGATTCTCTTCCTGGTTTTAGCATTCACTGCAAGGACCCACTGGTGTTAGTGATAACGTGCACAGCATAGATCACTAATGGAGTGCGAAAATGAATATCATTAAAATGAGATTGTTATGAACATGACTGTACAGTTCTAAGAGCACTGGGGCCATGATGGCAGTCGGTAGGTGCAGCTTCCTCATGGTGAACCAAGCTGGTGCCTCATGTGTACAAATGCAAACTTACCATTCCTTTTGGTCATTTGCGCTGTGCGCACACTGAAAAGGCTTTGTTAGGGTGCATGAAGTTTTCAAATCTGTCATTGGCACATAGCATTGTAGGTAAAAGGTGCTTCACTACTCATGCAAACAAGCAAAATCCTAAGGACTTGAGCTCTAAGTGTAATAGTTGTGGTTCCTCAACATCTACCTAAATAAACTGAGGCACACAATGACTTCTGCATTTTCCTTCTCGGGAATGTGACTACTTCTAGAAAACAAACTTGTGACATTGCACTCATAAAACAATACTACCACTGAGCAGTCGTGGCAAGCTCATGAGCACAGTGTGCAGACATCAGGGGAGAAATGGGATGCCTTACTGTAGCATGTTTCTTGTTTTGATTTACGTTCTAGCTTTAATCACTTGCACATAAATTCTGCTAAAGCATTTGTTTTGCGTGGCATCAAAGCAAACTGTATGAACCATGACTATGCATCGCTAAAGCGTACTGTATAATGATGTGGACATTCTGTGAATGCTGTCAGCGCCTTATTCATGAGACAAGTGCAACCTAGAGGACAGCAATGCATTTTCAATGTTTACTAGGGCACATCCTTCAGCTGATCATTGTTAAATTTGTCTCTTCGTCACCTGGAACATGATGGTTTTACTACCAAAATATTCATTGGGTTTAGTGTACTCTCTTTAGTGTACGTCTTCTATGATTTTGTGTTGGTGTATATATTAAATGAATGTAACTTAATTACTGTTTTTATGCTCTGTCAAATGTACATTCATTTGGGGATTAGAGCTTACTAAAGCTGTCTGCCTTTAACGTTGCAATGCTTTGGCTGTGCTTGAACAGTGCTAACATTTTTGTAGGTGTGCAATAAAACAAGCTATCTGTCTGCTTTTTACTTGCGGCAAAAGCCAGTGTAGTTTAATGGCTGCATATTTTGTTTGTTCTTTCACAGCACCTTTTTTTCTTTTTTTCAACTTTAATTTTGTGACCAACAACTGCCCTTTTGAGATGGTTGCATATTTTTGCCTATTTTTGTAACCAGTACCATCACAAAAGCCTCCAAGTGTTTGTGATTACAGCACACATATTATGGCCTGTAGGGGTAAGATTGGATACAGTGTCTCTGTAAGCAAAAATGCAGCTACAACGCAAGAATACCTGATGTTATTTACATAAATGTATTATGGGTGCTGTTGTGTAACATTATTGTATAACACTATTATAGATATGTCCTTAATCAAAAGAAGAGGCGTGCAGGACACGGACACAAGAAGAGCAGTGAACACCACGAACGCCGACTAACAACTGAAGCACAGCACAGAGGCGAAAAAGAAAGAAGACACACAGCTTATCTGCGCATGCTCGGAATGGTAGCGCCACCTGTCATACTGTTACACGTGCCGTTCTACGCGATAGACAACTGCTAAGACATTCTATCTCCTCTCTGTTTAAGATAATCGACGGTTGACTCACGCATGCACTTCCACTAATACTAATATGCCAGGCCTCAACCAATAAACGCGTATCTTCGTTCCTATGCCTGTACAGGATCTCGGTTTGTCTAACTCGGGCATGCAGCTACAGACCTGGCAGTGCAGGATAGATTGGACGGCGTCCCACCTGATGCGACCCTTCTGTGTTCAATTAATCTTTGATTAATACAACGCGCGGTTTGGCCTACATAAAACGTCCGCAGCTAAAAGGAATCTTATACACCACACCCATGCCGACAGTCGGTGAAATTGTTCTTGGCTAAGTGCTTAACCGGACAGATATCTGTTCGCTTCTTACCTTCCATCTGCTCATTTCTTCTATGCACGGCAGCCACAACCCCTTCCTAACTATGGGAGCCGTAAACACAACATAACCCATATTTACTTCCTACTTTCTTAAGCCTGTGCGAAACTGCGTGATATACGGAATACTCACGACCTTTTCTTGTTAATTTACTCTCTGCTACAGCTTTTGTTCGGTCGAAATCGACTTCTTAAGACGTTCTGCTACTGTGGTATGGCTCGTCTAGGGTAACCTGCATCTAAAAGGCGCTCGACCTGCGCATTAAGCTAATGGTTCAAACGGTGCACGCACGACTTTGATAGGGCTGACTTTAAACAGGAAAGGCTATTCCGTTTTTTACTACTTGGAATGCTTGGAGTCAAAGTTTAACAACGGCTTAGATGCTCTAGGGGAATACTGCCAACACACGTGATTCTGCTCAAATGACAACGAGATATCTAAAACTGTATTACGTTCTCTCCGGTAGTTCTTTCGTGAACCTTAGACCATCTCCATTAAGGTTTAAATTGATCGCTTACATAGGTGACGACTGATTCAAAATCATTCTTACTAGAAGTACCAGGTAATCGTCCGCATACGAAATACCTGATTATGCGGTCCCCTAACGCCTCTTTTAAACGGCAGTCAAACTTGCTCAAGTACAGATCACTTAGAATAGGGGCGACCTTTGAACCTATACCAATTCCTGATTTTTGCACAAACACGCCTTCTCTGTATCCAACTATCGTTGACGTTAAGTACATGGAAAGAATTTCTTAGAAAGGTACCTGTGGAAACTCCGCATCTATCTATGAAAACGGACTCTGCCCTTGTTCTTGAATACATTCTTTCACGCATTAATAAACCTTAGGGGCAACGAGGTAATACAGATTCCTCTACATCCATGCTAAAACGCTGTGCAAGTGGCCAGGATTTCCTCTGTTAACAACTGAACTAGAGCCTGAGAATTACGTACACGGAAGTGGTCAGGAAAAACTTAAGGCTGTTAAGCACTTCTGCAAATAGCTACAGAAGGTTTCAGTTTCACAGGTCTAAAATTCTTTTCAGTAGCGGCTGAGGCTTTATCTGAAAAAGTGCTATTCGGCATTATTACAAAACAACCTTCCTTATCGGATAAAACAGGTCGAAGCTTATGTTCTACACAGTAATTTACCACCGGTCGGATAGGGTCAGAGGCCTTAACGGGATCGTTCGAATGCTTGATGCTGGCGAAGCAATCTGAAATACAACGAGACCGTTCAACTTCCGGAATAACCTTAGTTATAGATCGAGGTAAGCTTAAAACGTCAACTTCTTTTAGGTTAGGATGAAAACAGTGCTTAGGGCCTAATGCTAGAATTTTCTTGTGTTTCTCGTCCAAAACGGCGTCTCCGAGAATCATTACCTTTTCCGACGGCGATTTAGTAGAAAAAGAATTCCTCTTACTTTGCAGTAGATCCGGTAGCTTAGTCCGCCACAAAAACTCCGCGTGCTGCTCGGAAACTTTCAACCAATTGGCGCAAGTGCGGTTCCTTTGACGGTCTCCCCGGGTGGCGCAGCTGGCTTCTAAACATTGGCGAAAAAATCTGACTTGCCGCCATGCTTCGGCTGAAATAATCGCGCAAATCCTGTTCGCGTGTCCCGTAGAAGGAAGAAGAAAACCGCACATCTGAATTTCCATCGGAATGATATTATTGCGTTTGAACCACGACATGGTTCTAGCGCGAAACATACAAATAGCAATTAAAGAGGCTAAAGAAGCAGGATTGCGCAGATAAGTAGGAGAACACGGAAAAGGGCTCAGGGTACTAGAAATGAAGTTCAAAAGGACAGAAAGTTGAGCGAGTTGGTAACATTCCATAATCAAAAGAAGAGGCGTGCAGGACACGGACACAAGAAGAGCAGTGAACACCACGAACGCCGACTAACAACTGAAGCACAGCACAGAGGCGAAAAAGAAAGAAGACACACAGCTTATCTGCGCATGCTCGGAATGGTAGCGCCACCTGTCATACTGTTACACGTGCCGTTCTACGCGATAGACAACTGCTAAGACATTCTATCTCCTCTCTGTTTAAGATAATCGACGGTTGACTCACGCATGCACTTCCACTAATACTAATATGCCAGGCCTCAACCAATAAACGCGTATCTTCGTTCCTATGCCTGTACAGGATCTCGGTTTTGTCTAACTCGGGCATGCAGCTACAGACCTGGCAGTGCAAGGATAGATTGGACGGCGTCCCACCTGATAGCGACCTTCTGTGTTCAATTAATCTTTGATTAATACAACGCGCGGTTTGTCCTACATAAAAACGTCCGCAGCTAAAAGGAATCTTATACACCACACCCATGCGACAGTCGGTGAAATTGTTCTTGGCTAAGTGCTTAACCGGACAGATATCTGTTCGCTTCTTACCTTCCATCTGCTCATTTCTTCTATGCACGGCAGCACAAACCCTTCCTAACTTATTGGGAGCCGTAAACACAACATTAACCCCATATTTACTTCCTACTTTCTTAAGCCTGTGCGAAACTGCGTGGATATACGGAATACTCACGACCTTTTTCTTGTTAATGTTACTCTCTGCTACAGCTTTAGTTCCGGTCGAAATCGACTTCTTAAGACGTTCTGCTACTGTGGCTATGGCTAGTCTAGGGTAACCTGCATCTAAAAGGCGCTCGACCTGCGCATTAAAGCTAATGGTCAAACGGTGCACGCACGACTTTGATAGGGCTGACTTTAAACAGGACAAGGCTATTCCGTTTTTTACTACTTTGGAATGCTTGGAGTCAAAGTTTAACAACGGCTTAGATGCTCTAGGGGAATACTGCCAACACACGTGATTCTGCTCAAATGACAACGAGATATCTAAAAACTGTATTACGTTTCTCTCCGGTAGTTCTTTCGTGAACCTTAGACCATCTCCATTAAGTTTAAATTGATCGCTTACATAGGTGACGACTGATTCAAAATCATTCTTACTAGAAAGTACCAGGTAATCGTCCGCATACCGAAATACCCTGATGATGCGGTCCCCTAACGCCTCTTTTAAACGGCAGTCAAACTTGCTCAAGTACAGATCACTTAGAATAGGGGCGACCTTTGAACCTATACAAATTCCTGATTTTTGCACAAACACGCCTTCTCTGTATCCAACTATCGTTGACGTTAAGTACATGGAAAGAATTTCTAGAAAGGTACCTGTGGAAACTCCGCATCTATCTATGAAACCGGACTCTTGCCCTTGTTCTTGAATACATTCTTTCACGCAATTTAATAAACCTTTATGGGGCAACGAGTAATACAGATCCTCTACATCCATGCTAAACGCTGTGCAGTGGCCAGGATTTTCCTCTGTTAACAACTGAACTAGAGCCTGAGAATTACGTACACGGAAGGGGTCAGGAAAACTTAAGGATGTTAAGCACTTCTGCAAATAGCTAGCTACACAAACTTGCCAAGTCCCTGACTCTGATACAATCGAGCGAAAAGGAATTTCTGGCTTATGGGTTTTCGCCGAGAAAAATAATTCTAAGGTGAGCAATTTAGCCTTTTTAACACTGGAAGCTACCTTATCTAGATTATGTTTCAACAGGAGATCGACAGCTCGTTGTTTTACTACAGAAGGTTTCAGTTTCACAGGTCTAAAATTCTTTTCAATAGCTGCTGAGGCTTTATCTGAAAAAGTGCTATTCGGCATTATTACAAAACAACCTTCCTTATCGGATAAAACAGGTCGAAGCTTATGTTCTACACAGTAATTTACCACCGGTCGGATAGGGTCAGAGGCCTTAACGGGATCGTTCGAATGCTTGATGCTGGCGAAGCAATCTGAAATACAACGAGACCGTTCAACTTCCGGAATAACCTTAGTTATAGATCGAGGTAAGCTTAAAACGTCAACTTCTTTTAGGTTAGGATGAAAACAGTGCTTAGGGCCTAATGCTAGAATTTTCTTGTGTTTCTCGTCCAAAACGGCGTCTCCGAGAATCATTACCTTTTCCGACGGCGATTTAGTAGAAAAAGAATTCCTCTTACTTTGCAGTAGATCCGGTAGCTTAGTCCGCCACAAAAACTCCGCGTGCTGCTCGGAAACTTTCAACCAATTGGCGCAAGTGCGGTTCCTTTGACGGTCTCCCCGGGTGGCGCAGCTGGCTTCTAAACATTGGCGAAAAAATCTGACTTGCCGCCATGCTTCGGCTGAAATAATCGCGCAAATCCTGTTCGCGTGTCCCGTAGAAGGAAGAAGAAAACCGCACAACATCTGAATTTCCATCGGAATGATATTATTGCGTTTGAACCACGACATAGTTCTAGCGCGAAACATACAAATAGCAATTAAAGAGGCTAAAGAAGCAGGATTGCGCAGATAAGTAGGAGAACACGGAAAAGGGCTCAGGGTACTAGAAATGAAGTTCAAAAGGACAGAAAGTTGAGCGAGTTGGTAACATTCCATAATCAAAAGAAGAGGCGTGCAGGACACGGACACAAGAAGAGCAGTGAACACCACGAACGCCGACTAACAACTGAAGCACAGCACAGAGGCGAAAAAGAAAGAAGACACACAGCTTATCTGCGCATGCTCGGAATGGTAGCGCCACCTGTCATACTGTTACACGTGCCGTTCTACGCGATAGACAACTGCTAAGACATTCTATCTCCTCTCTGTTTAAGATAATCGACGGTTGACTCACGCATGCACTTCCACTAATACTAATATGCCAGGCCTCAACCAATAAACGCGTATCTTCGTTCCTATGCCTGTACAGGATCTCGGTTTTGTCTAACTCGGGCATGCAGCTACAGACCTGGCAGTGCAAGGATAGATTGGACGGCGTCCCACCTGATAGCGACCTTCTGTGTTCAATTAATCTTTGATTAATACAACGCGCGGTTTGTCCTACATAAAAACGTCCGCAGCTAAAAGGAATCTTATACACCACACCCATGCGACAGTCGGTGAAATTGTTCTTGGCTAAGTGCTTAACCGGACAGATATCTGTTCGCTTCTTACCTTCCATCTGCTCATTTCTTCTATGCACGGCAGCACAAACCCTTCCTAACTTATTGGGAGCCGTAAACACAACATTAACCCCATATTTACTTCCTACTTTCTTAAGCCTGTGCGAAACTGCGTGGATATACGGAATACTCACGACCTTTTTCTTGTTAATGTTACTCTCTGCTACAGCTTTAGTTCCGGTCGAAATCGACTTCTTAAGACGTTCTGCTACTGTGGCTATGGCTAGTCTAGGGTAACCTGCATCTAAAAGGCGCTCGACCTGCGCATTAAAGCTAATGGTCAAACGGTGCACGCACGACTTTGATAGGGCTGACTTTAAACAGGACAAGGCTATTCCGTTTTTTACTACTTTGGAATGCTTGGAGTCAAAGTTTAACAACGGCTTAGATGCTCTAGGGGAATACTGCCAACACACGTGATTCTGCTCAAATGACAACGAGATATCTAAAAACTGTATTACGTTTCTCTCCGGTAGTTCTTTCGTGAACCTTAGACCATCTCCATTAAGTTTAAATTGATCGCTTACATAGGTGACGACTGATTCAAAATCATTCTTACTAGAAAGTACCAGGTAATCGTCCGCATACCGAAATACCCTGATGATGCGGTCCCCTAACGCCTCTTTTAAACGGCAGTCAAACTTGCTCAAGTACAGATCACTTAGAATAGGGGCGACCTTTGAACCTATACAAATTCCTGATTTTTGCACAAACACGCCTTCTCTGTATCCAACTATCGTTGACGTTAAGTACATGGAAAGAATTTCTAGAAAGGTACCTGTGGAAACTCCGCATCTATCTATGAAACCGGACTCTTGCCCTTGTTCTTGAATACATTCTTTCACGCAATTTAATAAACCTTTATGGGGCAACGAGTAATACAGATCCTCTACATCCATGCTAAACGCTGTGCAGTGGCCAGGATTTTCCTCTGTTAACAACTGAACTAGAGCCTGAGAATTACGTACACGGAAGGGGTCAGGAAAACTTAAGGATGTTAAGCACTTCTGCAAATAGCTAGCTACACAAACTTGCCAAGTCCCTGACTCTGATACAATCGAGCGAAAAGGAATTTCTGGCTTATGGGTTTTCGCCGAGAAAAATAATTCTAAGGTGAGCAATTTAGCCTTTTTAACACTGGAAGCTACCTTATCTAGATTATGTTTCAACAGGAGATCGACAGCTCGTTGTTTTACTACAGAAGGTTTCAGTTTCACAGGTCTAAAATTCTTTTCAATAGCTGCTGAGGCTTTATCTGAAAAAGTGCTATTCGGCATTATTACAAAACAACCTTCCTTATCGGATAAAACAGGTCGAAGCTTATGTTCTACACAGTAATTTACCACCGGTCGGATAGGGTCAGAGGCCTTAACGGGATCGTTCGAATGCTTGATGCTGGCGAAGCAATCTGAAATACAACGAGACCGTTCAACTTCCGGAATAACCTTAGTTATAGATCGAGGTAAGCTTAAAACGTCAACTTCTTTTAGGTTAGGATGAAAACAGTGCTTAGGGCCTAATGCTAGAATTTTCTTGTGTTTCTCGTCCAAAACGGCGTCTCCGAGAATCATTACCTTTTCCGACGGCGATTTAGTAGAAAAAGAATTCCTCTTACTTTGCAGTAGATCCGGTAGCTTAGTCCGCCACAAAAACTCCGCGTGCTGCTCGGAAACTTTCAACCAATTGGCGCAAGTGCGGTTCCTTTGACGGTCTCCCCGGGTGGCGCAGCTGGCTTCTAAACATTGGCGAAAAAATCTGACTTGCCGCCATGCTTCGGCTGAAATAATCGCGCAAATCCTGTTCGCGTGTCCCGTAGAAGGAAGAAGAAAACCGCACAACATCTGAATTTCCATCGGAATGATATTATTGCGTTTGAACCACGACATAGTTCTAGCGCGAAACATACAAATAGCAATTAAAGAGGCTAAAGAAGCAGGATTGCGCAGATAAGTAGGAGAACACGGAAAAGGGCTCAGGGTACTAGAAATGAAGTTCAAAAGGACAGAAAGTTGAGCGAGTTGGTAACATTCCATAATCAAAAGAAGAGGCGTGCAGGACACGGACACAAGAAGAGCAGTGAACACCACGAACGCCGACTAACAACTGAAGCACAGCACAGAGGCGAAAAAGAAAGAAGACACACAGCTTATCTGCGCATGCTCGGAATGGTAGCGCCACCTGTCATACTGTTACACGTGCCGTTCTACGCGATAGACAACTGCTAAGACATTCTATCTCCTCTCTGTTTAAGATAATCGACGGTTGACTCACGCATGCACTTCCACTAATACTAATATGCCAGGCCTCAACCAATAAACGCGTATCTTCGTTCCTATGCCTGTACAGGATCTCGGTTTTGTCTAACTCGGGCATGCAGCTACAGACCTGGCAGTGCAAGGATAGATTGGACGGCGTCCCACCTGATAGCGACCTTCTGTGTTCAATTAATCTTTGATTAATACAACGCGCGGTTTGTCCTACATAAAAACGTCCGCAGCTAAAAGGAATCTTATACACCACACCCATGCGACAGTCGGTGAAATTGTTCTTGGCTAAGTGCTTAACCGGACAGATATCTGTTCGCTTCTTACCTTCCATCTGCTCATTTCTTCTATGCACGGCAGCACAAACCCTTCCTAACTTATTGGGAGCCGTAAACACAACATTAACCCCATATTTACTTCCTACTTTCTTAAGCCTGTGCGAAACTGCGTGGATATACGGAATACTCACGACCTTTTTCTTGTTAATGTTACTCTCTGCTACAGCTTTAGTTCCGGTCGAAATCGACTTCTTAAGACGTTCTGCTACTGTGGCTATGGCTAGTCTAGGGTAACCTGCATCTAAAAGGCGCTCGACCTGCGCATTAAAGCTAATGGTCAAACGGTGCACGCACGACTTTGATAGGGCTGACTTTAAACAGGACAAGGCTATTCCGTTTTTTACTACTTTGGAATGCTTGGAGTCAAAGTTTAACAACGGCTTAGATGCTCTAGGGGAATACTGCCAACACACGTGATTCTGCTCAAATGACAACGAGATATCTAAAAACTGTATTACGTTTCTCTCCGGTAGTTCTTTCGTGAACCTTAGACCATCTCCATTAAGTTTAAATTGATCGCTTACATAGGTGACGACTGATTCAAAATCATTCTTACTAGAAAGTACCAGGTAATCGTCCGCATACCGAAATACCCTGATGATGCGGTCCCCTAACGCCTCTTTTAAACGGCAGTCAAACTTGCTCAAGTACAGATCACTTAGAATAGGGGCGACCTTTGAACCTATACAAATTCCTGATTTTTGCACAAACACGCCTTCTCTGTATCCAACTATCGTTGACGTTAAGTACATGGAAAGAATTTCTAGAAAGGTACCTGTGGAAACTCCGCATCTATCTATGAAACCGGACTCTTGCCCTTGTTCTTGAATACATTCTTTCACGCAATTTAATAAACCTTTATGGGGCAACGAGTAATACAGATCCTCTACATCCATGCTAAACGCTGTGCAGTGGCCAGGATTTTCCTCTGTTAACAACTGAACTAGAGCCTGAGAATTACGTACACGGAAGGGGTCAGGAAAACTTAAGGATGTTAAGCACTTCTGCAAATAGCTAGCTACACAAACTTGCCAAGTCCCTGACTCTGATACAATCGAGCGAAAAGGAATTTCTGGCTTGTGGGTTTTCGCCGAGAAAAATAATTCTAAGGTGAGCAATTTAGCCTTTTTAACACTGGAAGCTACCTTATCTAGATTATGTTTCAACAGGAGATCGACAGCTCGTTGTTTTACTACAGAAGGTTTCAGTTTCACAGGTCTAAAATTCTTTTCAATAGCGGCTGAGGCTTTATCTGAAAAAGTGCTATTCGGCATTATTACAAAACAACCTTCCTTATCGGATAAAACAGGTCGAAGCTTATGTTCTACACAGTAATTTACCACCGGTCGGATAGGGTCAGAGGCCTTAACGGGATCGTTCGAATGCTTGATGCTGGCGAAGCAATCTGAAATACAACGAGACCGTTCAACTTCCGGAATAACCTTAGTTATAGATCGAGGTAAGCTTAAAACGTCAACTTCTTTTAGGTTAGGATGAAAACAGTGCTTAGGGCCTAATGCTAGAATTTTCTTGTGGTTCTCGTCCAAAACGGCGTCTCCGAGAATCATTACCTTTTCCGACGGCGATTTAGTAGAAAAAGAATTCCTCTTACTTTGCAGTAGATCCGGTAGCTCCGTCCTCCACAAAAAATCCGCGTGCTGCTCGGAAACTCTCAACCAATTGGCGCAAGTGCGGTTCCTTTGACGGTCTCCCCGGGTGGCGCAGCTGGCTTCTAAACACTGGCGATAAAATCTGACTTGCCGCCATGCTTCGGCTGAAATAATCGCGCAAATCCTGTTCGCGTGTCCCGTAGAAGGAAGAAGAAAACCGCACAACATCTGAATTTCCATCGGAATGATATTATTGCGTTTGAACCACGACATAGTTCTAGCGCGAAACATACATAGAGCAATTAAAGAGGCTAAAGAAGCAGGATTGCGCAGATAAGTAGGAGAACACGGAAAAGGGCTCAGGGTACTAGAAATGAAGCTCAAAAGGACAGAAAGTTGAGCTGTTGGTAACAGTCCATAATCAAAAGAAGAGGCGTGCAGGACACGGACACAAGGAGAGCAGTGAACAACACGAACGCCGACTAACAACTGATGCACAGCACAGAGGCGAAAAAGAAAGAAGACACACAGCTTATCTGCGCAAGTTCGGAATGGGCGCAGATAAGCTTTCGGGCGCAGATAAGCTGTGTCTTCTTTCTTTTTCGCCTCTGTGCTGTGCATCAGTTGTTAGTCGGCGTTAGTGTTGTTCACTGCTCTCCTTGTGTCCGTGTCCTGCACGCCTCTTCTTTTGATTATGTATTATTGTGTTTTTGTGTATTTATGTGATTATGCAGCTTTTTTTTTGCATTGTAAGAGTGCTCGCGTAGCCCGACATTTGGGTAGAATTGCTAACGAAAGACGTGCCAAACAGATGGCACAACGTCGATGGCACAAATGGCACAAATGCACCGTCACCGCCTGCGCTTGCACATGCGTCGGGTAATACTGGTGTCACACGGGCGTTTCGAAGGCCTTCGAACCGATAGTCAATCGACTCAAAGGTCAAGTTTGAGCTGCTACACTGGCGGTTTCGATGGCCGTTGAGTCAATAGTCTATCGAGTCAACTGAGCAGCCCACAACTCCTTTGAGATTTCGAAGGCCATTGAACGACGGAAGCGGAAGCGGCGCGAACTCCGAGACTTGGCGCACCGGCAGCTCCCGCGCGCATTAGTTTCTGAGGCCATGGCCCTATTTATGTCGTTGTATCAATAGTAGAATGCCACGCATGTGAAAAATACTGAAAACGTGCCGACAGGCCAACGCTCTCGCTTTATTGCATTAGTTCTAGAACGAATGCGCCGTCACTGGTATAAAAAACAAACGCCATGCAGCTGGTGGGAAACACTGCGTGTTGCGCCATCTAGTGCCTATGAATCAAACTACTTTTGAGGCTCACGCTATGGACTTAGGCTTAGCAGCGTCAAAATCGGCACATTTTCTGAATAACGACTGCAAAACGTCGCACAAACTGTCCCTTTTGGTAGATGGGATTCAGAGAAAGCTCAATTTAAAGTTTGTTTCTTGCCGTCGGTGCGAATAGCAAGCAACCAGTGCGAATCAGAATTGAAGCGGGTGCTTTGGTTGCCGCCATGTTGTTGTGAAATCACTCGGTGACTCAACGGCCGTTGAAAACTGCCGTGTAGCAGCGCCAGAATGTACTTTGAGTCGATAGAGTTGTGGGCTTTTCGAAGGTCATCGACTCGAAGGCCTTCCAATGTGCCCGTGTGACACAGGTATTAGATTGACTCCCCCGCTCCCTCCAGGTGGCTGCCGGGCAGGTTTCGGCGGGGGGGGGGGGGGGAGGGGGCAGCTACTGAGAGGGTGGTGGTGGTGGTGGTGAAAAACATTTATTTAGAAAAGAGAGGTGCAGGGCCCCTTTAGAGGTCCTTACAGACTATGTGGAGTCCTTATTCCGGGACCCGATTGGTTGATGCCGCCGCCCTAGCTCTCTGGACCAAGGCCTGCTGGGCCTGAAGGTCCGAGCAGCCGAGCAGGGCCGCCTCCCAGTCCTCTCGAGTAGGGTTTGGGTGAGGGGTAAGGTCTGTGTTGTACTGACAGGCCCACACCATGTGGTAGGTGTCCGCCACCTCCCCACAGTGCTGGCACTGTCCGGTGACCGTAGGGTCGAAATGTTTAATTATTGCAGGGCATAGAAATGTGTTGGTTTGGAGCCTTAACAGGATGCGCTCCTCGGCTTTCTTCAACCCCTTTGCAGGGGGAGGGTAGGGGCGATGGCTTTCCTTATAATATCTAAAATTTCCCTATACCGGAGGAGGGGGTAACCCTCCCCGTTCGTCTCCATTGGGATTGAAGTAGGAAACCCGGAAACGAGCGCTCGGGCAGCCGCATCTGCAGCCTCATTTCCCCGCAATCCCTGATGGGCCGGTGCCCATATTATGCGTCTTGGATGAGGATCTACGTCCCTTATGCTATTGCACAATATTCTTTCAGCTAGGGGTGAGATGTGCCCTGCTACGTAATTACGGCACGCTCCTCGTGAATCCGTAATAATGCGTTTTGAATCGCTGTGAGAGGCCGCAAGGGCAATAGCGACCTCCTCAGCCTGCATTACGGACGGGGCCCTGAAGGTTAGTCCATCCACCCGTGTTCCTTCGTGAACAATGGCGGCCGTGTACCACCCCTCGGGGTTCGGGCCAGCTACGTCCACATAGTATACGGCCTGTCTTTTCTCCGTATTTCAACTCTAGCGCCCGAGCGCGCGCATCCCGTCTTCCTGTGTGTCCCTCCCTGTCCATTTTAGTGCGTAGCGGTCGGATCAGAAGAGCTCTGCGCCACAGTTCTGGTACTTTGACCCGTTCCTGGTGGCGGAAATCATGTTTTATGTATAGTCGCGCTAGCAAACTTTGACCTGAGCTAGTTTGGCTCAGCCGTGTGTACTGGTTGAGAAGATGGGCTTCCCTGAGCTCCCGATAAGAGTTCACCACACCCAAAGCCTTGAGGCAACTGTTGGATGTAGAGATCGGGAGGTCAAGGGCTCTCTTTAACGTCTTTCTGACGACTGCGTCTATTTTTTCTTCCTCATGTTTTCGGAGGTAGAGATAAGGGATGGAGTACATGACCCTGCTGGTCACGAAAGCATGCGTTAGCCTCAGCGCATCTTTGCACCGAAGTCCCCCCCTCTTGTTAGAGACCCTGCGGATCATGCGACCCACCTGGTCTCCTGTCTTTCTCAGTTTTGTAAGTGCTGTGTCAATCCGGAGCTGTTGGTGAATGTGTAGGCCCAGGATCCGGGTCTCCTCCGTTTGTCTGATTGGACCCTCAGGAAGCGTGAGTGTGATGTCTGTCTTGTCTTTGGGGTTGGCCCTGATATGAAGGAATTCCGATTTGTCAGGCGCGCACTGGAGTCCGCAGCGCGCCGCGTAGGCGTGCACCGTCTCCGCAGCCCGCTGTAGACAGTCCTCAATAGCACCTAAATTTCCTTGTGTTGCCCAAACCGTGATGTCATCTGCATAAAGGGCACGGCGAATGCCCTCTATGCGTGCCAGCTGGTGTGGCAGATGCATCATGGCGATATTAAATAGTATGGGCGAGATAACAGCCCCTTGCGGCGTCCCTCGAGTGCCCATTTTGTACGGTCCGTATTCGGAGTTTTCTATGCGGATCAGGGCGGCTCTGTCCGATAAGAAGTCCTTGACGTAATTTAATGTGTTCTGTCCACAGTGAGTGCCATTGAGGTGTTCTAAAATGACACTGTGTTTAACGTTATCAAAGGCCCCCTTCAGATCTAAGGCGAGGATGACCCTGTCGTGTTTCGTCGCCACCGGTTGGATAACCTCACGGTGTAGCTGCAGGAGTACATCCTGTGCCGATTTTTGAGGACGGAATCCGAACATGGTTGGGGAAAAGGTCCCCTTCTGCTCTAAGTATTCTGACAGCCTGTCTCGCACCATTGCTTCCATCAGCTTACCCACGCAAGACGTGAGAGAGATGGGGCGGAGGTGGTCTGTGTTTACTGGTTTTCCTGGTTTGGGGATAAAAGAAACCAGGGATGTTTTCCATACCGAGGGGACCGGGATCCGGCCACTCCAGATAGCATTGATATATTCCAATAGTTCTGTCAATGCAGAGTCGGACAAATTCGCCAGCGTCTTGACAGTGATCTTATCTGTACCGGGTGCTGTTCCTCTACGCATCTTTGCTATTGCTGCTTTCATCTCATGGAGGAGAAAAGGTGCGTCTAGGGTCTCGTTTTCCCTGCACGAATATATATACTCTGGACCTAGCGGATCTTGCTGTTGACAGAGATACCTATCCCGGAGCGTTTCCGCTAGCTCTGTAGTGGTACCCGGAAATCCGTGATGACTCTCCGCAGGTGTCTTTGTGTTTCTCCTCGCGTTTGCGTGGGGTCGATGAGACTGCGGAATAGTCGCCATGTCCCCTTGTTTGACATTTGGCGTGCTATATTGTTACATTTGTCTGTCCAATTTGCATCTGCTAAGTGCATGGCGTATTCGGCCGCCTGCGCTGTTAGTTCCTGAATTCGTTTCCGAAGCGTCCTATTATGCTTCTGACGCTTCCAGCGGCGTGTGAGGCTCCGGCGGGCCTCCCACAGATGCAGAAGGTGATTGTCAACCGCTGGGCATTCATCCGATGTTTGTACTACGGTTTCATACCTCTTCTGGGTGAGTATGATGTGCGCAGCCCAATCTGTGTAATTGCCTGAACGAAGAAAAGGCGGAATATTTTCTGTGCGCATCTTGTCCCAGTTAACTATTCGAGCTTTTGCGCCCTTCCTTTTGAAAGAGTGTGTGGAGAGTGTGATATTTAGAAGACAGTGGCCACTGCCCAGTGTCTCCTCCAGGTTAGTCCAAGTCACAAGCCGTGTGTTCTTAACCAGAGTTAGGTCAGGGCATGTGTCCCTGTTGACCGAGTTGCCAAGGCGCGTTGGAGTGCCCGGGTCGGTGAGAAGGGTGAGGCTAAAGGTGGAGATAAGCTCAGCAAGCTTCCTTCCTCTGGCTTCCTCACGTTTGTACCCCCAAAGCCTGCACGGAGCATTGAAGTCGCCTGTGATTATCAGAGGTGCTCTGTCGGCGCATTTCAGCGCACGAGAGAAGATCTCTGCGTAGGTGACGTGGCGTTTTTTAGGGGGAGTGTAAATGTTCAGTATATACACCGCGTGGCTTGTCCTGCACAGGGGCAGGATTTCCACCATGGTGTACGAGTGTTCGAAGTTAAGATCGAGGTCTACCTCCTGCGCAGTGTACGATTTGTGCACTAGAACACAGGTGGATGGGTCCCTTTGAAACGAGTTGTAGCCTGAAAGTTTTGCCTGCAAACCTGTCTCCTGCAGGGCAATTACTGCAGGTATTTCACCCAACTTTTGAATATAGAGGTGGAGGTGAGATCTTTTGCGCCGGTCTCTAAAACCCCTGCAATTCCACTGTATTATCGAGAGCGATTCTCCTTTTTTGTGCCGTGCCTTACTACTAGTACCTGCCATATTCATATTTGTTGAGTGAGGTTAACGAGCGGTCTCGCAGGGAGAGCTGTGCTGACACATTGCAAATTTTGTGGGGAGTCAGCGAATTCATCGCGTTCCTCTTCCTCCGGAGTGCGGGGGACCTTACTGGGACGCCCGACCTCTCGGATAGGCCCGGTGCGCCGTAAGATTCTCGGGTTACTGATGAGCCATGTTTGAATGGATTGCGTTACTTGTTGGGTTACAGTTGTTACCATATGCTGCGTCTGTAGCTGCATAGCTGCCTGCACAGCCTGGGTAATCATATTTGGGAGCTGTGCCATCTGTTCGGTGATAGCTAGTAGCTGTTCGATATTGGAGACGCGGGTTTCCAGATTTTCGAACGAAGCGGGGCGAGATGTCATCGTGCTGCCCGAGCACACAGATGCCGAGTCACTCTCGTCATCCATTCGCGAGGTAGGCGTGTCCATCCTAGCCTTTTCTAGCGCTTGAATTTTGGCTGCTAGCTGCGCATTTTGTTCCTGTAAGGACTCCAATTTCTTGTGCATCTCTAGTGTGAGGGGGGTGGGCGAAGTAGAGGACTGTGAGGCAGTCCCTGCCCAGCCGCTCACCTGTTGTTTTGCAGCGGTGCCGAGTGAAGGGAAGTCCCCTTCCTGGAATGTCCGGGGCTCCTTTCCTGGTCTGGGCGCGGTGTGTTGAGGCTGAGGCGTATTGTTTGCGGCCTTTTGTTGCGGTGGCTGCCGCTGTTGCTGGCCCTGCTTGCCCATCTTCGGTGGTGGTGGTGGTGGTTGCTTGTTCCGTGGTAAGGTTCCTATCTTGTTCGTTGCCCCCAGGCGTTGGACCTTGCGGAACTTCCCAGTACACTCCGCAGAGCCTGTGAGGTGGGCCCCTTCGCAAATCAAGCATGAAGGATGACAATCGTGTTCTGTTATTCCGTCTGCAGTGGCCCCAACTTGCTTGCCGCAGTATCCGCAGCGCCCGTCTTCAGGGTGGGGGCAGTTGTCTACCCGGTGTCCGACAGTACCGCACCTGTAGCACGCCGGGATTGTCTTTCTGTAGGTGCGCACGGGGACACACTCATAGTTGTACTGAATGTATCGGGGTAATCTTCCGCCCACGAAAGTCACCACCGCTACATTTGAAGATCCCAATTTTCTGACGAAAGCGATTTCGCCCTCCCTCCATCGGAGTTTGGGCTTGAGTGAAGCAGAGGTTTCGTCCTCGCGGACGCGGATGACCCCTCTGCAACAGTCACCGTTAATCTTCAGATGTCCACGGAAGGGGTAAGTACGCTCCTCGACCTTTTGGTCGAATTCTCTGATAAGCTTGTCCGCCACGGATGTGGTCTGCGTGCCGCAAACAATCACATTCTGTTCCCACACGGGCCAGACGCTGAGGTCTCCGGCTGCCGAGTCACCCACGTAGCTAGCTACTGCGGAGCCCACGTCTCCATGGTTGAAAGCCGTCTTCAGATCTAAGGTTCCTCGCGGTTTCAGGACCACGATGAGGTCTTCCGAGTGCAAACGTGGCGTCTGTTTCGGGCGCCAGTGCTGTGCCGTCTTCGTATGTCCCTTCTTCGGCGCAGCGCGAGCACCGCCGGGGATCTCGGAGCGGGCAACTCCCGCCTGCGACAGCAAAGCGTCGCTGGCATCGCCGCTTGTTGTGTTCCCCTGTTTCCTGCGTTGTCGTAGTCGCACTAGGGCTTGCAGGCACTCATCTTCAGTGGGTGGAAAGTCTTCGTTTTGGCTTTTAGCGTCAACTTCAGTCCACTGCATGGTGGCCGGGTCATACCCGGTGATCTTCGTTGCCGCCATATACCCGGCAAGTCCCGGACGCCAGCTGCGTTAGGCCTTGCCCTCGATAGGGCTAGCTCAACTGCGGCGTCGTGGAAACTTCAAGTTGTCGTAGAAGTGCCGAAAATTATCCCGCCTGTGGAAAATTGGTGTCCACAGATTCCTTGTGGTGGCGTCTGGAGGCAGCAACTTCTTTGGAGTTCAACTTGTATATCCGCGGTTCCAGTTGAAAATTACCGGAGCCGATGCACCACACGCCCGATCATATCGCGCGCTCGCAGCGCCCCCCTACTGAGAGGGGGACAAAAGGAGCTCGAGGGTCTTTTTCCTCTGCTACATGTGCTTGCCCTTGCCTGCTGGACACCGGCACGATCGTTGAGGCCCCTTCGCGGGTCGTACCCATTGCTGTAAACTTTGTAAAAAGTCCTCTACATAACTTAATAACGTTTGCTGTCGGGCTAGTTGGTGCATAGCTGAACTTGAAGTCATGGGGCAAAAGGTTAGACAGGACCGAAGAAGACACGTAAGACACAGACAAGCGCACACTCGCAACTAAATTTTATTCCTCCGAACGCTTAGTTAAGTACCCTCAAGCATGCGCAACACCACCGAGGCAAAATAACAATCTCTGAACACACTGCCTGATCAAAACCTATCAACTAAAAACCGATACTCATTCTGATACAGAGTTACAGAAGGAACGCTGACACACATATCGCCAGCATTCTGTATGTACATAGCCTCAGCCAATTCCCGTGCCACCTTGTCCTTGCTCTTCCGCAAAATGGCTGAGGCTATGTACATACAGAATGCTGGCGATATGTGTGTCAGCGTTCCTTCTGTAACTCTGTATCAGAATGAGTATCGGTTTTTAGTTGATAGGTTTTGATCAGGCAGTGTGTTCAGAGATTGTTATTTTGCCTCGGTGGTGTTGCGCATGCTTGAGGGTACTTAACTAAGCGTTCGGAGGAATAAAATTTAGTTGCGAGTGTGCGCTTGTCTGTGTCTTACGTGTCTTCTTCGGTCCTGTCTAACCTTTTGCGCCATGACTTCAAGTTCCTCTACATAAAGTCGCATTGTTAAAACGTCCAGCGGCGAAGGGGACTCTTCCCGGAGCAACCTTTCGAAGACGGCGGCGGTCTCCATCGCGAAGCTCGGGCCCGGCGTTGCTTCGCCACCAAGAACCTGTCCGAATCCGGAAATGTTCGGATCAAAAAATTTACTAGCGATTTTCTTAAGATGGTGTCAGGCGGTGTGGATATAAGGAATAATAGCTTGTTTTAGTATATTGGAAAGCAGGAAACGTAAACATTTAACGTTAACGTAAACTATACGAAATGCCTACGTGCCTACGCTATTTTCGGAATATGACGTGCAACGCTAACGCTCGCAAGGGGACCCGCACATTTCGCAATATGGCGGCGTGAGTCGAAGTGAGACCGCTCGCTTCAGATCTGTCGAGACATCGGCCTGCATTGTTGAGCTCATTCATTACCCACTAATGTTGACATTTGCTTTAGATACGGCTAATTAAGCTTCGCCAAACTTGTATTGGCGAAAATATGGTGGCGTTTTCAAGATACACATTCACTAAGCCGCGCACAAGGCTTAGTGTGAGGGCACTTGATTTGCTCATGTTTGCTGCAGTTGCATCTAGGTACACCAGGTTTTCTTGTTTTTGTATATCGGCTTGTTCAAGTTACAGCCAAGGTCAAGCCAAGGGGAGTAGTGTGGTGCAGTACCATGTTTATAATGTCTGAAATGGTAGTTTATTGCCTGGCGAAGTATTTTTTCAGGTCACAAAGGCGGTTTGGATAAGCCCCCCTTCGCAGCTGGCACATGCACGGCACTTTATAGGAGGAGACTCCCCGGTAACTTGTGAAATGTTGCGGAAGCTCCAGGCCACTGATGAGAAGAGGAAATTATAGGATGGATTTGCAGGCTAGTTGGTCAAGCATCATGTAAAAAAACAGCGCGAACACAAGGACGATGAAAAAGGGGACACACACACCACGGAGCGCTGTGGTGTGGCGTGTGTCCCCTTTTTCATCGTCCTTGTGTTCGCGCTGTTTTTTTACATGAGGAAATTATGTCTTCTCAAAACAGAATTGTCGGCGAAACGTCTCGTCGGGCATAGCGTCGATATATAGGAGGCCTCCCCTCGAGGACATGAACTGCCGCATTGCTGCTCTGGTTTCCAAAGCATAAACTAAGCACTCTTGCGTCATCCCAACTTGGAAATGACATGCAGTACGAGTAAGAAGAGAGACTGGATGGCGGCAATTTGAAACAAACCGACGTTTTTCGGGCCTGTCGACTCGACACTAACAAACGCTTGCACGATAGTGGCTCAATGACTGTGGTGCACTCAAGCATTCAGTAGTAGTTCTTTTAAGGGGTAGATGGCGCGGTATATGTCTTTATGTTAGCGTTAACGCTTCGTACTTTTTTGCTATAGTAAAAGGCTAGTTTGTGCGATGACGTGCGCTCAGATTTACCGTAACGGTAACGTTAACGCTAAATCTTGACGTATTCTCTGAGTACTAACGTATGGTGCAGAAACGGGGAGGATAACGAAAAAGCTAGAAATGAAGCTAAGGAGCACGCAACGTGCAATGGATAGGCGTAAAGTTAAGAGATTAAAAACGAGTTGTATGGAGCAGGGAACAGAAGCAGCTGATATTATTATATTGTAACAGCCGGTGGCACTGGCGCCAGCCGTATGGATCCAACCGCCGCCCCGATTCAGAGAATGGCCGATTTCAGCCCTACCGCGAGCCTCCTCAGACGACGCCCCTCCTCGCCGTACCGTCGCTCACCATCGCTGCATGGTCACCAGTCCCGCTCGCTGCTGTCTCATAATATATTAATAATATAATAATATGTAACAGCTTGAAGAGGTAGGCAAATGAAATCCACTGAGCGCAAGCGGGGTTGGCGTGTATTAGGGACGTCATAGTAGCACGGTAGGTCAAGCTGAAGCGAGCCTGTTCGACAGTCAATAAGGGCAGAATGGGCCGACAGAAAGTCCATACCGAGGATAAGTTCATGAGAGCACTTCTCGAGCACGGCAAGTAGTACGCTTGTGGACCGGTCAGCGACACTTTTTCGAGCAGAGCACATCCCTAGCACCGGAAACGTTCCGCCATCGGCGACACGAATGAGGGGCACTGTGGGTGGTGTTAGGACCTTCTTAAGGCGGCGACGGAGCTCCGAATTCATCACTGATATCTGGGCCCCTGTGCCCACTAGAGCAACAACATCTGCGTCATCCAGTTTAACGTCTATCAGGTGCCGTCTGGTCTGCAGCGTAGTCAGAGGATTTAGCAGGCTAGTCGTCGATGCAGCAATATCATTTAAAAGAAAGAAGTGGACCTGGGCAGGACATGCCATGAGGAGGAAAGATAACAGGTGGACAGTAAGAGCGACAGAATGGATATCAGGAGAGAGAAAACGAAACAGAGTCAGGCAGAAGGTTAGACGGAGCGAGGAAATTAAAAAAGTTTGTGGGCATAAAGTGGAACCATCTCGCTCAGGATAGGGTGGATTGGAAATCGTTCGGAAAGGCCTTCGTCCTTCAGTGGACCTAAAAGGGATGATGATGATGATGACGATGATGATGATGATGATGAAATCTTTACGTTTTTAGCTTTCCTAAGGCTCACTATACTAAGGCTCACTAATGCTTTTCCTGCTATAAACTCTAGACTCACGTGTGCGGTAACTATCATTCCTAAAGCCTCTCAAAATCCCTTCAGCTACAGACACTTGTAGGGGCACGGAATAACCAGCCTGCGAGAGGCGTTCGCACTGGGACGCAAAGCTAACCGAGTCGGAATCAAGGCGCGATTTTTTCAAGGCATTTATAATTGAGAACTCTGGCGATTTTTTCACAGTATTCTGACTGATAACTCTGTTCCAGGCAGGATGGTTCATTTTCCTCAGAAACCCACCAATTATTTAAAATAACCGAATGAACACTGTGTTCAAACCAAATCCGAAATAGGTAAATGCTTCTTGCAGCGTATGCGGTGACGTCACAAGTGTCCCCGCATCAGAAATATGGAGCTGGTGCCAGAAAAATGAGAGCGGCAATGTCATCCGCGATATATTGTTATATGCCACTTTGAACTTGACAGCACCGATTTCAACGCTTCAGTATCACCGTATTGCTCTTGACAGCGCGCCTGCTCGGGTAGGCAGCGTTGACACTAGTGACGTCAAGAGCACAGGGTGGCCCGTATGTAAATTCGCTGAAAAGATTTAAAGTTCATTTTCGGGAAAACTGAATGACTTGAAGCTGCCTGGCATGACTCGAAACTGCCTTAAAGTGACAATGAGAACATAAACTGAAAATTTCATTAACTGAAAATTTCATCCGTCGACGCTGAAAAATCGCCTGAGTTGCCCTTTAACATATCGGTTAGGAATTCCCCTTTTGACCAACATGGAATGTGGGGAATTAAACGGAAGAATTGGTTTTCTTAGAACGCGTTTCATATAACCAGCACGTGTGAATCTAGGGACATGTTAGCGGCAGATCTAAAAACCAGATGGTGCCGTTCCGCGGAAGGTCATAGTTACGTCGAGGGGGGCAAGGCATTCCTTGACCAGGGGCACTAATCTGGCAACCTCGACTTGAAGCTCAGGAATTGGACATCTAATACAAATTAAGGAACCATCTACGTAGCGAAAAATTTTTAAGCACGCTTGTACAATTCAGTTTCATGGACATGCCTGTGTCTAGATGCGAGAAAACAAATCACTGGTGCGACGCAAGAACCTATGCACAGCCCATTTTTCTGCAATAGTGCCATTCCAGGTGACAAACGTCGAAGTAAAAGGTCATCAACAGCCTATTTTAAGTCCACTGCAGGACGAAGGCCTCTCCCAACGATTTCCAGTTAGCCCTATCATGATCGAGTTTGTTCCACATTATGCCCGCGAACTTCTTAATTTCATCACTCCATCTAACCTTTTGCCTGCCTCTGTTGCGTTTTCCTTCTCTTAGTATCGATTCCTTCCCTCTTACTGTACATGCGTCCTCTGCGTGATACGTCCTACCCAGGTCCACTTCCTTTTGTTTTAATTGGTATAAAGATACTGAAAGACCGAGGAAGACTGCTGTCTGTTCTGGATCCACTCCGCTGGTTTTTATCTCTTACACCTATCATTTTTTTCCATTGCACGCTGTGTGCTCCTTAATTTCAGCTCTAGTTTTTATTACCATAGTAATTATTTGGATATTCTCGCCGGAACTTTCGCCGTCGCTGTCGCTGTCATGTCCCGCATGAAGTCCAAATTGATCGCAACCCCCCCCCCCCCGCGCGCGTCGTACGTTCCACCCGCGGATAAAAACAAACACATGAGTTGTGGCGACGAACAGGGCTGAAGCAGCGATCGAACGTGTCCGGATTACCTCCCTCACTGAGAGGGCGCATGCGATAAAATCGCTCCGATCGGGACGCCTGCCGTCGAAGCGCAGAAGCAACGCCCCGCCCGTCCACAGGTGTCGCTCGAGCACCACCTGTGGACTCCGCGTGGTCGCCATCGCTGGTGCGCGCGGTATCTCCGCAGCTATCAGTGGGCGGCTGGTAAACCCTTTTACGTGCTGCGCTCTCAACGTGAGACTGAAAAAAGTGCCTCTGAACAGTCGTATTCTCTTACATCAGCGTTTTGTAGTTACGTGAGACCGTATGCCAAAGAATTAGCTGCCAGCCTCATTTCGTATAAGGTTAGAATTTCTCGCTATTACGTGACGCATCGCTATAGGATTGATTACTTACCCCATCTGGGGAAACTGTGACTTTTTTAGTTATACTCCATATTTCGCACCATACGTTAGTTCTGGGAGAATGCAGTGATTAAATACTTTTCGCTTTAGTGACAGTGCCAAGTTTCCAGTCATGAATTGGGAATGTCTCTAGAATACGCTCTATCTCATCATTATTCTACCGTGGATTTCCTTTTCGGGGGCAGGCGTTGCTGTTATTAACTGCCCCAGATATACGTATTTGTTCACACACTCTAAGTGTTCATTGTTAATTTGGAATACCTGTTTATTAGCTAGCCTGTTGAGCATAATTTTGGTCTTTTACCTGTCGATTTTTAGTCCTACATTAATATTTTCCCCGTTTAGGTCCTTGTGTTGAGCTGAGTGCGCGCTTGAAAAGTGCGCCATACCAAAGACAGTTATGAAGACGACGACGAAGAAGAAATGAGCGTCATAATGACGTGGAAAGAACCAATCAGTAAAACCCACGGAAGCCCAACGCAACCGATTGGGCTCTTCCACGAGGTTCTGAGGGCACCAGTCAGAAAATCCCAGGAGAGTGGAGAAGAAAAAAAATTACAGCATATCCACGGAGTGAATGATCACGAGTGGGCGAAGCTCGGGAGGTTCATCGCAGATCGTGCCGAGTTCCGGATTAATTGAGTTAACGCGCACGCTACGAATCCTCATGGTTCAACTATACGCACAAGTGAAATCTCCCACCGGCACTTCGTTGCAAGTCAAGACCAGTGCCTAAATATATATATATATATATATATATATATATATATATATATATATATATATATATATATATATATATATATATATATATATATATATATATATACGGGTGGCCGGTCAACGGTTCTTCAACGCGAGCATTCGGTATTTCTCAATCAAGAAACTGGCTAGGAGACGCTACCTGCGCCAACGTTGCCTCTCGCGGGTGAGGGCGCGTTCTACTTCTTTGCGAGCTGGTAGAGCGTTCATCTAAGAAAGAGCGTTTCCATAGTCAACGCGCCCCTTTCGCTCTCTCTCTCTCTATCACAAGACAGCACGCGCCGAGGGCAGGAGGCATGCGCTGAGGGCGAGCGGGTGCCTGGCGTCTTTCGTTGGTTTATTTCATCAATCAACGGCGTTTTGAACAAAATTTTTATTGTCTAATCACGCACAGGAGAAATCTCACCAGGCACTACCTTGGAGACAGAAGAATTGTTGTTGGGTGTCGTTGCGCATTCAACGGACGTACACAGGAAATAAGAGGCAGAATAAACGGAAAGCCTCTTATTTCCTGTGTACGTCCGTTGAATGCGCAACGACACCCAACAATTATGCACCAACTCGCCCAAGAAGAAGTTCTTCTGAAAGGCAGAAGAAGTCGGCTTTTAGCTAACACTTCTTTAGCTACTTCTACTAACGTTTCCTACTGGAACATGCCAATGGCTGCTAATGGGGAATGAGAGACAGAAGAATTCGGCTTTTAGTTAACGCGCACGCTGCGAATTTTTTATTGTTCAACAACGCACAGGAGAAATCTCCCACCGGCACTACCTTGGAGGTCAAGATGTGGTACTAGCGTTAAGACTGGTTACACACTACTACGACGAGGGACGAACGGGTGCCGCTATAAGGAGCTTCGCCCCTAAAAAAGTCTCGAAGAACACTGGTCGGGGAGAGAGCAAGAGAATATTCTGGAGAAGACCGGCCACGCGCGAGGGGTGCATCGATGCAACCTCATACGTGGCCGATCTTGTCCAGGATGTTCGGCTGCTCTCCCCGAACAGTACGGTTCCGTACTTTTCGTTCCTTCTCGAATGGCGTGGAAATTTCTTATTAGTTTCCTCGGAACCTCGTGCTTAAGCCCAATTGGTCACATTGGAGATCCGTAGGTTTTCCCGGTTCGCTTTTTTTTCCACGTGATGACGTAGCTTGTTTGTCGTCGTCTTCTCATCTCTGGCTCTCATGGCGCACTTTTCGAACGTGCACCCACTCATCACACAAGCCTCCTTTCGAAGAGGCTTTTTTTTCTTCGGAAAAAAAAATCTGCAGGGAAGTGCGCGCAGTGTATAGTCTACTACACCACAAAAGCCCGCTACACAGTTCGATGCTTCGTTCTAGTGTGCATATTTAACAACTCTAGACAACACACGAACAAATGCATACAAGCACATTTTCAGCATCGAAAAAGAAACGCGACCACATGTGGGGGAGTTAAATTCAAACAAAATAGCATCAATGACGCAACCATAAACCAAGGCACAGAATAGTCTCCTTTTCGTGTTTAGTGATTCCACCATTGCTTAGGTTTCTGTGGGTGGTTAAGCCATTTGATCTGGGGTAATACCAGGCATGTTTCGGAGCTATATATTCAAACCAACTTTCAGCAACTCCTAAGAATACGCCGCTGTCTTAAGAAAACTAATGCGGCGACTTTCTTGTAGGTTTACGATATAACTTAATAAACAAAGAAATCGAGGGGAGTTGTCCTTAGTCAGTGCCTAAAGACCCACCGTGCATTTTGGAATAAACGCTCATGTAGCATACCATAATAGTCTAACAGCCAATTTCTCCACATCGGTGAACTCTTGCATGGAAGATGCTGGAAAGCGCTCCCGAACAGACAACCGTTTTGAAATCCCACTTTTCCCCGCGCCACCTGCGACATATACGGTTCGTGTAACGAAAGGGATCGAGGGTTCGTTGTTTATTTGTTAGGAACAGCTTTATGAGGAAACAGACAGTGAAGCCTAGGAAAGCATAGGGGAAGTTAATTCTTTTATGGTAGTTGTGGAGTAAGTAGAAAGGAATTAAAGTGTGTGAAAAGACAAACCTGCCTTCGGTGGGAACCGAACCGACGACCTTCGGATGAAGCGTCTGATGCTCTACCGCTGAGCTACGAAAGGGTTCGTCCCCCCCGTTTATGTACATCAAATCAAATCAAATCTTTATTGTACATCTCATAAGAAAGTAATACACATATCAGGCCTGCCAAAGCCTCATAGGGCTTGAGCGGCAGTGCCTGGAAGCAGCGGAAAACAGTAATCCATAAATACCCAATAAAGGTATTTTGTACATAATATGTACATATACACCCAATAAAGGTATTTATGTACATAGTATGTACACAAACACCCAATAAAGTGCAAGGGGGGGACGGCCGCCATTTTCTGTATTGAAGAAACTAAGGCAGATTATCTCTGTCAGGCCACGGCTCCTGCACATATACATTTGCACAGATACAGTTGTAGATAAAAAAAACAATGATTCCTTTTTTTGGAGGGCGGGAACATAAAAGGAAAATTCTAACAGTAGAAAGAATAACGCGGAAACGTCCTTTAATATATAATTGCATAATCAACAGCAATGACCCGTAGCAAGGTGTAAAAAGATCCACGCATATCCACGGAGTGAGTGATGATGAGTGGGCGAAGCTCCGGATGTTCATCGTAGATCGTGCCGAGTTCTGGATTAATTTAGTTAACGCGCACGCTACGAATCCTTGTGGTTCTATGCACAAGTGAATTCTCCCACCGGCACTTCATTGTAAGTCAAGATCCAGTGCATATGTATATGTGGCCGGTGAGCGGTTCTCCAGCTCGAGCAGTCGGTATTTTTCAATCAAGAAACTCGCTAGAAGACGCTGCCTGCGTCAACGTTGTCTCTCGCGGGTGAGGGCGCGTTCTCCTTCTTTGCGAGCTGGTAGCGCGTTCATCGAAGAAAGAGCGCTTCCATAGTCAACGCCCGCCTCTCGCTCTCTCTGTCTCTCTCACAAGACAGCAGATGGAAGAGTGAGAGAGCTCGCGCGCTGGGAGGCACGCACCGAGGGCGAGCGCGAGCCTCCCGGCGGCGCGAGGTGGCTACATACATACTCCTACATACATACTACTACAGAGGAGGGAACGACTCACACTCTAAGGAGCTTCGCCCCTAAAACGGAAGAGAAAAATGTAGAAGACATACAGACTTGCGCGGAATCGCAGGACAGTACAGGAACGAGGAACATATACATGGCTCTTTAGGTACAGCTGTAGAGCGTGTCCGTAAATCAAGTTGCTGGTCAAATGTGTAATTCATGCAATTGCAATCTTCTTTCCCGTCATGATGACGACTTCATGGCTGCTGAAATGGAATGGTTAGCCTCGGCTGCCTTCTTCCGTAGCTCCGTGTTGGCCTCCCGTGTCTCGCGATTAGCGGCCGTTTGCTTAGCACTAACTGTCCAGCATTCTCGCCAACGACGCACGCGTTTCAGTGCGCTCTCGACGAGCGGCATTCATGAAGGGAGAGGACGTGCGGTGGCCACATGCCTTTGTCAGTAATTGTGTTTCGGTTAGGGAGAGGAGGCTACTTTCCGCAGGCCTTGTCGGGAGCATGACTCCGCGTCCTTTGGGCAGGGGAAAGAGAATGGAAGAGTAAAAGTTTGACTCCTTACGGTTCTTCAGCGTGCGCTAACATCGCACAATGCACGGGCGTCTAGCATGTTCGCCTCCACTGAAAATGTAACCGCCGTGACCGGGAGTGTCCTTAGGATCCGAGGTCAAGTACCATAACCACCGACGCGGACCTCCGGCCTTCCCCGTTTAGCTCTATGGCTACCTCTTTCATGGCCGATGTGGTTGCGCCATCCATGATGGAAATGGATTTTTCTGCACGGAGAAACCAGTTGTGGTACGCATCATTTGACGCGGTCGGTTGTCAAACTCCAAAGTGCGCTAGCCGTGGTATTGCTCCGCCCTTAAAGAGCCAGTTCCACGCTGTGAAAACCATGAGGACATAGTGGCAAGGTAAAAGGCCTTCTTTCATCGGCTCTGTTTCTATATTTCCTGTCTTTCTTCCTCCGTTCCCTTACAAAAAGTTTCTAGTAATACAACTTTTAATATCTACGCGCATTGCTACAAGAAGCTGCCTACAACCAATTAAAATGCCCAACAAAGGTCTGTGTACTTTGATAACTTCATGCTACCATTCTGTCAAGTATTGGCCGCCAACTTTCAACAGACGCGTGTTGATTCGCTGTGTGCTGACGTTGTGCCAGCAATTTCTAGCAACGCTAACGTGAATGTCTACAGGCAGTTGTTCCTGGAGCCTACCAATAGAGTGTCTACCAACGGTCTTTGTAGCTCTTCACTAACTTCCTGCTAATATTCTCTCAAGAGTTTACCACCAACCTTAGCTTAAACACGTGTTCATAGGCTGTCGACTTTGTACACACGTCCAATGCACATTTTTGTTTTGACACCTTATAACATGCCCCGAAATGGAAGTATGTTTGTTGCCTTTAGCTTGACGATGTAATAACATTTCTCTTTTAGTGCACGCTTTTAGCAAATAATTAAAAATTGCGCGGACGCTTAATCTTCGCCTTTAAGAGTGCAATGCGATAGAGTCGTGGTGCCCTTTTCGCATCGCCTTTGCGTTCGCCTGCCATGCTTTTCAGTCATTACTGCGCGGATGTGATGGAACAACCCTCCTTTATTAGTTCACTTGCGTGGGCCCTGTGGGTACAATTCGACATAGATATGCCATCAGTATTGCTGATGAGGAACGGTCTGCAGTGTAACGGCATCAGAAAACATGCACCGAATCGATCACGCGAGAGACTGAGCGCGCACTTCGCTGTTGTTAAAGCGCCTTCTCTCGGCCTCCTTCGCGAGCAGTGGAAGCTCTTCGCACGTGTGTCTATAAACTGCTGGACCTGTTTGCGTTTCCTCGTAGGAGAATCATAGTGAGCTATAACGTGTACAGATGTTACCGAAGTTGCAGTTTACAATTTTTTTGACGGATTTTACTTTGAGAAATTAAATGTTCTTGACTAAAGTACCGACGCTACGGAAGATGGCTTGCAGGGTGTGCACCGCATTGCCACGGGGGTAGCTCGAGATGATGATGTGCGCCGGACGCCAACGACGACACCGGGTTTCCTGCGGTACGAGTTCCTTAACCCTATCGCGCTCATATTTCCAGTGAGACATGTTCGTGCACATGCTGTTCGCATTCTGAGAGGAGCCTGCCAACATATGCCTTTAGAATTTCCAGTTACATAGTTTGCACAAGCGGGGGACTGGCCTCATATTTTTTTAGAAACAGAAAAGTTTATTTTCACCGTAATAGTTCAGAGCAGGCGAAAAGCGGCCAAATGCAGCGTGAAAGGCGCCTGCGCACAAGGAGCATTCATACACGTCTAATAGACAACTTCAGCATACATAATGAACAAAACGAACATGTAGAGTTGCGCAGAAGGAAAGAGCAAAGACATAAAAATACCGGTGAAATGAGATATACATTCATTGTAAAATAACTGCATGCTTAAATAAAAAAAAAGGTAATGGTATATGGAAAGTAATAACACAAGTGAATCAACAATTATGATATGTACATTTTATGAATTCGCATAGGTAACATTTATGTGATGGCAGTGATGTTTATGGCACAATGGAGAAAATGTGTAGCGGTACGAACAACAGATTCCAGTGTTTGGCATAGTTCAAAAATGGCAAATCTTTTTCATAAACGCTGCTTATATTAATCTGATATTTCTGCTGATTTGTTTGCCATAAGTTGTGCGCCATCGCGGTACTGAGCACCTCGCGTGTCCTCGAGGGTTGCATATCTGTTTTTCCAACCGGAATTCACTCATCAAGAAGCTTTCTGTTTTCGTATTTGAGAAGAAAAACGAATGCATTAGGTCATACTGATAAATCATAGAGGCGTTGATTATTTGATAGCAGAGAAGGAATTTTCGAGTACGATGTGTGTACGAAATATTAGCGATCCACCTTAATGTTTCTTCTGTAAGAAGATGCTCCTCATATTTGTTGGCAGTTGTTCTCCACAAAAATGTGGAAATATTTCCTTGAGCATTAAACAGTCCATTATATATGTGCATTTTCATATTGCTGCGAAAGAAGTGGCAGCACTGCGATAGCACACCCGTAGCCGAAGACAGTGGTTTGGCGAGATAGTCAATGTGAGCCGTTCACCTCATATCAAGAGATAGTGTGAGGCCTTGGGATTTGTGTTTTTCTGCAATCTCTCTTCAACTCCCGCCAAGACACAGTACGGGGTAAAAGGGCTTTTAACATGTCAAATGAGTTCTGCGGAAACTCGCAAGGCGGGGTAACGCTTTTATGAAAAGGCAAATTAGCATCCACTATTTCTTTAGCACTAAGCTACAAGGAAATCCATACGGATTTCTGAGAAATGAAAGCTTCTTAGTTGCCAAAAAATTCTTCCTGGTATGGGATCGAACCCGGCACCTACACCTATCCGGCGCATTTCGTGAGGATGAAGTTTCCGGTAACTAAGAAGCTTTCATTCCTCGCAAAATTAACCCTAATGTGTGCACTCACTGTACATGTTCTTGTACAGTTTGAAGAACGAGAACCCGAATGTGATGACACCCATTCCTCCGGCAATTTTTCGGTTTCCTTGCGCGGAAAATCTCTTTTCGGACACATTGTTTTCGCTGCACTAGATCCATAATAGAACAGAGAGTCAGGAAAGCTAATTTCGGCGGTGAGTGACGGTCGGTTTTCTTAAGCTCACTTTTCGAGGTGCCGACGGCCGCGCTAGCCCAAGAGGCGTCTCTCGAGCTTGTGTACGTCTGGTGCCCCTCAAGCGCAACACCGAGGCATCTTCAGGCGCAACCGCCGATTCCCACACAGGGGGAACCGGCTACAAAGTTCACTCAATGAACGTTCAGCTGTTGTCTCACCAGGATTCGTCGATAGAAGCCGAGAGCAGGGCCATGGCGGAACGCAGCGTTGGTCACCGTGGACAGAGTACGTCTGGCAGACGATTCTGTCATGCATGCAGAACTGACAGGTAGGAAACAGTTGGGTCTGAGGCTGCAGATTGTAGCAGCCTGTCAAAACAGCCGGGAAGCCGGGTGAAGTGCGGGCGTTGCTCGAGAAGCTGCCAACCTCTCTCTCTCTTTCCTCCGCCCTTGCAAAGGAAAGACCTTAGGTCGGGCAAAGGTGTCGTGGTGAAAAACCTGTTTGTGTATGGAATATCCACATATCATTTGGGCTTGCCGCCGACATTTCGTGGGTAGGAGCTTCATGCTGCGCGTCCACACGGGCTTCAAGATCGTGATAATACCGCCACCTGACAAGCATGCGGCCAAAGAGTTGAGAAAGCTCACCTACCTATCAGGGGCATTGTCCACTGGTTGAATTTGCATGTAACGGATCCAAAGGAAGTCTTGAAAGGCATCGTCTGTAGTACCGCGCCTTGGGATTCCAAAGCGGATCGCACGGCAAATATCCACATGTGCACCCAGGGGTGGTGATTAAGCGGGCGAGCATGCTCGAATCAGCAAAGACAGCCACCGTCACCTTCACAGAAAAAACGCCGCCTAGATTTTATTTATTTATTTATTTACAGATTACCTACATCGCCATATAGGCATTACGTAGGGGGGGGGGGGGGGGGACAAAAACAATCAGTACAAAGGAATGCGCAGCAAAACATGTAAACACACATACAAAAATCACCGTCACATTTATCAGAACATAAGTATGGATCACGAAATACATTTTCAATACACGTAGTACATACATAATGCAAGAACAATTTCACAGCATAGAAAAAAATAAATCATTATTTGTTATATTTACTAAGTCGTCAGTTAAGCTGTTCCACTCTCTTATTGTTTTTGGAAGGAATGAGTAGAAAAAAGTGTTTGATCTGCATTTGAAGGTAGATATCTTTTTGCTATTATCACAGCGAGTGGATGTGTAGGGTGGTTGAACAAGGTAGCTATGATGATTGATTCCTGTGTTAGAGTGATATATCTGGTGCAACAGTTTAAGCCGTAGTTTCTGTCTACGTACACGTAGCAGATCCCAACCCAAAGTGGCCTTCATTTGTGAAACGCTGGCGTAGGGGCCATAATTATTTAAAACAAACCTTGCCGCTTGGTTCTGAAGTTTTTCTATTTTATTTATAAGATAGTCTTGGTGGGGGTCCCATACTACGCATGCATAATCAAGTATATAGACCTGACCTGCGCAAAAATATAAAGTTTCCTTGATTTCGCGTGTCGCCTGTGTGAAATTCCTGCGAATAAAGTAAAACATCCCACTAGCTTTTGCTATGGCCGCGTCAATGTGTTTGTTCCATGTAAACGATTCAGTAAAATGAACACCGAGATACTTATAACCGCAGTGTATGTTGATAAGTACACCATAGATGTTATATTGATGATGTGATTTGGATATTTTCCTTGAGAAGCTCACGCTGCAACACTTTCTAATATTTAAATTCATTTTCCATTTTTTACACCAGTCCGCTATGTGATCTAGGTCGGTTTGCAAAATGCGAGTATCAGATTCAGTCGTGATTTCTCTGTATATGACACAGTCGTCAGCAAATAATTTTATGGGTGATGTAATGTTTTCAACTATGTTGTTTGTGTAGATTAGGAACAGTAAGGGTCCCAAAACGCTCCCTTGGGGAACGCCCGAAGTTACTGCTATGGACGAAGATTTGACATTATTTAAGACAACGGCTATTTTATGGGAGCTCAAGCCATCTGATACCCTCATAAGTTTACAAAGGTATGCCATTGCAAGGTATGCCATTCTTGAGAGCAATGAACCGACGTATCCACACACTAGGATGCCAACGTATGTTTAACTTGTGGTGCACGCGAACCCTCACAAATGTACCACCTTCGGTGACAACCACATAACTGAAAAACTGTACAAAAAAAAGCTCAAACACGCTCCGCCTAGGAAGTGACGTGTGCTTCGGCAAGACAGCAGACACCATCCGCACTCGCTCAGGTGCGACCGGGCTCGTCAGCAGAATCAGGCTCTCGTTCAAGATCCTGGTGGTGAGCGTCCTCAACAGAATACAGCTGGAAAGCACTACATAAAGCATCAACAGATAAAGGAGCCGGCACAGAAGTTCGTGCCTCCCACGCACAAAACGGAAACAACCACCCGGCAGCCAACTAAGCGTGTGAGTTCGCGACGGTTGTAACTCAATGTGCTCCCATAAAGAGAATATTAAGCTAGGCGAGGTCGATTTTTCGCCGGTGTTTCAGTCCACGACCGTTTCCCACGCGCTAACAAACGAATTTTCTTAATTGAAAACTGCCTCCGAAAGTCCTTAGTGGGGCCGCACGAATTCAATCGGCACGCCGAAAGCAGGACATGAGCGGTCGGACGTCAGCCTCTCTGTCTTCTACATAGTTCTGGTGCCGAGACCCAGAAGACGACCAGCGTCCTACACCGACGATGGACTGACTGCGACGCAGAATAAAAAGACTTGGAGCCCCTGCTGCGAGGCTCATATCGTCCGCCACCGAAGCTCTGCAAGCGGAGCAGCTTTCCCTGACCAACCTGCAAGTCATCTTGGATGACCTCCCGGAGAAGGACTTGATGCTTGCGGCACACGACGAGAAGGCCTGACAGGTGACGGCGACGATTATGAGGAGGAAGCCACCGCAGCTTTGGAATACCATGACAAGCTACGCAACACCGCGAGCTCTGCGGTAAGACTCGGAGATGGCCCCGCTCATCGCGTCGTGACTGACACCTGAGGCGCTTCCACTCGAGCAAGTTCCTGAACACCGCTACGAACTGCCCTGCCGAAACTTGACGCACCCGTTTTCTCCGGGGAACTTCGCGAGCGGCAGGGCTTCTGGGACCATTTTGAGACCACGATCCACAACAACGGCGACTTGTCGGACATTACGAAATTTACGTATATGAGGTCATACTTGTCATCAAAACATGCTATCGAAGGTGTACGCTCCAAGCAAGCAAACTACGCTATCAAGGTGCTCCAAGAGAGGTTCGGTCGTCATACAGCCCTCGTGCACATCGCTCCTGCTCTTCTCAGCAGCTCCGTCAACTATGTGCGCACAAGCCGCCGAGAGGGCTGCACCACTGGAATACCATCGCGTGCTTATGGGATCCCCACCCGAAGACATCACCATTCTGTAATGGCAGTGCACGAAGGAGACTGAGGCATACGAAGGGAATCACGGCAAGAAGTGCGTGATGTGATCAAGTTCTTGAAGATCCAGGTAGACAGCAGAGAAAGGAGCCACCGGTCGAGGTGCCTACTGAAACCAAGCACCGCGGAACACGAGCGTAGCCAACCTCGCTTACCACAGCCGTCCGCGTTAGCGTTATGGCAGGCTATGCACCGAACAGCCAGGCCTGCTGCGTACTGTGTGGTCACCGTAACCACGCTATAAAAGGCTACCACGCCACCTTGTCAACCGATGTGATTAGACGTCGACTTATCGAAAAGAGCTGCTGTTTCGAGCGAGAGCCGTAACGCAACGTGGCTGAGACCAGCAGTAGCTGACATTCTTATATATCAACGAATGCAAGAAGTGGATCTGGGCAGGACATGTCATGCGGAGGACAGATAATAAATTGACATTAAGAGCGAAGCAATGGATATTAAGAGAAGGAGAAAGCAACAGAGGCAGTCAAAGCGTTAGATGAAGTGATGAATTTCATAAATTCGCAGGCGTGAAGTTGGACCAATTCGCTGAGGATAGGGCAAACAGAAAATCGTTGGGAGAGGCCGTCGTCCTGCATTTGACCTAAAATAGTGTGCTGCTGCTGATGATGATTATTAAGAGAACATTTCAAAGGCACTCATATCCTCGTCGCCCTTTAATACTGGCACACGCAGTTTGCTCTTGCGCTCGACGGGATCCCACATCTTGTAGGCGGATGTCTCTGTACTCTCCCCTGTGAATGTGTTTCTTCGCGCAACCTTGTTGTTTCAAATATGACATTGCCCTCTGGGCCACGAAGGGTTCGTTGGCGCAGATCGCTGATGGAGAGCCATAAGTTTTTGTATCTGCCTCCCATCAGGTCTGCCGGATTTCTAACCCGCCGCTTCATTGCCACCGAGACCTACCGGCCACTATCGCTAGGTCTGGAGTCCAGGGCACGCAGGGCTTGAGGGCAACAAAAGAGCGGACGCTCTAGCTTGCTCGTTACGCAACCGAGGGCGCAATCCCTGCAATTCCCGCAGCAATTCTAGCTAAGCAGAAGCGTAGAGTATGGGCCGCGGGCAAAGTTGGCTGCACACCCACGTCAGTTTAAAGCCAGATTGTAGCTAAGAAGCAAATTAAAAGAAAGTTTGTCAGCATTACTGGGTGATTCCACGTAAGATCGAACAATGCATGGCTGGTCACCTTCTTAAATTTGTTTCGAAATTTTATATATTGCTGCCCGATGAGTGGAAAGAAGAGATCCGTAGTTGGTTTTGCTAGCAAAAATTTTTCCGAAGCGCCGGGAGTCAATAATGACGAAGAGGTGGTGTGCCGCGCTTACCTGCTCTTCTGTTTTGGCCAAATTTGGTTATTAATTACACAAGCTATACTAAACTTAGGAGGCTGAAATTTATTTCAGTAATTATATGAATGCTTTTGCTCGTGTTCAATTATTTTTGCTTTTTATGGGGAGCGTAGATATTTTTATAAAGATATCAAAATCAGCCCAGGAAGCATTTTTCTGTCTACATTGCGGGCTTATATCTCAAAAAAGGCTTGTGGCAGAGCGGCGAAAATTCCGCATTACGTTCTAAGTATACTAGTTTGTCAACCCGCAAAATATTATATTTATATGATTTTTCAATAAAGAGATACCGGCGGGCTAACTTCAAAAAAACACCGAACAATGGAAATTTTTGACGACAATTAAAAAAAAACATTTTCGATATTTTTTAAACTTTGTACACTTATGCTCCTTCACATTGGCTTTCAGAATCACCAAAAACATATTGCATAATTTTGTTACACTAGGAGTTACAGGCCGTCGAATTAGACCCTTACGCAATGATAGGCAATTTTTGTTGATCCGGCTTCTTGCCCGCTGAGTGTATAGAATGAAGACAGAATTGAATTTCTGGCCCTTAAGAGGCCAGCAGCACCGAAAAAAAGTGTTGGTGGCACCGATGGTGTCAATTTCGAAGCGATTTGGTCACCCGAGCACCCATGAGCGCGGGGCTAGCAAGCAGGTGCGCGCGCCTCCCAGATGCTCTAAGAGAGGCACAGTCAGAGCTCCTTTTCGCCTCCTCAGACCAAAAGTGTTCCAAACACTTCTTGGGTACCTTCAACGCGTGTGGACTGGAGTTCGCTATCCATTCTGCCTTTTGTTCGCACCGCACTTAGGCGCTGATAACAAGGCGGATATGGAAGCAAGATCAAAACACTATCAGGTGGCTATGAGCGCTTGCTTCAAGCACGCGGTTGACAGCCGTTGCCGCCAGAGAAACTGTGCACCGCCACTTGCGATCAGTAGAACGCATGAACTTGGCACTCCAGTGGCAAAGCAACGTATAGAATGCCAAAGGAAACACAAGCAAAACAATAGACCTTTTTCAAGCTATCCCAGAAGCCACTGCGAGCGCGTAGTGCAGTATGGGAAATGTGTGTACATCGGCGGAGGCAAGCTCGGTTTAAGCAAGCGCCCGACGCAGTGGCAGCTGTGGGATCGAAGCTACGACACTATAAGAATCGAATCCGAGTTTGGTGAATGCAGTCTGTCGACGTAGCCTGTTCATCCGCATCGTGAAATGTGCGTAACATTTACATTTGCGCGTCCGAAAACGATGTATATGTACACAAAACAGGCGCACACTCAACGTGGCTATACTATGCTTTGCTCTCGAACATTTTCAGGGCAGCATCTTCAGAATAAGTGATCAACTGCATCGCGTGAGCTGCAGCAATGACATTTGTCACTTACATGACAGCTGTGATCGTAATGTCAACAATCACAAAACTCGATAAATAAACACAAAAACTAAAATTCACACACTCAGTCTCAGTACTGCAATAAAAATGTTCACGCAACAGGATAGTTAACGCATAGCATTTCAGAAAAACGAGATCACACACATGTTCACACACACAGCAGTCCGTGTGAACATCTAGGCGCTCGCAAATCTTTTCTTCGTGCAGCAGTTAAGATTACAGAGCATCGAAGGCAAGTGTACGCGATCGCATGTGCGCTATTTCACCGACACAGCTGGACATGGCACGTCGGCGGAGCTAGCATACATCAAGGACCACTGTCAACAAAATGTGGTTTTACTAAAGTGAAGTTTTATTGAAAAGGGAATCAAGCGACAGTAGCGAGTAGCGGGAACAGAGCCCAGCGGGACAGAAAAGAAATGCTCCGCATTTAAAAGTACACGCACCAAGCACGAAGGGGTACCAAAATGAGCCGGAATAACCACGCGGTAAATGGAAAACCATACCTGTTTAATTAGAAAACAGTGAATTACAGTACCTAGAAAGAGATATCCACAACAGACTTCGTTCACACACTGCGCACAGTTCGTTCGTTTAGCACACACTGGCCGTTGGTCTACTTCGTCGTCACAAACACATCGCTATTTTGCAGTTTCCTGCGTAGGACCACACTGCAATGCCGACACAAACACGTACACAGGAATACAGCGTCCACACCTCGGTGTTCTCCGCACACGCGGAGTGGAGATACAAGCACGTGGTCACTCGCAAACGCACGTATATACACTGCAGAGACTCCGGGAAACTACGTTGACGAGACATGCCAGCGCACACCCCGTACGTCCAGTCCGACCCCCGCGAATGACCCCCTTGCTCCCCTCCTTTTTCATTGTCCCGTGCAGCTGTGCGCCTGCTTACAAAAACACACAAAAAATGCGTTTAGCCTCGCTCCCACTCGGAGCGAAAGATGCGCTTGGAAAGCCTGGGCTTCGCTCTGCTGGGCGGCTGGATGTACACACATTTCCCAGAAGCACTTGCGCGCCCACGGGTGGCGCTGCGGTGCTTGAAAAAGGTCTATTGGTAAACGGACGCGCACCTATCCCGGATTAGATTCTACGCCTTGCGACCGCGCCGGGTAAAATGTTATCCCCAGCATGATGGGTGTGTTTGTGCCATTTGCGCCAACTATAAGCTTTGCCTTGCCGCTGTTGAGAACATTAGTGGCCACAGAATCGATGCTGATTAGCTTCACTCAGCGTTCGTTTGCATTCCATCACCATCGGAGTGCCTTTTAGGCGAATGCAGTCAGTGTCCAAAGGGCAGGTCCCTAACACTGGAGGAACTTAATATCCCAGAAGACGAAGAAATATTACTGGCAATGAGGGAGGAAGGCGACCTTGTGAAAAAAGTTTTGGGCGCTGACACTTTTTTTAATCATCTTCGAGTATTGGTGGAGACGTGGATCACGCACAACCATTGACACAAAGTAGAGCCATATACGAGGAAAAGCAATGCACGCAGCGTGGAAGCACTGTATTCCACTTTGATTTTGCCGAAAACTGGACTGTCGTGCTTCTTGATGAAGTTCAGGCATACGACTGGCACAAGCAGCAAGTATCCGTCTTCACATACGTGGTCACAACGAGAAAATCTACGAGGAGTTTCGCTGTTGTTAGTGACGACTTGAGCCACGACTCCGCTCACGCCTGCTTGGCTCTAGCGAAATAATGGGTGGAAGACAACCTGCCGGTTTACCCCAACGTGACGTGTGAGTGCTGGAGCCGCCAGTCATTTCAAAAATAGATATCAGCTTTTCGAGTTCCCAAACAACTGTTGTCCCGGTACCCAATGGGTATTCTCAGCAACTGGACACGGGAAAAACGCTTGCGATGGAGTAGGAGGTCTCGTCAAGCATAAGGCAATGCTCAACAACCCTGACAGTGCAATTCGGACAGCCAGAGACTGTAACCGTTTTATCAGAGAAACTGAAAGGTGTGTATCTAATACACCTTGAAGAAAAAGAAGTTGTTGCCTTGCGCGAGTGACAAGCGGCTGGCCGGTGGTGCAGCGTTCGATCCTGGCGTTCCTGGCGCTGGCTTAGAACCGGGCGGTAGTACCCCAAATCTCGCCTGGTTTTCGCTTATTTCTTTTGTTGCCTTTTTCGAGCACACTTACTGTGTTTTTGAGTTAGTCAGACTAACCTGATGTCTGTTTCTTCCCCTGGTCAAGGGCATTCCCCTTGGCTAGCTTCTACTCCGGCCAAGGACTGGCCCCTTGATACCCTTCAACGCAGCGGAGTCCACAGCATTCCTGTGGCTTTAGTGCCCACATATGCGGGTGCTATTCCTATGAAGAATCCGAAAGCCATTCAAGTGGAGCTCTGGAAATCGACATCCCACTTCCAGAAGATCTCTGAGGTGCGGCAATTCGGGCGTGGTGGCATCTTGTGCTGCTCATCAGATCAGGATTGCGTTAAAGACCTGCTCGAATGCTCTGAATTCGCAGCGAATCCGGTGAGCCCGTTTATTCCGGCACATCTTGCGTGCTCGAAGGGCATAGTTCGCGGAGTTGACACCAGCCTGACACCTTCAGAAATACTGGATCTGTTCTCTGTTGCAGGCGCAATATCAGTTTATCGATGTACCCGCGCCATAGACAACAAGAAATCACCTACAGAATCGGTGATTGTTACGTTCGCGGGAACAATCAGGCCTTCTGAGGTAAAGGCATGGCCACTGATTTATAAGGTCGAACCACTTTCCCCGCGGCCGCTGCAGTGCTTAAAATGTTGGAGGTACGGTGCAGGTCGATTACTCGTTGCCGTCTATGCGGGGATAATCACGACAGCCGAGATTGTACAGCTCAAAAAGAAAAATGCGGTTTATGCGATGGAGCCCACCCTGCTGATTATGTGAATTGTTCAGCGAAAAAGCGAGAACTTAGTATTCTGGAAGTAGTAGAACGCAGGCGCTGCTCCCGTAGAGAAGCTGTTACAGAAGTTCAGGAGCGCACAAATGGCTATGCAGGGATTACGGCCCGCCATTCCCAAGTCATGGATACCTCCTTATCAAAAACTATAGCAGATGCTATTGAGAAAGCCACAGAAAAGGCTGTGGAACGACTTGCTACGAATATTTTTGAGCCCTTGGCACAAATGCTATCCACCCAGCTCTCACGTATCTTTAACGCAACTGCTTCACATACTACGCTCTCCCACGATTTGGATATGCCACTGAACAAAGACATTCAAATTGCAATCGCAAATCAGGAATCTCGTTCTCCTTGTGCAGGACCTTCTAAAGAATTGGAGCACGATCCACCAGAGCTTCATTCAGATAACTCGGACGAGATGGACATAGAATTGCTCAAGACTCTAAAGCGCACTAGGTCTCCACTGTCTCACAAAATTTCTGCCCGCAACGCTAAATCCAAGAAGTATCTCTCTAAGAAAAACTTTTTTGAGAATCTATTGAAGAGTGATTTTTTGAAAGATGACATTTTAGATCAAGCGGTCTCTGCTGCTGGTATACCATCAAAATAGGTTCCTTGAAAATATTTCAGTGGAATTGCCGGTCGATAATGTCAGCCGCAACAGATTTATCATATTTTTGTTCGCACCTGTCTCCAGATATACTTTCAATTCAAGAAACTTGGCTTTCTAATGGACAAAACTTCTTCCTAAAAATTATAGACTATTTCATTTGGACAGACCTTCTAAGGGTGGTGGTCTTGCGTTCTTTGTTTCAACTAAATTTAGTCATAGAGCAAAAATATCGTACCAGTACATGTCGAATGACTGTGAAATTTTAGTATTAGATTTAAATCTTCCGGACTACCCCCCTTTCTCTCTTAGTAATGGATACTTTCCTGCAGGGCTGGTACATACGAGATGTCTAGATGTAATGTTAGCTGCTTGAGGAAAAGATATTTTGCTCACAGGGGACTTTAATTCTCATCATGTGTCGTGGGGTTTCAGGACTGATTTATATGGAAGACGCTTATGGGAATGGGCTCATGATAATAATCCACTTTGTTTAAATTCGGGCGTTCCTACATTTGTTAGAGGTATATCTCGATCGGCTATAGATCTGACTTTTTCGAGTCCAGCTTTAAGCATATCTTCGTGGACCACCGTAGACTCAGCTACAAGCAGTGACCACATTCCAATCACTTTCGAGATTAATCTTCCGGTGACCTCTTTAGAACGGAGAATTGGCACATTTGTAAATTATTCTAAATTTCAGAAAGAATTAAGGGCCTCCTTGGTTTCGCGTGAAGGCTTGCACGAAGATGCTAGGGCTATGAGCCTTAGCGCTGTCTTAAAGCGCACATTAAAGAACTCCACTTTTTCATTAACATCAGCAACTGGCAGATCGTTTAGCCCATGGTGGAACGATGAATGTGCGAGGGCGTATAGAAAGCGAAAAGCTGCGTGGAAAAAGCTGCTTGCCAATCAACGCCCCACAAATTGGAGAGATTACACATTTGTGGCGGCCGCCTTTAAACGTACAATAAATAAAGCTAAAGATGATTACGATATTGGCAGGTTCAACTATCTTTCTCAACCTCAAAATAAAAAAGCTCTTTTTTTAGATTTTTACGTTCAAGAAAGATGATACCCCCGTCGCCAAATATTGATTCTGTAGTTTTTTCGCCACGCGAGTTGTCAGATATATTAGATAATATGGCAAAAGGGCTGGCAGACAGATTTATGTCGACTATGCCGCAACACAACCTAACCCTACACGCGTTGAGAACTTCAGTGAAGTTACTTTAGAAGAACTCGCAAACGTCATTCAGAGTTTGCCTTCTTCAGCGCCCGGACCGGATGGAGTAACTTCAGCAATGATAAAAGTAGTTTATGAGATATCACCGAGCGAAATTCTAAATTTGCTAAATTACTCTTTGAAACATGCCTGGTTGCCTGCGGAATGGAGGCTTGCTAAAGTGATTCCGCTACCTAAAAAAGAGGGGTTAGGATTTGTTCTTGACATCATAACACCGATTTCTCTGACTTCTAACGTCGCGAAGCTCATAGAAAGGATTTTGAATATTCGAATAGCAAAATATATTGATTATAACTCAATTCTTAGTCCTTGCCAAATTGGCTTTAGGTCTGGGTGCTCGATATGGTGTGCGCACGTTGATTTAGAGAGTCGCATACAGCTGGCTCGTCAGCGAAGGCAATATTCGGCGGAAGGCAATATTCGGCGTTAGTAACTCTTGATTTGTCTAAAGCATATGACAAAGTTGAGCATGCAATTTTACTAAAACAGATGGAGCATTATGTACTCCCACATTACATAACAAGTTGGGTTTCAGAATTTTTGAGAGAAAGAGAATTCTATTGCTTTCATCGTGGCTGTTCATCCCGAAAATATAAGCAGAAACGTGGTGTACCTCAAGGATCTGTCCTATCTCCGGTGTTGTTCAATATATTCATGAGCTCCATTCCTCTCCAGCAGGATGTGCAAGTATATGTATACGCGGATGACACTGCTTTTTTCGCGGCCGATAATGACTTACACGCACTATATCAGACACTACAGAGGTATCTGAATTCCCTAGATATATGGCTTCAGCGTATACACATGTCGCTGAATGTTGATAAAAGTGCGCTTCTTGTTTTCCCTGTTAATGGGCCAGTGAACATCTCGCTGGTATATCGTCAACAGTTTATTCCACAGGTAGTTTCTTTGAAATACTTGGGCATCATATATAATGGGAAACTTAATTGGAAACCTCACATTGAACATGTCACGGTTAAAGCAACACGTGCAGTGGGATGGTTACGCAAACTTGGAAACTGTAGAATGGGACTGCGAAGACATACTATGATAATGATTTACAAAATGTATGTGCGGCCCATCATGGAATTCGGGTGCGTATTATTCTCTGGAAGCGCAGCTTATAAAATTAGGCCTTTAATACTATTAGAGAGGGAAGCATTGCGTTTGTGCCTTGGCCTTCCAAAGTACGTAGCTAATAATGTTTTGTACATGGAAGCACGTTTGCCATGCTTGCGAAGTAGGTTCAAACTTCTTGCGGTTCAAACATTTTTAAAGATATACAATTATCATCAGAGACGATCAATGTATGCTTTCATTAATGAACCCAACTCCTTTTTTGGAGTACAGTGGTCGAGGCTCCATACTCCTCAGATTGTACTCGTACAAGCAGAGCCTCTAGAGGTACAAATCAGACATAGTGCAGCAGTTATAAATGACCGATTACGCCCACATATTGAGTTTGATGACATTTTCCCTCCAATTGCCAAACAACTGTCTTTTCGATATTTGAACGACCAATTAGAGGATTACCTTGCTCACCTAGACACCACTAATATTATAGCAACAGACGCATCGGTATTAAAGGAAAAGGATGGAGTGGGAATTTTCTCCCCTTCTCTTGCCTGGTCCTTCTCATTCAGGCTTCCAGATTACACTCCCGTTTTTATGGCTGAGTTGTTGGCTATTGTGTTAGCGCTTCGTAAACTTCCCGCACATGATTCGGTAGCAGTCATAATTACAGATTCACGTTTAGCATGCTCAGCTCTCCACGCGGCAACAAATTCAGATCTCCTCAACATGTTTCATTCTCTAATACCTGCCAATTTGCAAACTACTCGTCTGCTATGGGTACCAGGCCACTGCGGATTATACCTAAATGAAATGGCAGACTCGTTAGCCGCATCATCTTTAAATGGTCCCATAATACCCGTCTTACCTGACACAGCTTACGTGACAGCACTCCGGTATAGAAACGCTTGTTTACAAAGTGAACTCGAGTCCTATCTAAGCAGGCTAAAAGACTTCGAACATTTGAAATTTTGCTGGAATAAACAGTGGTGTGCATCCCGGCAATTAGAGGTTTCTTTCACCAGCCTACGCTGTCGAGTTCCGCACCTGAACCTTTACTTGCACAGAGCCAGTCTGCGGATGTCCCCACTATGTCTGTTTTGCAATGAAATCGAATCGATTGACCACTTCTTTTTAGATTGTCGCCGATACTATCTTCAGAGAAAATTGTTCCTCGAAACTCCACTTCGAAAGATGGGGTTAGAAATGAAAATTCCTGCAATTTTATCATTTGGGGCCACTATATTCGGGTGCTGTCACCGGGATGTTTGCTCCGCTCTCTTCGACTTCTTAAATGAAACAAAAAGAATTCCTTGCTAATTCTATTTGTACTTCCAATCCCGTTTTGTGCCAAAATCACTCCTCGTTGCCCTCGTATCGAAAAGTTTCATGACTCTTGCATCCCTTCCATTCCATCTGTTAGTCTGACTACTGGACCGTTCAGTTTTGTTTTGTCTTTCTTTCCTTCTTTCTTTCTGTAGTTCTCTTCCTGTTTCTTTTTGCTTGTCCTTATTCTTATTGGCTCAGTCCCTCTTGAAACAACACTAGATTTACTGACTACTGCCGCCCGATTCTTGGCCTATCCCTCTCAGTGGGTGAGCGCCATAAAAGAGGCCCATCATCATCATCATCATAAAGACAGAACAGTGGATGAGAGTACCCGCGTGTCATGGTGCTGGCATGCCTGGAAGCTATCCACGTCAACGAAAGCATCTCCTGGCTTGTACGCGGCACGAATAGCCGGGTCTGCTTGGAAGGAGTTATGTGTACTTGAATGAAGAAGTCTGAGCAGTCTAATTAATGGAATAAACAATTTCAGCCCAGAAAAATGGTTTAATGAAATGGTTCTTCTTGACCTTCAGAAATTTTCCATTTTGCTAAAGATTATTTGGAAAGCGCTCTTTGCTTATTGCATTTTTATCCTTTCTTCTTTTATTTTCTTTTGCTTGGGGGGTGGGGGGAATCTAAGCTACGCATCGAGTTCTTACGGCATTTTTGCTGAGGTAAAGGTGGAAAATATCTGTCTGTGCCACGATACCGCGGCGCATCAAAGAACCCCACGCGTACAAAACTGACCCCTAGTCATTCATTATTGTGTTCCTCACAGCTAATATGCAGCGTTCAGACATAAATGAGCAGGCACATTATCATGCCAAAATTGAAAAGCCGTACGCGATCACAAATGTCAGAATAATCAGACGTGCATGCTTCGATGAGCCTTCCGTAAGGGTCTAATTCGACGGTGTGTAACTCCTAGTGGAACAAAATTATGCAATATGTTTGTGGTGATTGTGAAAGCCAATGTGAAGGAGAATAAGTGTACAAAGTTTAAGAAATATCAAAAATGGCCTTCTTTTTAATTGTCGTCAGAAATTTTCATTGTTCGGTGTTTTTTTTGTTTTTTTTTTTGGAGTTAGCCCGGCCGTATCCCTCTATTGAAAAATCATATAAATATAATATTTTTCAGGTTGACAAACTAGTATGCTTAGAACGCAATGTGGGATTTTCGCCACTCTGCCACAAGCCTTTTTTGAGATATTGGCCCTCAAAGTGGACAGAAAAAATGCTTCCTGGGCTGATTTTTGAGGATCTTTATAAAAATGTCTACGCTCCCCATAAAAAGCAAAAATAACTGAACGCAAGCAAAAGCATGCGTATAATTACTGAAATAAATTTCTGCCTCATAACCTTAGTATAGCTTGTGTAATTAATAACCAAATTTGGCCAAAACAGAAGAGCAGGTAAGCGCGGCACTCCACCTCTTCGTCATTATTGACTCCCGGCGCTTCGGAAAAATTTTTGCTAGCAAAACCAACTGCGGATCTCTTCTTTCCATCATCGGGCAGCAATATATAAAATTTTGAAATAAATTTAAGAGAGTGACCAGCCATGCGTTGTTCGATCTTACGTGGAATTACCCTACTAGGAAAAACAGCCGAAAATATTCATGCGAATAAAAGGAAAGCGAATTCGTAGAAGAAACTTCGTTCGACAAAACCACCTGCGTAGCGCCAGGTATAGATATAATTGTATATGAGGATAAATATTAGGGTAGCAATTAACCAGTTCATTATTGAAATACACATGAAACACATGACCAAATATGATTTCCTAGGACCAATGAAGAAGTGAGCGCGATGTATGAATGACTCTTCTTCATCTCTGGACATCATCATGACCCGTATTTCTTCCTCATCTGTACATATATCATCATCACCTGGACGATCCGATCTTCGTCTTCGCCGCTCGTGATCGCCCAGATCGCTGGGTCACGATGGCGGTTGTGGATGGCCACGAGGGATGACGAAATCTGCGCGACGGCGGCATTGTCTTCAGCAGGCATTGCAGGAAGTGTGGCGACCCGAACGGAGCTCCAGTGAGAGAGGTCTTGGGGTCGTGCGTTCTCCCCGGCGACCGTGGCAAGGCCTTCCTCTTCTTACCGAAGTGTTCCACCAACGCCGTCCACAAGATCACCTCGAGACCATCCGCAGACCAACGCCTTGACAGAGCGTTTTCATCGTGCTCTATCAGACATGATTGCCATGTATACATCCGCCCCAACCACACCAACTGGGACGCAATCCTGCCGTTCGTCACATTCGCTTACAATACGGCTGTACAACGTACCACCGGCTTTTCTACATTTTTCCTCGTGTATGGCCGCTCGCCAAGTTTACCACTAGACGTGTTGCTACTTACAGCAGCTCCTGCACTCTCAGGGACGCCTCTTTCCGAACAGTTTTTGTCCCGTCTCGCGGATTGCCGTCATCGGACTCGCATCAACACCAGCATCTCTCAGGAAGTTCGAAAAGGGCGCCACGATTCGACACACCGCCCTGTGTCTTTTTCCCCTGGAGATGACGTTCTTCTATGGACACCTCTGCGCGTTCCCGGCTTGTGCGAAAAATTCGCCAGTCATTTTATTGGACCCTACATGGTCATTGAAAAGACATCCCCTGTTAACTACCGCGTATCGCCACTCTGAATCCCGTCCGACCTCCGTTGCCGTGGTACCGAGATTGTTCATGTCGCTCGATTGAAACCGTACACGCGCCGGGTTTCATGATAATGCGCGGCCGGGCGGCCGCTTCCACTGCGGGAGGGCATTAGTGTGAGCGCAATCTATGAATGACTCTTCTTCATCTCTGGACACAATCATCACTTGTACGTCTTCCTCATCTGTACATATCATCATCACCTGGACGATCCGATCTTCGTCTTCGCAACTCGTGATCGGCCAGATTAAACGATATATATATATATATATATATATATATATATATATATATATATATATATATATATATATATATATATATATATATATATAAAGAACTTTGAACTAAACTGCAATGTTCACAGATAAAAACTTTATTCCTAACGTTCCGGCTGGAGGACCAGCCTTCCTCGGAGGTTTAAGTCGAATGAGCACAACGGCCATCTGAATACAAGTGCAAAGGCAGAGTTACAAGTGAAAGGAAGAGGCAAACCAACAAACAAATATATAAATAAACACATAAGCAAACAACTGTCAGCGTGGTTGGCTCAAAGGGAAGGAGACAGACGAGATGAGGAGAGGGCAGAAACGATCTAGATAAGGAAGACCCCGGTGGTGCAACGGCTGGTTCTTTAATCGTTGCCACGTGTGAACTATCGAGCCACGTGAACGGGATAAGTGTAAGGTAGGAATGAGGAACAAGCTGGGTGCAGGCTTTGTGCGAGGAATGCGAAGGAACGAAAAAAAGGAAAAGGTGAAAAAGGAGAGAAAAAAAAGGAGCAAGTGGGCCACCCGGTATAATGAGCCTGCAGCAAGAGTCGAGTGCACAAAGCGCGGCGGCATGCTTGAACAGGGGCACGGAACAGGGGCGACGCGCTCCAGCTGCATGTAGTTTCTGGCCTTCTTGAACAAGGTCGGGCGCAACACAAACGAGGGGGAAAAAAAAAGGGGGGGGGGGGGTAAGAAATATTGGAGGAAGTACGCGTTGAACACATTGGGAGTGATATTTTTCTTTATGTACTGTCGACACTAGTTTAGCTGTAGCCAAATAATAAATATCGTTTTTTGACTGTTACGATTTGTCGCGTAGGAAAGTGAGCCGCCCTGGGCTCTCGTTAATTCCATGCGAGAACGATCTGAATTTATTTATAAAGAAGGATTCGCGCTGTTCGCGCTCTCGTGTGTGCTGAAAGCCGGATTGTAGAAGCACAACACTGATGCGCTCAAAAGAGGAACCGGGCAAGTTTATGTGTTCGGAAAAGGGCAAATTTGGGAAGCCGGTAACATGTGCCCTGTGATTGTTGAAACGGAGGCGGAACGCTGTTTCTGTTTGGCCAATATATTCCTTTTTGCAAACTTCACATCGGATTTTTGTATATGACGTTGCTCGAATCACAATTAAGATCATCCTTAATATCATAAATAAAGTCAGAATGAGAGGCTTCGGCCGTACTTGTGGTCACCATGTGTGGGCGCACTTTGCATCGAGGTTTCCCGCATGGTCTGCACCCTTTGTGGCGCTCAGACCTCTGTGTTTTTGCCCTAACGAGTAGGTCGCTTAGGTTTTTATTTCTGGTTTTTATTTCAAAGTGTGCCTCGTAATTTATGTGGTGGTTATGGAGGTAATGTGTGATCATTTAACGTAGCGCGTTTGCATTTGGAGTTCATATAGTGGCAATTAAGGATCTATTGCTCTCGTTCCAACTTCTGAGCCCTCGACCTGTTCACCGCGCCTCTAAGTTTGTTTTCCGGCACTGCCCATAGAACTGAACTCATTTAACACGTTTATACGTGACGCACTGTACTCATTAGAGCAACGACGCGCACAAGTGCGTTCATCTTTCGGAGAGGCCTGCTACGCATGAACACGTACCTGCCTTCTTCAACTTCAGGCTCGTTGAAAAGGCTCTTTATACTTTAAAAAATCTGTTGCGGGTCTCCGACCAAGTGCGATGTTTCAACGCACAGCGCAAATATTTCCGTTGTTTCGCCGCGCATTTCCTTTGGCCGATTGATATCAGATATTCGGCAGCAGGAGCCCTTTCGCCTTCGACGAGGCATCGTGGTTCGACCCCGCAGTCAAGAAACTTCAGCACAGCGCTACGCGAAAGCGCGGCAGTGACACTGGATGTAGACGCTATCTTTGTTTATCTGAGCAATGTTGCCAGATGAACCACCTTTTCTGGAGTTGCGAATAGTAGTGAAAAGAGACAGACAGGACATCCCGAGGAGCCTCTACAACAGTGGGGAATACGAAATGAGGTGCGAGGGAGTTCTCTAGAAAGCCATCTGCGCGAGCTGTCACAGGCAATGAAAATGGAAAATTGTACCCGGTTTTGTGCGCATGATAGTGGACCATTCCAGCAAGCCAAGCGTTACCAAGTGCGCGGAGTATAATCAACCCCTATATATAGCCTTCATAGATTACGAGAAGGCATTCGACTCGGTCGATACCTCAGCAGTCATGCAGGCATTGCGGAATCAGGGCGTAGACGAGCACTACGTAAGACTACTGGAAGACATCTACAACGGCTCCACAGCCACCATAATCCTCCATAAGGAGAGCAGCAAGATACTTATAAGGAAGGGCGTAAGACAAGGTGACACAATCTCCCCAATGTTATTCACAGCATGTTTACAAGAAGTATTTAGAACGCTGGATTGGGAACAGGTGGGTGTAAGGGTTATTGTGGAATACCTGAGCAAGCTCCGATTTGCTGATGACATTGCCTTGCTAAGTAACTCGGGAGATGAATTACAAAGCATGATTACTGAACTAAACAGGCAGAGCACTATAACAGTGGGCCCGAAAATTGATAAGCAGAAAACTAAAGTAAAGTTCAATAGCCTTGGGCGAGCAGAGCAATTTCACATAGCTCGCGAGGTATTGGCAGTAGTAAGTGAATATGTCTACTTAGGCCAGGTAGTGACCCCTAATCCGAATCATGACGCTGAGTTAATTAGGAGGATTAGAATGGGGTGGAGTGCATTCAGCAAGCATTGTCAGGTAATCAATGGTAGCTTACCATTGTCTCTGAAGAGGAAAGTGTGTAACAGCTGCATCTTACCGGTACTCACCTACGCGGCAGAAACTTGGAGGCTAAGAGGGTTTAGCTTAAATTGAGGACGACGCAGCTAGCTATATGGAACGGAGAATGGTAGGTGTAAGCTTAAGGGACAAGAAGAGAGCGGAGTGGGCTAGGGAACAAACGCGTGTTAGGGACATAATAATAGAAATTAAGAAGAATAAATGGGCGTGGGCGGGCCATGTAATACGAAGACAAGATAACCGTTGCTCATTAAGGATAACAGAGTGGATTCCTAGAGGAGGCAAGCGCGGCAGAAAGTTAGGTGGGCAGATGAGATCAGAAAGTTTGCTGGGATAAATTGGGCCCAGTTAGCACAGGACAAGGATAATTGGAGATCCATGGGAGAGGCCTTCGCCCTGCAGTGGGCGTATACAGGCTGATGATGATGATGACCAAGTGCTTCAAGTACCAGCGACGAGGTTAGAGAAGCGGCTTCCCAAGAGAGCAACATGTCTGTAAAAACTTTGTTGGAGAGGCTAGGCGGAATGCGCATGCTGCAGGAAAAGTTCAGTCAGCGGACTGTGATGTATGCTGATATGTTTGCTTTCCTCCACTAGCTGGCAGAAAAGGAACACTTTCGATGGAAGGCCAGGTGGCTAGATAGTTACCAAACTCAAGGATGTGTGATCCATGGGAGGCGCACTATGGGGGCACCATCCAAGGCCAGCAAGCGTAAGAGCGAAACACATAGAAGAACACCTGTCATTTGTGGGAACTCGCAAGTCTACAGAGGGGAATATTGACTGTTCGCGTTTGCAATGTCAAGCAACAAGATGGGTTTGTGACGACGATGGTCATTCAGAGCCTGCATATCCGCTCGAAATACAGGAGTGACAACTTATCGCGAACGAAAGTGTGTTCAATTTCTCGCTTTCTCCGCGTGAAAAGACGACGACGTACTTGGGGACAAGCGGCCAATCCCCCAGGGTGGGTATGTGCCAGACGTGAAGGAAACAACAACAACAACAAGCGAGCATGTGGGCGCGTTAGACCAGCAGAACGATGAGCATCAGAACTTTCTGGGCGCGGGTGGACGGTCAGCCTGAACTTCAAATCATAGTCGGCATTTCTGTTTGCCACATATGTTCCACATACACTTCAAGAGGGCAGAAGTGTGCGCGTTTATGTCTCTGTGTGTGTGTGCTGTATGAGTGTCCTATCCTAAGTGTGCAAAGTGTTACCTGTGTACAACGTATCTTTGAGACTAGCGGTCATTTACCTATGAAAGGCTTGATAGTTTATTTTCTGTTTCCCCATCCCATAAGCCTTTAGGTCCATTACAGGGACCCCTGGGGATAAGTTGCCTCCTTTTTCATGTAGAGATGTTGATGGCTTATTGGCCAACTAATTACCATGAATATCGTCGTGCCCTGTCACCCAGAACAGCACCACTTGTTGTTTGGACACATACGCTGTGCACAGAATTGTATAAAGAGATATAATTACAGGATCTCTCTACCTCTTCGAAGTTCTCAAAGCCTTCACGACATGTAAAGAGTATGTGTAGATAACCGCCCTTAGTATATTTGAATATTTGATTAGCCGCTGCTGGTATCGCATAAGCCTCTGTCACAAAAACAATTGTGTTAGGGTGCAGAACGCAAGCCTAGGAAAACACGGACAAACGGCCGCGTACACCACACCAACGTGAGTCTTCCCAGCAACCATAAATAATTCGCAAAAAGAGTATTTGCGTAGTAGTTCTGTAAAGTGCACACGGATATGTTCGACCGGTTTTGTAACATCTAGGAAATACACATCAGAGTCAATGGGCTGCCACTGCAATGGAGAGAGCTACACAGGAGGAAGCATGGCATCGTGTTCGCAGATTGACACAACCATTTCTTCAGAAATCCCTCTTACTTACATGGAGTAGGGCTCCGTCAATGCAGTAGGGTTGTCATATTTAAGCACAGGACACATCATTTGTAGTTGTATACGAGTATGTCGGATGCGTGTTAACTTTCCTTTAAAGTACACGACGTATACGTGCGCTCTTTGCAAGTGGAGTGACGACTTGTTGGACTCCACGTAGAGGCTTTGCGGGGATTGTTCTGAATGCACCCGTAGAAATGCGGATGATGGACAGGGTCCAACGTCTTCAAGGTGCCTGGCGTCGCAAAGTGATGTACAATGAAGTACTCTCGCGGAGCGGTCGAGAATGTCTCGCCGCTCCCACTTGGGGTAAGGTGTGCGGCGCTCTGCGGATATCTACGCGCAGCCTTCCTCCACCCCGTCATCAACCAGCTCAGCGTAGCACGACTACAAGCTGTACTGCGCTTCCGATAAGATCCAGCGCCACCGCAGCGTCACCCGAGGTATGCCTCACCGACGGTGGCTACAAAAGCCCGGAGTGGACGATCCTTTTTTCCCTCTGGCTCTGCACGTGGGCGTATGCTCGCGCCCTCTGTCATTGCTGATAAAATAAAGCGTTGTTAATTTTCCATGTTGGGTTCGTCCTTCTGCGGACACGACATCCCACATATTGAGTGTATCTGACGCGCCGGTCATCCGCTCTTGCACGCGGGAAGTCTCATCTCGAAAAGCGAGACTTTCGTGCCCACCGACACGAAGTTCGACGGGACCGCCTTGATGCCCTCGCTGTGGTGGATTTTCTCAGAACTAGCGGGGGCCGTGGGCGAGGACATCGTGCAGGCAGCGTCATCTGCACTCACCACGGCGGCTGGTCCCGCGCTGTCGCTTTTTGCTAACACAGGGTGACGCCGAAAGTCATTGTGGTGCTGTCGCTTCTCGCACCACTTCAGCGTGTGATGGATTCTTCCCAAATAAAATTCTACAAGTTGCTGTGCCTCTCTGAATGTTAAGTTTTCTTTGACCTTAATGCTAATAATTTCTTTTTCTTTTTAACACGAAAGTGTTTGATGACGAGGTGCGCCAATAATTACTGACGTACCTCCGTAACGGAACTGCATGTATGAAAACAATGAACACACTTTTAAAATGAAAAATTACCACCCCCTCGGACTCGAACCCACATTCAGCCGAGAGAGAGAAATAACATTTATTTACACATCCGGCGTGTGGGAAGTCCCCGGCCTCGCAGGGCGCGGATGTTCCCTCTCTTAATACTACGGCTATTAGAGTCCGATAATCTCAGAGCCTAGACCTCGAGGATGTTGTGCTCCAACTAGGCGACAGGTACTCGGGTGCCTCCGCGTCCGTTAGACGGGTCGTCGGCTCCTTTTCTCCGTCGCTTCGCCAAAGCCTCCTCAAGCCGCTGGATGGCCCTTCGTTGCGTCTGCCGAGATAAAAAGATAGGAGCTTCCAGCTTCGTGTATACACCGCCGTGACATTGCAGGTATAGGGAACACAAGGGCCTTAGATCTCCGCTACGGCGGTTTCCAATTTCCATGTAACTGATCTCCGGTCAAAGCAAAGGTGCTTAGGAAGCAAAATCACCTTCAAATTAAAATCACCTCCGCCCCACCTCACTCTTTATTCGAAAGGATGGTACCCCCATTTAGCAATGATGGAGCGAAGAAGATTGTCACGCTAATGCGCGCCGGCAGTACGCGCTTCGGTCGTTTTCAGCGCGTCAGTCGCAGCGAACAAAAGCGGCGTGGCTCCCCGGCGTCGTGCCTTCTTGGGCGGCGACTGGATGAAGCTCCCAAGTGTGGAGAGCGTCATCTGCTACCCACTGCGCTTTTACATGCTTCTGCACCGGTGCGGTGTTGAATGCTTTCATGTATTCTTATCCAAGCATAAAGCTATTATAGTATTATTTAGCTTTGCACTGCAGTCTGCTCTTTCTTAAAATCACTCTGGGCCTGTGTCGTGACTGTGCTATGTCATCGTCTCACCTACGATTCGGCAGACTTATTCAGTTCTGCTGCTATGCATTTCAGGTATACGGCGACGCCGGACTTAGCGTCCTTCCGAATAAACATCAACGTGCAAATGCAGTGCTGCAGCGATAGCGTCAATGCATAGCGTCTCGCGGTACGTGATTGTGAGCATGACGGAAAGCATCTGTCGCTTGGACAATACCGTCTCTTTTTTTTTTTCATGTGCATAAAAAAGTAAACCTTTTTCTTTTGACGGTCACGCAAGTAATCACGCGAGGAAAGCTGTGCGTTTGAGTATCGAAACGTTTAATTAGTATAGGCGTCTGTCAAAAATCGTGATAGCACTCAAGTGACGTATTCAGTCACGTAGCTTGCACTAAATGAGCCAGTTAACTGCCTTGGGTTTCATGGATCATGAATGTCTTGCATGTCAGGTATGCGTGTATGTGATGCAGGTATGAGGATGAAGATGCGGTCACTGACCAAGTCAAGGTGAAAAACAGAGAAGTTGCAGGTATGCGTGTTCGTGAAGCATTTCTTAACACTGCCCTATGTTGTTCAGGACAGGACTACGCATTCAGGATGATCATCGTCTTGGTGCCCTTCCTGCGCTTTATATATATATATATAATCAGAAGGTCACAGTGACAAACATATTATGCAGGATTTATTCTGACGTTTCGGCTGGAGACCAGCCTTTTTCAAAGGTGAAAGTGTTTCATGGGCGCATGGTTTTTAAGTACACTTCACGAACATGCATAATAGGGGAGGGGGTTGTGTCTAAGTAGGCCAAGTATCCGAGTAGCTGCTGTACAAATGTTTTCGATGTGGGACGACAATGTAAGTTTGTTGGTGATTGTCAATCCCAAATGTTTGTATTCCGTGGCCTCTGCGACGATCTGGTTACCAGCTTTATACGTGTGTAAAAATGGTTGTCTTTCATTGGTTACACGCAGCAGCACAGTTTTCTCAGAATTCAGAGACATTGACCATGTTGTGCACCATTCGTCGATTTTCGCTAGACTACGGTTTAATGAACTGTGGTCGTTATGGCAAGTTACCTTTTTGAAAATCAAACAATCATCGGCAAACAGCCTAATATCAACATCAGGGCACACAGCAGTGGTAATATCGTTCACAAACATGAGAAAGAGAATAGGACCCAAAGCGCTTCCCTGAGGCACGCCAGACGTAACTGGCAAGCGCTCGGACGAGTTCCCATCCACATCAACAAACTTGAGTTGCCCCGCCACAGTGGTCTAGTGGCTATGGTACTCGGCTGCTGACCCGAGGGTCGCGGGATAGAATCCCGGCCGCGGCGGCTGCATTTCGATGGGGGCGAAATGCCAGAGGCCCGTGTGCTGTGCGATGTCAGTGCACGTTAAAGAACCCCAGGTGGTCAAAATTTCCGGAGACCTCCACTACGGCGTCTCTCATAATCAGAGCTGGTTTTGGGACGTTAAACCCCACAAATCAATCAATCAACAAACTGAGTTCAGTTGTACAAGTATTTTTTATCCAATTAATAATAAAAGATGGTAGGCCAAACCTGTGAAGTTTGTTTAGAAGTTTACTATGGGATACTGGATCGAAAGCTCTGCTGAAATCCAAAAAAATTAAGTCAATCTGACCGGCCAAATCGAGGGTTAAAGCGACCTTATGAAGAGTGGTAGTAAGCTGGGTGATTATGGAAAGGTTTTTCCGAAATCCATGTTGGTGATTAGATAGCAATTTATTACGCTCAAGAAATTCGGTTATAAAATGTGCGAGTACGTGTTCAAGTATTTTGCAGCAGGATGACGTCAGGGATATCGGGCGATAGTTTTCTTCTTGTGAACTGCCACTGCCCGAGTGACACGCCAATCATCTGGGATGACAGCTAGCTTTAAGCAGGAACGAAAAATCGCAGCGAGAATGTATGACACAGGCTCGGCGTACCAGCGCAAAAAGAAAAAAGCATTGGGAATGTTATCTGTACCGCCTGGGAAGATCTTTCTTTAAGGTTTAGCAAGAGAGAAAAGACACCTTCAACTGATATAAATTTATCAGATTTTGATGGCTCAAATGACTGGTCGCCGCTTACGGCAGGAGGTGAATACAGAATGGAAGTATTCATTCAATATGTTGACTATGTCGCTCGGCTCAGTGATAAGCGCATCCGCATTTTTTATCTTGTATATTTCTTTAGTTTTCGAGCTGAGGAAACGCCAGAATTTCTGAGGATTAGGCAAAGTACTCCCAAAATATTTGTTTTTCGCACAAGTCAGCGCGTGGCGCAACTCTTCTCGTAGTTCACGCAAGGACTCGTTATTGGGGACCCGTCTTTTCTTTGTTAGTTTAGTCCTGCACGTTAAATGTATAATGTCTCTCTCAACGCAAGGGCTGCGGCGATCTGACTTAATATGCCTCGTAGGAACAAAATTTTCAATGCATTTTTGAGCAGTTGCTTTAAACTTATTCCACAAAGTAATGGCACTTTGTGGAATAAAGAAATCTACAAGCACAACCTGGCATGCAGCATGCGCCAACCCTCATCAAGCAGACTTACACAGTGCGCGGAACAAAAGCAGAAGCCAGTCATACGTTCGTGAAAGCTCAATAAGAACAGCGGAGCGCTGCCGTGTAGCAACCCAGTGGATCGAGGACAAGTGAGGGTCCCCTGGGCGCAGCCCGACACTTGTGCTTCTTTCATTGCATCTCTTTCTCGGCGCGTATCTCTTTCGCTCCCTCATTTCGTTTCTCTCGTCCACAGCAAGTTGTGCTGCAACCGCCGGTGGAACGCAACCATATGATCCCACAAATGCAGGTTGTGTAAGCGCAGGTGCACAGCCCAGTGGTTATGACGTTCGGATAGTGGCTATCTGCTTTCGAATCCCGTCTCGCCAGTAAAGCTTATTTTGTTTCGTTTATTTCTTCACATTCGAAACTACCGCTCTCATACCACTGCAATATTTGCAAGAAAAAGCCAGCATACCAAGAGGGGGACGATGAGAAGATGCCAGATCATGCGGCAACATTTATATCGACCACAGGGGACAGTAGTTAAGGGAACGAATAAAACAACACACCTACAACTTACCGGGTCCGGCACAGGCAGCTGCCTAGCCTTACATATAAAAGAATGTGATTGTTGCGAGCCTTTTCTTCGTCAGGCCAGTATTCTAGTCATACGGGAGCCGAAAATTACGCGCGAACTGCTTCAGGCCTACCATATTGAAAAGAACGGAAATTCATGTGTTAACCAACTTTCCTTGCTTATTATACAAAAGGAAAGCGGATATGACTATCAGGTGGTTTATACTACTCTTGGTACGTTCTGTGGGCTTGTGCAAAATAAGCGTATGTGTGATGTGCGGGGCAGTGAAGTGCGCGATTCTTAAAAAGTGCGTCCTGGAAAATGCGCGGTTTAAAAAGTGTGCGCATTTTCTAGGACGCACTATCTATCTATCTATCTATCTATCTATCTATCTATCTATCTATCTATCTATCTATCTATCTAGCCGCCTACGACTTTGCGCTCTCCTGGCCGTTTCGTTAATGGGATGTCTACGAAAATTGGTATGACGCAACATGACTGTATGACCCACATAAATGACAGGTCATAACGTGAAAATGATAACATGCATTTCATGAGCGACATGATTTACATGCCACGATTTAGGTGCTGTCCTGACCGTTTCAGTTAATTGGATGTACACGAAAATTGGCATGCCACAACATGACTGCATGACGAACATAAATGATACGGTATTGCATGAAAATCATGACATGTATGTCATGAGCAGCATGATTTACATGCTACGCGTTTTGTTAATGGGATGTATACCAAAATAGGTATCCCCCACCTTAACTGCATGACGAACATGTATGACAGGCCATAACATGAAAATCAGGACAGGCATGTCATGAGCGCCATGATTTACATGCCACGCGTTTGGTTAGTGGGATGTGTACCAATATTGCCATGTCACAACATGACTGCATGACGAACGAAAATTACAGGTCATAATATTGACACGTGTGGCTGTTTTGTTTATGTGGAAATCGTTATCACTTCCCAGTGGCACGCGCGCTCATTTTGATTGTTTGCGTGGAGCGCTGTTATCACTTTCTGTTACGCGCAACACAGGGCGCGTTTATCTTCCATGCCACTTCTGGAACCGTATCGACCATTCTTGTAACTTTGGACGCGCACATTTCAGTGACTTCTGGAACTCCAGAGATAAGTGCGATGAAAGCGCTCGGTCAAGCCGTTAGTCTGAGGGTGGTAGCTTGAGGATGTCTTGTGGGTAGTGCCGGAGACTCGTAGAATTTCGTTGAGGACTTGCGAAATGAATGCCCTTCTACGGTCGCTCAGCAGTACACGAGGAGCACCATGACGTAGAATGATGGATTGTAGGACGAAGTTAGCAACCTCTGAAGCAGAGCCACTAAACACTGAAGCTGTCTCAGCGTAGCGCGTCAGGTGGTCGACGGCAGTCACGATCCACCGATTGCCAGAAGCAGTGATCGGAAGGGGCCCGTAGAGGTCAATACCGACAGCCTCGAATGGTGCTGTGGGGCACGGAAGTGGTTGCAATGGGCCAGCTGGAGCAGACGTTGGGAGTTTCCGACGCTGGCAGGCAAAGCAGGAGCCGACGTACCTCGCCACGTTTAATGAAAGGCCAGGCCAATAGAATCGCCTCTGAATTCGGTGATAGGTTTTAGGAACCCAAGATGACCAGCTGTCAGGTCATCGTGAAAGGCGTTGAGGACAGCAAGACGAAGGGATCGTATGAGAACAGGTACCCAGCGCTGCCCGTCAGCATGGTAAACGCGGCGATACAGCACTCCGTCGTCCAGCCTAAAGTGCGCTGAGTTGGCGGCGGAGGCGCGCGTTAGGTGGAGAAAGCCAGATAGAAGTTCTATGAAACGTCGACACTACGGGTCAACCATCTGACGAGATGCGAACGTCTGGTCGTCGTCCGAAGGCACTTGGTGTATGAGGCTAGTGACGACAGGGTCGTTCAAAGAGGTAACGCGCGAAGCGGTTGCCGAAGAGTCGAACGGAGCCGTGGGAAGTGGGCAGCGAGACAGAGCGTCGGCATCTTGGTGTTTCTTGCCGGACTTGTAAATGATGTCGAAATCATACTCTTGCAGCCGCAAAATCCAGCGACCCAGGCGTCCAGTGAAATTCTTCAGTGTGGACAGCCAGCACAAGGGGTGGTGGTCTGTCACTATTGTGAAATGACGGCCGTGCAGATAAGGGCGAAACTTCTGTATAGACCAGACAACGGCGAGACATTCTTGTCCCGTGATGGTATGATTCCTTTCCGAAGCGGTGAGTACGAGGCTGGTGTACGCGACGACTCGTTCGCGCGAAGAGTTGTCGCTTTGCAGTAGGACAGCACCCTTACCGTGGCCGCTAGCATCCGTGTGCAGGAGAGTCGGTGCGGCCTCATCAAAATGGCAAAGCACCGGTTGAGACGTAAGGGCGCCCTTCAGTCGTGTAAATGCCGATTCGCATACTTCAGACCATACAAACTGCACACCACTAGAGAGTAGGCTGTGTAATGGGGCTGCTACGGAGGCGAAATTCCGTATAAAACGGCGGAAATGAGAGGCAAGGCCGAGGAAGCTGCGCATGTCATTGGGTCTTTCAGGGCGCGGAAACTGAAGCACCGCAGCAATCTTGTCAGGATCCGGTCGAATTCCGTTCTTGCTTACGACATGGCCCACGATCTTAATGGCTTTGCTGGGGAAACGGCATTTTATTGTGTTTAGCTGAAGACCTGCGCGGGCGAGGCATGTCAAAACTTCATCTAAGTGTTAGAGATGCTCAGAAAACGTTGATGAAAAAATGACAGTGTCGTCCAAGTAGCAAAGGCAGGGCTTCCATTTTAGTCCACGCAGCACGGTGTCGATCATGCGCTCAAATGTTGCGGGCGCGTTGCATAGCCCGAAAGGCATTACGTTAAACTCATACAGCCCATCAGGTGTTGCGAATGCTGTTTTTTCTTTGTCATCTTCGTGCATAGGGATCTGCCAGTATCCAGAGCGGAAGTCGAGGCTCGAAAAGTATTCCGCGCCTTGGAGGGAATCAAGGGCGTCATCAATGCGCGGCATGGGATATACGTCCTTTCGAATGATCTTATTGAGCGCCCGATAATCGACGCAAAAGCGCGCACGGAACCGTCCCTCTTGCGGACCAAAACAACAGGAGACGACCACGAACTAGACGAGGGACGAATTATCTTGCGTTCTAACATGTCACCGACATTGTCCTGATTTTCCGCTCGGCTAGAGAGACACGTTACGGGCGGCGCCGCACGATACATGTGTCGCCTGTTATAATGCGGTGTTCGGCGACGGTAGTTTGGGCCAGGGTTGAGGAGTAGACGTCGAAAGAATTAGCGTGCTTTTTAAACAAATCAAGCAACTGTTGCGTCTGTGCAGCTGTCAATTCAGTGCTGATGATCGCTTTAAGGGCGGTGGCAGAAGATGATTCCTCAGGAGAAGGGTCCCCAGGAGAGACTGGTCGAAGCGGCAAGGCGTATACAGGCTCCATATCGGCAACGAGCCCTACTGTTGTGTCTTGCGTAAGTAAAATTTTCTCTGTGGTTTCGTTGGTAACAGTGACTAGGGCAGATCCACGGTGGAACCGAACAACACCTGGCGAAAATGTTATGCCTTTACTAATGCTGTGGGAGGACGGGAATACCAAGACATCGCCATGGTCGATGTCGATGGATTTGAGGCCAACAATGTGGTGTCCTCCGGGGGTTAGTACCGTATCCTGGGCAGCGATCAGGCGAAAGGGCTTGTGGAGTTCTTCACCAAGCATGTAGTCGGTTTTACTGAGGTGCACCACACGCTGCCCACAACAAATGGCGGCAGACACAGAGGATAGAAAATCCCATACCAGAATTAGTTGGTGCACTCGGATAGCACAGACAATTCTATATGATGAACGATGTCGTTGATGAGTACGCCCGCTGTGCACATAGCCGAAGGCCCAATAGGGCTCCCTTGGGCCGCAACCAACATGGGACCACTGTAAGGCGTCACAACTTTCTTAAGACGGGAGCACAAATTAGCTTGAATGACAGAAAATGCCGCGCCAGTGTCCACCAAAGCATCGACGTGTACCCCTTCTACAAATACAGAGAACATTTTGGCCGGGCGCATCGGCGGAATTTTAGTACAGTTCGCGCATGCAGTTCTTCCTCCGAAAACTGCATCGACTAGTTTTCCGAAGTGACGTTAGAAGTGAGTGTGGCCGGCCGAAGTGGCGACGAGGACCGGCGGAAGGGCGACGATGATCGACGTCTGGCTGAACGCTAACTAGTGCCTGGTGTTTCAATAGAAGCGGGTGGCAATGGAGAGCGACGCGGAGGTGAATGGTAACGCCGGCCTTGGTAATAAGGCCCGTTGGCACCAGCAGGAAAATCACGCTCACCAGTATCGTAGACACGACGTTTGTCCTGCTGGCGTTTGCGGCAAAAACGGGATATGTGTCCACGATAGCCGCAATAATAGCATGTAGGCCGAAATGGACGCCACGGCGTGGTGTAAACAGGGTGCGGCGTACTAGGAGATAGCGCGGTCACATGGGCCGATGAACTTTCAGGCGGCATGGACTGAAGGGTGACCGGGGTCGCAGTAGCAACCGGCGAGTAAGTTATGATTGGCAAGGCAGAAGTGGCGTTGCCAAGAGGCTTGGCAGCGATCTGCGTGTACGTTGCTAGTGTATGGTGGACGGGGGTGTGCACATGCGCAGAGCTCATCAAAGACGCCAGTTCTTCGCGGATTACGTCACGCAGTGATGCACCGCAAGACTGAGTGGGAAACGCGGAAGGTGACTGCAATCCCATCGCGTGCAGCTCTTCGCGTATGAGCGTGCGTATAAGTGCCCGCAGATCCTGGTCCACTGCAGGCCGAACTTCGTCAATATCAGGCGGTAGGCGAACAGAGGCGCTGGCAAGTGGTCACGACGTCAGCGACGGTAGTCGGATTCTTGGCGGCGATGGAATTGACGGCGACAGGTCAGATGCCATTTAGGGTGTGGCGCACCCTGTCCGACTCCGACATTGAGGAATTGACACGTCGGCAGAACGCAAGGACATCCTCGATGTACGAGGTATACGACTCACCCAGGTGTTAAAATATAAGACGGTGGCGCAAAATGGGACAAGGACGAAACAGGAAGAAGCGACGTATACAAGCGCACACTACCAACTGATTTATTTTGGAAAAGACACTCAATATATATATATGGCATTACGCACATGCGCAGACGGCCATTTCATCTGCCATTTCATTGTAAATCTTGTGCATGTGTGCCCCTGTTTTCATCTAGGAAAATTTTAAAGCGAAGTAGTGACGCAGTCGCAAGAGAACTGGCTGAGGCCTATTTCATTAAATTGTACGGGAGTGGGTGTGTCAGTGTTCCCGCTATCATCCTGCATAGCAGTGAGTTTGTTTTTTTGCAAGATCGCTTTTGATTTCGCCCGTCTGCGCATGTGCGTAATGCCATATATATATTGAGTGTCTTTTCCAAAATAAATCAGTTGGTAGTGTGCGCTTGTATACGTCGCTTCTTCCTGTTTCGTCCTTGTCCCATTTTGCGCCACCGTCTTATATTTTAACTATGCACCAACTAGCCCAGCAACAAATTTTATTGGACCACCCAGGTGTTGTTTGCGAGCTTCGAGACTCTTCTTGGCCAGAGTCGACCGGACGGCCGGTGTAAGCCTGCCGCCAGCAGGGCGCGTTTCCTTTTCTTTAAAATTTCACTCGGCGACGGGCGACGTCGGTCAATGGGGCGCGTTTCGCGGCATTGGCTTTTCGTTTGTCGTTCCCCGGCCGTATCTGTTATTCATTTTCTTTGCTTTCTTCATAATGTGTCTTCCGCGTCTTCTGGGGACACGGGCACCCCGCTGCGGGGCTGTGAGTAGGGATGCTTGGACAGTGGTCGCGGCGGTGACGCAGGCGGGCCCTTTTGTGCGTGAGCACGCAGCGATAGCGGCACTTCGGTCGTTCTGTAAGCCGCACCTCGGGCGTCATTACGACGACCTGGGGCGGCTACGCTGAATGTGGCGTCGGCATGCAACATGCCGGTGGTGACGGCCCTGGAGACTCGCGAACCGTTAGTTGTTCGCCGTCGGAAATGCCTGTTTTTGGTCACTGGGCTGTGGCCCGCGCGTGCCGCGGGATGGCTTTGGTTCAAGCGTTCCTTCCTCGCTCGCCGTGGTGTAGCATGCGTCTAAGCACAGCGGGGTGCCGATTAAACGGGTCTGAGTAAGAGCCAGTACGGCTCGGCTTGTATGAGATAACCAGAAGCAGGCGCGCGGCCGGTCCAACTTCCCCATGGGAAGGTTTTCTTCAAATAATAACTCTTTCGGGCGAATCTTTTGGGCGCCTGCTCGTTTCCGGTAACAGCGCCCGAGCAGACGCGACACGTGCGCAAGTAACGCGTTTCACGTGCGCCATATCTTTGCCATCGCCCTTCGACCTTGGGTGGCATTGCTTACTTTTATGTATGTGTTGTTTAGTGCTGATGTATGTGTTTTTTTTATTATTGTACAAACATACCCCTCTCACCGTCAACAGACTGGGTGGTGATTTCACCAATTGGCCCGCCCCAATTGAGGAGGCGGGACAAAAGGTGGAATCGCTGCCCAATGCCAGAGCGAAGTTAAGATGATTCGCCGGCTGAGACGTTAAGGCGGAGCGGTTGTGGTAATAAAGATGGCTCCGCCATGGGACGGGGCAGGCTGAACGGGTGGAAAAAGTGCTATGCACTGCCGGCTACGCCGGAGTAGGGTCGCCCTACGTATAGTTCAGCTTCATCTTTATTTTTATGTACCAGTCAACTATCTGTATTCCCTTTTTGTATACTATACTGTAAATACAAGTTTTCATTCCCTTTTGTTTTAAACTGAAGTCTCTGAGCCTCCTCTCCAATTGTTACACGTTTGCCCGCGAGCCTATCGCCGCCATACCAGCGGCAGCCAGCTCCTTCCCAACTCGCCCATACCGTCTCGGACGGTGCGTTTAGGACGCCGAGCGGGGAGCTGGAATCCGGAAGAAGAACCTTCGGACCACGGTCACAACTTTACTGGCGCAGTCGACAGGATAGGCTCGCTAGGCGAAGAGCGAAGAGACGGAGAAATTGAAGGCATCACAGCAAGACGGCTTCAACTGGCAGCACCTCCGGTGACTGCCGCCAGCGCAGCCCTTCGACTGGGGACGCGGCGGAAGCCAGAACATCCCATCGCCATCTACGACGGCGACGAGGCACGGCTGGTTTAAGGCAGACCTCGGAAAGACATCTCCAGCAGCTTGCTCTACCACCCATCAAGGCTCATGGGTGAACCACCGACAGCAGGGACGGAGATCGACCTCGAAATTGAGTGAGTTGCTTCGGCTCATTTTCTCCCGCTCCTGTTGTCGTGTTCGAGCCGAGGGGATGTCATTTGAAATGACAGGAATTAATTCCAGTGCCGTGTGGCCGTATTTGGCGCACGTAGACTATGAGTTAGGGCGAACTCGTGAGCTCACAGAAAAGGAAATGGAGTTGAATTTGATGTTGGCTCAGGAGCGTCGTAGACAGCTGCAACTCATGATAGAGTTGGCAAAATTAAAGCAGGCGAGAGCTCCGCGTGCGGAGCAGGTAGGCAAGGTAATAGAGTGCAGGGCGGACTCGGAGCCCGCTGCGAACTCGTTGGCAGCGGGAAAGGCAGCGGTGTCTGCAGGCGTATTGCGAACAGAGCGGGAATGTGCCGCCTCGTCTGAGCCGGAGAAGCAAATCCAGGGGATGTTGCTCGCGGCACAGGTGGCCGGTCGCGGTGAGGTGCCGTGCTCTGACGTTGTGGCCGGGGATAGTCCCGACACTGAGCCTCAGTGTTCGCAAGGCGTGGAAACCGAGACGCATGCTGCATTAACGGCAACACGGACTGCCGGACTTGATACAGAGTTAGGCTCTGATCTGATAGCGGAGGCGAATGCTCGGGATGATGATCAGGAAGCATCCAAATGGCAGGGGTCGTGCACGAGCTTCGACACGCTCAGCAGTAACGGTTGCGGCAATGAGGTAACGATGATCGCGTCATCGCCGAGTGCAGGGGCAGTTGTTGAAACCAGCCTAGTGAAACGACTGCGCGGCGGAGATTGTGATGCGGACTGCGTGTCAGATGCATATTCTGTGGCTTCCCTGCTAGAGCCCGTTGATACCGTTGGCGCAACGCCGGTGGCTGTTGCATGTGAGCTGCCCGACTCCGCCGGGGAGACGCGGCGCGAATTAGCCCAGATTGGACGTAACGCAGCTACGGCAGTGGAGGCAGGCGCCGACGGGTTTGAGGCTGGGACCTTGTGGTTTGGGCGATCGCAGACACACTGCAGGGAAAACAGCCCCCACACCTTTGAGGCGCACCCGTTACAATTGAACATCTATGGGCGTCAGCCCGCCGAGGAGATTGGAGGCCCTTCGCGCTTTGACACCACAACTGAGCTGACACGTGGAGCGCGGTCGATATTGGTAGCTACTTTGAGCGATCGAACCATCTGCAGTCACAGTTTATGTGTTCTAGCTATTGAAGTGTCCTTTGCGCCGGGAGCTGACCCTACGGGGGCGGCAGGCGTATGCAGGTGGGCGGCCCGTGGCTGCCTGTTTATTTTTAGATTCCTGGTGCATTGTTTTGATCCAGGGGGTGAAGGAATTTAACGCTAATCCTTTTGGCACCCCTAACGTTGCACGTTATTCGGCAACAACAGTGCCAGCTAGGCTGGTTTTATTATCTATAAGGGGTAGCATTGCATACGTTACGGCTCGACCGCGATCGGCAGAGAGCGGTGGGGCTGGAGCAACTTCATTGTGTTGGTGAAGTGCTGAACTATGTGGACACCGTGCGCCACTGAGCAGTGAACATTGAACACTAGGTGTTTCGGTGGTGCTTCTTTTTTTTATGTGTGTTCTTTGGGAACTGTATTATACGCATGATCTTTGATGAGGTTGCCTGCTGGTGTTTTATGATATTATTTCTTTCCTTTTCGATTTTTTTTTTTTTTGTTGTTGTAGCAGTGAGATTATGTGCTTGTCATGCTGTGAGCGGACCAAGGGCTAGTTGCAGTGACGTATATTTTTTGTTACCCTTGTGGATTGTTTTTTTTTTCTAGCTCGCATGAGTGTATCGCACTTGCCAGGGTTGATTGGTGTGCATGACACATTATCAACGGCGGTGGAGCGCAGTGTTTCGCGTGTTAGATTACTTTGCACTGCGAACAATGTTTCTATTTTGTTTATTGTATATCTATTTTTTACATTTGGCCAACGTCATTCTTTGATTGGCTAGACAATGAGTCAGACAATGAGTCTGTCGCTGCGGGAAAAGGAGGTTATCGCAAGCTATGTCCGCGGTTAGCGTAGTTGCGGTTGTGTTTGCCTCCCTCTGGTTTCTGCGCCTTCTAGCGATAATGGCGGCCGGCTTTTTCTTGGTGTTCCCGCTTCGGCAACGCTGTAACCAAGTCGTTGCGAAGTCTTGGGTGGGGGGTGTAAGCCTGCCGCCAGCAGGGCGCGTTTCCTTTTCTTTAAAATTTCACTCGGCGACGGGCGACGTCGGTCAATGGGGCGCGTTTCGCGGCATTGGCTTTTCGTTTGTCGTTCCCCGGCCGTATCTGTTATTCATTTTCTTTGCTTTCTTCATAATGTGTCTTCCGCGTCTTCTGGGGACACGGGCACCCCGCTGCGGGGCTGTGAGTGGGGATGCTTGGACAGTGGTCGCGGCGGTGACGCAGGCGGGCCCTTTTGTGCGTGAGCACGCAGCGATAGCGGCACTTCGGTCGTTCTGTAAGCCGCACCTCGGGCGTCATTACGACGACCTGGGGCGGCTACGCTGAATGTGGCGTCGGCATGCAACATGCCGGCCCTGGAGACTCGCGAACCGTTAGTTGTTCGCCGTCGGAAATGCCTGTTTTTGGTCACTGGGCTGTGGCCCGCGCGTGCCGCGGGATGGCTTTGGTTCAAGCGTTCCTTCCTCGCTCGCCGTGGGGTAGCATGCGTCTAAGCACAGCGGGGTGCCGATTAAACGGGTCTGAGTAAGAGCCAGCACGGCTCGGCTTGTTGGAGATAACCAGAAGCACGCGCGCGGACGGTCCAACTTCCCCATGGGAAGGTTTTCTTCGGATAATGACTCTTTCGTGCGAATCTTTTGGGCGCCTGCTCGTTTCCGGTAACAGCGCCCGAGCAGACGCGACACGTGCGCAAGTAACGCGTTTCACGTGCGCCATATCTTTGCCATCGCCCTTCGACCTTGGGTGGCATTGCTTACTTTTATGTATGCGTTGTTTAGTGCTGATGTATGTGTTTTTCTTATTATTGTACAAACATACCCCTCTGTTGTTGTTTTGTGGGGTTTTACGTCCCAAAACCACTTCTGATTATGAGAGACGCCGTAGTGGAGGGCTCCGGAAATTTCGACCACCTGGGGTTCTTTAACGTGCACTGACATCGCACAGCACACGGGCCTCAACATTTCGCCTCCATCGAAATGCAGCCGCCGCGGCCGGGATTCGATCCCGCGACCCTCGGATCAGCAGCCGAGTACCTTAGCCACTAGACCACCGTGGCGGGGCAAAACATACCCCTCTCACCGTCAACAGACTGGGTGGTGATTTCACCAATTGGACCGCCCCAATTGAGGAGGCGGGACAAAAGGTGGAATCGCTGCCCAATGCCAGAGCGAAGTTAAGATGATTCGCCGGCTGAGACGTTAAGGCGGAGCGGTTGTGGTAATAAAGATGGCTCCGCCATGGGACGGGGCAGGCTGAACGGGTGGAAAAAAGTGCTACGCACTGCCGGCTACGCCGGAATAGGGTCGCGCGTACGTATAGTTCAGCTTCAACTTTATTTTTTTATGGACCAGTCAACTCCCTGTATTCCCTTTTTGTATACTATACTGTAAATACAAGTTTTCATTCCCTTTTGTTTTTAAACTGAAGTCTCTGAGCCTCCTCTTCAACTGCTACACGTTTGCCCGCGAGCCTATCGCCGCCATACCAGCGGCAGCCAGCTCCTTCCCAACTCGCCCATACCGTCTCGGACGGTGCGTTTAGGACGCCGAGCGGGGAGCTGGTATCCGGAAGAAGAACCTTCGGACCACGGTCTCAACTTTACTGCCGGTGTGCCGAACACCTGGCTAAGCTACTGTTTGAAGCACTCTCAGTCAGTGAAATCAACCTCGTGGATGTAAAACCATGTGTTCGCCACACCGGTGAGGTAGAAGGAGACATGGCCGAGCTTGAGAGGATTATCCCACCGATTTGCGGAACTTACTCTCTCGTAATCGTCGAGCCAGTCTTAGACATCCTCGCCTCGCATACCAGCGAAGAGATGGCGGTCGCGGTGGTGGCTGTTGATAATCAAGGAGGGAAGGGCTTGCAATGTCGGGGCGGGGGCCTGAAAGCCGCCGGGATGCTGGTCCTGCGACATGGTCGCTGACAGCGGGCGCAAGCGGCGACCGGAACGAAGCTCCAGCGAGAAGACTTTGCGGGTAGAAGACAGGGGATCGTAGATTCACCTCCACCACGTATGAGACCTCGGTTTGGACGACGTTTATTCTCCTCAGTAGGCCGGCAGGTCACCCGATGATGCCAACGCGATGGGCACAAACCCGACAATGATGATCACACACCAGCGATGAAGAAGATACGCAGAACGCATGGTGATGACGGTAAAATACAGATGATGATGACATGCTTAATAAACGCCCACAGATATAGGGTTAAAGAGGAAGACCGTTTTATGATAACAAGGATAACGCCGGCACTGCCCCAATCGCGGACAGAGAGAGACTACCCCACTACGTCGTCTCCTTCGTCTTCCTAGCGATCGACGTCTTCCTTCCTTTCGTAGCGCCGTGACAATGCGAATAAAGTTCTGCTGGCATTCCGTTCGCTCTTGTACTACTTTGCTCGGTGCTGCAGGAATGCCTCAGTGAACGACGTTTAGATAGCGCGTCAACGCACCGACAGGGCATCATTTTTTCGGAAAGACAGACGTCTGTGCTTTGAAGTAACGCGAGTTCCAACGTGACATCGTTCCATGAGGTACCATTCGGTCGCTGCAGTGCTGTCGACGTTTTTGCTTAATACAAGTAAGCAATACTCATGAGTGGGTACGTTCGCTTTGCCCAAAAGCCTTGATCCTACTCGTAACTGTTGGCTCAATGCCAGACGATTCGGCATAGGTAATTTGTTGACTGCTCCGCATGACACTGATTCCCACAGTGCGTGGCATCCGCAGGATTCATTTTTTCTACTACGTCTTGTGGGGCTGCGTGAAGGAAATAATAAACTTAGCCTGGTATATCGGCTCTAGGCCAGCTGCTGCGCTATTGGAGGGGCCATGTGCCAGAAAAAGCACACAGATGGCTTGGTGAAGTGTGATTAATTCTTGATGTACGTACTACCACTGGCCTGCGAAAAAAAAAATAGACTGGCGAAACGAAAGGGAGCGCGAATGTTCAGCCGAGAGAGCACGCAAATATTGTGCGAACTTGAGGCATGGGCTACTTGGCCTTTCAATCCACAAAATATGCGTATGATCCCGTGTGTACGCAGTGCTGTGTACGCCCAGGGTGCCCGGTGGAAACAACGCTGCATATAATTGCATTCGCCGAGATTGCCAGACTGGGGAACATTGTGTAAATGTGGCGTCGACAGATCTGTCAAGGAGAGACTTGAATTTTTCATATACAACAGAGTAAGTGGAGTAACAACGCAGTAAGTGTTCAAATAAAACGGAGTAAGTGTCGTCTTGGTAAGTTACTCGACGGACAAAGTGCAAAGCATGATTACGGAACTGAACAGGCGAAGTATAACAGCGGGCCTGTGGGTCTATATGCAGGAAACTGAGATAGGTGCATGGCTACGCACTGGCAGTGGTAAGTGAATACATCTACTTTCGGCGAAGCAGTGACTTCTGATCTAAACAATGCGGCTGAAGTAATCACAGGGATAAGAATGGGGTACAGTGCGTTCGGCAGGCATTGTCAGATAATCAAGGGCACATACCGTTGCCCCTCGAAAGGGAAGCGCACTACAGCTGCATCTTACCGGTACTCACCTACGGGGCAGAAACAAGGAGTGAGCGGAGAGGGTGAGGAAACAAACGCGCATTAAGGACTTGTTGGTAGAAAAGAAAAAGAATATTTGATTGATTTCTGGGGTTTTACGTCCCAAAACCAGCTGTGACATTAAGAAGTGGGCGTGGGCAGGGCATACAGTGCAAAGGCAATATGACCATTGGTCATTAAGAGTAGCCAGTGGAGCCCTAGAGAATGGAAGCGTGGAGAGGTGTAGGTAGAAATTTATGTGGCCAGTGCAGTGAAGTATTGGGCCAGTTGGTAAGGTGGGCATAGGAGACCAAAAGCTTTGCGGGCGTAAATTGGTCTCACTTAGCAGAAGACCGCGGTAACTGGAAATCTGTGGTAGAGCCCTTTGCCCTGCGCGATTGTGACTGCTGCTGCTGGTGATAGTAATACTAATAAGAGAATAAAAAAATGGCACATCCGACGTGCAGTGGGAATCAAGGAAATAGGAAAGCACACCTCAGGAACGTAAAATGGACCTGCATTGTTGTCCCTCTGTACAGATTTTGGTGCATACGAAGCTAACCAAACGGCCACAAGAACAGCAAGACTTTGGCATGTAAACCAAGCCGCTCATCACGCGCATGCCATGATTGTAATGTTGTCACGTGGTTGTGACACACGCAGCACTTGACACGATGCACGCAGGACTCAAGGTGATGTCAGGCGAGCTGTTCATTGGGCGAACTTGTGCCCAGCAAAACAAGGCCAATCACAACTCACAGCAACAGCGGCGTGAACAGTCGTCGGTCGACGGAAAGACTGACAAGAAGAGTAATGCGTCGGCTTATATACATGCGTCATAACGCGTTCTCGCATTATCTCTGGAGTTCCAGAAGTCACTGAAATGTGCGCGTCAAGCATGCAAAGTTACAAGAATGGTCGACACGGTTCCAGAAGTGGCATGCAAGATAAACGCGGCCTGTGTTGCGCGTAACAGAAAGTGATAACAGCGCTCCCCGCAAACAATCGAAACGAGCACGCGTGTCACTGGGAAGCGATAACGGCTTTCGACATAAAACAACCACACGTGTCAATACCCCCCTCTGAAAAAGCATCGTCCCGATGCTGAAGACACAATATGAAAGTGACAGTACATGCAATGAGTTACGTTAAGAATGCGTCATAGTTAATCAGCGCGCGTAATAAGGTTTAAGTCGCACCACGTGTACAACTTCAGGTCGGGCGCGCAGCCGCTGGGATGGTGTTAAGCCATCGGGCACGACCTCATATTCCGGTTCACCACGATGTCGGACTACCTTGTAGGGTCCAAAGTAGCGCCGCAAGAGCTTCTCACACATACCCCGTCATCATATCGGCGTCCAGACCCAGACAAGGTCGCCGGGTTGGTATATGGTGTGGCGTCGTCGAAGGTTGTAGTGGCGCCTGTCGACCGTCTGCTGGCTTTTGATACGCAGGCGGGCTAGCTGTCGAGCTTGTAGACGACAGTGATGTCAAATTGTTGCAGTCGAGGACTCCATCGTGCGAGGCATCCAGATGGATCTTTCAAGTTAGCTAGCCAACACAAAACGTGGTGGTAACTCACGACTTTGAAAGGCCTGCCGTACAGGTAGGGGCGGAACTTTGATGTAGCCCAGAAGATGGCAAAGCATTCCTTTTCTGTGGTGGAATAATTGGCTTCTGCCTTCGAAAGTGACCGGCTAGCGTAACTGATAACCCTTTCAAGTCCGTCGGTCCCCTGCACGAGCACGGCGGCGAGCACTGTGCTGCCTGCGTCCGTGTGAATTTCGGTGTCGGCATCTTCGTCGAAGTGTGCGAGTATTGGCGGCGTTTCGTGGCGTTGCTTTAATTCTTGAAATTCCTCGACTTGCAGCGTTTCCCATTTGAAGTCGACGTCGGCCTTCGTGAGGTACGTCAGCGGCTCGGCGATTCGCGAAAAGTTCTTGACGAAACGCCTGTAATAAGCGCAGAGGCCATGAAATCGGCGTACTGCTTTCTTGTCGGTAGGTGGAGGAAAATCGGCGATCGCGGCTGTTTTCTGCGGATCAGGGCGTACTCCCGATTTGCTAATAACGTGGCGAAGGAACAGTAGCTCCTCGAAGGCGAAGCGGCACTTTTCTGGCTTCAGGGTAAGTCCGGAGCCTTTGATTACCCAAAGAACAGCTTCAAGGCGCCGGAGGTGTTCGTCGAAGCTGGAAGCAAATACGACTACGTCGTTCAAGTAGACGAGGCAAGTCTGCCACTTCAAGCCCGCGAGTACTGTGTCCATAACCCGTTGCAACGTCGCAGGCGCCGAGCAATGACCAAGGGGCATGACCTTAAACTCGAACAGGCCGTCTGGTGTTATGAAGGCAGTCCTCTCTCAGTCTCTCTCGTCTACTTCGATTTGCCAGTAACCGGTTTTGAGGTTAATCGACGAAAAATACTTTGCGTTGTAGAGTCGATCCAAAGCATCGTCTATCCGTGCGAGAGGATACAAGTCTTTCTTCGTGATCTTGTTCAGGCGACGATGATCGACGCAAAAACGTAGAGTTCCATCCTACTTCTTCACTAACACCACAGGTGACGCCCACGGACTCGTAGACGGCTGAATGATGTCGTCACGCAGCATTTCGTCGACTTGTTGCGCGATGGCCTCGCGTTCCCGTGCCGAAACTCGGTAGGGGCTCTGACGGAGAGGACGGACATATTCGTCGGTTATGATGCGATGCTTCGCGAGAGGGGTCTGACGAAGCCTCGAGGACGATGAAAAGCGATCCTTGTATTGCTGGAGTAAGGCCTTCAGCTCCCTTTGTTGCTGCCTGGAAAGGCCTTGACTGACGTCGAAGGCGGGCGCGGACACTGCGGCCGTCGTTGCGGATCCGTGAGAATCGGTACGGGCGAAGACATTCCTTATTTCCACAAATACACTTAGGTGCGCTACTGTCGCACCCCTATTCAGGTGCCGGTATTCCTTGCTGAAGTTCGTCACCAATAACTTGGCTTCGCCGTTATGAAGCTTGGCTATGCCTCTTGCGACGCACATCTCATGGTCTAGGAGCAAGTGCTGGTCGCCTTCGATGACGTCTTGTAAGTTGGTAGGCGCTTTGGTGCCGACGGAAATGATGACCCTGGACAGTGGCGGGACGGTTACCTGCTCTTCAGTCACATTCAAGGCATGGTAAGCGACGTTGCACTATGACGGCGTTGCGTTTTCCGTGGACAGCGTGATTGACCTGGATCTTGGGTCGATGACTCCGCCGTGCTGGTCCAGGAAATCCATGCCTAAAATTACGTCTCGCGAGCATTTCTGCAGGACCACAAAACTCACCGAATACGTCTTGCTGTGCATCGTGACTCTTGCCGTGCAGGTTCCAGTCCATGTTATAAGGTGGCACCCTGCTGTTCGGATATCTGGTCCTTCCCAGGCAGTCCTTACCTTCTTCAGCTTGGCGGCGAAGAGACCACTGATGACGGAGTAGTCGGCGCCGGTATCGACTAGGGCGGTGACACTGTGGCCGTCGATGATCACGTCGAGGTCGGTGGTTCGTCGTCTGGCGTTCCGGTTAGGTCGGGGCGTCGGATCACGGCTGCGTCGGCTTGCTCCGGCGCTGCTATGTCACGTCGGAGGCGAGGCTTTTTTCGGGAAGACTCTGGTCAGGCGGCGTGCTGAGACTACGTCGGGACGGTTTGTACGTCGTGGTCGTCGGCGGCGGAGGATCTTCGGCATTGCGTCGTGCAGCAACCGCACCTCCATCGGTTGCTGCCTTTAGTTTCCCGGATAGGGGCTTGGAGATCGGCCCCGGTTGGGGCCGGTGTACTGGTGGCAATCCGGGGAGACGTAGCGGCCAGGAGAAGGTGAACGGGACGGTCGTCGTCGTTGCCACTGCGATCCGGCGATGCAGTCGGCGATGTCGCGAGGTCGCTCACCTGGGCGCGGACGCAGCGCGTTCACGTCGAAGCCACGCAGTCCCATCTCACGGTATTGGCAGGAGCGATAGGTGTGCCCGGCTTCGCCACAGTGGTAGCATAGTGGGCGGTGGTTCCGCATGCGCCAAATATCAGTTTTCCTCGGCTCGCGCTGGATTACTGGCGAGCGGGATGGCGCCGGAAGTGGCGGCGGTGGCTGGCGGCGATACTGCGGAGGCGTTGGGTCCTGGCGTGGGCGAGGAGCGGCGGCAGGTCGGCGTGCAGCAGCGGCGTAGGTCATCGCCTCCGGTTGGGGTTGCGGTCGTTCGGGAACACTCAGTGAGCGCTGTACTTCTTCGCGAACAACGTCTTCGAGAGAGGCGACTTGGGGCCGCGACGACGGGAACATCCGGCGCAGTTCTTCGCGAACGACAGCCCTTATGGTCTCGCGTAGGTCGTCGGGGCCGAGTCCTTGGACTTCTGCGATGTCTGGGAACATGCGGCGATTGTATTGCCGGGTTCGCATCTCGAGGGTCTTCTCAATGGTGGTAGCCTCGGAGAGGAACTCTTGAACAGTCTTCGGTGGGTTTCTGATTAGTCCGGCGAAGAGCTCCTGCTTCACTCCTCGCATGAGCAGGCGAACCTTCTTGTCCTCAGACATGTCGGCGTAGCGGAAAAGTCGCGTCATCTTCTCCGTAAAGATCGTTACGTTTTCGTTGGGGACCTGCACCCGAGTCTCAAGCAGTGATGCGGCTCTTTCCTTCCGCACGACGCTTGCAAATGTGGGCAGGAAAGCAGCGCCGAAGTCGTCCCAGGTTCGAAGTGTTGACTCACGGTTCTCGAACCAAGTTCTTGCGGCGTCTTCCAAATAGAAATACACACGCCGCAGCTTATCATCGGGGTCCCACTTGTTAAGGGCTGCGACGCGGTCGTAGATGCCCAACCAGCTTTCCATGTACTCGTATGACGATCCGCGGAAGGTACACTCTAAACCAGAATTGGGAAAAATTGGACTAACTGCATACATTTAGACCACCGGTTGAACGGTTCATCCGAAAGGACCAAATTTTGCGCCAGTGCGTGTCGTGTGCAGAAGCCCGCCACGATAAGTACCAATGCGGGGACGAAAAAGCACCCGTTGGTCTGCGCTGGATCGTCTGCTTCCGCGCTGCCTGGATGCGCCATGTAGTTTGACTGGTTCAGGAAGAATTTAGACGCTTCTCGTCCGCTCCCCCGAGTCCGTCTGTCGATCGTCGTTCCCATGCTTCTGCCCCGCTGTGCTATTATTTTGGCCCCCCCTTCCTGTCAGAAGCTCAAGCAACAAAATACAAAAGGAAGGAAACATGCATTCCTCAACAACTGGAGGACACCACTCGCTCGGCTGCCGTCTCAGGCCTGCGGAGGCTGGCCTAGTGTTACGGCGAGTTTGCTGGCGTAGTGTGTGTATGCCAGTGCGAGCTTCCAAGCCTACACGCTGTGGATACATTGCTTGAACGCGCCGAATTACAACGGATATTTACATCGCTAACAAAAGTATGTTGTTTTAATCGTTAGCGGTTGGTTGCCGAGTGTCCGAAGAGTAAATGGCTGCAATTTGTACGCGAAAAGAGACTTCGCATGCCGTCGGCATCGAGCCCGTCGGCGGCCGACGTGAGCTATTGCCGGCGCAAGGAAAAGTACATTTTGTTTTCCGGGAAATAATGTCTGTATCGTAGAATAAAGTGTAATTAAAATTGTGTATTTCGTCTCGTGCGACGACCACTGTGAAGCAGCTATCGCGAAGGCTAGCGCCGATACGTGGCAGACCGAACCAACGTGCTGCCGCCGGCGCGCTGCGACTACGCTGCATATCGTGACTGCGAGCCGTCTCGTTCGTAGTGAGTGGGGTAAGTACATCACATCTCAGCCGCGACAGTGACGATGAGACTTGTTCTTCATTTGTGTGCGGAATAACGACCGTAGAAATAGCACAGGACTGTGTATTTTGTGAGCGCCTGTGATCGTTTGTTCTACCACCGTGCTCTACGGAAAAGGCCTAGGGACGACTTCGGCAAGAAGGTACACCGGCGGGGCAACTGTGCATCGCGTTCCTTCGCCGCCGCGGCAGAATGCTTGCCGTTACTGTGTTTGTGTGTGCTCAGGGGTGTTTTATGAGCTCGCGCACGGCATTGCGAACGCTCGTTCGCTTCAATCGACGAGGTGCTAGCTACTAATTGGAATTCGTTAATTAAAAACGCGCTCACGATAAGGCGGGTTTAGATTAACAGATCTGTGCGGTGGTGGGTTATCTAAGAGCCGACGCTAACCGCACGGCTCTTCTGTGAATATATATTTTGTAATTGCGCTGAACAGCAATTTACCACCGGCACGACATGTGGGGCAATATGTGTGAGTATATATACCCGACCGTCGGTGTGCGGTTTGAGTGGTCTAGGTGGTGCATTACTTTTATATGCTTGCGTGTAAGCTTGAGTGTCTACGTGTGTGTGATGTTCCTTTGAATCTGTATATGCGATATTAAATGCTGATAAAGTATGCATGTGTGATATCAATGCTGATAGATCGAGTGAAAATGTGATCGCAATGGGAAGCCTCCATTTTTCTTTTTTTCCGTTTGGTCGGAACAGGTCCAACAGTTCGTCTGCCTAGAACGGTCCACCGAGGGCAACCGTTAAGCCATCGAGTGGTAACTGCAGGGGACGAAAAACTTGCACCGCTGCTGTTAGTCTTGCAGTTACTCCAAAATTGGTTCAAAATCTGTGGCAGCCCACTTAGTCCCCGAAAGGACGAACAGCATACCCCATTTCCGTCCATTTTGGCTTAGAGGGTAGGTGGCTCTTTGGGCTAGTGGACGACCACGGTTGCCGGAGATCGGGCTTCCGCCACCGTGGATACCGGTTTCTTTGCAGCCCCTGTTTTCTTGTCCTTGTCGGGAAGCGGCAGGTATTCGGGCGGGGGTCCTTGTCGTCTGCGGCTAACTCGAACGACCGGGTGTGCGCCGTCCTCTTGGCGGTGTGCGCCGTCCTCTTGGCTCACGGCTGGACGGTGGCGTACGGTACATGGACCGAGAAGCACCTCCACCAAATGTCACCTGGTTGTGACACACGCAGCACTCGAGACGAAGCACGCAGGACTCAAGGTGATGTCAGGCGAACTGTTTTATTGGGCGAACTTGTGCCCAGCAAAACAAGGCCAATCACAATTCACAGCAACAGCGGCGTAAACAGTGGTCCGTCGACGAAAGAAGCGTAATGCGTCGGCTTTTATACACGCGTCATAACGCGTTCTCGCATTATCTCTGGAGTTCCAGAAGTCACTGAAATGTGCGCCTCAAGCATGCAAAGTTACAAGAATGGTCGATGCGGTTCCAGAAGTGGCATGCAAGATAAACGCGGCCTGTGTTGGGCGTAACAGAAAGTGATAACAGCGCTCTCCGCAAACAATCAAAATGAGCGCGCGTGTCACTGGGAAGTGATAACGGCTTTCCACTTAAACAAAACAGCCGCACGTGTCAATATTATGACCTGTCATTTACGTTCGTCATGCAGTCATGTTGTGACATGGCAATATTCGTACACATCCCACTAACCAAACGCGTGGCATGTAAATCATGCCACTCATGACATGCCTGTCCTGATTTTCATGTTATGGCCTGTCATATATGTTCGTCATGCAATTAAGGTGGGGGTACCTATTTTGGTATACATCCCATTAACAAAACGCGTGGCATGTAAATCATGCTGCTCATGACATACATGTCATGATTTTCATGCAATACCGCATCATTTATGTTCGTCATGCAGTCATGTTGTGGCATGCCAATTTTCGTGTACATCCAATTAACGAAACGGTCAGGACAGCACCTAAATCGTGGCATGTAAATAATGCCGCTCATGACATGCATGTCATGATGTCGATGTTGCGACCTGTCATTTTTGTTCGTCATGCAGTCATTTTATGCCATACCAAATTCCGCATACATCCCATTAATGAAACGGCCAGGAGAGCCCCAACACCGTGGCATGTAAATCATGTCGCTCATGAAATGCATGCCATCATTTTCACGTTATGACCTGTCATTTATGTGGGTCATACAGTCATGTTGCGTCATACCAATTTTCGTAGACATCCCATTAACGAAACGGCCAGGAGAGCGCAAAGTCGTAGGCGGCTAGATAGATAGATAGATAGATAGATAGATAGATAGATAGATAGATAGATAGATAGATAGATAGATAGATAGATAGATAGATAGATAGATAGATAGATAGATAGTGCGTCCTAGAAAATGCGCACACTTTTTAAACCGCGCATTTTCCAGGACGCACTTTTTAAGAATCGCGCACTTCACTGCCCCGCACATCACACATACGCTTATTTTGCACAAGCCCACAGAACGTACCAAGAGTAGTATAAACCACCTGATAGTCATATCCGCTTTCCTTTTGTATAATAAGCAAGGAAAGTTGGTTAACACATGAATTTCCGTTCTTTTCAATATGGTAGGCCTGAAGCAGTTCGCGCGTAATTTTCGGCTCCCGTATGACTAGAATACTGGCCTGACGAAGAAAAGGCTCGCAACAATCACATTCTTTTATATGTAAGGCTAGGCAGCTGCCTGTGCCGGACCCGGTAAGTTGTAGGTGTGTTGTTTTATTCGTTCCCTTAACTACTGTCCCCTGTGGTCGATATAAATGTTGCCGCATGATCTGGCATCTTCTCATCGTCCCCCTCTTGGTATGCTGGCTTTTTCTTGCAAATATTGCAGTGGTATGAGAGCGGTAGTTTCGAATGTGAAGAAATAAACGAAACAAAATAAGCTTTACTGGCGAGACGGGATTCGAAAGCAGATAGCCACTATCCGAACGTCATAACCACTGGGCTGTGCACCTGCGCTTACACAACCTGCATTTGTGGGATCATATGGTTGCGTTCCACCGGCGGTTGCAGCACAACTTGCTGTGGACGAGAGAAACGAAATGAGGGAGCGAAAGAGATACGCGCCGAGAAAGAGATGCAATGAAAGAAGCACAAGTGTCGGGCTGCGCCCAGGGGACCCTCACTTGTCCTCGATCCACTGGGTGACAGTTGCTACACGGCAGCGCTCCGCTGTTCTTATTGAGCTTTCACGAACGTATGACTGGCTTCTGCTTTTGTTCCGCGCACTGTGTAAGTCTGCTTGATGAGGGTTGGCGCATGCTGCATGCCAGGTTGTGCTTGTAGATTTCTTTATTCCACAAAGTGCCATTACTTTGTGGAATAAGTTTAAAGCAACTGCTCAAAAATGCATTGAAAATTTTGTTCCTACGAGGCATATTAAGTCAGATCGCCGCAGCCCTTGCGTTGAGAGAGACATTATACATTTAACGTGCAGGACTAAACTAACAAAGAAAAGACGGGTCCCCAATAACGAGTCCTTGCGTGAACTACGAGAAGAGTTGCGCCACGCGCTGACTTGTGCGAAAAACAAATATTTTGGGAGTACTTTGCCTAATCCTCAGAAATTCTGGCGTTTCCTCAGCTCGAAAACTAAAGAAATATACAAGATAAAAAATGCGGATGCGCTTATCACTGAGCCGAGCGACATAGTCAACATATTGAATGAATACTTCCATTCTGTATTCACCTCCTGCCGTAAGCGGCGACCAGTCATTTGAGCCATCAAAATCTGATAAATTTATATCAGTTGAAGGTGTCTTTTCTCTCTTGCTAAACCTTAAAGAAAGATCTTCCCAGGCGGTACAGATAACATTCCCAATGCTTTTTTCTTTTTGCGCTGGTACGCCGAGCCTGTGTCATACATTCTCGCTGCGATTTTTCGTTCCTGCTTAAAGCTAGCTGTCATCCCAGATGATTGGCGTGTCACTCGGGCAGTGGCAGTTCACAAGAAGAAAACTATCGCCCGATATCCCTGACGTCATCCTGCTGCAAAATACTTGAACACGTACTCGCACATTTTATAACCGAATTTCTTGAGCGTAATAAATTGCTATCTAATCACCAACATGGATTTCGGAAAAACCTTTCCATAATCACCCAGCTTACTACCACTCTTCATAAGGTCGCTTTAACCCTCGATTTGGCCGGTCAGATTGACTTAATTTTTTTGGATTTCAGCAGAGCTTTCGATCCAGTATCCCATAGTAAACTTCTAAACAAACTTCACAGGTTTGGCCTACCATCTTTTATTATTAATTGGATAAAAAAATACCTGTACAACTGAACTCAGTTTGTTGATTGATTGATTTGTGGGGTTTAACGTCCCAAAACCAGCTCTGATTATGAGAGACGCCGTAGTGGAGGTCTCCGGAAATTTTGACCACCTGGGGTTCTTTAACGTGCACTGACATCGCACAGCACACGGGCCTCAACATTTCGCCTCCATCGAAATGCAGCCGCCGCGGCCGGGATTCTATCCCGCGACCCTCGGATCAGCAGCCGAGTACCATAGCCACTAGACCACTGTGGCGGGGCAACTCAAGTTTGTTGATGTGGATGGGAACTCGTCCGAGCGCTTGCCAGTTACGTCTGGCGTGCCTCAGGGAAGCGCTTTGGGTCCTATTCTTTTTCTCATGTTTGTGAACGATATTACCACTGCTGTGTGCCCTGATGTTGATATTAGGCTGTTTGCCGATGATTGTTTGATTTTCAAAAAGGTAACTTGCCATAACGACCACAGTTCATTAAACCGTAGTCTAGCGAAAATCGACGAATGGTGCACAACATGGTCAATGTCTCTGAATTCTGAGAAAACTGTGCTGCTGCGTGTAACCAATAAAAGACAACCATTTTTACACACGTATAAAGCTGGTAACCAGATCGTCGCAGAGGCCACGGAATACAAACATTTGGGATTGACAATCACCAACAAACTTACATTGTCGTCCCACATCGAAAACATTTGTACAGCAGCTACTCGGAAACTTGGCTACTTTGATACAAACTAAAAAACGCGCCACCCGATGCAAAGCTTCTCGGTTACAAAATTTTCGTTTTGCCTAAAGCTAAATACGCGAACGTAGTTTGGGACCCCCACTACAAAACGATAAGCATAGGCTCGAGATGGTCCAGAGACGGGCAGTACGCTTCATATATAACAGGTATAGGAAAACAGATTCACCTTCATCTCTAATGCTGGCAAATGAGATCCCAACCTTGGAGGAGCGCAGAAAAATAGCAAGGCTAAAATTTTCTTTCTTACTTTCTCATGGCAAGCTGAATGTGAATGCGCGCGCATATATTCAACCAATTTTGTCCCGCACGTCCAGTAATCGGCATGCACATAATCTTCTTCCATATCAAACAGGCACTATTCTTTTGAGAAACTCATTTTTACACGAACCGTTTCCGAGTGGGATTCACTGCCTGAAGATATTGTTTCTTTACAATCTCTCGGTGATTTTGAAAGTGCGCTACTTGCTGATATAGGAATTCTGTAATCACTGTAAGCTCATGGTTTTTTTTTTTTTCATCTATATGTTCCAATGATGCACTGTTATTGAATTTCGCAAACACTTTTTCTACACACCCGACGTATTTCGGGTTTCTTTTCGTGTAATTGTTTTTTTTTTCTGCTATGGTATGTGTCACTCTTATGAGCTGTATAGTTTTGTTATGAAGACAGGTTGCGTTGGTTTCTTTTATACTTCTAGATATGTTAGTACGTCTGCTTTGTTTCTCCTTTTGTGCTTGTAAATTTGCACCTATGTATTTCCCCACTTGCATGGTCCTTCGTGACCGCAGTATACCGTAAATAAATTTTTAAAAATAATTAAAATACCCTGATGATGTGGTCACCTGAGGCCTCTTTTAAACGGCAGTCAAACTTGCTCAAATATAAATCACTTAGAATAGGGGCGACCATTGAACCTATACAAAATCCCCGATTTCTGCACAAACACGCCTTCTCTCTATTCAACTAACGCTGACGTTAAGTATATGGAAAGAATTTCTAGAAATGCCACCTGTGGTAACTCCGCATCTATCTATAAAACCAGACTCTTGCCCTTTGTTCTTCAATTTAACAAACCTTCATGCGGCAACGAGTAATACAGATCTTCTACATCGATGCTAAATGCTGTGCAGTCGCCAGGCCTCTGTTAACAACTGAACTAGAGCCTGAGAATTACGTACGCGGAACGTATTTCTACAGGTAGCTAGCTACACAAACTTGCCAAGTCCCTGACTCTGATACAATCGAGTGAAGCGGAATTCCCGGCTTATGGGTTTTTGCCGAGAAAAGTAATTCTGAAGTTAGCGATTTTGCCTTTTTGACACTAGAAGCTACCCGATCAAGATTATGTTTCAACAGGAGATTGACAGCTCGTTGTTTTATTAGAGAAGGTTTCAAGTTAACAGGTCTAAACTTATTTTCAATAGCTGCTGACACTTTTTCTGAAGATGTTCTATTCGGCACGATAACAAAACAACCTTCCTTATCAGATAATATTGGTCTAAGCTTATGCTCGTTGACGGGTAAGCGTCGCGACTTGCATTGATGCCGCTTTCGGGCGGCATCTCGAGGTGGAAGAAACATCCAACTACTTTGGTGAAAACACGATGCACTTTAGTGTTATACCGATTTTTATGACAGAGGCATCGGCCCCATTTTTTTTACAGCGTAAGCTGTTACGAGATCATAACAAGGGCCCTTTTGGAGCCGTAGTTGTCTGCCACAGCCGCCGCCCGTGGTGTCCGTAACCACTACCGCCCTAATTTTAGAAAAAATAACCAGGAACGAGGAGCATTCGCACCCGCACCCTCTACATGGCAGTCGAGGATTCTACCGCTGAGCTACACCTCTGCTTGAAAAATCTTCGCTAAAGGACCTGAACAGGTATAGCGCCTGCCGAGGAATCGCATTAACAAATGTAATGTTACGTTGCAGAATAGTAATACGCCACCTCGCGTCGCGGAAAGTGGATTGCATAACAAGTGCGAGGAATCATTTGAAAACAACACAGGGGTGCACGCTTTGTAGTTCTGCACCCATTACAGAGGCATCCTCAACATCATCATTATTAACTTTTTTTTAAACTTTGAACTTTGAACTTTATTTCCCTTCGTAAAAAAGGAGGAAGCCGGGGCTAAAGGCTGGAATGCCTGACGAAGGCCTCGGCTCCCTTGTACAGTCTGGCATCAATGTACACGTACGTAGAACTGAAAATATAACTATAAAGTAACAATATAAATAAAGCAACAATATGAACATAACATCAGCAATATACCGTCATGAACAATGTAAACAACAATACAAATAAAGCATCAATATAAATGCAAAGTAATCTGCACTTGAAGGTGTCACATGTGAAAAACGGTGTTACACATAGCAAAAACCGGAAGCTATTAAATATTCCTTTGTTTCATTTTTAAACATTTTCAATGAAACATCAAAATCAACATCTGGAGACATTTTACTAACAGCCGCAGTTACCTGATAGTTTAATTTTTGTTTGCCGTAGTTCGTACGCGTCATAGGGAGCCGGTGGATTTGTTTACCTAAATGGTGTGTGGTATTACATATAGTATTGTTTTGAGTGTGTAATTTATTGACTTTAATGTACTGAAGCAAACGAAAAAAGTAGATTTGGTTCACCTGAAGCAAATCGTAATTGCGAAAAAGTGGCAACGTAGAAAAATCTCTTGGTCTGCCATAAAAGCCATGGATACATCGCAAAGCTCTCTTTTGAAGGACTAATACTTTCTGGTAGTTAGTAGCCGTAGTTGTTCCCCATACTAGAATACAGTAGGTTAATTTAGAGTATACAAGCGCGTAATACATCTGCAGTCTTAACCACACAGGTACCAGATTAGCTACTTTGTAGAGACAGCCAACACTCTTACCTACTTCAGATGCCAGTTGTGATACATGCGTGTTCCAGGAGAGGTTCTGGTGGAACCAGACACCGAGAAATTTAACACAATCAACCTCATGTATTGTCACGCGTCTAAACTGAATGTTGACTTTATGATAATCAGCAGTATTGATTGGCCGAAAAATAATATAGCTAGTTTTTGACAAATTTAAGGAAAACGTGTTGCATTGGAGCCAGGACTGTAAGTTACTCAGGTACCTGTTTACCATAACCTCAGCTTGTACAAGAGATTTGGCTGTAAAGAATATGTTGGTGTCATCAGCATACATAATCATGTCATGAGAGCCTGGTAGTTTGGTAATGTCATTGATATATATTAAAAACAATAGTGTTCCTAGAATAGAGTCCTGAGGGACTCCGCAAGTGACAGCTAGTCGGTTAGATGAAACGTCATTCACCCGTACATATTGCATCCTATGAAGTAAATAATTCTGCACTAAGTTAAGTGTAATACCACGTACACCATAGTGTTCAAACTTGTGTAGGAGAATATCGTGTTGTACGCAGTCGAACGCCTTTCGAAAATCTAAGAATAGACCGAGAGTATAGTGCTTGCGCTCTATATTCTCGAGTATTTTATCCTTAATAACGAGTAGCGCTTGCTCTGTGGATTTTTTTTTCAGGAAACCAAACTGGGAAACAGATATGAGGTTGTGTGTAGTAAAAAAACATTCAAGCCTACAATTAATGACTCGTTCAAATATTTTAGAAAATATTGGCAACACAGAAATTGGTCGGTAATTTGACATTTCCATTCGATTACCACCTTTAAATATTGGACAGACCTTGGCTATCTTTAAGTCATCGGGAAACACGCCAGTAGTAAACATTAGATTAGCAAGATAAGACAATACGTCAGCTATTAAAAGCGCAACGTGTTTGATAGGGACAGATCTTATATCATGATGGCCTTCAGATGAACTTTTCCGTTATCATCATTACAAAGCGCTGCCCTTTGAAGCAGTTTTGTCGTATCATGCCATGCGTCACGCGGCAGGCGACGTGCGCAGCCCCGACAGCAACCTGACTTGGCTCTTCGATCTGATGGGGCCTCCTCGCAAGGTGCGGACCGCTGCTGAAGAAGCGATTCGCAGAGCGACGCACGCGGCTGCAGAAAAGCAATGTCGGGCATAATAGACAGCTCTGCAGAGAGAAGCCAAAACTGCAGAGAGAAAGCACAAAAACGGCCCGTGTTGTGATCTCATAACAGCTTACGCTGTAATATAACAATGAAAATCAGTGTCTTAGCATCAAAATAGAATAAGTTCTACCCTACTGTCAAAACAGTTTTCGAACAGGGCATGAGCAGAGCTTAACACAAGATAAATAAAGCGTCGCATATAAAACGATAAGCACACAAAATATGAACATGACGAGCATCACGTAAACACACAACAACGCAGCATAAACACACCGTAACATAAGTACAACACGAACACAACACAACGGAAACGATAGCCATAGCTCTGAACTTCCTATAGCTTTCAAGTTGAGTGGAACTGCTTTACCGCTGGGTTCATAGCTGAGCTTACCTTTGGGTTTACCGCTGAGTTTACCATTACATCGCATTGACATTTTTTTTTTACTCCTTGCACTGTTTCTTTCGAAAGCATTCTGTAAAGTCCCGAGATATAAAATGCGAGGGACGAATAGAATTCGTATTTCTTTCGTTTTGTTTGACTGCTAAGCTAGCTGTGGGAGGTCGTTATCTATGCTGGCACCAGCAGAATTTTGACTTGGGCTAGTTGGTTCATACTCTTCAAATTGCAGCGCGACCAAGACGACTTTACTTACAACTAGATTTATTTGCACTTCACCAGACCTTTTTATGCAAATTCTTGCCACATCACGCCAAGCAGTCCAACAAAACACACACACAAAAAAAACCAAAGAGATGTAAAGCATACAGGCAAGATAAAACCTGCGCCTGTGCACTCCCTCAAGGTACACACTCAAAGCATGACACAGCGATTCAACTCTGGGGAAAAAAATTTTTCAACGCAAGCCTTCAGAACGAAATCAGCCAAGGAAACAAAACAGCAACAAAATCTGTGTGATTCATGTGTCTCCTGTCTTCGTCTTGGTCGCGCTGCAATTTGAAGACTATGCTGGTATAGTCCCTGAAATAACTGCGCCACGAGTACTGGTGTGTATACAGAATGAAAGGGATACTCACGAGAGTGGTTCATTCTACTTAGGCAGGAAATAGTTGAAAATTTTGGGTTGGAAAATAATTGTTTCTTTGCACATCTTGCAGGTCCTTGACGCAGGCCGTATCGTGGAGTTTGACGAGCCTTACCAACTGATGAAGTCTGAGTCTAGCCAGTTTTCCAGCATGGTCCAACACACGGGCCCGTCTATGGCGCGCCAACTTTGGAACGTGGCTTACGAGGCGCATGCGCAGAGGTGTTCACACTCACACCATGAAGCTCGTGAAATTGAACAGAGAGAAGAAATCCCGCAGTGGTTTCTGCCTTCGCGGCCGGACGTCGTGATCTCTGGCCGGCCGACAGAAGTCATTGAAGAAGAAGAAGGCGAAGATGGCTACACAACTAGCCTCTGAACCTTTTCACGACACGTCACCACAAGCATTTATTCTTCCGACGGTGGGGCGACCGTGAAAAACCGGCCCCTCATGCTTGTTGTTGCTTCGTAGATAATAGGATCTTTATTAACCTTGCCTTGACGAACTCGTCCCCACAATAAAAGTTTGTCATTGTTGAAGCAAGAGTATACGGTGTCACTCCCACGATAAAAGTGGCCGTTAAAGGGACCCTAAACTGAAACATTGCGTCACTTCCCACTGATAGACTTTCATGTCACAACTCCATTATAGTTGATTTCGCTACGATAAGTTTTGTGTTAGAGGAGAAAATAAAGCTCTGTTGCATTTTTGTCTTTCCCGCCGAGACCTCTTTACTCGAAGGTAAGCGCGACGTTACGGATTTCGAACTCTAGGAGAACAGATTGTTTGGATAGTTGGTCTTCCATACCTAAGTCATGCTAGCGCAAAAACAATTCAATGCACACAGAAAGGAGGGACGAAGACTAGCACTACACTCACAACTATTTATTAGCAGGGAAACCGATCACCATATATATCCTTTCGTCGCGCACGCCCATAGAAGAGATATGCAGAATACACGTACATTCAAAGGATACTGGCACCGAAAATCAAACTCTGTATGTAGTAAGATTGTCGACGGCTGGCTAATGCAACGTTCTCTGCGCCTTCTGATAACGAAGGCTTCGAGGGCAAGTCTAAAAGAGGCGTTGCCGCTCCTGCCCAGAATGTTTGTCTCCGGAAACCGTGCAGCACAACCACAAGCAATCACATGAGCCACTGTGTGTGCCCCATTATCGTCTTTATTACTAATTTTTGAGGTACGCTGCCTGAGCAGGTCATTCACTCAACGCTCAGTTTGGCGAATACACATTTGCCCACAGGACATGGGAATGGAATAAACACTCCTCTGGAGCACTTCATGCGCTGTGCGGCAACCTCGTCTGCTTTCGCGGCAAACACGAGGACAAAGCCTCGAGAGCTTCTTGGGAGCAGAAAAGAGAAGTGAAACAGCATGGAGACTCCTTTTTGATGTTGTGGGAAGCTTTTGTGCAAGTCTGGCATCACCTCAGCTCTCGACCTAGGTCGCTGGTTATCTGCTCGTCACCTTCGGGCTCCACGCTTTACATTTTTGTAAAAGCGTTTCAGCCACTGCGTTTAGGACCGACGAAGGGAAGCCTGCCGCCATGGGCGGTCAACTTGGCCACAAAAACTACACCGCAAATGGTGTGCGCAAGACTTCCTCAGAGCCGAATCCAAGCAAAGCATAGATGCTGCCCTGTTGAGCACTTTTCAGTGCGCCGAGTCATATGGCAACAGTTGTTTCAGTAAACATGCCCAATATTCCCAACATACGTGACTTCCCATTAGAAGTAATCATCAAATGTAAAAATTGCAGGCCTCTATCTTCAGGTAACTCATGTGTAAAAACGAGGCCTTGGCCTTCGTTATTAAAAGCATCTAGAAGTAAAGCAGGCGAAGTAAAGTCATGTCAAAGTTAAGCGCGGAACTTATTAGACGCGGACTGGACAGGAGACTAACACACACACACACACGAGCGCTAATTATCAACAATGCTTTATTTGATTCCGGACGAAGAAATATATACAATTGTACACGCTCAGGCATGCGCAGTGGTGGAGGCCTCAAGGAATGACAGCTAGTTCTTTTCTAGATAATGATAATGAAGGTGTGCTGAAACAATCTTCACCTAGTTTAAGTATGGTGGCAGTTTCAATGATCAGGCGCGTGATCTCGTCATGGTGCTTGCTAATAATGGTGGACTCATGCAGAAGAGGAGAACACCCACACGTGCCACAGTGCGCAGACAACCAACCATCGCCACGCTTTTTCACTTTGCTCTTGTGCTCATTTAGCCTGACGTTCAGGCAACGCCCAGTCTGCCCAACATAGTGTTTACCACACGACAGTGGAATCTCGTAAACAACACCTTCCTTGCATGGCACTTTTCCGGTTCTGTGATTGGTATCACAGCCGCTCTTTTTGCTTTTAGCTGGGTTGCTGATCTTGCACAGCCTTTCCAGCTTGTTCGGGGCTGTAAATACCACGCTTATATTTGCACGGCCACCCACCTTTTTGATATTGTGGGATATCTTGTGCAAATAGGGCATCGCTGCAACCTTTCTTCGGCCGTTCACACCGGCTGCTGCGTTCTGACTGGCAGCTTAAAGCTGACTTTTTGAGCAGGCCTTCAGCGACTGACACGAGAAGGTGATCAGGGTAGCCTGCTTGCGTTAGGCGGGCCTGTTGGCTGTCGAAGCTGGTCCGCATCTGATGGCAACATGATTTTCGTAGCGCGTTGTCAAGGCAGTGTCTGGCGATGCTCCTCTTAACTAATTTGGAATGGGCGGATGAGAAGGGCAGCAATGGCTTCTTACCTCTAGGTTCGTAAGACCAGCATGTGCGCGTTTCTTAGAAATGAAAGCGTAAAACGAGGAACCTCAAGGAGCAATCCTCTCTCGGGAGTTCATGAGTGAGCTCCAGTTCATGGGAGTTCGGGAGTTCATGAGTGAGCCAAGTTCATTTCTAGTACAAATGGCCCCTTTCTATGTGTGCCTCCGGATCCTAACGTCATCATCACGCTCATCGCTGCTGCTACGTGCAGGGCCCGTGCCTATTCGTTTTGCATTCGCAACGGACTACTCCCTGCAGCCGTCAAGCTGCTGTTCTGTGGCTTCCGTCCGTCGATGGGACATGGAAAAAGGATCACCAAAATACTGAAACCAGGATGCTACAGACAAGTGCGTGTGTATCGACAACTGCTAACATCACTGCTGTTCGACAGCGTGGGCAAAGAGGCGGCAACATGGCAACTCCGCAAGCTTCTCCGCGCGGCCGACCAGGTCACCGAGTCTACTTGGCATCGTCTTTTGTGCGCGCTGCGGGCACAAATTCCGCGCAAGTCACCAAGAGCCAGTGATGCTATCCACATGCCGGAACCGTTGGATATTGCTCACGACGTCCTGAACGTTCTCTCTCTAGGACCGAAGTTTGCTGTAGAAGCAAGACAGTCCGCACCCGAACTGTTGTCACATGTGCGTCGTGGTTCTCGCCAGGCAATTGATTCGGAGGAGGCGCGCTGCATCTCCGAAGGTGTTGACGTGCTAAACCGATGTAAGCAAGCATCTTCGAATATTTCTGTCCGACGCGTTGTATCCTTCCTTAAGGACAATACCTGTCTCGGTCCTTACGGACCGAGACAGGTACGTGGCAGACGGCCTTGGCCTTATTCTTGCAAGAGAAGCTTAGACTTTTGTAGGTAAACGACCCTTTCCTTGTGAAATCGTCTCAAGAGGTCTTGGACGTCTTTACTCCCTTGTCCAATGAAAGCATGTTTGCCATGTCAATCGACATAAAAGACTTGTATTACTCCTTACCCCGCGACGCATTGCTAGAATGCGTCAAAAATGCCCTTGTTCAGTTTGGTTGGATCGATTTCAAAGATGCTTCAGGCATCTTATCCAGGCACCTTTTAGAACTTTTAGCTGCTTACTTGGATTCGACTTACATCCAGTGGGATGGTAAACCTTTTATTCAGAAACGCAGCAGCCGGTGTGAACGGCCGAAGAAAGGTTGCAGCGATACCCTATTTGCACAAGATATCAAAAAGGTGGGTGGCCGTGCAAACATAAGCGTGGTCTTTACAGCCCCGAACAAGCTGGGAAGGCTGTGCAAGATCAGCAACCCAGCTAAAAGCAAAAAGAGCGGCTGTGATACCAATCACAGAACCGGAAAAGTGCCATGCAAGGAAGGTGTTGTTTACGAGATTCCACTGTCGTGTGGTAAACACTATGTTGGGCAGACTGGGCGTTGCCTGGACGTCAGGCTAAATGAGCACAAGAGCAAAGTGAAAAAGCGTGGCGATGGTTGGTTGTCTGCGCACTGTGGCACGTGTGGGTGTTCTCCTCTTCTGCATGAGTCCACCATTATTAGCAAGCACCATGACGAGATCATGCGCCTGATCATTGAAACTGCCACCATACTTAAACTAGGTGAAGATTGTTTCAGCACACCTTCATTATCATTATCTAGAAAAGAACTAGCTGTCATTCCTTGAGGCCTCCACCACTGCGCATGCCTGAGCGTGTACAATTGTATATATTTCTTCGTCCGGAATCAAATAAAGCATTGTTGATAATTAGCGCTCGTGTGTGTGCGTGTGTTACTCTCCTGTCCAGTCCGCGTCTAAGTTCCGCGCTTAACTCTGACATGTTGCACCAGCAAGGCCAGAAATGTATACCTTAGCGAAGTAAAGTCACCGCGCCTGTCTAAATGAATTAAAACATTGTCCACATATCTATATACTTTAAAAAACACACCGCCCACTAAAACGCGCTCCAAGGACTTCTCGATGACAGACAGACTGACAAAGGACTTTTAATGAGGTCCCGAGAAGCGCTGCCCTTAGATCCGCACTGCGGGCCGCTCCCATGTGGGGACAGGGAGGCCTAGCCTCACCGCTGAATCGTGGGCTGTCTGGACAGCCCGGAGTTTGGAACGAGCTCGGAACTCTTGATGGCATAATTCCACTCCTCCTCGGCGATTTGATTGGGCCCATGTAACGAGGGGCAGCGCCAGAGCATATGTTCCAAGTAGCTAACTGACCGGCAGTCCGGGCAGGCCGACACGAAGGCATCCGGAGCAATAATGTTGAGTACAACTAAGCTTGGATATGACCTAGTTTGCAGCATTTGGAATGTGATTGTCGGTGGCCTGGAAAGTCTACCGTGCGGGGCGGAAAAGTCCGCCTGCCATTTGATAGTGTTTTTTGACTTCATTATACGTGAATAAAATGTCTTTAAATTCGCCCCACCCCTCCTGAAGACGTGCGTCCATCCCAGCGCGGAAGGCTAGAGCGCGCGCCTGAGAATGATCAGTTTCATTGAGGTTGGTGAGCGAATCTATCTGGATGCAGATGTGCCGGAAACCAAGTAATGGTGTGCGGGGAGGTAGTCTTCTTGCCGAGAATTTTAGAGCCTTCGATGGAAATGGAGCCAGAAGGAAAGGCCCTAAAGCCGATCTAGAGTCTGTGTATATTTCTGATTTACTATCTTCCAAGAGGGCGAGAGCTATGGCCGCCTGCTCGGCCTTCGAGAGAGTAGAATGTTTGAAAGACGCGGAGCTGAGGATCAAACCCCTGTGATCGATGACTAAGGCAGTGAACCTCGCCGAGGGACCATATTCGACCGCATCCACAAAGCAAGCTGAGTGAGGTTCGTTCCTAACGTGTCTAAGCAGCGCGACGGCCCGGACCCTGCGCCTGTCGACGTGGTACTGTGGATGAACGTTACGAGGAAAAGGAGAGACCTGAATGCTGGCCCTTTGGGCGTCAGAGAGCTGATGTCGCCGCTCCTCAACTAGCGTGAGATTGAAGCCGAGAACGGCTAAAATCTTCCTTCCGGCCTGCGTAGACGAAAGCCGAGCTACCTGAGCAGATTCCTGTGCTTCGATGATCTCTTCCAGGGTGTTGTGAACCCCTAGCTGCATCAGTCGCTGGGTGCTGGCTTGCATGGGAATGCCCAGCACCCTTTTTATGCTCTTCTCGTGGCCGTGCCAGCAGTGCGTGATTGCCACGTGCGTGATGTGGCTCATAAGGAAGGCGTGAAAGAGCCTGAGGAGGTTGTCATCTATGAGACCTCCCCGTCTGTTGGACACTCTGTTGATTAACATGATCATGTGCTCTGTCTTCGCGTTGATTTTGTCGATCGTTCGACCGTTACAGCCGTTTGACTCAATCAGCATGCCGAGAACTCTAATGTCATCCATCCTGGGGATGCTTATGCTTTGGGGGGACGAATTGAGACACCTCTGTGAGTAACTTTGGATACCGGGGGGCGGTCTGTACTACCGTCTCCTCTGCCGCAATGGCTCCGCTCCGGCTCTCTACGGATTGCCCAAGATACACAACCCTGATGTACCTATGCGTCCAATCGTGGATTACACACGGTCACCGCTTCTTAGCCTTTTGAAATACTTGCACCGCATAATATCTCCACTTGTGGGATGCGGTCCAACACATTTACGAAACTCTTCTGACTTCATTAACAAAGTGCGCGATCTCAAGCTTGACGATGATGACACTATGGTGTCGTTCGATGTTACGTCCTTGTTCACGTGTGTCCCAATTGACGTTGCGGTCGAAGTGTGCTCTACTGCCCTCAAAGACGACGCCTCGCTTCCCGAGAGGACACCATTTGAGGTTCAGGACTTGCGCAAGCTCCTGCAGTTCTGCCTGGAAAATACGTACTTCGTTTTCCAGGACTGCTTCTATAAGCAACTTCAAGGAACGACCATGGGTGCCTCCCTCTCGGTAACCGCTGCAAACTTAACAATGGAATCAGTCGAACGCCGGGCTATCGCAGCATTCATGCCCCAACCAAGAATTTTTCTTCGGTATGTGGATGACTGTTTTTCCGTTATAAAGAAGGATGCCCTGGATGCGTTCTCGTCACACCTAAACTCGATTGGACCGGCCATAAATTTCACATTTGAACTGGAGAAGGACCATCGCCTTCCATTTCTTGACGTTTTGGTACAACGTGAAGGGACGGGACTTCCCTTCAGCGTGTATCGAAAGGATACAGACACAGGACGCTACCTCAACTTCAGTTCAATTCATCCTGCTTGCCACAAACGCTTCGTCGCCTCATCACTCATACAACGCGCGAAAAAAAAATGCTGTTCTTCAGAGGACCTGCAAAGAGACCTGAAAGTGGTGCATGCCGAACTTTCAGGCAACGGCTACCCGGCTTCGTTTATGAATTCAGTGCATAAACAATTATCTCGTCCGCCTATTAATGCCTCCTCCGTGCCTGCCCCCTGTAAAGGTGCCGCGATACCGTATGCTCCTGGAACCAGTGAGGACCTGGCGCGCGTGCTCGGCTCCTTTGATGTACACGTGTCACATGTGCCGGTAAAAAAACTGAAAAGTGTGATGAGAAACGTGAAGGACAAGCTTCCAAAAGAATAGTTTTCTGGTGTCGTATACAGAATCCCCTGTACCGACTGTGATCATGTGTACATCGGCGAGACAGGCGATTTTCAAAGGCGCCTGAGAGAACACTGTTACGACGTGAAAAAAGAAAAGGTGTCTTCAAATGCACTCGCTGAGCATTCCGTTTCCAAGGGACATGATATTGACTGGGCCAGTGCGCATGTGCTCGCCACTGAAAGAAATCTAACCTCGCGACTTCATCTCGAATCACTACTAATCCAAACCACCGATACCACGCTAAATCGCAATGACGGCACCCTTCCCTCTGTTTACGCACGCTGCTTGAGCCACCTTTTTGCACGTACTTATTCAATTCCCGTTCCTTCATTGCTTCATTTGTGAACAAGGCCCCCGTACGGGAGCCGAAACGTCGTGTTATTTATAAAAGTTTTTTGGTCGGCGTCTTGCTTTTACCTTTTGACCATGATTATTCCCGACCAGACGAGCTTTCGTCAAACTCTTGACTTCAATGATTTCATGCTTGAGTAACTTCATCGCATCTTGCGTCGACAGAGACGGGCGGAAACTGATCGTGCTGTGCGGAAAGAGATTGTTCTCGATGTGCCTAGAGATGCGGTTTTGTATAACGTGTTCTGCCACCTTTCCCACGCATGACGTGAGGGAGTCTGAGATTAGCTAGCCCCGGAGGCTTACCAGGCTTGGGGATCAAGACGACAGGCGCCGTCTTCCAGGAGTCTGGGACCACGCCCTCTTCCCGCACATCAGACAGTGATGCAGAACATGTGGCTACATCTAATCACGATATTGACTGGGCCAAGGCAACCGTAATCGCCAAGGAAAGAGACTGCAGTTCGCGTCAATACCTGGAATCCCTCTTTATCCAGACTACGAAAAGAACGTTGAACCGAAATGATGGTAATCTGCCACCAGCGTACGCCAGGTGTCTCGGCAGCGTTCTAAAACGTAAAGCCCCTCTACTTCGTAAAAGTACCGCCATCTACTCTCCCCACCGCCACCTCCTCTCCGCTCGCGACTGCGGCGCCCACTGGAAAGCGCCACGAGCTTTCGAGCTGGACGCGCGCCGCCGCTGCCGCCGTCCAGCCGTGGCCGTGCCTCGCGTACGACTCTACTGCGTTGATTTTCTAAGCAGGAGTGGGTGTGCTCACCATCCGGTTTACCTAATGAAATATCGCCTCAGAAGAGCTGCTGCAAACCATGCGCAATTTGTAGCGAAAGCGAACGTCGTTTAAGCTTTCTTTCGGAGCGTAGTGTTTCCTTGTGTATCTGGCGCGGATAACCATAACTATGTTTACTTGGAAAAGGTTGAAATGAAATTCTGTAAACACAGCATGCTATTTATTGCATCAGCAAGAAATATTTAAACCGCAGCTGTGGTGTCAAGCCACGTTTGGGAAGGGATAGTTCCCGTGCGTATAAACTATCTCGGTCGTCTGTAAGTGCAGCAACGCCAACAATGCCCTTGGAGGCACACACTCAAAACTTCACGAAGTTTCGCACGTCCTGCCATCCTCTGCCTGCCCGATGACTTGTGCACGCAGTACGCCGTTCTGGGATGTTTGGCCTGTGCGGCGCAGTTTGAACACGTTGTCGTGAGGTTTTGCATGCCTGCGTGGGTGTTGCCGATGTAGGTGACCAATATCGCCCTTACGCACGGAAACTATTTCTAATTGCTAGAAGACCGCGCTGGTGCGTTGTGAACGTAGAAGTAGACGAACGCATTCACGTCACTACTACTACCGAAATTACCGCTCGCTGTTGGAGAGGGTGTCGCCCATTTCAAGCGATGTATACTCTGAACACACTCCGCAGCGTGACCTCGATGCGATGAAAAATTTCGGCACTTCGTCATATGTATTGCCATACAGTTTTTTTTTAACTGCGAACGGCTCATTCCAAAATAAGCACGCGCGGCATGCAGGCTGTTCAAGAAACGGGCTGCGCTTGCGAACAGCCGCGATCATCTTTAAAACCGAAGTGGTAACCCCTTTTCAGGGAAATGCTCTTACATGAAAAACAGGTATGCAGGAAAAGGCACAGCGACACGGCATCGCGACAAAACTAGCCAGACGTACACGTGCACTCCGCACGTCGTGCACTTGCGACCGGCGAACACACAGCGCAGTGGCACTTTGGCGCATCCAACATGGCGCCGAGCGGCGAGAAAACAAAATACCAAGAAAAAAAGTGAGCGCGCTACCACGTGACCGCAGCCGCCCTATCGGAGGCGAGGAGAGGAGGAAGCGGCGTTGTTCAAGAGATGGCGGTACTTTTCCGTAGGTAGAGGGGTTTTACTAAAACGGACATAAGCCCGCTTCGCTGGGCGATCTTACTGTGAACAAGGCTACCGTACGGTAGCCGAAACGTTATTTTTTAAACTTTTAAAACTTTTTTCATTTGGTCGGCGCTCATTGTTTTCGTTACTTCCTCTTCCCAGATGCGGTTGATTTCTGCAGGGAAGGATACAGTGGAGCTTTCTTCCTGGTTTCGAAGCGCCCTGTTGGAGAGGCCGTCGGGGCCCAGGGTCGATCTGCCACTGAGGTTCTGAAGAACCTCTCGGACGTCGTTGACGCTGAAAGGCTTGCCAAGCGCCAGGCAGGGAGGCCCCTAGTAGGACGGGTAGTCCGCAGGACTCGAAGTACCGTCTTCCGTGTCGGACTGCCTGGCCTCGTGTAGTACTCTGCTAATGGCCTGACGCTGATTTGATTCGGTGTTGGACTCGTTCAGCAGCTGCTTGAGTAAATTCCATTTGCCTCCGACTCTCATTTGCCCGTACCCCGAGTTGCACACCTCATTCCATGGCTGCCTGGTGAGGGATTGGCAGTGGTCTTCGATGTTTCGGTTGAGCTCCGTGATCTTCTTGCGGCGCCTGCGGTTAAATCTCTGCCCCTTCCACCTGCTGCGAAGCGCCTTTTTAGCCTCCAGAAGGTGTGCGAGGCAGCTGTCCATTCTGTCGATCTCCAGGTCCGTCTGGTCCTTCTTTGTAGCTGATTTGACATCATCTTTGAGCTGCGCCATCCAGCGTTCCAGGTCGATGGCTTAGCCCTGTTGCGAAGCTCGCTCCTTTCTGATCTTGCGAAAGTGATCCCAGTCAGTGACGGCGAATTCTCTTAACGGTTTGCCCTTCACGTAGATGCGTGTGGCGAGTGTGTTGTGATCGCTGCCTAGGTCCTCGTTCAGGTTGTGCCATGACATAGCCCCTACGTTCTTAACAAAGGTTAGATCCGGTGTCGTGTCCCTCGGACAAGAGTTGCCGATCCTGGTCGGGAAAGCCGGGTCTGTGACCAGCGTGAGGTCATTATTAGCCGCCGCTTGCCACAAGTTGTCTTCCTTACGCGTCGTTCTCGAGTAATCACACGGCCGGTGCGGGGGCGTTGAAGTCTCCTGCCACGATAAACGGGGAACCACCGGCTTTACTAGCTGCCTTGCTAAAGAGCGTTGCGAGACTCCGAAATCCTTAGGTGAACTATAGATGTGGAGTATAAAGATACTGCGTTGAAGATGACCACTAGGAATGATTTCAGCAAACGAATGCTCTGCCTTGCTGGAGCCTAGAAAAAGATCGTGCGCAGCTAAAGTGCATCCTTTGGAGACGACTGTACAAATGCCCGTCTTCCCTACACCGTAAACTACGTGTGATTTGTAACCCGCTAGTGTGACCGCATCAGTGTGTGTTTCCTGTGAAACAGGGCGTTTAGTCAAGGGTCTTGCTTGGCAAGATCAGCAGAAAACAGTCGCCACTGAAGCCTTGGCAATCGCGGAGGCAGCACGCGCGTTGAGCTCTCCGAACGTCTTATTCCTCCGCAAGTAGCGCACCCTGTCTCTCTGACTAGCGTTGCTATTCTTCACTACACCTGCAGTAAAATGACGTGTGGTTTCTCTGGATAGGACCTAATGAATTGCTGGAGGACAGCCTTCTTGCGCTGAAACCCCAGCAATTCCGTTGCCAGATTCCAGCTGTTTTAAAGTACGCCTACACCTATTTATTTATTTATTTATTTATTTATTTATTTATTTATTTATTTATTTATTTATTTATTTATTTATTTATTTTTAAATATTGCGGTCTAAATTAGACCATAGCAGGGTGGTACATAAAGATAAACACGCTGTCATGAGTAAAAGGGGCCCAAAAACACAGGCCGCTAGGCGAAACAGAGAGATCGGCGAAGTGGCGCGGGATAGCATGCGCCGTAGACACGTCGATGCTCATAACTGGTTGTCAGCGGGCTCGCGGCACGCGACCGGAGCCATGATCGGTGATGGAAGAAGGTTGAGCGGCATTCTCTGCGTGGCACCGGTCGATTGAAGGGTGTCTTGCCAGCTACGGACTGGTGACAAGGAGACAAGGGCGCCGGGCACCGGGGGGCCGCCGATCTGGCTTACGATCGAGCGCGGACTTCGGAGTAGCAGCCGCCGAACTGCAGCAGTTCCCGGTGTACGCGCAGCGCTCCACCTTCGCCGGCAGAACGGGACGACCAGCAGAAGAATCGCTGCAGAGGGCCAGGTCTTTTTGGAGACCAAGCATCACTTATGAGGAGGCCGAGGCTAGGCCTAACAGCGGGCCGGTGATTTGCCACGTCACCCAAGAAGCAAGGCGGCGGACATGGACGGACTTGGCGTGAGCGGCGGCCACCACTAGCAGCATCTGTCGACGACGGCTACGAGGACGCGACACGCCGAGAGAACACCGATTCTGAACCGCACCGCACCAAAATCAACGTAAGAGCGTCAAACTTCAGTTTGAGCAGCGACCGCGGACATAAACGCGAGGCCCAGGGTTGATTGACTCTCGTTGGAACTGCGCCCAACGCGGAGGATGTACGTTGGTTATTTAGTTGGTTTACTTAACGTTTTAGTTTTCTCTTTGTGTGCGAATTGGTGTTGTACTTATTTTTCATGTTTTGGTGTTCCCGTTTATAAAGTAACGTCTTGGTTTTTGTCAACGTGTTACGCCTCTCACTCTCTCTCAATCCATCGGAGCAAGTGCTCCCGAGAACCCCTCCCACTCGTGACAATAATTGGCAAGCCTTTGCCAGGATTTAACATCTCCAGGCCCAGTCACGAATGATCGTCGGGGGTGGCGAAGATGGATTTGGAGCGGCGGGCAGCGATAGCTAAAAGCAAGAACCTACATGGCAAAGACGCGTTAAGATTTTTTGAAGAATGCCAACAAGAACGCGTGAGAGAATTTGAAGCTCAGTTGGCTCAGAGAACGCCCGCTCCAACTTGAACGGGAGCCCGAACGAGAGCATGAAGCACTGGTAGCTCAGCTAAGGAAACAGTTACATCAGACGGAACGAGGGCTGACGGTCGGGAATACAGAGACATGTTTAAATTTACCAGCAGTGCAACCAGTTGACTTTAGATGAACAAATCGCAAAGTACGATTTAGAACAGGGAATGTCGCGGGAGCCAACGTTTCGACAAGCGGACTTGTCTTCGTCAGGGCGGCAACTGCCTTCTCCAGCGTTCGTTTATGTACGCCTTTGCACACTCTCCCCCGTCCTCAGAAAGAGAGGAGAGGGCCTCTTCTAGTTCAGTTGACTTTAGGAAACATAAGGTGGAAGTTAGCCAGGTTCAAGAAATTCAGATGAGCGAGGAAATTGCCTCGGTTGGGTCAGAGGAGTGCGACGCGGTCACCGTAAGGCTAGAAGAGCTTGAGTCGGAGGTTGATGATGCGGGCCCGAGAACTGCTGTTGAGCGTAACCGGGGAAGAGAACGCGCAGTCGGTGCAGGACCACCCTGAGGGCATGGCAGGTTGTTGCAAGCATAAAGTTAAAGGTGACTGTTCCGATGCGTGCCCCACAGTGAAGGCTCCGAAGCTTAGCCGGGATCTGTGTGACGAAAGTGCCAAATTAGAGGGCCAGCGCAGTGTAACTGTAGCCGGCGATGACGCTAATAGAGGTAAGCGTACGCTGGCACATAACGAGAAGGATACCTTAGCGGAGCTAAGGTATCCTTCTTTCTGAACTTTCTGAACTACCTTTAGCGGAGCTAAAGGTAGTTCAGAAAGTCAATATTGAACTTGACGATAAGGAGGGGACGCCGCTAGGGTGCCACACGGAGCGAACTCGCTTCGCATGAGCTCCTGCTTCGACGCCTTATTTCACCCGGAACAACTCAACGCTCCTGGAAATGGTGTACTCCACCGTCTTCTAACCAAGCGGAGTCTGTGGATAAGCGGTTTTTAACCGTAAGTCTACATTTTCCCCTTCCTCTGCTTGTTAGAACATCCGAGGAGACGAACGCTGCGCTAAGCCTAGGCGGCGCCAGGGCGCCGGCCCGGCGGGAGGCAGGAGGATGACAGACGCCGACGCGGCTGCGTCGACAGGACTTGCGACGCCGATCGAAAATAGCACTGACCGCAAGGAGGACGCTACCGACCTCTCGCAAAAGAAAACGCTCGACAACGGGGGATGGTTCACTGCAAAATACCACAACTCAAGGCTGATCGCCATTCCGCAGGCCGGGAGCGAAGCGGCGAACAAATTAGCGCCGAGCCAGCCCAAACGTCGCAAAGAGAGGCTACCTCCACTGCCGAAAACCGATTTCAAGGTCATCATTAGACCGAAGAATGGGCTCAACATCAGTCAGCTGAGCACGCACCAAATGGCCTGTGCAATAACGAAAGCATGTGGAAACCCTAACATGTGCAACCGAGGCGTTGGTGCAACGAAGGCAACTTGCATGCTTATACGATTGCGCAACGGATCCAACAACGCCATAATCAGCGCACCAAACACGGAGGCTGCCAATGCTGTGCAGAGCATTTCAAGTCTGCGTTTCGGTGCAAGCGACCATGCAATGACGGCTTACGTGGCAGCTCCGGACAATTCGTGCAAGGGTGTGATTCACGGACTGGACGCCGGTACCACGCCGGCCGAACTACTAGCCCATCTTTGGGTACGCACCCAAGGTGTCAAAATCCTTTATGCAAGAATGCTTGGAAATTCCCAAACTGCGGTCATCACTTTCGAGGGCAAGATTGTTCCCCGCTATGTTTACTACTACGAGGGCGAGACGCGTTGGTACCTCTACCGATCATCGCGTCATGTTGGCTACATATGCTTCAAACCTGGACATAGAGCGGGCGTATGCCCGACACCTGACGCCGTTGTCAGGTGGGACGGACACACTGTCAGGTGGGACGGACACACACTTGTCAGGGACGGACACACCTGCGAGCCAAGGTGTTCGCTATGCAAGGAGGCGCACCCTACACGTGCAAAAGAGTGCAAGGAACGCCTCAGGAAACCGACGAGTCATCGACCGAGGAAAAGAGAAGCAAACGCTGGAGCTAGCAATGACGGCGTCTGTGGCCGTACCCGGAAACGCTGGTTCAGCAAGGACTCCGATTCAACATCCAGGTCCCGATCGATTTCGAGAACGCGGTCGAGGTCGAGATCCACGTCCAGGACCAGGCAGGTACCAGAAACCAAAAAGAAACAGCCAAAGAAGCCCATAACCAAGAAGGAAGAGCTGGAAAGCGCATCTTTTTTCTGCCTCTCCCACTGCTCCAAATACACAGATAGGCCTAGTGATAACTGGCCATCTAACGACGACGTAAATGAGCTAAGGCAAGCTATTCAGACGCTGAGGGCGGAGAATGCTGAACTTAGACAGAAACTAAACGATCTCATAGCTCACTCAAGGCCCAGAGAACCGGGCAGGCAATCTCAAACTCGCAAGCTAACGAAACTCAGTCAACCACCATAGGGCGCCAGGAATTCTCAGCTGCCAGGGGTGCCATGAACAATGCGCTAACGAACCTTAGCAGCCTCGTCTCTAACATCCAAGACGAGGCGCGTAAGGATAGAGAACGCCTAGCACAATTTACGGCCATGAAATCCAGAGCTAAACCCTATACCAGGCCATCAACTCAGCATGGCGAGCGACCGTAAATACTCGGACAAGTTAGAAACCCTCGAAATATGGCAGTGGAACTGCCGTGGGATCCGCAGAAAGCAAGCTCTTCTTAAAAAACGCATCAGTAACTGCAGAGTTCTGCCAGATATAATCGCTCTGCAGGAAACCCGCTGCTCACCCGCTCTCGCTGGCTACTCAGTCTAGGAGGGGATCGGACAGAGTAAGGTCGCGACGCTGGTTCACAAGGCGGTGACCGCAATCAGGCAAGACATCGACGCAACGGATATTGACCACGTGTTCATTGAAATCATCACCCAAAAAAGAAGCCAAGAAAGCATATTTTTCCTCAATATTTACAGCCCGCCCAGCCAGCAAAGCCAACTTCAACTACTTGTTGGGTAAGGCGCAGCAAGCAGTAGGCAGGAAGGGCCTCGTCATCTTAGGCTATTTTAATGCATGGCACAAGAGCTGGGGGTACGTTAAGGAAACTCAGAAAGGCAAGGATCTTGCCAGGGAAGCTGACCGCAGAAAGCTCACTCTCATCACAGACCCCACGCGACCCATGCGTAGTATCGGCCGAGATTCGTGTCCCGACTTGGCATTCGTCAGAGGAGTATGGGAGGCTCGATCGGAAAACGAAGGGGAAACGCTTGGCAGCGACCACTGTACCTTGCGCATCCTGATAGAAACACTCCCCATCAGAAAAAGACAAGGCCAGGCCAGACTTACCGACTGGGAGGCATATAGAAAAATTCCCATTAATGAAGGGTGTACGACATAAAGATGCCATCTCTCCTGTGTCGCATGCTTGAATCTTAGACCCTTGGATTGAAAATAGCTGCCTGTAAGAGATAATAAAGGATACCTGAATAACTTCATAATTTGCTCATGCGAACGTCGGGCCGTATAGAAACACCATCCTGTCGAAAAAATGCATTCATACGCGATTAATGGATTGCTACTATACATAAAAATTACAGCATATCCACGGAGTGAATGATGATGAGTGGGCGAAGCTCGGGATGTGCATCGTAGATCGTGCCGAGTTCCGGATTAATTTAGTTAACGCGCATGCTACGAATCCTCACGGTTCAACTATGCACAATGCACAAGTGAAATCTCCCACCGGCACTTCATTGCAAGTCAAGATCCAGTGTATATATATATATATATATATATATATATATATATATATATATATATATATATATATATATATATATATATATGGGTTTTGCCGGTGAACGCTTCTCCAACGCGAGCAGTCGGTATTTCTCAATCAAGAAACTCGCTAGGAGACGCTACCTGCGCCAACGTTGTCTCTCGCGTTTGCCAGGGCAGTGTCGAGTTTGCCGGGGAGCGCGTGGCTCCCGGCGCTCGCGGCGAGGGCGAGCGCCAGGTGCCACGCGCTCGCCCTCGGCGCGTGCGTGCGCTCCAGCAGGCATGCGCCGGTGGCTACCTACTACTAACTACTACTACTACTACTACTACATACATCGGGGACGCACGAAATGGCTGCTAATGGGGAATGAGAGACAGAAGAATTCGGCTTTTAGTTAACGCGCACGCTGCGAATTTTTTATTGTTCAACAACGCACAGGAAAAATCTCCCACCGGCACCACCTTGGAGGTCAAAGCGTAAGACTGGTTACGCACTACTACGACTACGACGAGGGACGAACGGGTGCCGCTTTAAGGAGCTTCGCCCCTAAAACTAGGGCGGAGTCCGAAGATACTGAGATCACAGACATTAAGAGCTGGGTCACAGGAATCAAGGCGGACTGGAAACGGCTAACCCGAGAGGTCACCCTCACAACCAGCACACCCGAGATGGAGAGACATCTATTACATCTATGGGACGCTCGACGGGGGTTACTAAGAAGGTGGAAACGGCAGAAGTACAACAGGAAGCCCCGACTTAAGATTGCCGAGATCACCACACAAGCTGAAGAGTATGCGACAGAGCTCTCAAGGTGCAATTGGGACCAAAAATGCAAAGAGCTACAGGGTACCCTCGGCTGGAAAAAAAAACATGGGCATTGCTAAGGGCTCTTATAGACCCAACTATGACCAAGACTGAAAAGTGCAAGACTACCCAACGAATGGCGCACCAATTTCAAGGCCCAGACCGGGAAATGCTAGAGAAGATCAAGCAGCGCTATATTGGGGATGCAACGAACATAGCCTGCAGCTTGGCATACACGGGCAAGGAAAACCCCGCTTTAGGTGAACCTATCACCTCAGAGGAAGTCGGGCACGCCACGATTTCCGCCACAAGGAACACCACCCCAGGCAAGGATGGCATCACTAATGCAATGATAAGGAACCTAGACGAAAGGTCAATGAAAAGATTCACATAATTCATCAGTAAACATTGGGAACAAAAGGACCATCCCGGACGACTGGAGACATGCAGAAATAGTGATGATTCCAAAGTCCGGAAGGACTCCCAGCCTGGAAAATCTTAGACCGATTTCGCTAACGTCATGCTTGAGAAAAGTATATGAGAAAAGTGTGCTTCAGAGGTGGACCTGGACAGTAATGAGCTCCTGCCGCATACTATGTTTGGGTTTCGAAAACACCTCTCAACACAAGACGTCCTTGTGCAGATCAAGGAGGAAGTGCTCACTGCCGTCCCGAAATACGGAGAACATATCTTGCTCGCGCTTGACATTAAGGCTGCCTTCGACAATGTCAGTCACAGGGCTGTGCTGGAAGGTCTTAGCAACCTAAGCTGCGGGCACAGAACACACAACTATTTTAAAGCCTTCCTCAGCAATAGAACCGCCATTATTGGTATAAGAGGCATCAGGACTGACACGTTCAAGACGCCTCAAAAGGGAACACCGCAAGGCTCTGTGATATCCCCCATGCTCTTCAACATTGTTATGACTGGCTTAGCATGGCAGCTAGAAAAAAATTGAAGGAGTCAGACATGCCATCTACGCAGACGACGTCACAATCTGGGTGACCAAGGGATCTTTGGGAGAAAAGCAAGACAGAGTGCAGCAGATACGGTCCACTCGTATGCCCAATACTGCGGACTCGCATGCTCCCCGGATAAATGCGAGCTGCTCAGGGTCTACACACGGGTACACAACGTCCAAAGAGGCCTACATAGGGGGGAGGAAGATCCCTGAAATATCCCAGATTAAGATCCTTGGCATGTGGATCAAGATCCTTGGCAGTTTGTACAAAGCTCTCCTCGGGATGCTACGCACTCTCACAAGCACGTCATCATCTCGATACTAATACTCTGCGTATTTTATACTTTTCGCTCATCCACAGCCATATCTCATACTGTAATGAATCATGGGGTGCGACATACAAAACTTATCTTGAACCTGTTCGCAAACTTCAGAAACGAGCCCTGAGAATAATCACCCAATCATGCTACAACGAGCCGAGTCTGCCTTTGTTTATGAAAATGAATATCTTGCCCTATGATAAGATACACGAATTAAAAATCGCCACCTGTGTTTTCAATATTGTTAAAAGCAACCTGCCTTTTCATGTTTCTTTATTTTGCACATCCTCTCGTGTAACCAGAAATCAAGCATACGGAAACTTTAATCTTCCTCCAACTAAGAATACTTACGGACAACGTTTGCTGCAGTTTTCAGGGCCAAAACCTGGAATAAACTACCAGCAGAAATAAAACAATCGAAAAATTTTCCATCGGTGCTTAAGAAATACTTGCTTACTATGAACAGTGTTTGTCAATGTGAACACTTATGATGTCGTTTTCGTGTGTGTTTGTGTCAGTAACTTGTGAAACCGTTTAAAAATACCGTTCTCAACCAGTGATTTGTTTTTGTTTTCGGGATCAGCTATGTATATTTTAACCTTTCATAATAATGCAACAATATGCTTTGTTTACTCGTGTTTCGTAAGTTAGAGCTGTTAAACAAAATCGTGCACTTACCGATACTTTCGTTTTCCCTTTGTTTCGCTTGTGCAAATTAATGATGTATGTCAACAAACCCGTGCTATGATGTACGGGGCGCGATCGCCGGAAATGATTCCAAGAACCAACGTCTTGGTTCCCCGAAAAAGATCCCACGAAAGCTTGGACTATAAGATTTTTGGTCCCCTTTAGCACACTAGCAAAACGCCAGCAGTGGTTCAAAGACCGAGTCAGAGCCAAGGGTGGTCAAACAAAACAAATATATTTTCATCAAATAGGCAGTCGCACAAACGTACACAACACGGCTTTCACAAACTCAAAAACAGATGGGTCGCAAAGTTATACAAAGCCAACCAACTTGAACAAGTTCATGCACTGCAGCAAAGAACAAAACACAACGAGTCCTATTCACCAAGACACTCGGCGTCTGCTCACTCGAGGCTTGCAGGTGGCCTGTCAGCTGGCTTGGCGTCCGAGTCACGCACGACTTCTTGCTTCTTCTTTTTACTTGCAACTCTTCAACTCTCTGTTCGTCTCTTCTTCCACCTCCCTTGCGGCCCGTGTCCGACCGCTTATATAGTCCTGGGAAAGGGGTCTAGAAGGTTCCGTAGGGCCACGTGACCCAAAGCACACATACAATTGGGAACCTTCTCGCCCACTCTCGAACCTTCTTGGTTGGGGCGGCGCCTCTCTCTCTCTCTCACTGCGCGGGGAGCGTCGGTGTGTACTCTCCACCTTTTCTCTCTCCTTACGTCTGCCCCGCGCGCGCGCTCGCTGCGATAAGAAAGCTTCTACAACATTCTGGCTTTTTGTAGGCGCGGCGTGTCTTTCGGTGACTCTTTCCGAGCGCCGTTTTTCTTGTTGCTGTTTCGGCCTTTCGACGCCGGGTTTTACTCTAAAATAGGCACTATTTTGTGACACTGCCCCCCACTTTAAGAATATTATGAAATAATATTCAAAAACACACAAAATAGTGCACACAGAAAATTAACCACAAAAAGTTTCACAAGTCTTCTCACAATCAGTAGCACATCAGTCCACTTGAGAGTTCAAACACATAAGTCCGCGCACGGAACGTCGCGACACTTTCACAATGAATCGGGCACACACACGTCACATAAAAATACATCACTTGAAAGCTTCACAACTCATCGCGTACACGCGTAATACAATAACACTGAATACATGCATTTTCTCCAAGTTTACAAAATATTCAAATGTAACACAGCACAACGATACATGAAAACATCGTTCCCTCAACACCAACACTTGTAATCAATCACAACACATGCAGTTTCACACTTCGAAAGGACAGCTAAATTCAGGATCTCGAGACTGCCTTTCTCTTACGCCGCTGTTTGTTCTTTTTCTTTTTCCTCCGGGTGAATCTTGGCGTTAGCTGTTGTGGTGAACGCACCTTATCCACTTCTTCGCAACGCTGTGCTGGCTCCGATGCGATTTGCAGTTCTTTCTCGTCTCTGTCGATCTTCGGAGTCTCCTTGCTCGGTGCTTTATTCTCATTCTCCGCACTTGCATCAAAAGTTGCGCTGTTAGTGCGCACCCCATCTGATTGTACTTCAATGCGCGGTGTCACGGGTACAGCAACCTCTCGCCGTTCGCGAGGCTCCTTGGCTTCGAATGAAGCTTGTGCTGAATTCTTCTTGGAAAAAACAGCGCGAACACAAGGACGATGAAAAAGGGCACACACACCACACCACGCAGCGCTGACTATCAACTGATTTTATTTCGGCGAACACGTACATATATACATATGTATGAGCCTCGTCACAAGTGTTATACACTGATAACCACACAGAAAGATGAAAAGGTCATTTCGTGATAAAAACAACACATGAAGGAATAAGCAAATGTCATCACCGCACATGCTGCATGTACATTATAAAAAACGGTCACCTAGGGCTTGTTAGCAGAAAGATATGAAATTTCTTTGTCTAAGAGAGCGACAGATGGGGTGCTGACACAGTTATCCTCCAGCAAGGCGATCCTATGCGCTTCTATAATTTCCCGCGTCAACTGGGAGGGGCTTTTTGCTAAAATTTCACATTTTTTATATAGGGGGTTACAACCACAACGCTTACAATGATCGCCTAGGTGGCCTCTAACATTGCTGGTGACGTTATTTTTATGTTCACGAAGCCTGTCATTCAGGCATCTGCCCGTTTGTCCTACGTAAAACTTGCCACAAGACAAGGGTATACGGTACACCACACGCTCAATGCAAGGGAGAAATGGCGGGGTATGCTTCTTGCCACAGGAGGAGACTGGTTTGGGGGGTTTGTTGACGCGATTGCACAAGGTTGAGAGCTTATTAGGCGCGCTCAAGGCGACTCTAACATTAACTCGCTGGCCGATTCGCTTCAAGTTGTGAGATAGCTTATGAATGTGGCAGGCTTCCTGGAACTTTTGTCGTTTTATTTGAACTCCTTATATTCTTCATGGGAAGGCCACACTTACTTGCAAAAGAGAGGAATTAGTATTGGTTCTTGTATTGCACCTGTGCTTAGTGAAATTTACCTCTCCAATATTGACCGCCAAGTCTCCTCATGTGTTGCAAATTCGTGTGTAACAAAGGTGTTTAGGTTTGTCGATGATTTCCTTGTGTGCTTAGAATGTGCTCCGGCCTCACTAGATAGCTCTGCCTCCGGTGTGCTTGATATATTTAGATCATGTGCAAAATCCCTTGAATTAACTTGCGAATTCCCAACTAACAACTCCATTAGATTTCTGGATCTACGTATCAAATGGTGCTCCGAGTACGTCTGTTGGTGTTTCGAACCGCGCAGTAGGAAACCTATCTTGTCTTTCAACAGCGCCCATTCGAAGCTAATTAAAAGAGGAATCGCTAAGCTTTGCTTGTCCAATGCCCTTAAAAAGTCCTGCGTTCATTGTAAAGGTGACAGTTTTCGTGCGCAGGTTACTAGACTGATAGGGGCAGGTTATCCTCCTCACGTGCTGGCGTATGTCGCACAAAAGATGATAAAGGAAATAAGCCTGTCTAGGTCTGATGATCATGTGTGTGCTGAAAAAGCCAAACAAGAGAAACCTCATAGGTGCACTGTTATTCCCTACATTCATAAGCTATCTCACAACTTGAAGCGAATCGGCCAGCGAGTTAATGTTAGAGTCGCCTTGAGCGCGCCTAATAAGCTCTCAACCTTGTGCAATCGCGTCAACAAACCCCCCAAACCAATCTCCTCCTGCGGCAAGAAGCATACCCCGCCATTTCTCCCTTGCATTGAGCTTGTGGTGTACCGTATACCCTTGTCTTGTGGCAAGTTTTACGTAGGACAAACGGGCAGATGCCTGAATGACAGGCTTCGTGAACATAAAAATAACGTCACCAGCAATGTTAGAGGCCACCTAGGCGATCATTGTAAGCGTTGTGGTTGTAACCCCCTATATAAAAAATGTGAAATTTTAGCAAAAAGCCCCTCCCAGTTGACGCGGGAAATTATAGAAGCGCATAGGATCGCCTTGCTGGAGGATAACTGTGTCAGCACCCCATCTGTCGCTCTCTTAGACAAAGAAATTTCATATCTTTCTGCTAACAAGCCCTAGGTGACCGTTTTTTATAATGTACATGCAGCATGTGCGGTGATGACATTTGCTTATTCCTTCATGTGTTGTTTTTATCACGAAATGACCTTTTCATCTTTCTGTGTGGTTATCAGTGTATAACACTTGTGACGAGGCTCATACATATGTATATATGTACGTGTTCGCCGAAATAAAATCAGTTGATAGTCAGCGCTGCGTGGTGTGGTGTGTGTGCCCTTTTTCATCGTCCTTGTGTTCGCGCTGTTTTTTCCATGATGCTTGACCAACTAGCCTGCAAATCCATCCTATTAGACTGAATTCTTCTCGGAGTCCGGCATTACAGAACGCTCAACAGGCTTCTCTTCGAATCGAGTTCGAGCTGCAGCTGCTGGTGGCTCCCGATGAGGTTCATTCCTCGGCTCTTCATATCGAGGCTTCGGATCGTTAGGGCCTCGTGCACCTCTGATATTTCCCACGAGCAGATCATAAATTGGGTTCTCCATACACAGAGCCGTAACCATCCCACTGTAGTAGGGGATTTCCACCTTGATCCTCGCTTCAGGGAGCCTCCTCGCTGTACCATCAATTAGGCAAACGATACCTTTCGCACCTGTGAGCTCGGTGTTCCGGACCAATTCCTTCGCACAATCACTGTGCTGCTACCAGTATCCCGGAACACGCTTACACGCTGTCCTGCTACTTTTCCAAAAAGTACTGCATATTCTTATCCATGCTCCGGGGCGTGTAGGTGTTATGGCACCGACGATTGGAACTTTCTTTCCGTCCTTAAGTTCCAAGAAGCCGGACTTGAAGCGTGTCTCATCCGCTGTACGTCGTCGGCGAGCTTCACATACGGAAACCACTAAGCTTTTCTTCGCATCGGGATTTTGGCGGTTGCAAGCCGACTCATCATGCTTGAATAGAATATCTCAGTGTGTTAACATGCATTGTTTCTATATCGCGAGCATGTTTCGCCTTCTCCATCATAGGACAACCTGTATAGAACAAAACAGAACAATTTCATTGCAGCCTGATGATCGCAAACCGTCGTTTACTTCAGCCGCCTTAGTTTTACCGTGGACGCCGGCTCTTCGTCTACCCTTGATTGCTTGCGCAATAGCTGACCGTGGGACTTTAAATTCGTGCTTCTAGTGGCGCGCGTGAAACGCTGAAATTGATTTGAAATTGATTTGAGGCTTAGTAAAGCACACGTTCACAGTGTTTTAGTTCGGAGAGGGTCCTGGCGGGGGGATCATAAGGGCCCAAAGGAACTTCGCTGTTGCACGCAGTTCCTCCCGCGTTGCCGTACACCCAGACAGGGCTGGCTGACAGCCGGAAAATACTTGTGCAGCGGCCATAGTAAGCGGCCACCGCCAAGGAGCAGAGGGATACCCTGACGTCGTGCAGCCACAGTAAAGGGGAAGCGTTGCCCTTGTCGAATCATCGAAAGCGCGATACAATGGCGTTTTCGTGCGTGATTTTCTATGAGGGAGTAATAGTGGCGCCAGGAAAACGGGGACTCCAGGGCGGGCTTGTTGTAACCCAGACGGTCCGCACTGCATGATGTGCTGCGTACGTGCGATCGTTGTGGAGTGGAATGCGCATAGAAGGAACGCCGTTCCCCTTGCCGTTCCTTCGTAATGTAACGCGTTCCCGTTACAGTTCCACTAATCCCAAATGGAACGATGGGGTTCCTTCGTTCCTCCCAAAAGGAGCTCGTTCCAGGAACGTCGTTCCTTGGAACGACGTTCCGTACAACACCGTGTACAGGTATATACGCGGCGGGTCATCACATGCTGCGCTGTCCATCGAGGCAAGGACTTGTGTTTTCGTGGTTTGGATTCACTATTAGAGGCTACTCTGACGCCCCATTTACCTTCCTCGTTTCCTGTTCAGCGAACTGCTTGTCAAAGCAGCGCGCTAAATGTACCGCTGTTGTGAAGGGGGCATCGCGGTTTCTAAGCCAAGCGCGTGGTTAAATGTCTTCCTTCGATATTGCCTTGTATATAAGAATAGAACATTGACGTAGGAACGAAATGATTGCAAAGCCATAAGCTGCGGACACGTCGTCTCTTATTTTACGCGGCAAGGTAAATTGATTTGTATTGCCCGACACCATACTGTTAGGAGATATCAAAACGCGGAGCTAAAAAAAAAGGAAACAACCAGTTTTGAAGCGTTTTCCTTAATGAAAACACAAATTACGTTGATAAGAGTTGCGGCTTTGAAAGTTCTTACGCTTCGCAAGTACATACGCTTTACTGTTCGTTATTTCTCATTGTCAGAGCAGCACGCAGAAGGTGCCGTTGTTTGTCATGGAGACACGGTGGTTTCTAAACCAAGCGTACAGTTAAATGTGTCCCTGTGTTGTCATCGCTTTTTATATAAGAAACGGAAGTTGAGGTAGGAACGAAAAGATAGAAAAACCACAAGCTGCCCACGTGCTACCTTTTATTTTACGCGGCAAGGCAAGGTGGTTTGTGTTTCCCGCCAGCAAGCCATAACGAGAAGGCGAATCACGGAGCAATAGGAGGACAGTAGTGGGACTCAACTTCAAAAATTTTTTCTCGGAGAATACGAAAATTACCTCGATGAAACTTGCTCTTTCGAAAGAGCTTACATTGCTCAACTACACGCCCTGTTCTGATTATTTTTTCATGGACCACCTTAGGGTGCAATTGACGCCTATACATAGGAGAAAATGGCGTTCTTGTCAAGTTTACACATTTGTTTCAGAGTCATTGCACAGCACATAGACAAAAATTATTTTTTATACTATTGTACCTCTCATGGGCAGTTGCACAAAAATATTTCCAGGTTTTCTTGCAAAACCGTTTTTCAGGGAAAGGTTCCCGAAAACGCTGCAATTTTACTATTTTCACCTCGGTCCTAAGCAGTGAGGAACATGAACATAATTTGTGAAACAATTTTATAAGTGAAGATAAATGATGTGAGAATGCAAAAATGCATATTTGAAAACAATTGGCGCATTGGTTGATTTTCAGGAATTTTTTTTTCTGGCGCCTTGTTTTCCGCCGTTTTGCGAAATTCAAATGACCCTCACGAGCTTAAATATTTTTTCCCGCTCAAAATATTTCCCGAAAGTGCTGTGGAAGCAAGGATGACTTCCATGTAATTTTTTGGAATTTTTCGAAAGAAGTTCATTTTTGTCGAGCGCCACAGCTGGGACGGATGGCGTGGAATGACCCTAACTTCATGGCAGCACAACGGTAGAGGTCCCTGTGCCTTATCAGTGCACGCTAAGGATCCCAGGGCTATAAGTATTGCCGGAGCCCTGCACTACGGCGTGTTTCGTAATCATATCATGATTTCGGCTCGTGAAACCCCATCAATTATTATACTTCATGAAACTTGCAGATGGCTGTGCGCAGTGACTAGGATGACAAAAAATATGGATAGCCGAGAATCGCATTACCGTCGCACGAAGCAAGACGTCTTTACATGTGGCCCACATCACGCGCGTTCATAAGTTATTGAACGTGCACAAACGACGCAGAATCGGTAGTGCATGGGTGCGGAGCTTCACGAACTATCGCAAGCACCAATGCAAGTCCAAGTACACAGGCCATCACAAGTGCTTGCATTGCAGACTATACGAAAATGTTGTACGCGCTCATGGTTTAAATAACACCGGCGAAAGAGGAGCAAGCCCCAGATCGGGCCGTTGCATTAGCGGTATCCATGGCGCCGGCGAAATCAAATAGTTATTATGTGTTTCACTTTTAGCAAGCGGAGCCGAGAGCTATGTTGTTTAGTGTCGCGATTTGCTGCGGCGTACATCAAGACGTTTTGCTTTGTATGAGCGGGAAGCGTAGCTAGCCCACGTGTGTGGACGCCGGCCACTTGAGTGCTCGCGGCAGCAGCCGTACCTCTGCAATGGTGACGCATTTAGCTTCATCCAGTATTGGCAATGCCCGTAGACTGTCACGCCATCAAACGGATTTGAGGAGAACCCTCCGGAGGAGGGTTAGCAGACGACAAAATGGCTGCCCTGGCCGCCGCTGCCCTATTCGTGTGTGCTAGCCAGATTGTTAGCGCGTTGGCAAGGAAAACGAACACGACAACCTCGGACGTTTCGTGCAGCAGTGAATAAATCTGGGCCCCGTGACGGGATTAACCTTATTCTTTCTTGCGGGACGCGAAGCTTTCGTGAAAATACATGATGAAGCTCCTCGGGCAAGCCGCGCTGCCAACGAAAGCCCGCACGGTACATGTTCCAGCTCCGCGAGTTTTTTTCAAGCTACGTAGTAAGTGAAGTACTGTTGTCTGAACTTTTCTGTAGAAATTCACGCTGTTTCGCTTGTATGTATTATCCGTTGGTGTTATTTTATTACACGATCGAAGCCCATAACATTGCATGCGGTGGAGTCGCGTGAGCTTGCGATCTCCGGTTTGATAACTAAGCAGTATGACGGCATTCGTAATGGAAAGGTCTCGCATTAAAATTGGGCGCTTTATCATTCGTCAGGAAAGTGCTGTTATGAATCTTTGTGGTGAGTGTTCAGTAATCCGCAGGGCCGCGTTCGTCCCACATATGCGCTGGGAACACGTACAGATCGACCGTGTCGCGGGGTGTCCAGCAGTCGCATTCCGTTGGAGATTAAGCGTGATTGACCGATTGGCATTCGTTTATATCCATGTTAATGAAACCCAGCTGGGCGAACTTGATTCTTAGTCCTGCTCAGTGTCTTTTATTACCTGTGCCTCGCTTTAAAGTAGCGAAACGTGCAGTCGCGGTAAGCCGGGCCGCTGTGTTTCTAAACTTCACTGCTGTGAAAAGTATGCATATGCGCGCTTAAATTTCGAGATTCAGTTTTCTGTGTGCTGAACGTGGAACACCCAAGAGACAACTGTGATTGCTATGTCTGAGCATGATTGTTCGATTGGCATATCGCGTCGCAGTTTTTCCCAAACGCGGACGTTCACCATAAGGAGGCTGCTGGCACCTGCTAATATCTGTGGCACCTGCATCCGCGGCGTAATGTCACAGTTAGTTGTGCAAAGGCGGTTCAAATAGCTGCAACAGTGCACTAACATCTGTAAGGAAATCTCGAGGTATATGTTACTAACTTCAGAAAGTAATATGGTTAAACTCTGTGGATGTGTTCATTACTAAACACATAAAATCTGGCAGCCTTGCTTTTATTCTTTATGTATGTACACATGCTTTCATTTAATAAAGCCTTTACAAGAAAGCTTACTGGAAGATTGTTCTGATTACCTAGCATGAGTGCACACAAGCTCGCCTACAGCCCTTATTCGGGCACATCAATTCAAATTCTTTATCAATAATGTCACTGGCTTCTCTAAACTTATTACTTGGCTTTTGTTTTGCTTTAATTCACACAGTCTCTCAGGACAGCAGGCTTTGAAAACTATACAGCTGCACCATCTCCTGGCTTTTTGTAATTACTTGTATAATGTTCAAATCATTGAGTGACCAAGGAGTACAACAGTCCTGGCTAACGATTGTAGAAAGAACGCATGTGCTGTTTGGGATCCCCATAAAACTAACCATATTAACATGTTATAAGGAATTCAAAATTGCACAGCATGGTTTATTTCCTCTGATCATTCATACACTTCCGTACCAGCAAACGTTGCAGGCAAACCTACCTAACCTTGTACTTCGCTGAAAGGTGTCCCGTCTTGTAGTATTCCACAAGTTCTCCCATGTACGTCCCCGGACTCCCAACATTTTGCCAGTCCTTCACCATTCAAACTGCACCAACCCTGGCAACACCATGTATCCTCCTCCAGTACAAACCATGACTCATCTTCATTCTTTGTACAAAGCTCAAGAGACTGGAATGACCAACCCAATTCAATTATGCTTCATGAGAACCCTCTTGAGATGACATCAGACTTGGTCAGTGAACGTATATCACCTCATGCAATGCCTGACCAGACGTTTTCGTTGAACTCTTTGACTACGAGAACCCTCTTCATTTTAAACACATTGTCAAAGAACTAACCTATGTTAAATGAAATGCAAACACCCACCCTTCATGTAAAGCCCCCTCGGGGGCCTTTGAGCTATCAAATATGAACAATTCACTACAGTAAAGAAAAAAATGAAATTACCTAACCAATTAGCATGAGTTTCTGACACTTCAAGAAATGTTGTTATAGAAATCTTATTTCCTGTGAGGATGACGTGTGCAGTTGACACCGGAGTTGACCGAAGCACTGGAGCAGCCGCAATGATGGGGACCAAATGGGAAATAAACAGGGACGACTGACATGGCAGCTTACTGTCACATTTCCTTATTACATTGGCACAGCCTACAAGGATCCTGTTCCTATGGCAGCCACAGAGCAACACCATGCCATGACGGTAGGGTTCACTGGATTTCTATCTCCTTGTGCACCATGGCTTCTGCACGAGCAAGAGCCACCGCTGATGGCTCCCTGGTTGTCCGTGCCACTATCGATAGGACAATTACCATGATTCCATTCAGGCTTTCTCGACAATGGATTATGTGCTAGAGCCATCCTAACCTACGTGCCATCTGGGGACAACACCCTTGGCTTTTTGGTCGTTGAATTGCAGCATAAGGACACCATCCAGGCTCGTAGCTTTAACAAAGCATGGCTAAATAGGCAGCACGAAGTATAGGACTCAAAAAGGCACAAGACAAACGCAGCACTGAACTTAAAATGGAAGGTTTATTTGAAACGTTACTAGTTTTCAAAACACATAGCGTCATAAGTCATTAATGAGTGCAGGCCGCTGTGATATCACAACATATAAACACTTGTCTTTTCACATAAATACATATTATTTATAAACAAAATAGAAATTATCACATTTAGATAGAGGCAATGTCAACATAGTCTTGTAGATGCTAAAAATGTGGTGTGTATAACAAAAATAAATGCACTACATAAACACTGCTACGGTGCACGATATGACAACATGCTGTGTAATCAAACCCCGAGTACAAAATAGATATCACAGCAAATAATGTGAGATGCGGGATAACATTTTCATTTGTGTAATGTGTGTATGATAACATGCTGTGTAATGAAAACCTGAGTGCAAAATAGATATCACAATAAACAATGTGATACGTAGGATAACATTTTCATTTGTGTAATGCGTGTTCATTCAGACTTGCAAAAATACCCTTTAAATGTTTGCACCATCTGGGTCATGGAAAAACCTGGCTGCACTACAAATGCCATATTAGTCGCTGCATCACCAGTCATTCTAGTTTATCGTGTGGCAAAGTTGCCACAAAACTTCTCAAAAAGCATTTCAGACACTGTCTTTTCATTTTGAGTAGTGTGTCATTCCAGTTATTTGTACACTTATTTTGCACATATGTCTGTGCAGAGCTCTTTAAGCAGAACTTTCAGATCACTCGAAAAGCAAGGATTTGGTTTCGCATGAGCCACACTCCCTAATGATAGAGACACTAAAAGTTTTGCACATTCATTATTATTTGCAAGTTCGGCGCTGTGTTACTAAGCAACTGTGGGAAGCAAAATGGAACGTTCACTTTCTGGATGCCCAAAAGATCATTCTCCTGCTGCCATATGTTGCACAAGGAGTCAAAAGCCCCAACAGCTGCCTTCCTGTGGCTTTTTTCTTTTGCTATGCCATTTACAGTGTAAGCAATAGAACCAAATCAAATGAAAAAGAAAAAATAAACCTATGACGATGAAAATTACATGAGTGCTGATCGATTGAGAAACTATTTTTATTAGCGAGTAGTCGGAACAACCAGAGGCAATGAGCAAGTTGACAAAAACGTCAATCACACTTTAAATTGAGGATAAATTTCCATCATAAATGGAACACCAGAGTAATGGCTACTGAAATTAAATTTCAGAGGCATGGTATTAGGGCAAAAATATTAGATGTTCATAATTATAAACATACATTGTAGACACCATAGCTTCACCAAAGGAATTTAGTGATAAGTATTGTTTGGTAAGGCAGAAGTAAATGGTCTTTTTGAGATGTCGCCAAGCAGGGGTGGTACTATAAAAGGCTGGTGGATGTAGTAGCTTTGGCCAAAGAAAATGGCTGAACTAGTATAAGGAAGTAATGCTAGGTAAGCCTGGATAGCTGTCAGACATATGCACTGTCTCTAGAAATTCAACACAACTCTGTGCCTACTTTTGATGAGCAGAATTGGTGATAGGTTGGGAAGCAGGTAGCACACCTCCTTGCATCTGTCATTTGCTGGCTTCAGTGCCTTGTTCAGCAAGTTTTCATGTTGCCAAGCAGCATTGCTTTTGGCCTTTTAACGTAGTTGATAAGCTCAGCTCGTCAAGTATTTACTTGCAATTAAGGCAAATGATGAGGCCAGCTTGTACAGCTCTTTTTGGTTGTTAGCACTGGCCTGGAAACAAGTTCGAGTGTCTGCAGCTCTTTCAGGTGGTGTTTTTATAATATGCCTGTTGTACATAATATCTGATGTTTGCGGAAGAGAGCGCTGACAATTTTCAGAGGGGTGTGTGGACAGGAAAGACGCAGGAAAGCATCTTTCCTGTCCACACTTACCCTTCTGAAAATTTTCAGCACTCTCTTCCGCAAGTATGAACTACCAACTAGCCCAACAGCTCACTGTACTGAATAATATCTGATGCAGCAAAGAGATACTTGAATGAAATAGTTAAGAGCAAATCGTTATGTTGTCAACCGACAGTTTTAAATTGCTATGTGCCACGGGATGACTGTGCACTTCTGTGACATCTGTAGTAATTTGCAAAGTATGCCTTGTATGTAATGTTTGTTATATTTCATTTATGTAATGTTTGTAATGTTGTAGCCTGTACATTAAAAGAGCTCAATCATGAAGCCATCCATTTGAAGATAATAAAAGGCAGAAACACTAAGCTGTGCATGTCCAACGCACTCAAAAAATCATGCATGCACTCTATGAGTATACTTATCAGGCACAGGTGATCATCTACAGTGGCAAAGCATAAATAAACGAGGCACAAGAAGAAGAGAGGAGACATGACACAAGAAGAGGAGGTTCATCTCTCCCCTTCTTGTGTCTCATTTATCTACGCTGTACCACTATGAATGCACACCAACTTGCCCTGCGGGTGATTGCACTGATAGGAGCTGGTTGTCCTTATCACATGCTGGCTTCAGTTGCACAGATCATAGTGATAGAAATAAACTAGTGTAAATGTAATGAACAATTGAGTAACAATAACAATATCCAAAAGCAAGGTTCACAGATGCACTGTAATGCCCCGCCTATATAAACTCTCTCATAAACTGACACGGATAGGCCAGTGTGTTGAATATTAACGTGGTGTTAACGTGACCGTGCTGGTGGATGCTTAATTACAGGCTTCGTGAGTATGACAACAATGCAACTAGTGCCGTCGGTGGTCGTCCTGGTGTTCACGGCAAGATTGTGGTTGTTGCCCCCATTTTTAAAAATGTGACATGCTAGCAAGAAGCAATTTTAAGGCCCATAACACTGCATTGTTAAAAGATAAGTGTGTGTTGGTCTCTTGTACTCTCAGACAATGAAATTGTGTCTTTCTATTAACATGCCATGAATTACCACTTTTGCCATGCCCACAGAGTATCATGTAATGATGACCTTTCCATTTATTATTTTATGTTGTATATGGTTATTTCAGTATTTTTTATTTTGGTTTATGTTTTGCTTATGACGTGGCAATGTTCCACATGTATTTATGTATGTCTTTTGCCACAATTAAGTCATTTGCTAGTCAGCGCTGCATGGCGTGGTTCATGTTTTTCAACCGTGCTTGTTTCACATTGTCTTGCTTAGTATACAAAGGGGTCTTTTATGAAAGGGAACATGCATGTGAGTAGTCAAAGCAGTGCGCCGGCTCCTCATGGTGCCAACAAGTGGAGAGGAGCAGATCAATTGATTATTGTATCAAATATGTGTGGTTAGAGGCAGTAGACTGACCGAAAAGAGAAGCCATTTTGCCATGTAGGGGTGCAGGTCCAGCATGTAGTGGGATAATTGGTTGAGCATAGTTGGCTATTTCAGCACGCTGCTCAAACACCGAAATGATAAACCAAAAAACAAGCTTCAACAGACAAGCACGCTCATACTGTCCACCCTTTTTTGTTTTGTTGTATGTCACTTTTGTGTCTCAGTAAGCTATGCCTGGCTATTTCAACCACCAAGAGGTGATGCCACAAGCAGACATTTTTCATCCTGCATCCAACTGTCGACACTTCAGGTAGCTGAAGCAGAGCACAAGCCACACACACTGTTCCCCTCAACGAAGGACCCTTCTATATTGCAACAAAATCATTAACATAGAAAAAAATACAGCTTTTCCTTGCCAGTTTCTCAAGTTTTTTTTATGCAGCTGCAGAGTACAGTTACGTGTCAGTGCTGAAGTGGTGGATTCTTAAACATGTTCATAATTGCAGGGTTTTTATATGCCAACCCACAATATGATTGAGACACACTGTAGTGGAGGGCTCTGAAAATTTTGACCACCTGGAGTTCTTTAACATGCACCGATAGCACACAGCACATGGGCCTCGAGAATATTCACTTCTATTGAAAAGGAGACCACCACGGCTAGGATCGAGCGTGCATTCTTATTAAAATTAATCCGAGCACCACAACCACACGACCACCGCCGTAGCCGTTCGTAAGCATTTATACTTTATTGCTGTCATGAGACAGCTTACAATTACGGTAATGAATGTGCCAGGCTGGCTGACAAAGACGGGACATCCCGTGCACTATGTTCTTATCTCTAGCAGTACTTATGTGCAAATATGTCGTTTACATTTGTACTTCATTATTGTGTACGCCTTGCTGCTGTACATTACCTGTGAAGTTTCAGATTATTATTTTCACTTATCGGTGTGCTGTTACTGCTGTGACTATTTTCTTTTTGTACGGTGCTGCAAACTAGTCAAGTGTTTCAATGAGAGCTTTTTGCCACAGTCCTTTCTGTATGACAGAATGAAAATAAACTTGATTTGATTATCGTTGTTTGCCCACTAGGTATCTCTGTTAAGGTAAATCTGCAGAAAACTGCCCTAGGGCCATAAAAATGAGCTTGCAGGCTAGTTTAAATGTGCATCATTTTAACGCAACCCAATAAAATTTTGAACATTAGAAATGCTGAAAAAGAAATTGTTTTTGCACATCTGGCAAAAACAATTTTGATTTCACAATTTTGATCGTCACTGATCTTGATGTTGCAGAGCAGGACTACAAGCAACCACTCAGAGTGGAATTTCACCAAAGCAGTTTGAATGAGAAAGTGTCACTTTACATTGCTGCTCATAAAGTGCAAGTGATATCAGTATACAGACTGCGCAGTAAGAGAGCATGCCGCGGGACAACAGGGACACATTCTTAACAAAAACATTACGTGAAGTGCAAATCACATGAAGTGCCTTAAGGGGAGGTGAAATGCTATGATCGGGGCGTCCATTTATATTTATCCCCAACATCACTTAGGTAAATGGCAGGGGACCCGTTCATATTTTTTTTTCCACGCACGCAGTAGCAGATTTCGTCATCTTACTACCGCAACCAACACCTTAAACGTGAATTTAAATCACATGGCTCGCCGTAAGAGTTTCCTACTTAGTCAAATTGACATAATTGAAACGTTGATACGGTTAGCCGGGGGAATTTACAAAAAAAAAAAAAGCCCGCGATGCATTGGAACAGCTGCCGTAGCGGATACGAATCGACTGCCTACACGGGCCATTTTCACCGCAATCGAGCCTTACGATAACGATCGAGAACGACGTCGCTGGCATGCGATCCAACAATTGAATAAATTTGGCTGAGTTCATTCAGCTCTCGACTGGAACGACAGCACCCAGGTGGGTCCCAGAAGTTCGATTCTGATGCGTGGATTTCGGTTGATAGCGCATCCGGATAGAAGCTGCGATCGGATCGATGGGCCGCGGTAGCAAAAACGGGTCTAGATTCAGGAGCGTCCGACTGGTAAATGTCGACTTGGCTTGGTTTCTGCTCAAGTGCGACTGATTGAGGAGTTCAACGCCACAAAGAGGCGATTGCTTTCTGCTAAGTCCGCGTTCCTGACCGCGAAAGTAATGGTGACAGCGCTACATGTTTTCAAACCATCGTCACGTTCAACGCGCGGTGCCCAGCAGCAAATCCATAGCGTTAGCCGCTAGCTGCGCACTACAGCACGAAATACGCCAGGCAGGCTCGGTACGTACCTCGGAGCGTCGTCTAGTTAATACGCCAATTCCGTTACACGCACTGGTTTTCCTTAGAACGCACAGGATCTCGCAACACATCGTTACGCTCACGGGCTGAAACAGCCTTTCACGTCGCAGCAAATATTAAGGTTGCTGACATTTCGTGGTGTCTGTGATTTAAGCAAGTATTTTGGTCTGATATACACTTCAGTGCAGCTCGTGACTTCATCCGGGAAAAGCGGCACGTTGCTTATGTCCGCACGTCCTATCTTTGTACATGCTAGCAGACGCTCTTCAGACGGGTCGACCCTCCTCCGGGCAGCCATCTTGGATCGCCCAGTGCGCCCCCTATAGTCCGTGGGCATTGCGAATAAGAAAGCTTCTACAACATTCTGGCTTTTTGTAGGCGCGGCGTGTCTTTCGGTGACTCTTTCCGAGCGCCGTTTTTCTTGTTGCTGTTTCGGCCTTTCGACGCCGGGTTTTACTCCAAAATAGGCACTATTTTGTGACAATGTACAATAACTATCTGTATATGTGTCATATATCTATCTTTTGTACATGGAACTACTATTTATTTAGTTTTTGGAAGCAGTATTGATATTTCTGTATGTTTCACGTCTGCAAATAAAGAATTGGATTGAATTGAATCGAAAGTAACCTACGTCTGGATTTCACAATGCGACAGCTCGCGAACACCACAGTGCAGATCACGAGGATGATCGTCCAAATCTCCAACAAAAGACGAGGGATGAAGGAGGAAGTCACTTTTCGGCTAGTACAGGCCCTAGTTGTGAGTAGGATTGCATACAGTGTCCCCTACCAAACGCCGCTCGAGCACGAAAAGGATCAGTTGGAGGCAATCCTCAGGAAAGCTTACAAATGCGCTCTCGGACTACCGGTTAGCACCGCGACGGATAAATTTCTTAAATTGGGCATCAACAACACTGCAAGAACACATCGAGGCTCATCTTCTCTCGCGAAAAATGAGACTTATGCAGATCCCGACAGGCAGGAACACGCTGAAGATACTGGGCATGAGGGATGTCTGCAGAGAAATCAACAGCACAGCGTATATACCGAAGCATATTCGAGAGAAGATCGAGATCAGCCCAATACCGAAAAACATGCATCCAGAACTACACAAGGCCAGAAGAAAGGAAACGTCGCAAGCTCATGAGAGATATTTCGCCGGAAGAAAAGATGTATTATACGTCGACGCGGTGACATACCAAGAACACTCCGGAGCGGTAATCAGCGTTGTTGATCACCAGTTTTGGGAAGTGAATTGCGCGTCCATCAAAGGCAACAACATCCTCGAGGCTGAGGAAGCAGCGATCGCGCTCGCCATTCCCCATCAGGGCAAGGAGGCCATAGAAATTCTTACGGACTCGCAAGAAGCATGCAGAAGGTACAGCAGCGGACGCATATCCACTGGGCCATCCGCATCCTCAAAGCGAGGAAAATCACATTCTCGAGATGCTTCATAACGTGGACGACAGGCCATGAAACTGTGACAGAGAACCAGAGCCCGGACGCCAACACCCGAGCATACGCCAACCGGGCGGCGCACCACGACGGCGAACTGAGCACAGTCACAAGACGTTATTGAGCAATTTTAGAACATCAAAGAGCCTTAAGGCGGATATATCCCCCTCCCCACAAAGACTTTAGTAGAGAGCAGTCGGTTGCCTGGCGACAACTGCAAACTAATACGAGCCCAATAAGAGCCTAATTAGTAAAATATAACCCACAACATATGACGATAAATGTCCGCTATGCGGGGAACACCCACCACTGTAATACGTTACATGGGCCTGCCAAAAATCTAAAGTAGTGCCAGTAAACAAAGCACCAACATCGTACCAGTGTGAGGCTGCGCTATCCTGCTCGAAGCCTGATGAACAGCTCAAGCTGATCGACAGAGCTGGCAAGATGGCAAAGGCCACAGGGGCCCTGGACTGAGGGCTCCTCCTACACCTGGGAACTTACCTTGAGGAAACAAAGTTTTTTCATCATCATCATTGGCGATAAGACGCGTCCCAGAACGCGCGTTAGAAAGGGGCGAAAAGCGAATGAACGAAGCATGTTGATTGAGCGTCGATCAAATAGACGCCGTGCAAAAGTCGGTTGCAAGAGGCGGTTGAAGAAGCGTAAATGCGAACGCGTGATTGTGTTAGAGAGGCGTTTCATGAGGGCCAGAATGAGGAAACGCCGCGGGCTGGCTAAGCGTTTGCGACCGCGTGCAAGAAGTAGACGCCGGAGAAAAGTAGGTCGCGAGAGGAGAAAACGCAGGGGACTGCGTCGACGACAGCGTGCAGATGCACGAGAGAAGTGGTTCAAAAAAAAAAAAACTCACAGCATATCCACGGGGTTGTTGTGAATGGGTGATGTGACTCGCACTCACGGGTAGCGGTTGCATACTCTCCGTTTTAATAGACGTTCCACAAATATATACAAGCACAAGGACCCAGTTTTGCCAACCTAAACACTGAAACCGAAACTGCAGGAACTATGTAAGGATACAACATTTTTCCCTCCCTCATTTATTTTTTTTATTTTGGGAAGGTGTTAGTACGTTAGTATAGGTTCTTCTGTAGTGTTCACTACAGGTTCTTCTGTAGTGTTCTGAACACTACAGGTTCTTCTGTAGTGTTCACGGGCGGGCGTGAAACAGTTTCTGAAGCCGGAAACTGTCCGGCGGCTGATCTTGCTGGCGACCTGGAATCGCAGTCTGCACTAGGCACAGGTTTCGCTGCGGGAACACTTGCCTCGGTGGACACTGGCTGCCATGTTGCAGCGAGAAGCGTCGCATCAACGGGATCGTGATCGAACGAAGATTCACGCCCTGCAGAATGGTGCTGAAGGCCATTGTCGCCAGGGCGCCGAGCAGGCACCTTGCACAGCTTGGCCGCGTTCCATGTTTTGCCGTCGTCGAGAATGAAGGATGCTGGACCGCATTGCTCGATGACTTTTCTTGGCTTCGAGAAAGAGGTGTCACTCTTGAATGAAACCGATGGTTTCTTCACCCGCACCATGTCTCCTACTGCCACTGTTGTCGGTTTTGCCGCACGCCTCCTGTCGGTGTAGACTTTGCTGTACTCTTGCCTGCGCTTGACACGTTGCCTCAGCCTGGCTAGTTCCTGGTAGGGTGCCTTTGCGAAGGACTCAGGCGATAAGCCGAAGATGTCAAGCTTCGTTCTTGGCAGCCTTCCATGTAAAAGTACCGCAGGGGCCACTCCTGTTGTGGCGTGTGGTGTACACCTGTATGCGGCGAGGTAATCCCGTACAGCAGTTCGCAGCGGACGTTGTTCTAGACGGGCCAGTTGTAGGTAAGTCTTGAACGTGCGGTTGAACCGCTCGATCTGTCCGTTTGCCTGCGGGTAATAAACAGATGAATGCGACAGACGGATCACTCGTTCTTGTAAGAAGTTGACAAATTCCTTTGACGTGAACTGGGGCCCATTATCACAGACTATCTCTTCAGGATAGCCTTCCCGTGCAAATACGTTGAGCAGGAACTCGGTCATGGTTCTTGTAGAAATTTCCCTTGAAAACTGTACTTCTGGCCATTTTGAGAAGTAGTCTACGTGTGTCAGCACAAATCTGCAATCTGGAGGCGCCCTCTCCAGGGGACCAACAATATCCATTGCAAGTTTCTGCCATGGTCTCTCTGGTAGCTCGACAGGTTGCAGCGGGGCAGGCGACGTCTTTGCCGATTTACCTGCTGCTTGACAGATGCTACAATTGTGGACTGCTTCTTCCACGTGAACGTCCATGCGGGGCCACCAAAATTGTTCCCTAAGTCTGGCTTTGGTGCGTCCGATACCCTGGCGAGTTTCATGTGCTGTTGCCACCAGTTGAGCCACGAGAGATGATGGAACTACAAGCCTCTCTGCACGCAACAGCAATTCGCTCACCACTGACAATTCGTCTCGAACTCTGAAATATCGTTCCAGACCTTCCGGCAAGTCTCTGTGTGAGGGCCAAGACCCATTTACAAACGCCTTCACCTTTTGAAGAGTGGCGTCAGCAAGAACCGCTTGTTCAAACTGCTCTTTGGTCAGGCAAGTTGGTTGAACCATGGAAACAATTTCTTCCTCAAAAGTCAGCTCTCCATCTGCCATATGAACGGGTAACCACGAAAGAGCATCGGCTACTCTGTTAGATGAGCCTTTCTGGTACTCCACCGTGAAATTGTAACGTAGTAGCCTTGTGCACCAACGTGCAATCCTAAGTGGGCGTCGGCCTGAGCCCTGCGAAGACAGAAGCGAAACGAGGGCCTGATGGTCTGTTCGGAAAGTGAAGCTCCGTCCCCACAGGTATGCATGCCAATGTTCGCATGCCCAAATGCATGCAAGTGCTTCCTTCTCACCCACTGCGTACTTTCTTTCAGCCGGAGATAGCGTGCGTGATGCAAAAGCAACAGTACGAAGCTTATTACCGGCGTGCTGCTGGAGGACTGCTCCTAGGCCACATTCGGATGCATCAGTGGAAATGATGATTGGAAGCGCAGGATCAAACATGTGCAAGACAAGATCTGAAGATAATACCGCCTTTACCGCGCGGAAACTGTTATCCACCTCAACAGAGCAGGTGACGGTTTCGCCTTTCCTAAGAAGAGCCCTCATTGGTTCCACCATCTCGGCCAAGTGTGGCACAAACTTGGCGTAGTATTCCACCAACCCAAGAAAGGAGCGGAGTTCAGCGGCATTTCTTGGAACTGGGGTTTCCACAATTGCGCCCACTTTCCCTGAGAGTGGCGAAATACCACAAGGTGTCACCTTGTGGCCCAAGAATTCGAGCTCCTGAACTCCAAACACACATTTGCTGTTCAGCTTCAGACCTGCGTCTTTGATACGCTGTAACACTGCCTCCAAGTTCTTTAGGTGTTCCTCAGCTGATTTACCAAAAATAATGACATCGTCAATGTAAAAGAGGACACCCGGACAATTGCGAAGGATTCGAGACATCATACTCTGGAAAGCAGCAGGTGCTGAGGCTAGCCCAAAACAAACGCGTTTGAACCGGTACAGTCCTTCATGTGTTATAAAAGCTGTCAAGTCCCTGCTCTTAGGATGCAGGGAAACTTGGTGGTAGGCAGACGCTAAGTCGAGTTTAGAAAAGTGCGTGGCACCCACCAAGGCATGAAGCAGCTCATCCATGTGAGGCAGCGGAAAGCTGTCCGGAACGATGGCCTTGTAAGGTTCGCGTAAATCTACACAAAACCTAATACTTCCATCTTTCTTCTGAATGACTACAATAGGGGACACCCATTCTGACGCATCGATACGTTGAATGATGTCCAAGCTTTCCAAGCGCTGCAGTTCGGAAGACACGCGTGGTCGTAACATGAAAGGAAGCCGGCGAAGTTTTGATGCTACTGGCTGAACACCCGCACGTGTCTTAATCCTGTGAACAAAACCTTTTGCAAGGCCCAGCTCATTTGTGAAGAGCGAGCAAAACTGCCGCTGAAGTGCTGATGGCAGCTGCATAGATGGCTCTATCGGATATGTCCGAGCTACTTCGGCGTTCGGTACCGTGCTGGTTTGAAAACACTGCAGCTCAGAGCCTTCAATGCGCAGCTTCAAGGCATTAATACCATCCAAGGCAATGAGAGAAGTACCCTGCTCGACGACATAAAACAAAAGCGGTGCGCTGCGATTCTCGAAAAAGACCTCTGAAAAGAAGCAGCCTCGAACCGAAATTGGTCTTTTGGAATAATCCAGAAGCGTCACACGAGGAACGGCAAGAAGCGGCACAGCAGAGAAATGTTGGTCGAACTCCTTGCCTGAAAGAATGGAAACGGAAGAGCCAGAATCGACTAACAGCTTCATAGCGACCTGCCCGACTTGAACGTTAATGTGAATTCCGGATGCAAGAGGCTGTTGAACTACAAGAACCTCGACGGTTTCATCCTGCAACGGGCTATCTACTGAACCCTCGTGGACCGCTGCTTGCGACCGCTTCTGGTTGCAAACGTTTTCAAGATGTCCGATACGGCCACAAAAGATATATATATATATATATATATATATATATATATATATATATATATTCACGGGAAAGTCAAAACAGACGCGCGTGTAAAGCAGTTTCATTGACGTTTCGCTCGGGGTCCGAGCTTCATCATCTGATGAAGCTCGGACCCCGAGCGAAACGTCAATAAAACTGCTTTACACGCGCGTCTGTTCTGACTTTTCCGTGAATATTGCACCGGACCCACAAGCCCTTTGTTCCTTTGCATATATATATATATATATATATATATATATATATATATATATATATATATATATATATATATATATATATATATATATATATATATGGGTGGCCGGTGAACGGTTCTCCAACGCGAGCAGTCGGTATTTCTCAATCAAGAAACTCGCTAGGAGACGCTGCCTGCGCCAACGTTCTCTCTCGCGGTTGAGGGCGCGTTCTCCTTCTTTGCGAGCTGGTAGAGCGTTCATCGAAGAAAGAGCGTTTCCATAGTCAACGCGTGCCTTTTTCTCTCTCTCTCTCTCTCACACAAGACAGCAGATGGAAGAGTGAGAGAGAGAGAGAGAGGCACTCGCCGGGAGGCACGCGCCAAGGGCGAGCGCGTGCCTCCCGGGAGATACTGCCGGTTACGCCTGACGCCTGACGCAGGACAAGGTTAGACTAAGAGGAGCTTCGCCCCTAAAAGGAACTTTCTGACCTACAGTGCTGTGTCGTTTTTCTGTGCGTTTATTTTATGCCATGCTATGACAGCGTCGCAAGCCATACCAACAAGCTCACAGAGGCAACTCTACCTGCCTCATTCAATTTGCATTCATGTAGTCTTTACTGTATGGTGAGCACATCATCTCACTAGCCGTGCCGTCATCCTGAACTGTGAAAGCAATACGGCAACATGCCTGAGACTCTGAGGCATTCTTTACGCAACTACGCGCGGTCTGCGAGAACAGCAGCCGCTGCAGAACACAAAACTGTAAAGATGAGTTATCGACCAATTACGACTCGTAACGATAAACTTCCATCTGTGTAGAGTTTACGGCGAATCATTCAATACAGCTCGCTGCTCACCGTACCTGAGCATGAACCACCGGTGTATGCACATCAAGGCTGCGCTGGTAAAATTAAGAGCACGGGAACCCACTGCGATTTACTTGCACAGACTGATGTATCGTCGCGTGAGACAACGCGAGTCAGTGCTTGCTCCAACGCCCGAGCTACCCACCGTCTACCAACTTGTTTCGCATTGCTTTAATTCGATAGGAGTACCACGATTCCCAATAGTTCAATCGCAAGCATACGGATTTGTCGCAGTTAAACAGTTGACCGAGTTGCAACTTACCGTCTTCGTCGGCATTTTCACGGTAGAAGCACCTTGCATGCGATGAAAGTGTGACCGAATACACGGCGTGCCAAGGCCTAACATTCAAGAATAACAAAATACTAGCCGCATTGCTTCACGTCACAAGATGTGAGTTCTGATGACATACCTTAATGTCTCTGGCCTTGGGTGTAGAAGGTAGAATGGTCGATGAAACACATAAACTTCACGGCGGCGAAATCATTTCGGCGACATCGCGCAACGTGCAGCTCGCCGTGGGCCCGACAACAGGGGATGGCAGCTTTGTTTGGGCGAACAGGGACTGGGGGCATCGCCAAGGAAAGGTTCCCTAGCTACTGTGGCACCTATCTAGGGGCAGCGAGTACCTCCCTAACGGCACGTCACATTCGTTTTTGAGCCAAACCGGATCCAGCCAGACTGCGGCGATACGCCTAGGAGCAAGCTGCTTGAGCCGCCGGAGCTTTTTGCCAACCACTGCGAAACTGATCCGCCGCGATTCCGATGGCGATGCTCTGCATGGCGTCGCACTGTTCACAAACAGGGGCAGGTCTCTTCGGCAGTGCAGGCACCACACGAGATCCTTTGTCGCGTCGGGCTTCGGGAGCGTACGGAGAACCTGCAGGAGAGGCACAACAGTTGGAGCGGCCGTGCGTCGCTAGGTGTGCGCGTAAACGACAGTAGGGACTTATCTTCCTGGAGTACTTGTCTTCCACATTCCGCAGCGAAATCTACTGATACTGACGTGAACATCGATTTCATGTCGAAGGAAACCAACCGGTCATCGTCGTCCAAGGAAATCTCCTTTAAAATTTCGACAAATTGTGCCGAATCTTTCACAAAAGAAGAAGTGTGCCTGACGAGTGGTCGTAACAACTGATGAAGATAGTTTGATAACTTCTGGAGCGGGGATCGCATAAAGTCAACAATTGGACGTAGAGGTGTGTTGAAATTGTGTATCAATGGGTCTGCCCCGTATATTGCTGGGGCAGACCCGTTGTGGCACAAGAGCAAGAGGTGAAAATATAGTTTCTTTTCGGGAGGGTCGAACTTGAAAACCTTAGTAAGAATCTTTTGAAGCTCGGGACTGTGCCTTCTTAGCCGGATCCCGGTTCAACTTGGCGTAGGTGGTCGTATCTTGAAGCAGAGCTGACATCTTTTTCCTGTAGTCGTCCTTGTCCAGTACAACCGTAGTGTTGCCTTTATCGGCTGGTAGGATGACAATCATTTCGTTTCGTTGCAGTCGTTTCAATGCAAGTTTTTCATGCTGCGCAATCTTCAGGAGCTATGACGTGCAAGTCGCACACGTGCATGCCCTCGCACAAATTAAGAAGCCAGATGGTCCGCGTTAAAGATCCATTGGAACGTGAACGTCACCCTGCAGTTGTATATAAGATACCATTGTCAAGAGCTGCCGCGCATCATACATAGGAGAATCAGGCAATTTCAAGCGGCGTATCAAGCAGCACCAGAATGACGTAGCTAAGGGACATGCTGCCGCCAACGCATTAGCTGAACAGCATCTTAACACGGGTCACAACATTGATAGGAATTCAGCGACTGTCATCGGCACCGAAAAATCACTGTCATCCCGCCTTCTTTTGGAATCAAGTCGACGCGTCACACACTTAATCGGACACGTGAAAATCTACCCGATAGTTACACCAGATCATTGCGCGTTCTACTACGCATATAAAGGCACGGTCCAACTCCTTACGCTTGTATGTGAACAAGAGACGCGTAGTGGTCCCGAAACGAAAAAGAATTTATGACGTTTCGAGACCACTACGCGTCTCGAAACGTCATAAATTCTTTTTCGTTGAAAGTTTGGCGAGTGTTTGTTTATTCGCAAGAAATCAAAAGCTTTTGAGAAGTCAATATATATACCCAGTACTATATTTTTGTCTTCAAAGGCATCTGTTATGAATTCTCTTTGAGCCAGTAGTGCTTGTTCTGTGGATTTCCCTTATAGGAAACCGTACTGGGCCAATGAAATGAGCGAGTGTTTGTTCAAAAAGCGAAAAAGTCGTGCATGCATAATCTTTTCAATGCCTTTTGATAAGATTGGGAGTATAGAAAGAGGTCTAAAGTTCCCCACATCATTTCTGTTGCCCCCTTTGTGAATGGTAATTACCCTTGCAATTTGCAATTTTTTCCAGGAAACAGCTGCTTTCAAGCGCTAAATTGTACAGTGTCGTCAGAATAGGAGCAATGGTGTCTATGGTGTGCTTTATAGGGCGAATTTGTATGTCGTTAGCATCAAGTGATATTGAAGTTTTTAGGCACTTGAATATGTCGACAACTTCACTTTCCGTTGTGAACACCATACTGGAACGGAATGCAATGGTGCCATGAATGGGATATGGTTTAACGTTGTTTGACTGACCTACCTCAATGACATGGTCATTGAGTGCATTTGATAAATCTGAACCGGTCTTTATCAGACCTGTACACACAGGCTTGAAGTCGCATTGACGGTCTTAGGGTGAATTATCGTGTTTAGTCATTTCCACAGACGTTCAGTGTTTGCTGCGACAAAGAAATGCTTGGTAATGTATTCTTCCTTTGCTTTTTTTATCGTAGAATTCAAGTGATTTCGGAGTGATTTGAAATTCTTCCATGTTCCTGGGCTTCTGGTCTTGATAAAATCCTAATAAAGGTTGTTTTTTAACTTCATCGGGATTCGAAGGTAATTAGTTAGCCATGCTTTTCGCGATTTCTTACTTATTGTTCTGAGAACATATGGGAAATGCTTATTGTACATTGTCTTCAGTTCAGCAATGAACGTCTCGTACATGGAATTTGGGTCATGTTGTCTGAGGACCTTGCGCCAGTCGTGGGATTCGACGTCTTTACGGAAGGCGTCCAGAGATACACTATTTATGTCTTGGAAACGCTGTGGTGGCTCAACATACTGCTTAGCTCCCACTTCATTTTCGATTATAGTAAAAATGGGAAGATGGTCACTTATGTCTCTTGCAGTGGGACCACTACAGAGACCCTTTTTGTCAGTGTTAGTAATGAAAAGGTCGATAAGGATGAAGGAGTAATGTGGGTCGAATTCATGATAGTGCTTACAAATCCATTTGACTGAAGTAACTCTGACAGTTCACTCTCAGTCCTTGAAGTTTTTAGCATGTCTATATTGAAGTCACCAGCAAGAAAAATAGCATATTTTTTTGGCACGAATGAAGTCGAAATATTCTTCAATAAAACCGAGATGAGTAGGAATATCGGCATCAGGTGGGTGGTAAACAACAAAAAAAAATATTGTATCGACTACGCACGCTTAGAATTTTCAAGTTAGCATTTGAAACAGAAAATTCTTCGATAATGCGCGCGTTTAGCTCAGTCTGCAAATCTTAAAATGCTTAGATATTCTCGGTCTATTCGAATCCCCTTTTCTTCGCAGTCTACACTGTCACGCGGTAGTGACGCACACAGCACCCAAGCCGAAGCACGCAGAACTCAAGCGATGTCAGGCGAACTGTTTATTGGGCGACCATGTGCCCAGCAAAACAAAGCCAGTGACAATGCACAGCAATAGCGGCGTGAACAGTCGTCGGTCGACGGAAATACTGACAAGTGGCGTACTGCGCCGGCGCAGTACGCGTCATAAAGCGTTCTCGCATTATCTCTGGAGTTCCAGAAGTTACTGAAATGTGCGCGTCAAGCATCCAAAGTTTCAAGAATGGTCGACACGGTTCCAGAAGTGGCATGCAAGATAAACGCGGGCTGCCTTGCGCTTAACAGAAAGTGATAACAGTGCTCCCCGCAAACAATCAAAACGAGCGCGCGTGTCACTGGGAAGCGATAACGGCTTTCCACTTAAATCAAAACAACCGCACGTGTCATAGCCCCCTCTGAAAAAAGCATCGTCCCGATGGTGAAGACAGAACATGAAAGTGAGAGTACAGTGGTCAACTCTCATATCTATAACGACGGAGCGTCGCGCTCGGAACTGCACGAGCGACACCTACAGGTGGAAACGGGCCACATCTGAGCATGCGCATCGCCACTGACGCGCTTGCCTTGCAGTTTCCGTCCTTGTTTATCTCCGCGGCCCCGACAACTGCTTTGGCTGGCAGTAGCGCTGTCAGCCATAGAACGCCGAAAAAAAAATGTGCAAACACCCGGATCGGCGCGTTTTCTACTGCATACTCATAGTCGGTTTACGGTATCATATCATACTGGCAATGCGCCGCATAATGTATATTGCACATCGCTCTGAATTTTTCATAGCGCATTGCGTTTATTGCCGTGTGCTGTCATTTAATTTCGTAAACCTACTATTAATTGTAACTCACCAATGACGCGTTGACTGCGACTAAATGTAGTTTGGAATGCTGATACATACGACGATCAGTCGGTCCTTCGTCGGTTGTAGCCCTTTCTGACCGACGACGGGGAGCATCATCAAGCCGACCTTCCTTATAAAATGCTTTGGGCTCTCTATTCACAGTTGGAAGTACAAAATTCTATGCCGGCCAAAAGACAGCTTCCGAGCAGCCTCACGCAAAAAAAAAGCCACAGAAAACTTTATACAGTTCATAAGTGGGCGCAAATCTATTAGTGTGACAATGTGATCGCGAACGGAGAATTAGAACGCAGCATAGCTTGCATCGGTACGCTTCTTCGTTCCTTTTTTTTTTCTTTTTTGTTATTGCGCTAAGCCGTTGACAGCGCTACTGACGGCCAAAGCGGTTGTTGCATCCGCGGTGATAACCAAGGGTCGAGAATGCAAGGCATGTGCGTCAGTGGCGCTGCGCATGCTCAGATGTGTCCCGTTTCCAACTGTAGATGTCGCTCATGCAGTTCCGAGCACGACGCTCCACCGTTATAGATATGAGAGTTGACCACTGTACATGCCATGAATTACGTTAGCCATGCGTCACAGTTAATCAGCGTGCGTAAAAAGGTTTAAGTCGCACCACGTGTACAGCTTCAGGTCGGGCGCGCCGCCGCTGGGATGGTGTTAAGCCATCGGGCACGACCTCATAGTCCAGTTCACCACGACGTCGGACTACCTTGTAGGGTCCAAAGCAGCGCCGCAAGAGCTTCTCACTCAATCCCCGTCGTCGTATCGGCGTCCAGACCCAGACAGAGTCGCCGGGTTGGTATTCGGTGTGGCATCGTCGAAGGTTGTAGTGGCGCCTGTCGACCATCTGCTGCCTCTTGATACGCAGGCGGGCTAGCTGTCGAGCTTCTTCGGCGCGATCCAGGTAGCTGGCGACGTCGAGGTCTTCTTCGTCGGTGCCGACCGCTAGCATGGCGTCGTTGTTGGGCTCCGTCCATAGAGAAGCCTGTATAGAGCAAGCGGCGTCGTTTCTTGCACGGCCGTGTTGTACGCGAAGGTCACATACGGAAGTACGGCGTCCCACGTCTTGTGTTCGACGTCGACGTACATGGCCAGCATGTCGGCGATGGTCTTATTTAGATGCTCGGTGAGGCCATTCGTCTGCGGGTGGTATGCGGTGGTTCGGCGGTGGTTTGTGTGACTGTACCTCAAGATCGGCTGAGTTTTGCCGCCGTAAAGGCCGTACCTCTGTCGGTGATGAGGACCTCCGGGGCTCCGTGACGCAGGACGATATTCTCAATGAAGAACTTGGCGACCTCGGCAGCAGTGCCCTTGGGCAAGGCCCTTGTTTCGGCATAGCGGGTGAGGTAGTCAGTCGCTACGACAATCCATTTACTGCCGGAAGTCGACGTCGCGAACGGCCCCAGTAAGTCCATGCCGATTTGCTGGAACGACCGTCGAGGTGGTTCGATGGGTTGCAGAAGTCCGGCTGGCCTAGTTGTCGGCGTCTTGCGTCGATGACAGTCTCATGTTTTTACGTAATGGGCGACGTCGGCAGTTAGGCGAGGCCAATAGTACTTCTCGTGTATTTTGATAGTGTGCGGGAAAAACCGAGATGTCCGGCTGGCGGGTCGTCGTGTAAAGCTTCCAGAACCTCTGGACGTAACGCTCAAGGCACCACGAGGAGGTGGTCGGTGCAGAGCGGCGAGAAGTTCTTCAGGAGAACGTTGTTGCGCAGGAAAAACGAAACCACTCCTCGTCGGAATACTTTCGGCACAGCGCCGGTCTTGCCTTCCACGTAGTCCATGAGGCCCTTCAGCTCTGGGTCAGCTTGTTGACGTTCCCCGAAGGGGTCGGTACTTATGGGTCCCAAGAAAGAGTCATCGTCCTGGCCACCCTGGGGCGGCGGATCGACAGGGGCGAGAGACAAGCAGTCAGCGTCGGAGTGCTTTCGTCCGCTTTTGTACACGACGGTGACGTCAAATTCTTGTAGTCTAAGACTCCACCGTGCGAGGCGTCCAGATGGATCTTTCAAGTTAGCTAGCGGACAGAAGGCGTGGTGGTAACTCACGACTTTGAAAGGCCTGCCGTACAGGTAGGGGCGGAACTTTGATGTAGCCCAGAAGATGGCAAAGCATTCCTTTTCTGTGGTGGAATAATTGGCTTCTGCCTTCGAAAGTGACCGGCTAGCGTAACTGATGACCCTTTCAAGTCCGTCGGTCCTCTGCATGAGCACGGCGCCGAGCACTGTGCTGCCTGCGTCCGTGTGAATTTCGGTGTCGCCTTTTTCGTCGAAGTGTGCGAGTATTGGCGGCATTTGCAGGCGTCGCTTTAGTTCTTGAAATGCCTCGACTTGCGGCGTTTCCCATTTAAAGTCGACGTCGGCCTTCGTGAGGCACGTCAGAGGCTCGGCGATGCGCGAAAAGTTCTTGACGAAGCGCCTGTAATAAGCGCAGAGGCCATGAAATCGGCGTACTGCCTTCTTGTCGGTGGGCGGAGGAAAGTCGTCGATCGCAGCTGTTTTCTGCGGATCAGGGCGTACTCCCGACTTGCTCATAACGTGGCCAAGGAACTTCGATTTACTTCGATTTGCCAGTAGCCGGTTTTGAGGTCCATCGACGAAAAATACTTTGCGTTGTAGAGTCGATCCAAAGCATCGTCTATCCGTGCGAGAAGATACACGTCTTTCTTCGTGATCTTGTTCAGGGGACGATAATCGACGCAAAAACGTAGGGTTCCATCCTTCTTCCTCACTAACACCACGGGTGATGCCCACGGGCTCGTAGACGGCTGAATGATGTCGTCACGCAGCATTTCGTCGGCATGTTGCATGATGGCCTCGCGTTCCCGTGCCGAAACTCGGTAGGGGCTCTGACGGAGAGGACGGGCATATTAGTCGGTTACGATGCGATGTTTCGCGAGACGGGTCTGACGAAGCCTCGATGACGACGAGAAACAGTCCTTGTATTGCTGTAGTAAGGCCTTGAGCTCCTTTTGCTGCTGCCTTGAAAGGCCTTGATTGACGTCGAAGGCGGGCGCGGACACGTCGGTCGTCGTTGCGGGTCCGTGAGAATCGGTGAGGGCAAAGACATTGCTTACTTCCACAAATTCACTGAGGTGCGCTACCGTCGTACCCCTATTCAGGTGCCTATATTCGTTGCTGAAGTTCGTCACCATTAACTCGGCCTCGCCTTTATGATGCTGGGCTATGCCTCTTGCGACGCACATCTGATGGTCTAGGAGCAAGTGCTGGTCGCCTTCGATGAAGCCTTGTAAGTTGGTAGGCGCCTTGGTGCCGACGTAAATGATGACGCTCGACAGTGGCGGGATGGTTACCTGCTCTTCTGTCACATTCAAACCATGATAAGCGACGTTGCAGTCTGACGGCATCGCATTATCCGTGGACAGCGTGATTGACCTGGGTCTTAAGTCGATGACTGCGCCGTGCTGGCCCAGGAAACCCATGCCTAAAATAACGTCTCGTGAGCATTGCTACAGGACCACAAAACTCACCGAATACATCTGGCTGTCAATCGTGACTCTTGCCGTGCAGGTTCCAGTCGGTGTTATAAGGTGGCCCCCTGCTGTTCGGATATCTGGTCCTTCCCAGGCAGTCTACCTTCTCGAGCTTGGCGGCGAAGAGACCACTGATGACGGAGTAGTCGGCGCCGGTATCGACTAGGGCGGTGACGCTGTGGCCGTCGATGATCACGTCGAGGTCGGTGGTTCGTCGTCTGGCGTTCCGGTTAGGTCGGGGCGTCGGATCACGGCTGCGTCGGCTTGCTCCGGCGCTGGTATGTCGCGTCGGAGGCGAGGCTTTCTCGGGAAGACTCTGGTCAGGCGGCGTGCTGAGACTACGTCGGGACGGTTCGTGCGTCGTGGTCGTCGGCGGCGGAGGATCTTCGGCATTGCGTCGTGCAGCAACCGCACCTCCATCGGTTGCTGCCTTTAGTTTCCCGGATAGGGGCTTGGAGATCGGCCCCGGTTGGGGCCGGTATACTGGTGGCAATCCGGGGAGACGTAGCGGCCAGGAGAAGGTGAACGGGACGGTCGTCGTCGTTGCCACTGCGAACCGGCGATGCAGTCGGCGATGTCGCGAGGTCGCTCACCTGGGCGCGGACGCAGCGCGTTCACGTCGAAGCCACGCAGTCCCATCTCACGGTACTGGCAGGAGCGATAGGTGTGCACGGCTTCGCCACAGTAGTAGCATAGTGGGCGGTGGTTCCGCATGCGCCAAATATCAGTTTTCCTCGGCTCGCGCTGGATTACTGGCGAGCGGGATGGCGCCGGAGGTGGCGGCGGTGGCTGGCGGCGATACTGCGGAGGCGTTGGGTCCTGGCGTGGCGAGGAGCGGCGGCAGGTCGGCGTGCAGCAGCGGCCGTAGGTCATCGCCTCCGGTTGGGGTTGCGGTCGTTCGGGAACACTCAGTGAGCGCTGTACTTCTTCGCGAACAACGTCTTCGAGAGAGGCGACTTGGGGCTGCGACGACGGGAACATCCGGCGCAGTTCTTCGCGAACGACAGCCCTTATGGTCTCGCGTAGGTCGTCGGGGCCGAGTCCTTGGACTTCTGCGATGTCTGGGAACATGCGGCGATTGTATTGCCGGGTTCGCATCTCGAGGGTCTTCTCAATGGTGGTAGCCTCGGAGAGGAACTCTTGAACCGTCTTTGGCAGGTTTCTCATCAGTCCGGCGAAGAGCTCCTGCTTCACTCCTCGCATAAGCAGGCGAACCTTTTTGTCCTCAGACATGTCGGCGTCGGCGTTGCGGAAAATTCGCGTCATCTTCTCCGTAAAGATCGTTACGTTTTCGTTGGGGAGCTGTTTCTTCTACGCACAGCAGCACAAACCCTACCTAGCTTATTGGGAGAAATGAGCTGATGGAAGGAAAGAAGCGAACGGATATCTGTCAGGTTAAGCATATAACCAAGAACAGTTTTACCGACTGTCGCATGGGTGTGGTTTATAAGATTCCTTTTAGCTGCGGACGTTTTTATGTAGGGCAAACTGCGCGTTGTATTAATCAAAAGATTAATTGAACATAGAAGGTCGCTATCAGGTGGAACGCCGTGTAATCTATCTTTGCGCTGCCAGGTCTGTAGCTGCACGCCCGAGTTAGAAGAAACCGATATCCTGTACAGACATAAGAGTGAAGAGACGCGTTCATTGGTTGAGGCCTGGCATATCAGTACTAGTTGAAGTGCGTGCGTGAGTCAGCGGTCGATTAGCTTAAGCAGAGAGGAGATAGAATGCCTTAGCAGTTGTCTATCGCGTAGACCGGTACGTGTAACCGTTTGACAGGTGGCGCTACCATTCCGAGCATGCGCAGATAAGCTGTGTGTCTTCTTTCTTTTTCGCCTCTGTGCTCTGCTTCAGTTGTTAGTCGGCGTTCGTGTTCTTCACTTCTTCCTTTGTGTTCGTGTCTTGCACGCCTCTTCTTTTGACTGTGGACACCAACTCGCTCAACTTTCTGTCCTTTTGATTTTTTGTCGTCAGCTTCCGCGCCTATTTCCTGCCGTCAGCGCCTCATGCAACTGGATTCCACTGGCACTTCCCTTCCCAACCATGAAGAACGAATTCACCTTGTTGCCTCTTCCGATTACGTACTTTGGCCAGCTGGACTTTGGCCATTACGCGTTCGCTCTGTGATGGGGTTCTTTGTGAATTTAGTGAACGCACGGTGCATCTTACGACCGCAACGCTTTCAGGAATACGGCGAGGCTGCTTTCTGTGAGGATTATATAGCAAACACAAAACGAAAACAACTACGAACAACGACATCGAACGAACCAACTCAATGAATAAAGGAACGCAGCACTTCAGAACATGGAACAAGAAACACAAAGAAACACGCGAGCAAAGTCACAGTTCGAAAGTCTCACCGAGGCTGGTCGATGTGTGCGGGGGGAAGTCCACGCAGGTGGAGCGTCGGCGCGAGTCCGAGGTCGTCGAGAAGTAGTGTAGCGTCTACACTGTCGTCTCCACGGTGCCAGCGTAGGGACGACGAGGTACCGAAGCCGGCACGGTACACACTGCCCTCCTGGCCCGAAGAGGCAGGACAGTACTCGGGCCTACACCCGACGGTGCTGTCGGAAGCTTGGGCGGCTCGTCAGGCGACAGAAGGAGACGACGTCAGGAGCTCTTTGCCAAGCGGAGCCATACACCCCGACTCTTGGCACCCGCCAGCCACTCGGGACTACGCCGCGACCGTGGTTCTGGCGGAGAGCTCCCCTGCAACGTCCGCCCTGCTGGAACGCCGCCTCGTTTCTCCCCATATGGCGCCTTCACGTGCGCGCTCCACGCGCCACGCTCCGTCTTTACTCCTTGCGGCCGCGTTTCTCTACCTGTCATCGTCTTCCTCAGCGGCTCATGTGCTGAGCCGGCGCTTGTTCGTGGCCGCTCTTTCCATTGCGGCTTCGCCACAGGAACAAACACCACAGGCGCGCACGTCTCCCATGACACACTCCAGCACCATTATGGATGGTGATGTGTTTATTTTACCCTACGGGCGTACTCTTTCTCGAGGGCTTGTGATTAACCCTGGCCTGATTCGCTTCTCTGCGGGGTCTGCTCTCGTTACCGCCATAAACCAGACTCCCGAACCTCAAATGCTACCCCGTGGGTCGAGTATCACTTGTATTGTTGAGGCCCATCCTATTGGAATTGTTGCCCTTTCGCCTGTACCATCCGAGTCCAAAACGCCGCCGTTCATTGCCTCTCCAACACGATTCTCGGCCAACATAAGCGCCGACCTGACACCTGCCCAGAGGCAAGATCTTTTGTCCCTGTTAAGCAAGCACCATTCCTTATTCGACGTCAATTCACCGGCACTCGGTACCACGGCAACTCACCGTATAGAGACTGACGGCTCCTGCGTTGTTCATCGGCGGCTATATCGCGTGTCTCATAAGGAGAGGAAAATAATCGAAGAAAATGTCTCAGACATGCTTCGGAGAAATGTTATACGCCCTTCCTCCAGGCCTTGGTCCTCCCCGGTATTTTTGGTGCAAAAGAAAGACGGCTCAGTGCGTTTTTGTGTGCTTTACCGCGCGTTGAACAAAATCACGCGCAAAGACGTTTACCCTCTCCCACATATTGACGACGCAGTGGACTCGTTACACGGCGCCGAATACTTCTCGAGTCTAGATCTTATGTCAGGCTAACTGGCAAATACCGATGCGCGAATCCGACAAAGAGAAAACTGCTTTCGCCACCCCAGATGGGCTTTACGAGTTTAATGTGATGCCCTTTGGGCTCTGTAATGCACCTGCTACATTCGAGTGCATGATAGATAACGTCCTGCGTGGACTGAAATGGATGACTTGTCTCTGTTACCTAGATGACATTGTCGTATTTTCAACCACGTTTTCACAACACCCCGAACGCCTCGAAAAAGTCCTCGTCTGTCTCGCAAAGGCTGGCCTACAGCTCAACACAAAGAAATGCAGTTTCGCGAGCAATGAAATCAAGATTCTTGGACACTTAGTCAGAAAAGACGGAATTCGGCCGGACCCCGAGAAGCTTACGGCCGTGCTCAAGTTTCCCCGTCCTTTGCGCCAAAAGGACCTGCGCAGCTTTCTCGGGCTTGCATCTTATTTCCAGCGCTTCATACGCAACTTCGCCGTGCTCAATTGCTTCTCCGCTCCATCAGCTCCTCGCGAATGACGCAGCTTTCGTTTGGTCCGACAAATGTGAAAGCGCTTTCGTGGCTTTGAACATGCCCTGACTTCTGACCCGGTATTGTGCCACTTTGATCAGACTGCGCCCACTATTCTTCACACTGATGCCAGCACTCATGGTCTCGGTGCTGTTCTTCTCCAACGTGATCACAACTCTCGCGAACGAGTCGTTGCTTACGCTAGCTGCACTCTCACCGCCGCGGAGAATTACACTATAACCGAACTGGAGTGCCTGGCTGTTGTTTGGGCAGTGCAAAAATTTCGCCCGTACCTCCACGGCCGCCACTTTACAGTCGTTACCGACCATAACGCTTTGTGCTGGCTTTCATCGCTCAAGAACTTATCGGGTCGCCTTGGTCGCTGGGTCCTTCGTTTACAAGAGTATGATTTCGAGGTCAGCTACAGGTCCGGAAAGAAGCACCAGGATGCGGATGCTCTATCTCGCTACCCTCTGGCAAACAGTGATGAACCACCGTCGCCTCTATGTACCAATATACACAACGAGTCTTCATCATAGGGTTTACCTATCTCGACGCTCGACTGGCTCAAACTCGAAAGACCATCTGTTCTTGCTGCCCACCAAAGTGCCGACCCATACTGCATAACTATTCTAAAACGCATAAAAGGTTGCTCTCCACCACCTAACGCCCGGCTTCGTCGACAACTGCGCAATTCAAACTTCACAATGGAATTTTACTTTGCTACATCTACCACGTCGATGGCAACAAATGGGTACCCGTCATACCACGTTCTTTGCACCGTGAGGTACTCGAGGCATTTCATGATCACCCGACAGCAGGTCACCTAGGCTACCAGAAGACCTATGACAGAATACGAAGTCGCTGCTCCTGGCCTGTCATCATCTGTTGCCAAGCACGTTGCATCATGCGTCCCTTGTCAGAGTCGCAAGCGACCTACAACTGCTCCACCAGGCCTTTTGCAGCCTCTTCCTTGTCCTGCTTCACCTTTCGAAGTCGTTGGCATAGGCCTGTACGGCCCTCTTCCGAAGACCTCTACTGGCAACCGCTGGATTGTGACGGCCGTTGACCATCTTACACGGTACGCCGAGACAGCGTGTCTGCAATCCGCTACAGCCACCAAAGTCGCCGATTTCTTTTTACGCAGCATCTTTCTGCGCCATGGCGCTCCCCGCGTTCTGCTCAGTGACCGTGGCAAAGTCTTTCTCGCGTCTGTTCTTGCCGAAGTTCTCCGAGCCACGGACACAGTTCATAAGACCACATCGAGCTACCACCCGCAGACCAACGGCTTAACGGAGCGCTTTCACCGTACGCTCTCGGACATGCTTGCGATGTATATCAGTCCAGACCAAACAACCTGGGACGCAATCCTGCCGTTCGTAACATTTGCCTACAACACGGCCACGCAATGTACTACAGGATTCTCTCCTTTCTTCCTCGTCTATGGCCGTTCACCAACTTTCGTTCTGGATGTCTCGTTCCTTTCGCCACCTGTACATTCAGTAGCTCTTTTCCCCGAACGATTTTTGTCTCACCCTGCAGACTGCCGTCATCGCGCCCGCATCAACACCGGCATCTCCCAAGAAGTACGGAAGTCCCGCTACGATTCTACTCACCGTGCAGTCAGTTTTAAGTGCGAATGCACTTCTTAAGCGACCCCGAAAACTCCGCCGGCATCCGCGCTCCTCTTCCTCTCCCCTAGCAACGGCGTGAGGAGCGGAGAGGAGCGTCTGTAGCAACGGCGCAGCGACGTCACGCCCCACGTGACTGCGCGCGCTCCGCCCATGTAGGAAAGAAAAACTAGGAGAGGCCGTCACGTGACCTCGCTAGCTTCGGCAAGCCAACCTCCTCTGTCACCGCTCCGAGGGCCTAGTACGCGGTGCATCTTGGGTAGGATTAGGCCCACAAGGTTGCCGGACCACTCGAGGTTGTTTGTTTGGCACCCGGTAACTTTTAGTGGCGCTTGCCGCATGCAGCAGCGTTCGCGGCATGGGCCCCGATGGAGGAAGGACAGCGAGAGGCCGACGAAAGGCGTGCGTGACCCGTGTCTATATAATTGATAAGGCGCCAATCACGCATGCCACTGTTGTCGATGGACTTGCCGGCGCTCTCGCGTGGAAAGCTGTGCAGAGCGTCGGACCGCGATCCATTTTTGTCACATTAAGGTTTGTGAAATCAGCTGTTGCGCCCTTTAACTGCGGTGTGTGTTTTCTAGCAAATTTTGGCCTCGCTGTTTCGCACTTACAGATGTTTTGAGGAACATCATATGTCGCGTTTCCATTTTGTCAGTCTCCGATGTGCGTCCTTCGTTTTGAGACAAATAAACAGCATTAGCCGGCTCGATACGCCGAGGTCGTCGCCGTTTATTCGAATTTACGGGCTGTTTTTTTAGCAGTGTGTGGTGCCACGTCGTTACGCTGTCGAAACGCTCCTCGGGCGTCCACTCTCGTTACACATGTAAAGAAGCATTGGAACTTTGTACTGGGCCGTCCTCTCCAGCGCCTTACAGTGGGGTTTGTTCTCCAGCGCTCTGTTGAAAAAGACGCCGCTCGTGCTCGAGGTACGTGCTCGTTTGGACAAGACCGTTGCCGCAGGGCTGCGTCTAGTTTCATCTAATAAACACCTTAACGTACAATACGGCGCATCTCGTGATGCTTTCGCGCGGCCAGGCGGCCGCTTCCTTTCTTTCTTTCTTTCTTTCTTTCTTTTTTCCTTGAAGTTTGGCTCTTGCCCACTACGGGGGATTGGCCATGAAGCCGGCGGTTAATATAAAGAGGGGAAAAAAATGAGCTAAAACAAAGGAAGAATAAAGAATCGGTAACGTAAGTAAGAATGAAATGTTAGAAAAAGATAGGCTATTTATAATAGAAATGAACTATAATAAAATAATTTGAGGTTTAATCAACTAGTGGAAGCAATTTCGAGGTACGAAGATTTGGATTGAATGATGATTAGCAATGAATTCTTTTTGTGTCACGAAGGAAATTGCACATGGCTAAGCAGACGTTCCTCTTGCTATAACCTAGTGAGGACGCTCCAAAGGAAAGAATGTTCTGAGAATTTAGGGGAATGTTTAAATTCCTGAATAAAATTTCGAAATGCCTTTTTCTCTGACTACTATAGCGCTGACAGGTAATTAAGAAGTGATCAATGTTTTCAGGCTCTCGACAATAACAGCATAGCGGAGATGGCACCAGACCAGACCTGTGTAAATAAAAGTTCAATGGAGGGATACGACAGCGAAATTTTGTTATTGCCACTTCCAGTTTATGAGAGGGACACCACTTATTATCCCAAACAAAAGAAAGATGTCCATATTCTTCAATTGGTAACTTCATTTTTAAAGAATCTTGAACTAAAGAGTACTTTCGGAATCTCGACAAAGTAACGAAGGCAGTAGTAGGCACCACGGACATTACCGGCCCATCTAGGGACCACCGCGCGAGAACATCAGCCATCTCGTTTATAAATATGCCACGATGGCCCGGCACCCACACCAATCGCACTTCACGCACGTGGGGAGGAATTAATGATATGAATGTGTTTAGAACAGAAGACTTGGAAGGAGAAGCTGAAGCGAGGGATGTGCATACCGAAAGCGAATCAGTCACTATAACAACTGCCGAATTTTGTACAGGAAGTTTGCGAATGGCTAAAAGAATGGCTAAGAGCTCTGCTTCAAATATAGGAGTATAATCCGGGAGGCGCAAGGTATACGACCAGGAGGAAGTCTCTGAAAAAATGCCCACTCCCGCTTTCTCCTCACGCATGGATGCATCCGTCGCAATTATATCATCAATTCCCAATTGACATAAATGATCTTCTAATAAGCCTATTAAATATCTGGAAGGTAGGAGTTTGGCATTAGAAGGGAATATATTATCCAATTCAATTTTAGCATTGGCCAATGGTTTATCCGTTGAGACGATATCGCAAATGTTAACATCTAAAGCCTCTAGTTGATTCTGCACAAACAAAACTTGAGGTCTGTATATGCGAGACCAAGGCTCATGAAAAAATGTTAACGCTTCAGTGCAGAATACGAAGTGTGATCGCCTCTGTGCAGACGCATAAATTTGCAAATATGTTTTGACAGTGAGGATACGGAATCTGCAAGCTAACGTGGGGATTCGGGCTTCTTGGTACAGAACATGATTTGCAATAAATTTTGGTACCTTGAGACAACTCCGAAGAGCCTCTCGCTCTAAAAGAACCAAAGGATTAATCTTGTATGCCGGACCACCAGAGTATAAAATGCAACCAAATTCTAGAATCGGACGAACATACATACGGTATATCATAAGAAGAGTGTCTCTGCGTAACCCAGAGGGGTGCTGGCCAAGTCTGCGTATCATCCCAACAGCACGAGTAGCCTTACATTTAATGTGCTCAATATGGTGGCGCCAACTCAGTTTATGATCATAAAACACACCTAAATACTTCATGCACTCTGTTTGAGGGATTATTTCCTGGCGATACTGAAGGGAAATGTTTACTGGATCATTCAAAGGAAAAACAATAACAGAACTTTTACTAACATTTAAAGTCATGCTAATTTGAGTAAACCATAACTCTAGTCTTTCTAAATAAGCTTGTAAGATTGCATGCAATGAGTGAATATCACCAGCAGACGCGAAGAACGCAATGTCGTCTGCATATACATACACTTGAATGTTATTGTCTAATGGTATTGAGCTTAACAGAACGTTAAATAATACAGGAGATAAAACAGAACCTTGAGGGACTCCTCGGGACTGATTATATTTCAGTGAGGATAATCCACGCTGGGAACAATAAAACTTTCTATTATTTAAAAACTCATACAACCAGTTAATATATAGCTCGGGAAATTCAAGCTTTTTAATGAATTGAGAAGGATGACATGCTCGACACTGTCGTATGCCTTAGCTAAATCTAGAGTTACTAGTGCTGCATATTGTCGCCTGTGACGAGCAAGCTTAATTCGTCCCTCTAAATCTACATGTGCATACCATATGGAATATCCAGGTCTAAAGCCAATTTGACAAGTGCTCAATATTGAGTGATCTTCCAAAAATTTCATGATTCTAACGTAGAGCACTCTTTCAATTAATTTTATAACATGGGAAGTTAGTGCAATTGGTCTAACATTATCAATATGCATATCTACTCCTCGTTTTTTAAGCAGCGGGATAATTTTTGCAAGTCTCCAATCTGGAGGAATCCAACCTCTTTCGAGGGAGTAGTTGACGAGATTTAGGAGCTCCTGAGGAGACACATCAAACAAAATTTTTAGCATGCCTGTCGTAATGCCGTCTGGGCCTGGAGCCGAATTGGGGAGCGACTGAACTGCGCGCGCAAGTTCTTCTATAGTCACCTTCACGAAATCATCTACACATACAGGTTTGGGGAATACTGTTTGTATTTGAGTGGTAAAGCGCCTTCCTAATCCCAATGCAATATCATTTAATACGGCAGACAGTTCTTTTGGAGCTAAAACAACCGATTCTATGGTTACGGGTGCAGAAATAGCCTTACGAAATCGAAGAAATCTGAAAAGAGCTTTCTTGTTTCCACTTTGTGAGAGAAAGCTGTATTGGTTTTCGTCATGAGTAGCTTTGGCTATGAAAACAGTTCTTTTAAACATGGCTGAGGCATACTTGTAGTTACTCCAGTTAGTAGGGCACTGGTTAACAAGGAGTTTTTTCCATGCAGCTTTTCTGCGCCTGTATTCTCGTTCACAATCAGAGTCCCACCAGCACTTATAGGCTTACTTTTCGCCGAGGATACGGTGAACTGTGCTTTTCTCATAGAGCATTTTAGAACACCACAAAGACTCATCGCTTTAATGTCATTTCCAGAACTGGTCAGTGAAGATAAGCTTGAATGTAGACTTTTTTTAAATTTTGAGTAGTCGACAAAAGTCAGTGTCTGAATATCTAAAGGAATCACTGGATTATTAATGTCCATGAATATTGGGCGATGATCACTATTTGTTGCAGTATCAACAACAGCCCAAGAAGAGACGAGCAAGCTTGAGCTGGCGAATGATAAATCTAAAACCGATCTTGTGTTGCACCGTACAAAAGTGGCTGCTTTAGAGTTAAGACATGTATAATTGTTCGTACACATCCAATTCCACAACAATTTACCCGATGAATCAGTGCGGTAACCCCAATAAACATGATGCGAATTAAAGTCACCTGCAAAGAGACAGTTTGCTTTACAGAAGCTCTGAATGATGTCCAGAGTACCTTCCTCTTGTACACCAGATGGAAAGTAGCTGTTGACAATGCTGAGAGGAGCACAACCTGGGAGTGCTAGTTCAAGCACTAAAATTTCGTAATCACTTGATATTGCCTGATAAACCAGTTTCGCTCTATGGCAAAATTTTGTTGATATAAAAGATGCCAATCCTCCACCTCGTGTATTCCTGTCCAAACGAAAACATTTATAATTTGGTAATTGATAATTTTGACCTGATGATAACCAAGTTTCTTGCAATAAAACTATGTCGGGAGACTGTTGAGATATAAGGTAAAGTAAATCAGTAGTTGCAGAAAGTATAGATCGGCAGTTCCACTGAAGAACCCTAAGGTTCCCTATTTTGCTGACAAGCGAGCAGCCGCAACTGCTTGATCCAAAATACTATCTTTTAAAAGGTGAGTTCTGGTCAAGGGCTCTTTCACACATTTTTTGGCTTTAGCATTAGAAGAATTCTGTTTTTTGTTAGTAGGTGATCTGGTGCGTTTAAGAATTCGAGCGTCCAGTCTACATCCTGAATATCTTGTAAACCTGAATCAGAAAAGCAATCTTGACTAGTGTTTTGTGAATTAGAAGGCCGTAACTCATTATTGTTAGGAACGTCTGATTGGGACCCAGATGAAGAATTAAATAAGCTAAAAGGATTCTGGAAGCTCTTAGCGAACTGCTCCGAAATACCAGCCAGCTGCGAGGATATGACTTGGGCCAATGTCTCAGAGACAGTCAGAAGAAGTTTTTCTAGTGATTTTTCTACTGCTTTTTCAACGATGGTCGAAATGGACTGAGCAACTGATGCATCCATAGCGAGAGGCGAACGGGCTGTAATTCCGGCATATCCATGCATCCTGCTCTGAACTTCAGCAAGAGCGTCTCGACGCGAACAACGCCTTCTCTCGATAATTTCAATAACCTGCAGTTCTTTAGACCGAGCAGGACAATCGGTGTGATCAGCTGTGCAACTGGCTTGGCATAGGCAACATGACTGATTATCAGACTTGCAATCTTCAGCACTATGATCAGCTCCACAAACACGCCACCGAACATTAGATCGGCAACCGCTTGCGCTATGTCCATATCGCCAGCATTTGCCACACTGTAGAGGGCGTGGGGCAAGGGGTTCTACCTTGTAGATTAACGGCCATGCTTTAATCTCCGAGGGACGCGATGTGCCTGCAAATGTAGCAATAATTGTCTCGGTTGGAATCCTGACATTATTAACTAGCCTGTTACAGCGGTACACTGACACAACGCCTGCTTCAGAAAAAATCTCCATGACTTCCGCCGGACTTAGGCTGACATCTACACCTCGAACTAGGCCTTTACAACAAGCAAGGTGGGGAGGGATGAAGCAGCTCACCGGATGAGGCTCAGACACAGACAGCTCAATCACAGACAAGGAAACATTTATCGACAGGACGAGACAGCACATACACTTCCACAGACAAACAACGGGACACAAGCAACACAGTCCGAACGCTACGTTCAAGAACTAACGGCGCGTCCTGTCTAACTGATGTCGGATGTTCGCTCGCACCACTCACACGACTGATGTTCTAGCAGCGGTGGCGCACGCTGACATCAGTAGACGAGGCACGATGGGTCGTGTCCGGGCACGTGCAGATCTTGAGCTGCTCGCTCACGAAAGCGCCGAGGTGCGATGCCTCTCACGTGGCACCGAGGCCACTCCCTCAGCAAACGGTTGCGTTGGACTGCAGCATACGTGGCACCGTGGCCACGCTCTCAGCAGGCGGCTCGACAGGAACTAGCGCGGCACCGGGGCCACGCGTACATCAGGCGGTTGTACCGGCAGGGACCGGCGCGGCACCGTGACCACACCCTCAGCAGATGGTTGTGCCGGACTCCAACCTGCGTGGCAAAGGAAGTGCAATTTAGAAGATCTCGGATACAGGCCTGGTCTGGTGAGCAGCAGAGAATCCCGCCTCGTCCAAATTGACGAACCTCGGTTATTTGAAGGAAGTGTGGCGTAGCCGTGCGAAGCTCTGACTGGATGGCCTTAGGGTTCTTCATGCGAATGGCCCCACCATCCGTCGGCACCAAAGCAACAGGAACGCTGCTGATACCACTGCGCAGAAATAGCTCCAAAGGTACATCCTGAGAGGGAATAGAAGCAGACCAGAGGGCAGCCCTCTGGCCTGGAGATGAGACAGACATCTCAAAACGTAAAAGTTACACTTGAATGCGCAGATAACTTAATACGGTAAACTAATAAGATAAAATAAAAAGTAACCGCCGGCAACAAAGCAAAAGCCCCCGAGAGAGACTTCACGGAAACAAGAAGCCAAGGAGAGAGCAAGCGCAGAGCGTTCGAACGACCAACAGTAAATAGTGTGAGCGCAACGAACGGTCGCCTTTTCTTCATCTGTACATATCATCATTACTTGTACATCTTCCTCATCTGTACATATCATCATCAGCTTCCCGGTTCGTTTTTGCCCGCTGTAGCTCGCGCTCGACTGGAATAAAGCGGTACCTCACAGTACGTATTATCCTGGGAGTGTTAGGCAGCGCCACTCGTGGCCAAGGCGGCGTGTGTGGAACACAGTTTCTTGCCAGGAGGCGTCACGTAGAACGTGAACTTAGATGAGATGGCTGCTGCCCAATAAGCCCTCGCATGCTACCTAAGGCACCAAGTCTGCCGCAAGTGGCCAACTAACTTCCCCTATGCTTTCTTAGGCTTCATCGTCTGTTTGCTCATTAAGATATAAAGAGGTTTGTTATATTTACCGTACTTCTCAATTACTAGGTTGATAGCCTGGCTGTGGTCCATTGTTGAGTGACCTTTCCTAAAACCAGCTTATTCTCTTGGTTGGCTAAAGTCGAGTGTTTCTCTTAATCTCGTAGAAATTACTTCCGTAAATAGCTTGTATATTACTGGGAGCAGGCTAATTGGTCTCTAATTCTTTAACTCCCTTATGTCATCTTTCTTGTGGATAAGAATTAGCATTTTTCCAACTGGGCTGTACACTACATGTCTTGATACATTTCGTGAAGAGCGATGGAGGTTTTTCAAGTATAATGTCTCCTCCGTCTTTGATCAAGTCGGCTGTTATACCATCTTCACCAGCTGCTTTACCGCGGGACATGCCTTTGACAGCTTTTTCGACTTCGTCAGCGGTTATACATGGAACTTCAGTGTCCACCTCTGATTCTATTTCTACGAGGTTGTATGGTCTTTCTGAGACCTGTACAGTTCGGAGTAGAAACCTTCTGCTACCTTTACTATTTCATTGACATTGTTGATAACGTTACCTTGTTTATCTTTTAGCGAATGCATTTTGTTTTGTCCTAAGTGCAGTTTCTTTTTGACCGATTTAATGCTGGTGCCTTTCTCTACTGCTTTCTCTATTTCTCTCATGTTAAAGCCTCTTACATCTGTTTGCCTGGCTTTACTGATCAATTTTGATAGTTCTGAGAATTCTATGTTATCTTTTGACGAAGTTACTTTCGTTTGGTGGCGTTTTTTTATCAAGTCCTTGGTAGATTGGGACAACGTACTTGTTACTTGCTTTGCTGTTTTACCTCCGACTTCTATCGCTGTTTCAGGGATTGCTTTCATTATGGTTTTGTTAACTTATTCTAAATCTTCATCGTTTTCGCCTAAGGCCTCGAACTTGTTGCTTAGGGCGACTTTAAATTCTTCGTTCTTCGCTTTGATTACCTCTAGATTTGCATTTATTCTAGTAAATAATTTAGTTGTTGTTTTCTTTAGGTTAAGTAAGACGACGTTGTGCTCTTTAGCAATGATGGAGACGAACTACAAAACATGATTGATGATCTAAACTAGGAAAGTATTAAAAGTGGGTTAAAAATGAATAGGCTAAAGACCAAAGTTATGCTCAATAGCCTAGCTAAGGAACAGGAAATAATCAACAATGAGCCCTTACAATGTGTAAACGAATACGTGTACCTGGGACAGTTATTAACAGGAACTCCTAACCATGAAAAAGAAATTCTCCGTAGAATAAGGATAGGCTGGAGCGCATTCCGAAGGCATTACGAAATCATGACTGGAAACTTACCGCTCTCACTAAAGCAAAAAGTATTCAGTCACTGCATTCTCCCAGTACTATCGTACGGTGCAGAAAGGTGGAGGATAGCGAAAAAAACTAGAGATGAAACTAAGGAGCACGCAACGTGCAATGGAAAGAAAAATGATAGGTGTAACGCTAAGAGATAAAAAACGAGCAGAATGGAGCAGGGAACAGAGAGGAGTAGCCGATATTATTTTATCTATTAAATGAAAAAAGTGGACCTGGGCAGGACATGCCATGAGGAGGAAAGATAACAGATGAACAGTAAGAGCGACGGAATGGATACCAAGAGAGGGAAAACGCAACAGAGGTAGGCAAAACGTTAGATGCAGCGATGAAATTAAAAAGTTTGCGGGCATAAAGTGGAACCAACTCGTTCAGGATAGGGTGGATTGGAAATCGTTGGGAGAGGCCTTTGTCCTGCAGTGGACCTAAACAGGCTGATGATGATGATGACAACCATCTGTCAATGCAGCGAGTATGGACGATTATAGATCTGCGCATGAGTCTGAACCCGCGAACCGATTTCGCCTGAACAACGAGCAGCAGCGCCGCGATCCCTATCCCACGCAGCGGTACCGTACTCCACATCCGATGGCTACAGGATACAGAGGCTACGGCGACCGCGACAGATACCCCATGCTGGTCGACGGACATGAAGGCTTCGAGCATCACCGCGAAATCCGGCCTTCCCCTGTGTGCTATAGTTGCGGTGTCCCAGGGCACATCGCCAGATTTTGCGACCGTCGCCGAGCCTTTCGAGAACAGCCTGTACGCGTGTCGTACCAGGCAAACTATCGACCCCCGTCCGCTTCATGGCCAACACGGCCGCCAGCCACTCGTCGGTTCCGGAACCCGTCATTAGCCTCCGATAGAAGCATAACACCACCGCCTGCCCCACGTGCTCCGCGGTCTCCATCGCCGCGGCGTACGCCTGTCATCACCACCACCGGAAAGCTAGGTAGTGCGGCCGATGGGGGTGAGGTCGCTGGATACCGTTCGCTGACAACCGACATTCCTCCGCCAGTTTTTATGCTCAAATACAAAGTTCACGTGCTTGTAGATGGTGTGCCTACTATGGCTCTTGTGGATACAGGGGCAACAATTTCTGTAATGAGCCTTACTTTTAAAGCGTTACTGGGACAAAAAGTGATGTTTTCGTGGAAAACTATTCCCACGTTCCGTAGTGTTAGTGGTGACCCGTTATGCCCTGTTGGTGTTTGTACTGCGGACGTGTGTTTGTGTGGAAAACTGTTTACAACCGAATTTGCCGTTATTGCTAGATCTACCCACGACGTTTTTTTAGGTATAGATTTCTTGCAGGAGTGCGGTGCAGCAGTTGATTGTGGTAGCGGGGAGCTCTCAATACAGCGAGAGGGTATGGCCGGACTCATGGAGAACTCGCCACGCGAAGGGAGCGAGTGCGTCTTTTGTGCTTGCGAAGATACAGTCATTCGTGCACTCTGCACAGCATGCGTCCCAGTAGTTTGCTCTGGTACTTAACATACCATATTTGATGCCGCGACAGAGCCTCTTCGTTCGGTTTGTGTAAAGAACATTTTGGTTCCGCATTGTTTAGTGTCGGTAGTTCAAGGACACGCTGGAATATGGGCAATGAATTACGCGGCCCACCCCATACTTCTACCTGCTGGCATGAAGCTTGCTCTCTTCACAGAAGAAACACCAATGCTCCTGGCTGCACTGGAATCTGAAGCTACAGACGAGCCCCTCCATACCAGCCAGTTAGACTCCAAACTACTCCAGGTGGTGAGCAAGTCGCTCTGCACGTGTGAACGGCACGAATTAGTGACTGTTCTCTCCCAGCACTCGCAAGTGTTCGACTTTGCACAGAAGGACCAGACATTCCCAATTCCGATGTCTCGAGTACGCCATCGCTAAAAATACAGGATCAGCGCACCCTATACGCCAGAAGCCGCACAGAGTATCTCCGAGTGAGCGCAAGATAATTGGTGAGCAAGTACAAGAAATGCTGCACAAGGGAGTAATTCAGGAGTCTGCCAGTCCCTGGGCGGCACCTGTAATTCTTGTCAAAAAGAAAGACGGCAGCTGGCGCTTCTGTGTTGATTACCGGCGGCTAAACGAAGTCACGAAGAAAGAGGTCTACCCCCTCCGCGCATAGATGACGCCTTAGACTGTCTTCATTCTGCTTCTTAATTTTTTTCCGTAGACCTTAGATCCGGCTATTGGCAAATACCGATGCATACAGAGGACAAAGAGAAAACAGCCTTCGTAACTCCCGATGGCCTTTTTGAACTCGACGTTATGCCGTTCGGCTTGTGCAAGGCGCCTGCTACCTTTGAACGTTTCATGGATACTATTCTGCGAGGTTTAAAATGGGAGATATGCATGTGCTATCTTGACGATGTCATTATCTTTGGGCGCACATTTAACGAGCACAACATACGTCTCGGCATTGTTCTCGGCTGTATACGGAAGGCTTGTCTTGTGCTGAACTCAAGGAAATGCCATTTCGACATAGTTTTACTACCACCTGTTAGAAAGGTAGTAAAGGACGTTATTGCCCTATTTTACTACGTAGGGGGTTTTGTGTCACGTGATAAAAAACGTCAGTCTAGAGTTTAAAGCCACGTGATCAAAACTAGTACCACGTCACGTGGTAAAAAACTCCAAACTGCCATGGCGCAGGGGTGGAGGCTGTGGTAGCCAGTGTTGTACACGTTCCTCCAAAACAGGAACGAAAGCTCGTTCCTCGTTCCTTCCCGATTTTGTAACGAGTTCCCGTTACAAGTTCCTTCAATCAGAAAGGAACGCGTTCCAGTTACATTTTGGAAATTGGAACGTGTCGTTACATTTACGTTACATTTGATTTTTAAGATTCAAAATAGTCTCGGAAAATTGTGAGCTGAAATTAAGTGACTTAAACGCTTTAAATTCAATTCGAGCTACGTACATTTCGTGAACTTGAACCTTACCGGCAGCAGATTACCTGGAGATAGAATATATGAAAATAAATGCTTCTAGACATTTTTTCAGGGAGCACCGAACGTAGTCCCGAATTGTTCACAGCGAAATTGACTCTAGTCTATTACAAGTGCAACACATAATGGGTCTTCCAATGAGTAGCCAGACTAGTGTTTCTCAGGTGTGCAGATAGAAAGTCACTCATTCACCAACACATGAGACATTGTGAGTAGCAAGCCTACATTTAACACTAAAAGCTATGTATGCTGTAGACCTGTCGATTTACATTGGCTCGTGCTTCACCCGCGTCTATCAATACTGCAACAAGATTTCCCGATATGTCGTCATCATTTGCTGCCCTAAATTTCTTCCCTCAGTATTAAAGAAAGGGAAGGGGTCAAGGGCTCGTTCTTTATTTGTTAGAAACAACTTAATGAGCAAACAGACAATGAAGCCTAGGAAAATTGTCTGTTTGCTCATTAAGTTCCCTCAGTATTAGTAGTATTAGTAGTCTTTTTAGTCGTTTAGTAGTCTAATTGACAGTTCTGAATATATTATTTTGCTTAGGTCTCACAATTTTAAAGCATTTGTGATACTGTTCTATCGCTGTTATTTATGGTGGTGCGCAGCGTCTGTCGGTGTGGAGAATTCGAACTGCATGATCAGCTGATGAGCTTACCGACGACGACGTAGGAGTATCTTTTTTCCTTATGGCGTCCTAAGGAGTACGCTTTGTCTTTTCAATTTCTACAGCAGCCCCACTTCCATTCAATAGTGAAATTACATTAATATGTAGAGAATAAATAAATAAATAAATAAATAAATAAATAAATCTCCTCACGTGCGTCATTTCATCGGGACGCCAACCAAGAAATGATGTCTGAAAACAAAAATGACGTATGTCACGCTTGAAAAGTTCGCAGCAGCACAACCGCACAACCCAAGTAGCAAAAACTTGCGCACGTGCTACTGAGCGTGGCTCTAGTTCTTATGAGATCAAGACATAGTAGAAATCATACCTAATGTGAACAAGAAAGTAACAAATGGGCCGATTTACACTTAGAACACAAAGCTGTCTGTGTTATGCGAATAGGAAAGAACATTAAATAAACCATACCTGCACGTGCTTCTTTAAGTTTCTCGCCGATCTTTTCGACACTGCACTTGTATTGTTTGATGGAGCACAAGTCATACATTGGGCTAAACACAGGCGTGCGATGTTGTATTCGGTCGGTTGAAACATAGGGGGTAGCCATGGCCAGGAAGTAATCTATAATTCCACATCGGCACTCATTGCAACAGAATCTGATGGCACAGGAGGCGAGATGGTGTTCCGTGATTTTCGAATGACAAGTGAAAGATCACTGCAGTGTGTCCAGCCTTCAGAACGACCCTTCCTTGCTCTTCAGACTGGCTCAAATAAAGCGAAAGACTTCTACCCCTCCCCACGTGGTTCGTGTCGTCCCGCGCGCTTTCCTGTCGATTTCCTGCCCCCCTGCTGGCGCCTGAGAGTTGTTCCGCCATAACTACGGCCCTTTCGACGACCCCTTTCGTCACAGCAGGAAGGCCAAGTTTTCCTTTTTCGGCGGACGTTGTCGCCCTATCAGCAGAGGCCGGCAGCGTGTCGAGTAGAGTAAGCTGCGTCGGAACGGTCGCTTGCAACACGACTTTCGGAGAATCCTACAATTCCCCACTCAAGCAAGCCGGGAGCGTCCGTGGAAACACAACAGCTGATGTCTTCTCAGCGATCTTCAGTTGGACGTTTGACAAGAGACCACGCCACCCTTTTGTTAAGAAACCCCGGACGGCTCGGTCGTGCTGGCTGGCCTTGTAGTTCTGTTCTCGAAACTCTCGTGGTTTACGTTTGCGGCTGCTAAGTGTCGCCAGCCCGCACACAGCTACGTTGATCGAGACACTGCTTGCCTGCTAGCCACGTCACGTTATCTTGACTTCACGGTAACATTTGCCGCTGCTCGTCTGCTTCGCCGAGCGGTCTCCTGCTTAAAAATTGCCATTGACGCCGAGGCCCACACGTTTGAGCCGTAACCGCATTCTCAGAACCAATACATTGAGCAAAGCGCGCGTTGTCAGTGTCTTAGTTCGAAGGGAGCCTTGGCGGCGGGATCTGAAGGGACGAAAGGAATTTCGCGGCTGGCTGCGGTTCCGCCCGCGTTGCCGTAGACAGCCGGAAACATTTCGTCCAGCGAGAGTGCGCGGCCACCGTATGGGGGTAACGAAATGCACTTGTGTGGTGTGCTTACACTGGCGAAAGAGAAGTTTCGCCCTCGTCGAAGCCTCGAGGAGGAAGAGTAAAGGAATGACGTTTTGCGTGTAGTTTTCTTTTGAGTGACGGAGACTGCTAACAGTGAAGCGGGGACTCAAGGCTCGGCCTCGGCGGTTGTGGCCCGGCCTATCCGTCCTGCATGCGGACCTGTGGAACGCTTATAAAAGGAACGTCGTTCCCCCTGCCGTTACTGCATAAATGTAACGCGTTACCGTTACAGTTCCACCAACTCTTAAAGGAACGCTAGCGTTCCTTCGTTCCTCCAAAAAGGAACTAGTTCCAGGAACGTCGTTCCTTGGAACGACGTTCCGTACAACACTGGTGGTAGCCCTCGAATGACTATTTAGGCCTAGCCACATGGTACGCGTTTGCAAGCAACTGTTCGTCAAAAGCGTCGGTCGCGGAAGAGGGGACGCGACGTCTCGGGGCGTGAGTGTGTACGGTGTGAGTGTGATCAGCGCGTACGCGTATCGGCGCACGCGCCGAAACGCGCACGCCGGCGTCCGTCAACAACAACGTGTTACCGTGACATCTCCGGCAGCTATGCCTAGTGACCATCGTTCCGAAGGCACCGCCGAGTTCTGGGAAAGCACGGAAACTACGGTCGCAAACGTTCCTGACTGACCGCATCGTCAACCAGTATACGACAACGACACGGCGAACTACCCCGAGTGTTACCAGTGCGGCGTGGTTTTGTGCTGAGTTCGAGCGATGCTGGCTGTCCTAGCGCCGGTCTTGGGGGACGGCGGTTAAGTGAAAACGCACTTTCGAATATCTCTGCTCCCACGATTGTGCCTGTGTTTGTTGCGCTCTCAACGAGTGAAAACGTGCTTCCAGTGTTATAAGTTCGAAGGGTGAGTCCTCGTTTACTGCTCAATAAATTGAGTGATGTCTGCATTTTGCGTAAGCCTACTGTTTACCCAGCCACAGTAAACCTCGAATGAGCTTTAAAAATAACTCCCGAAAAAGCCGAGAAAACATTGTTTAGGTAGTAAAAAATTACTCCGCGTATAGTCGCTGAAAACCTCCAGGGGGGTAAATAATTACTGCCCTTTCTACGTTCAAAAACTCGGTTAGCGTGAGAGTAAATTTTTACCTTGACTGTAACGTAGTAAAAAAAAAAACCCAGAAAAGGTAGTGCGCTAGAGGACAAGCTGTTTACTCCCGTTCCTGGTTATTTTTGTTTAGTGTGCATGCGTCCCAGTAGTTTGCTCTGGTACCTAACATACCACATTTGATGCCGCGACAGAGCCTCTTCGTTCGGTTTGTGTAAAGAACATTTTGGTTCCGCATTGTTTAGTGTCGGTAGTTCAAGGACACGCTGGAATATGGGCAATGAATTACGCGGCCCACCCCATACTTCTACCTGCTGGCATGAAGCTTGCTCTCTTCACAGAAGAAACACCAACGCTCCTGGCTGCACTGGAATCTGAAGCTACAGACGAGCCCCTCCATACCAGCCAGTTAGACTCCAAACTACTCCAGGTGGTGAGCAAGTCGCTCTGCACGTGTGAACGGCACGAATTAGTGACTGTTCTCTCCCAGCACTCGCAAGTGTTCGACTTTGCACAGAAGGACCAGACATTCCCAATTCCGATGTCTCGAGTACGCCATCGCTAAAAATACAGGATCAGCGCACCCTATACGCCAGAAGCCGCACAGAGTATCTCCGAGTGAGCGCAAGATAATTGGTGAGCAAGTACAAGAAATGCTGCACAAGGGAGTAATTCAGGAGTCTGCCAGTCCCTGGGCGGCACCTGTAATTCTTGTCAAAAAGAAAGACGGCAGCTGGCGCTTCTGTGTTGATTACCGGCGGCTAAACGAAGTCACGAAGAAAGAGGTCTACCCCCTCCGCGCATAGATGACGCCTTAGACTGTCTTCATTCTGCTTCTTAATTTTTTTCCGTAGACCTTAGATCCGGCTATTGGCAAATACCGATGCATACAGAGGACAAAGAGAAAACAGCCTTCGTAACTCCCGATGGCCTTTTTGAACTCGACGTTATGCCGTTCGGCTTGTGCAAGGCGCCTGCTACCTTTGAACGTTTCATGGATACTATTCTGCGAGGTTTAAAATGGGAGATATGCATGTGCTATCTTGACGATGTCATTATCTTTGGGCGCACATTTAACGAGCACAACATACGTCTCGGCATTGTTCTCGGCTGTATACGGAAGGCTTGTCTTGTGCTGAACTCAAGGAAATGCCATTTCGGTGAGCGTCAAGCCTTGGTGTTGGGACATCCCGTGGACAAAGATGGCGCTAGGCCTGATCCTGCAAAAACAGAAGCTGTTGAAGCATTTGAACCACCAAGATCTGTAAAGGAACTCCACAGCTTTCTAGGGCTCTGCCCCTATTTCCGGCGGTTCATTCCTCGATTTGATTGATTTGTGGGGTTTAACGTCCCAAAACCAGCTGTGATTATGAGAGACGCCGTAGTGAAGCTCTCCGGAAATTTCGACCACCTGGGGTTCTTTAACGTGCACTGACATCGCACAGCACACGGGCCTCAACATTTCGCCTCCATCGAAATGCAGCCGCCGCGGCCGGGATTCGATCCCGCGACCTTCGGATCCGCAGCCGAGTGCCATAACCACTAGACCACCGTGGCGGGGCATTCCTCGATTTGCTGACGTAGCTTATCCTCTGACCAGCCTCCTGCTCAAGAACGCGTCTTTTGAGTGGACGCCTGAATGTTCTGCTTCCTTTCGACAACTGAAGCTCCTGCTCACGTCGCAATCGATCCTCCGACATTTCAGTCCTTCCGCGCCAACAGAGGTCCACACAGATGCGAGTGGTGCTGGTCTTGGTGCCGTCCTGGTTCAACGCTTCGAAGAAAAAGAACACGTAATTGCCTACGCAAGCCGGTCACTAAGAAAACCTAAGCGTAACTATACACGGTGACTGAGCAAGAATGCCTCGCTGTTATTTCTGCCGTGCAGCGGTTTCGGTCGTACCTGTATGGGCGTCACGTTACGATCGTCGCCGACCACCATTCTCTACGTAGGCTCGTGAATCTTCGTGATCCATATCTGGACGCATTGCAAGATGGGCCCTGCGTCTGCAAGAGTACAACTTCAGTGTCTCATACAAGAGCGGGCGACGACATGCTGACGCCGACTGCCTTTCCCGGATGCCCCTTCGTGTAACGGAATGTGACGCCGACGGTTTCGACCATCTCAATGCGCCTGTACATCGTGACTTCCCAGATGCCACCACCTTTGCAAGAGCGCACCGTGAGGACCCGAGCTTAGTGCCGCTTTTCTCTACTGTGAAAGAGTCAACTTCATGTTACTGTGTTCTGGATGGACTTCTACATAAAAAGAATTTCTCCGCTACAGGCGCGCTCATCCTTCTGGTGGTGTCAGAATCTCTCCGCTCTTCTGTTTTGCGAGTTGTGCACGATGATCCTACTGCGGGTCATTTAGGATCTACGCGAACACTTCATCGTGCCAAAGAAAGGTTTTACTGGCCTCAAATGCGCAAGACAACAGAGACATACGTAGCCACTTGCACCGAATGTCAAAGCCACAAGCGACCTACCGCAGCTCCGGCCGGTTGCTTACATCCTGTGGTGCCCCCCAGCTTGCCCTTTGAGCAAGTCGGCATCGATCTCATCGGCCCATTCCCACGTTCTTCCAAGGGTAACCGCTGGATCATAGTCTGTGCCGACTATCTCACTCGATTCTGCGAGACGGCAGCACTACCTTCTGCAACTGCACACGAGGTGTCACAGTTCATCCTGCATTGCATTATACTTCGTCATGGGCCTCCTCGAGTGATAATAAGCGACCGTGGGCGCCAGTTCGCAGCTGATGTCGTTGAAGAACTACTTCGCTTTTGCGCCTCCCACCTGCGACACTCCACACCCTATCACCCGCAGACCAATGGGCTGACAGAACGGACGAACAGAACACTCGTGAACATGATTTCCGTGTACGTTGGCTCGGACCACAAGAACTGGGATGACGTGCTGCCGTTCGTCACGTACGCATTCAACACTGCGCAACATGAAACCACCGGATACAGCCCGTTTTTTCTACTTTACGCCCGTCCGCCGAGGTACACACTGGACACCATCTTTCCTTTTAGCATGCATGACGATGCTTGTATCGCCGCAACTCTCTGCTGCGCGGAGGACGCTCGGCGCCTCGCGCGATTACGTACCCTAGCCTCGCAGAAGCGGTATAAGCTGCGATACGACAGTCGACACCGACAGGTCACTTACGCCCCGGGTGACTTAGTGTGGCTATGGACCCCTATCCGTAAACGTGGCCTCTCCCAAAACCTGCTCGCAAACTCTGATGGGCCGTTTATTGTCGTCGAACGTTCTTAGCGAAATCAATTATAGAATTGCGCGGCTCTGTGCCACGGGCAGACGGTCATCCAAGACAGAAGTCACGCATGTAGCACGGCTGAAGCCCTTCACTCAACGCCGGCCCGGCTGACTACTCGCCCGGAGGGCTTCGTCTGCGAGGGGAGCGATGATACGGTGCGTCATATGGTAGTGGAGCAGCAGTAGCAGCAGCAACAACAAGGAGGTACACAGAGCAGCGAAGAAGAAGAGAACGACGTGCAGTTCCGCCATATCGCTTGCCGCCCAGCTAGCTCGAATAAACCCTCCTACACTCCCCGTAACAATATATATATATATATATATATATATATATATATAGTTCGGGGAAGAAGTTCTGTGGGTCCGGTTCAAAAGTAGTTTAGAAACAAATTGCGCACTTGCGAAAATCGCACGTTATTATTCAACATTTCGGCCGTGGCACGGCCTTCGTCAGAACTGCTTCTGACGAAGGCCGTGCCACGGCCGACACGTTGAATAATAAACGTGCGATTTTCGCAAGTGCGCAATTTGTTTCTAAACTATATATATATATATATATATATATTGTTACGGGGCGTGTAGGAGGGTTTTATATATATATATATATATATATATATATATATATATATAGAGAGAGAGAGAGAGAGAGATAGATAGATAGATAGATAGGTAGCTTGGAAAAGTAGGTAGCTTCCGCTGCCGCATGACTATAAATATGAGACGTAGCACTTCAATAATATTTCATTTATTCTTCGACGTTTCGGTCAGAGCCTGACCTTTCTCAAGATATTTCGTTTTCTCCTGTTACTTTATATAGGCATAGGAGAAAGGGCGAAAACTATTTACTAAGTGAGTGGGGAAAGATGGGAGGGGGGCAGGGGGGCACCAACACGTTTTCTCCGAATGCGCGCCCGGCGGCAATTTTGAGGAACTGGCGGAAAGGGCAGAGGTGATGGGCACGTGACCGGCTCCACGGTGGCACTGAAAAAAATAAATAAATAAAATAAAAACAAGGAGTGCCGTTCGGCCTACCGCATCGAGACGATTCTGAGAAAGCCATTGTCAGCCTAACGACACGTCCAGCGACGAACATGGCCTTAAGTGGTTGCTAGTTTTGGGGAGCGTAGTGGTTAATGGTGTATTCGGTTGGTCGCTCCAGTCCTCTGGCTCGGAGTTAGCAGATGCAGGTTATCTTGCAATCGGAGCGAGAGGCGCAGCGTACCAACCGAATACATAAGGTGTTCTCAGAGCAGCGCCTGTAGCGCCACCGCGCAGCCAGCACGGGAAGCCGCCGCGTAAACACACGGCCGGGCTACACTGCGCGCGCGCGCAGTCTAGCCCGGCCGTGGTAAACAACACATCGTGCGGAGCATCGACGAATGGCGTCGTCCAGTGCAGTCGCCAGCTCTGCAATGTCTGGACGCAGCGACACGCCACTTAGCCCAGCTCAATCCGTTTTTCGTACGATGTATGAAGTTGATCAAAACCTCGCGAGAGAAAATACTGGCTGGTAATTGTGCAGTGCTGTAACAGCAGCATTGACGTTTCCTCCGCTTTGAGAAGCCGCCTCCGTTTCGACATGGTGCAGTTAGGGCTTTGAAGGCCACGCAAACGCTCAAAAACGCCACGAAAACAAACCCACAAACGCGAACGATGTACAAAGACGTCCTATGGAGTCCACATCCGAGGTGCGCGCTCACGCTGCCACCTGTCGGCTACCGCGGCGGCTGGTGTCACGTGACCCGTCTCTTGTCCAGATCGCTCCGACGCTCTCACCTCGAAGCCAGAGCGGGCGGGAGCGCTCCGAGTCAGAGGCTGGCGCTCCCAAAGAACCAACCGAGGATAATTCGAGCGCTCGACTTCTACCAACCGAATGTGTACCCGCTTTTCAGAGCGCTCTAGATCGCTCGAAAATGACCATCCGAATACGCCATAAGAATGCCGCCGCGGTTGAAAGCGGCCGCCAGAAGAGAAGGAGGGGGGGGGAGGGGGGAGTGCCGGCGGAGACGGTAAGGCGCGCCACAAGAAAGTAAAAAAGAGAAAAATAAAAATAAAGCAGTGAGACTAGTAAAGAATCCATACGTCTCTTTCGGAGTACATGCAGCAGGGGCCTGATGTTTTGTTATATGAATGGTGTTATCAATAGAAGAGGGAAAGCGGTATGTGAGCGAAGTAGAAGAACTATTTGAATAAACGATTATAAGGAAAATGCAGTAGTTGAAAAGTGAGCGAAAAAGGCGGAAGAAGTTATACAGAGCGCCGCATACAGCAAGCTAACACAGACAACAGGTACGATCACCGAAAGCGTTGGCTTTGACATAAAGCAGCGCTCTTTTGATGTCGGTTATTGGTTACTTTGATGTTAGGTATCTCTTGGTGCTATTCTCTCTTTAATGTACGCACAACAGGAAGAGTGCCCGAATGTTCATTTATTCCATTTTCCAGTGGGCCGAATTTATGAATTAAGTATGCCTTGCGCTGCTTGCGCTCCCTGGGAGAGCGGAAGTTCCCTTGCAGCAGTGTTACACGAATTGAATCAAAGCTGCGACTCTCTTATGTAATATGTCTGGACAGGGGGAGGTTTGGTTGTATCTTCACGTGTGATCGGTGGTTTTGAACCTGATTCGGAAAGGTGGAGCGGTTTGTCCAGTGTATGGTTTAGAGCAGACGCCACATTCCAAAAGGTAGACCACGTTTCGTGAGTCGCAATCAATGTCGCAGCGGATTGAATGTGTAAAATTTCAGCGTGTGCTTTTGGCTATCGTGCTAGTTTTCATGTGTTTGCGCACCATGCATCTGCTCTTTACGCAGAGTCGGCAAGCGAGTTGTGTTGTTCTGTTTGTTTTTGAGCGTATTACGCAGTCCCTGATGTTTTTTGGGCGTCTATACACCACTCTAGAGGGAGTGGTGAAGAGCTTCTTAAGACTGTCGCTTTGCTTAAGGATATTAAAGTGTTTTTTGACAATTTTGTTAACACTTGTCACGTGACTTGTAAATGTCAGAATTATGTTGCGCTGTTCTGGTTGGCTTTCTTTCTTCTGATTGTGTAGGAGTTGTTGGCGGTTCAGATTAGCCGCTTTATGTATGGGATCGTCAATGATTCGGGGGGGTATTGCTGTTCGATGAGGACGTTACGCAGGTGTTTTGTGTTATCTTTAAAGTCTTTTGTTTCTGAGCAGATTCTCCTAAATCGGTGTGCCTGAGTGTATGGTATGCTGGTTTTGCAGTGCCGCGGATGGCAGCTTTTAAAGTGGAGGTATTGTTGCATGTCTGTGGGCTTCCTGTACACCTTGGTTATCAGCCTACCCTACTCCACCGTAAGGTTCACATCGAGGAAGTTAATTTCAGATGTCGAATATATATGAGTGATGGATATGCTTTTATGTGCCTGGTTAAATGAGTCAATAAAATTAACTAGCTGTTCTTCAGTGTTTGTCCAGATGAGAAAGATGTCATCGAGGTACCGCTTATAAAAAGCAAGGCGCGTGGGATACGTTGCTAGAAAACTTGATTCGATCTCATGCATAAATATATTTGCATAATTTGGTGCCATCCGGGTACCCATCGCCGTGCCATTTATTTGTAGGAAATATTGGTTGTCGAATTCGAAGCTGTTTAGTTCGAGAACAATTCTAGCAAGAGTTTCAATGACGATTGGAGGTGGAGAAGAGGCTGATTTATTTTCCGTGTAGGACCTCACAAATGCTCTAATTCCATAACCGTGTGGTATGTTTGTGTATAGCGACGTGACATCTAATGTGAGAAGGAATGCGCCATATGTTATTTGAATGTTTTCAATTTCTCGCAGGAAGTGGTTCGTGTCAAGTAGGTAGGATGGATGTGCAGGCGGTATGTCCTTAATTAAGAAATCAATATAACGAGATATTGTTTCGGTAAGTGTTCCGGTTCCTGATATGATGGGTCTTCCAGGGTGATCTTTCTTGTGTATCTTTGGTAACATGTAGAACCGCCCAGGCGTAGCATGGCCGGGAGTAAGCGATTTACAGTTTGGCATCTATTGGAACCTGTTTTGTGAGGTCCTGGAGGGCCGTAGTGATTATTTCTTTGTGTTCTCTTGTGGGATCCGAATCAAGGGGCTTATAAAATTTCCTGTCCAGCAACTGCCGCATGCCTTCATTGATGTAGTCTTCTTTGTTAAGGATGACTATGCCACCTCCCTTATCGGCTGGCTTAATAACAATGTGCTCACGATTGCTTAGGTTTAGAAGTGCTTCCTGCTCTTTCCTGGATAAGCTATGGGCGCCGGGTTTGTGTGTTTTATAAGCCTGCATAATGTCATTTTTTATCGCTTCAATATACATATCCAGGTGTTTGTCCCTATTGGCATCTGTGTCAACTGTCCGCCGGTCGTGTGTTGGAACTCGTTGCTTGTTTTGTGCTGTTGGTGGGAGAAAAAATCCGCAAGGCGTAGATTTCGAGCAAAATTGTCCAGATCCTTTAATTGGGTAAATTCTGGGTATTTTCCGCTCTCCGGGCAGAACGCGAGACCGCGGGACAGCACCGAGCGCCCATCTGTCGCAAGTTTGATGTTGGACAGGTTGACGATATTTTCTCCCTGATTGGTTCCAATTTTTAGGGGCGAAGCTCCTTAGGGTGTGGGTCGTTCCCTCCTCCGTATGTATGTAGCCACCTCTAGTTTAGTTTATGAATGGCTCAATAGATGGCGTTGTTCATCAACCTCTAGTTTATGAACTGCAGCATAAACTTGTAGTACCATCCTGGAATTAAACAGCTTTTAATTTAATGATCGGTACTACCTTCAAACCAGCGGCACGGCAATGGGCACCAAGATGGCACCAAATTACGCTAACACATTTACGCACCACATAGAACCTAATTTCCTATCGTCTTATAAGACTAGGCCGATGTTCTATAAACGCTACCTGGATGACGTATTATTGATTTGGACTCATTCAGAAAACGAACTTCTCAAGTTCATACAGGTCTTCAACCAAGTGCACCCAAGTATTTCTTTTACGCATACTTATTCTAACAGCGAAATAAATTTTCTTGATGTCCACCTACGGATAGAAGACGGTGCACTAGTCACGAGCGTATACAGAAAACCTACGGATAGGCAACAGTACCTGCACTTCAATAGCTGCCACCCGCGCCACTGTAACACTAGCATTCCTTATTCTCAGGCACACAGATTCAAAAGAATAATGTCCCGCACGGAAGACTTCCACAAAAGCACCGCACGGATGCGTGAAGTGCTTGTCGATCAAAAGTACCCACCATCTATCATTGAGGATGCGATTGTGAAAGCTGAAAATCTCGACCGCCAGGTGCTCCTGTATGACCAAAAAGACACCGACCACGAACGCAGAAAAAACCTTGTTCTAACCTTTACTAGCAATCCACCGAACGTTAATAAAATCTTGAAAAAACATTTTAACATATTGGAACAAAGCGAACGACTCTCCAAAATTTTTACCGATCCTCCGCGTGTGGTATACAGGCGACCGAAAAGCATAAGGGATCACGTTGTACATTCAAAAATAGGAACAGTGCCTCTCGACGGGTGTCGACCCTGTGGGAAATCCAGATGCGGCGTGTGCAAACACATCCAGAAAACAATAGTTGCAGAAAGCACACATTCGAATTTTAAGCACAGAATAAAAAAACAACTTGACTGCGACTCAAACGATGTTATTTATCTCTTAGAGTGTGGAATATGTAACATGCAGTACATAGGACAGACGGACACACCATTCAGGATAAGATTCAACAACCATCGGTCCCATGTGCGCTCGCTACCTGGCCTTCCGCTCTCTAAACACATCAACTCGAAAGGTCACAGCTTTGAGGATGTCGGGGTCACACTACTGGAAAGTAACTTTCGGAGCACCAGAGAACGTGAGCAAAGGGAATCTTACTTAATCTACAAATTTGGCACAATTAACCATGGCATAAATGAACATCCCGGCGCTCTCTCGGTGTTGCGATCGTTAGGAAGTGAACATTCGAATTGATAAACTTTGTATCCTCAATTACAAAATCGGCCATTCCCGCCAATTATCATTACCTCATTCGACTTCTTTTCCTTTTTCTTAAAAAAAAAAAAAAAAGCTGGGGACGCCCGATGCTATCGGCCTGGCCCTGTTTGCATTACCCGTGCAGTGCAAGCCGACACACGCAAGGTGGCTCCGGAGATCGTACGACAAGAGGGGATAATACGTCATTGTGTTGTACACGGAATTTGACTGCTTCAAAACCTCGTCTTTCTGTGCGGCTCTTTTCCTTCATGTCGCCCTTTCTTCTTCCTTGCTGCAATCGGAAACACGAGCCCTGCGCCTTTCATGCCTGAATACCTCCCCCGTCCTTCCCTCCTGGGGCGCGTTGCTGTGCAGCGGCACCACAGAGGCAACATCCAAACCGCATAAGGTACGCCACGGAAAGTGTCGTTAGTTTCGCCAGATATAAGACGGCACCACGGTTTACAATGCCTAATTGATGGATTGCTCTTTAAGATGTCTACGGACTCGGACAGCACTGGCGCGGCGGGCGGCACTCGCCCTTCTCGCTGTCTCGCCCATTTTCGCCCCTTTCTCTTTTTCTTCTTTTCTCTTTTTTTCTTCCTTTCTTTTTACCTTCGCTCTCTCTCTCTCTCTGTGTGTATGTGTGTGTGTGTGTGTGTGTGCGCGCGCGAGTTGCTTTTGCGTGACTTGCTCATCTTTTGTTGCAGTGAAGATTCCAGCAATCTTTTTATTATTATTTTTATTTTTTATCTTTATTACTTCCGTATATTCTCACCCCACTCATTCTCTTTCCCACCCTTGTCCTTCTCTCCTTACTACAAGGCAAAGTGTGGTATATAAGGCCATACTGGCCTGTGGTTTACATGTCTTGAAAAGGGTCGGGCTCCGAACGAAACGTTGATTTAATAAACCGTCGTTCTCTAAGAGGCGCATCGTCAATTCTGATATATATATATATATATATATATATATATATATATATATATATATATATATATATATATATATATATATATATATATATATATAGACTGCCAGTCTCTTTCCGAGACCATAGCAGGTGGGCATACAGGTTGGACATGCAAGTGCAACAAAACAAAAGCAGGAATCCAGTGCAGTCTTCAAGAGTTATACAATGTAATTTTCTTAATAATAATGGACAATCAGTATGCAAATATACATATGGAAATCATATACAGAAATATAAAAGAATCAATATACAAATATACAATATACAATACGCGCGTAATATAGACATATTACAGAAAGTATTCATGAAATGAAGTGCTACACAGGCAAGTTACAGCAAACCAGAAAACACTCTGTACTGAGCACTTGGCCACTGATATGCTTTCAATGGTGACGAAATGAATGAATCTGGGGCGGGTAGCGCTATTGTATTAATCAGGTGATACTTTCTACTTTTGAGACAAAGTCAGATAACGAATTCGCGTTAGTAACCGAGGGATCCAGACAGTTCCATTCCCTGACAGAACGCGGAAAAAAAGAATGCTTGAAAGTGTCATTGTGGTAACAATACTCTTTTAGTGTGTGCGAATGTTTGCGCCGGGTTACGCGAGACTCTGACGGACAGATGTACAATGAAGTGTCAATTTTATAATGGTTGTGAAGTAGCTGGAAAAGAAATTTCAGGCGCGCTTGCTTTGCTCTAACCGCTAGTGTTTGGAGGCCACAGCTTGTTAGCATATTTGTGGGAGAATCAGTGCGTTTATATTTGTTGCAGATGAATCTAGCAGCCTTCCTCTGTACATTTTCTATTTTTTTTATGTTAGTGACTGTATAAGGAAACCATACTGTGTTAGCGTATTCTAATACCGGTCTATATATATATATATATATATATATATATATATATATATATATATATATATATATATATATATATATATATATATACGCACACGTGTGTGTGCGTGTGTGGGTCGATGAGGGTTAAGGAAGGTCTGGCTAGAGATATGGTTGTCCTTTCCGCGTCACAGGCCAGTGAACTCACGACTTTCGAAAAAAGCCGCACGCATAATATAAGCAAAACAAAAGCTAAAAAACTAACCCGCGACAGCGTCATATTAGGGACCAAATCATTTCAAGGAGACACAGAGACTAAACCTCCTCTATTTCACCCCGCCGGAGAACGAAGCTTAACAAACCCGCGCATATAGTTCATAAACTAGAGGTTGATAAACAACGCCATCTATTGAGCCATTCATAAACTAAACTAGAGGTGGCTACATACATACGGAGGAGGGAACGACCCACACCCTAAGGAGCTTCGCCCCTAAAAATTGGAACCAATCAGGGAGAAAATATCGTCAACCTGTCCAACATCAAACTTGCGACAGATGGGCGCTCGGTGCTGTCCCGCGGTCTCGCGTTCTGCCCGGAGAGCGGAAAATACCCAGAATTTACCCAATTAAAGGATCTGGACAATTTTGCTCGAAATCTACGCCTTGCGGATTTTTTCTCCCACCAACAGCACAAAACAAGCAACGAGTTCCAACACACGACCGGCGGACAGTTGACACAGATGCCAATAGGGACAAACACCTGGATATGTATATTGAAGCGATAAAAAATGACATTATGCAGGCTTATAAAACACACAAACCCGGCGCCCATAGCTTATCCAGGAAAGAGCAGGAAGCACTTCTAAACCTAAGCAATCGTGAGCACATTGTTATTAAGCCAGCCGATAAGGGAGGTGGCATAGTCATCCTTAACAAAGAAGACTACATCAATGAAGGCATGCGGCAGTTGCTGGACAGGAAATTTTATAAGCCCCTTGATTCGGATCCCACAAGAGAACACAAAGAAATAATCACTACGGCCCTCCAGGACCTCACAAAACAGGTTCCAATAGATGCCAAACTGTAAATCGCTTACTCCCGGCCATGCTACGCCTGGGCGGTTCTACATGTTACCAAAGATACACAAGAAAGATCACCCTGGAAGACCCATCATATCAGGAACCGGAACACTTACCGAAACAATATCTCGTTATATTGATTTCTTAATTAAGGACATACCGCCTGCACATCCATCCTACCTACTTGACACGAACCACTTCCTGCGAGAAATTGAAAACATTCAAATAACATATGGCGCATTCCTTCTCACATTAGATGTCACGTCGCTATACACAAACATACCACACGGTTATGGAATTAGAGCATTTGTGAGGTCCTACACGGAAAATAAATCAGCCTCTTCTCCACCTCCAATCGTCATTGAAACTCTTGCTAGAATTGTTCTCGAACTAAACAGCTTCGAATTCGACAACCAATATTTCCTACAAATAAATGGCACGGCGATGGGTACCCGGATGGCACCAAATTATGCAAATATATTTATGCATGAGATCGAATCAAGTTTTCTAGCAACGTATCCCACGCGCCTTGCTTTTTATAAGCGGTACCTCGATGACATCTTTCTCATCTGGACAAACACTGAAGAACAGCTAGTTAATTTTATTGACTCATTTAACCAGGCACATAAAAGCATATCCATCACTCATATATATTCGACATCTGAAATTAACTTCCTCGATGTGAACCTTACGGTGGAGAAGGGTAGGCTGATAACCAAGGTGTACAGGAAGCCCACAGACATGCAACAATACCTCCACTTTAAAAGCTGCCATCCGCGGCACTGCAAAACCAGCATACCATACACTCAGGCACACCGATTTAGGAGAATCTGCTCAGAAACAAAAGACTTTAAAGATAACACAAAACACCTGCGTAACGTCCTCATCGAACAGCAATACCCCCCCAATCATTGACGATCCCATACATAAAGCGGCTAATCTGAACCGCCAACAACTCCTACACAATCAGAAGAAAGAAAGCCAACCAGAACAGCGCAACATAATTCTGACATTTACAAGTCACGTGACAAGTGTTAACAAAATTGTCAAAAAACACTTTAATATCCTTAAGCAAAGCGACAGTCTTAAGAAGCTCTTCACCACTCCCTCTAGAGTGGTGTATAGACGCCCAAAAAACATCAGGGACTGCGTAATACGCTCAAAAACAAACAGAACAACACAACTCGCTTGCCGACTCTGCGTAAAGAGCAGATGCATGGTGCGCAAACACATGAAAACTAGCACGATAGCCAAAAGCACACGCTGAAATTTTACACATTCAATCCGCTGCGACATTGATTGCGACTCACGAAACGTGGTCTACCTTTTGGAATGTGGCGTCTGCTCTAAACCATACACTGGACAAACCGCTCCACCTTTCCGAATCAGGTTCAAAACCACCGATCACACGTGAAGATACAACCAAACCTCCCCCTCTCCAGACATATTACATAAGAGAGTCGCAGCTTTGATTCAATTCGGGTAACACTGCTGCAAAGAAACTTCCGCTCTCCCAGGGAGCGCAAGCAGCGCAAGGCATACTTAATTCATAAATTCGGCCCACTGGAAAATGGAATAAATGAATATTCGGGCACTCTTCCTGTTGTGCGTACATTAAAGAGAGAATAGCACCAAGAGATACCTAACATCAAAGCGAGGGGGCTGCCGGGTTTCACACCATAACATGGTTCCCGGCCCACATGGGGGCCAACGTACACCCCGATGTCCCCAACGCCAATGAGTTTGCCCATGACCGTGCGCGAGGTTTCACTCACCGCGGCGGTCCCGGTGAATTCGCGGGCGGGGATGCCGGCAGGTACAGCTAGGGACCCGCTCCTCACTTTTCACGAGATCGTGACTCATTATCATCTCTCTCGGAGGGTCTTTCCACTTTCTCATCCTAAACTCACTCGTCCGCAGTCTTCGGCCTTCAGGGTGCTCCAAACGGGGTCTTTCCCTTCGCGAGGCAGGTTTAGTAACTTCTCGCCCAACGTTGAACCGCATGGTCCGAACTGCGGAGAGGCTTACTGCTCACTAGCTCACATGCTCTGGCAATGTCCTGCGTTGCGTGACACAGAGTTCAGCAAACAAGAGGACAGGGAGGAAGCCCTGAGAAGCGGCGACCTTTCGGTTCAACTTCGGGTTGTCCAGAGAGCCTGCGAGAGGGCGGAGGGCCACGGTCTTCCTGTCCCTGCGTGGGAGCGGCCCGCAACTGCTACAGGATCCCCCTCGAAGGGGACGTCCAACTGCAGTTTCTCAGGACCAAAATAAAGTTCTGTGCCTGCCTGCCTGCCTGTTGTCTGTGTCAGCTTGCTGTATGTGGCGCCCTGTATAACCTCTTCCGTCTTTTAGGGGCGAAGCTCCTTAGGGTGTGGGTCGTTCCCTCCTCTGTAGTAGTAGTAGTAGTATGTATGTATGTAGCGACCTCGCGCCGCCGGGAGGCTCGCGCTCGAGGGCTCGCGCCGCCCAGGGCTAGCGCGAGCGCCTGCCTCCCGGCGCGCGAGCTCCCTCACTCTTCCATCTGCTGTCTTGTGAGAGAGAGAGAGAGAGACAGAGAGAAAGCGAAAGGCGCGCGTTGACCATGGAAACGCTCTTTCTTCGATGAACGCTCTACCAGCTCGCAAAGAAGATGAACGCGCCCTCACCAGGGAGAGACAACGTTGGCGCAGGCATCGTCTTCTAGCGAGTTTCTTAATTTAAATATACCGACTGCTCGCGCTGGAGAACCGTTCACCGGCCACCAATATATTCATTCATTCATTCATTCATTCATTCATTCATTCTTTATTCCTTAAAGACCCCGACAGGGGGTATTACATAAGGGGTGGGTTTACAAAAAATAAGACATTACTATAAAACAAGTGCAGACACTTGTTCTGCGAAAGCAGATGGACAGGTGATGGTAGCGATGTCGTAGGAGAGGCCGTTCCAGTCTACAACCACACGAGGGAAAAAAGAAGACGAAAATGTGACAATGCGCACATTGTGGCGAGCAGAATTTAAACAATGACCTGTGCGATGTCATACGCGTGCTGGCGGCGAGATGTATGGTGCGATGGCAAGAGAACTGTAAAAGAATTTGTGAAATAATGATAAGCTGAAAATGCGACGTCGACGTGAAAGAGATGGTAGATTGGAGGCTGATTTTAATGACGATATGCTGATGTCGTATGAATATGCTGAATGAATGAACCTAGCAGCGCGATTCTGAACGGATTCAAGGGCGTTGATGAGGTAATTTTCATGCGGGCACCAGATGGGAGAAGCGTATTCAAGTTTAGGCCTGATGAAAGATGTGTATGCTAAATGTCTTATATGGGCACTGGACCTTGACTTGCGATGAAGTGCCGGCGGGAGATTTCACTTCTGCATAGTTGAACAATAAGGATTCGTAGCGTGCTCGTTAACTAAATTAATCCGGAACTCGGCACGATCTACGATGAACATCCGGAGCTTCGCCCACTCATCGTCATTCACTCCGTGGATATGCTGTGACTTTTTTTTTCACTCGCTTTTCAATTACTGCATTTCCCTAATAATTGCTTATTCAAATAATATTTTTTCTACTGCACTCACATACCTTTTCCCCCCTTTTATTGATAACACCGTCCATAGAACAAGGCCCTTACCACATATACTCGCAAAGGTATGTATGCATTCTTCACTATTCTCATTCCTTCATATTTCTTTTTCGTCTTTCTGTGGTTTGCCTTACCGCCTTCTCCGCCCCCGGCCTCCACCTCCCCTCCTGACGGCCGCTTTGAACAGCGCTGGCATTGTTAACCACTGAGTTCCCCAAAATGAGCAACCACTTAGGGCCATGTCTGTCGCTGCACGTGCTACTGGGCTGGCGATGGCTTTCCCAGGATCGCCCCGATGCAGTACGCGGAACAGCACCCGTTTTCTTTTTTTCTTTCTTCTTCAGTGCTTCCGCAGAGCATGTCACGTGTCCATAACCCCCATCCGTTGCAGCTGCTTTCTCAAGATTGCTACCGCACGCGCACTTAAAGGTGCCCCTCTGATCCCTCCCATCTTTCCCCACTCACTTAGTGAAACAGTTTCAGCCCCCTCCATGCCTATATAAACGAACAGGAGAAAAACAAATATTGTCTCGAGAAAGGTCAGGCTCTGACCGAAACGTCGACGAATAAATGAAATATTATTGAAGTGCTGCGTCTCATACATGCGGCAGCCGAAGCAACCCACTTCGCCGAACCACACACACACATATATATCTAACTAGATAGATAGATAGATAGATAGATAGATAGATAGAACACCGCTGTTACGTTCCCGGCGGTTGCTTGTGTTTTCCTGGCTCTTACGTTGTTTTGGGCCTGTCCCGGCATAGCTCCCATAGGATTCAATGCATTAGGGACCCCGCTGTTACGTCGCAGTGCGGGGACATTCCCGTATGTTACGTTGCGAATCGACACTCCAAGCGGCCACTGCCGACGGCAATATTGACTTTTCTCGTAGCTTGGCTTGACTGTATTGCCGGAAGCCGGAAACGTAATGGGCGACGCCCATTACGTTTCCGCGTACAGTGATTACGTTTCGCGTACAGTGATTCGTTCGATTACGCGTTCGAATCGCGTGCGCGATTCGTTCGTTACGAATCGCGTACAGTGATTACGTTTTCATCGATGATGCTGTTGTCACCTCCTAGGTTTCCTCTCGACGAAATCATAGCCGAGCGTGCCGATGCATGCACTGAAAGCGCTAGCACTGAAATAAAATTGTGTGCCGATCACCACTTCTCTCATTTTTCCGTTTTTCCCGTTTCTCGGCTCTTACGTTTATTTTCTACGGTCCCGTGAAAAACGTATTAGCGGGGTGCTACTGTATATATATATATATATATATATATATATATATATATATATATATATATATATATATATATTGTAATGGAGAAAAGCTGCAATGGGGCTCGGACGCTCGCGCTTGCAAAGCGGGGCTAGAGAAGCAGAGAAAGAGGAAGTCAGATTAGAACAGCCGGCCTGCTGCAAAGGCGCTGTGTCTGTCTCGTTCTTTATTACAATGGCGCAGTCGACCAACACGGAGCCGTCTCCGTCCACGACCCAGCCGCAAATCAGCAGCGGAACGCAGCTGTGAACTCGACTTGGCATTTCCTCCAGAGTGTCGCCGCCTAGCATTACTGCTGAGGAATATGCCGGACAAGCCTCACTGCTGATGGTGCCCGCCGGGAGACCGCCGTCCCAAGCCACGGGTGCACCATCTGAGGACGGCGCCCTGCACTGGTCCGGTATCGGACCAGTCCACCACGTCCACGAATCTGCTGCGCACCCTCGCTCCGCCGCGGATGCCGCCAGTGGGATTGTCTCCGGACACCACCGTATTGTCTCCGGACACCACGCCTGGTGCTCTAGGCGGCTCACCCGGCAACGCAGCAGAGCACGAGAGTTCCATGGCGCAACTGCGTGACACGCTCACCACGTTAATTAACGCGGACCCTGCGCTATCCGGCGGAACACTTAGCGGCTCCCCCGAGAGTGCCGTGGAGCTCTTGCGAGTGATCAGCGTACTCTTAGAAACACCCTCCTCCATGGCGTCCTCTCCTGCTCCGTTGCTTCCACCGGCCGCTTGGAAAATACCGACGTTCCGAGGATTCCAAGATGATGCTGATCACTGGATCGAAGACGTGAACGTACTCGCTACCCGGTATGCCTGGCCGGACCAGTACAAACTGCTCGTGGCCATCAACAACATTGGTGGTGCGGCCGCAGCATGGCACCGGTACGAGGGCGTCAGCCAACACTCCTGGCAGGAATGGAGCGCCAGGCTGATCGCCGTTTTCGGACGGATTCGCCTCCATAACCCTGTCACCAGCGAATCCGACCGGTACACTTCCGAGGAAGCAGCTCAGGAGGAGCGCTGCCTCGAGGCTGCAGCTTCGAACTGCAGCTCATCGGCAGAGAGCATCACGGCCTGCCCTGACATGATGATCGGTCTCAAGCTGTGTTTGTCTACGCAGATTTCAACAGAAGGGACCGAATTTCAACCACATCACTCGGACCACGTTGACTCCAGCGTTGACTCCAGTGATTCTGCCCAGCTGACATGTGAGTCAGATGCCGAGTACCAGCCATCCATAACGCCTTCCATTGCGCCCACCGAAACCCGTGCACACCACGACGCGTTGTTCTTTGCCAGGGAACCTGCCTCTGACCCGCACAGTGATGCCATCCAGGAAACGTGCCAACACAACTCGCCGTCCCGTCCCCGGCCGTTAAGGCAGTCATTGGCCGAATGTGCGGAAGTTCTCGATTCGCCTTGCGGTGTTCCTCCGGAAAGTGGCATCTATACCGCGGATGAGGCCACTTTTATCAAAGACCCGACACTACAGCCGAAGTCCACCCCTGGCTTCAACGTCACAAACACACCCCGGGACTTGAACGCCACTCCTTCGAGAAGGTTATCGTCCAGGTCCGTTGGTTCTGGCCACTCACCGCGGATTCCTAGAAAAGGATCCCAATGCCTACGTTCAGCCTACTTTCAGGAAAGTGCTACATCACTTTCAAGGGAAAGACAAGGCACGCGTGAAGGGCCTGCAAAACTGCGCCTTAGCAGCCACTGCCGCCCGCTTCTGTCTTCAGGAGGTCACCCCGTTAAATCGCAGCGTGGCCGAAACCTGCAGCGACCACCACGAGCCAGCCAGTGTCGCCCACCCGAACTTGGTTTGGCGGCTCAACAGGGCTTGCTGCGTTGTGGACGAGATCGACCACATCGGCATAGTCAGTGCCGCCCGCCAGACGCAGTTTCCACCGTTACCGACTCTCGCAGTCGTGGCCGAGTGTAATGGAGAAAAGCTGCAATGGGGCTCGGACGCTCGCGCTTGCAAAGCGGGGCTAGAGAAGCAGAGAAAGAGGAAGTCAGATTAGAACAGCCGGCCTGCTGCAAAGGCGCTGTGTCTGTCTCGTTCTTTATTACAATATATATATATATATCAAGAACTTTGAAGTAAACTGCAATTTTAACCGATAAAAACATTAGTTCTAAAGTTTCGGCTGGAGGACCAGCCTTCGTCAGAGGTTTAAATCGAATGAGCACGAGGGCCATCTGAATACAAGTGCAAAGGCAGAGTTACAAGTGAAAGGAAGAGGCAAACCAACAAACAAATATATAAATAAATAAATAGTGTTTTGGCTAGACCCTGGTCAAAACGTCGAATAAAATTACTTTTTCACCGTGAGTCGATCGTTCTGCCTTTATAATTCCACGGATCCATACGAACTTCAATTTACGCATATATATATATCAGTGTGTGTCGAAAAGAATAGTCTGGTGCAGGTGTTGGGCCTGTTGATACGCTTGAAGTACCCGAAAAAGCCAGTCTTAGGCACACGTGCACGAGAAAAGAGTCGAGACAAACACACAATATGCCACAGGCAAAGCGAAAACGTCGTGCGTGCATGCATTTCGGTGGAAACATGCACTTCGGTGAACTTTAATTGGTCATCTATTAACCGGTCACGTTTTAGTCTCAAGAAATCGAGGTAATGCTGCCTCATAATAATGTTTCCGAAGCAGCGCATCTTCGCCGCGCAGGTCAGCATGACGGGCACCAATGCCTTATAATTTCATTAGATTTCGCTTCAAATGACTATCGCTCTATAAGAACATCCTTGTAAACTGCATTATCTCCCACCTGTAGAACAGGATGAGCGGGCGTCAAAGGACTTCGTCTTTACTTGACATCAAATAATTTACCACGCCAAGAAGCGGTTGTAGCCTGTTCCCCTACAGCATAACGTCACAATGTTAGATGGCATATTTTGTAGCTTCCTTCGGCTTTCACGCCATTGTGAAGGCTGTTTGTTTGACTATCGGGAAGCATTAGCGCCTCTCGGCAGTACTTTCGCCCTCCTTAAAGGGCGCCGAAAAACATGTCGCGTGTGATTGCTCAACGCGGGAGGCACAAGAATGGCGGATTCCTAAGTGGCTTTGTCCAATCGGGACGTCAGGAGGAACATCGAGGCCTCTCTCTTGATACGGTCATTGGTGTCCTACTGCAAAATGGCTTTAAATTAGCTTGACATTTCTACTGTCCGTCATGTAACAACTTCTGCAACGGAGCCGTATTGGTTTTCGCGGCACAGATTTTGGCGGCGCAACTGACGGGGTACGCAAGTACAGCGCTTCATGCTGAATTTGTCAGAATGACAGTTTTTAATACCCTTTAGTTGGCGCAGCACAGCCTCAGTGTATCTGTGCGTCGCGAATTCCAACCGAACATTCTCGTAGAGCTTGCTCGAACGTGACAACGACTTGACTTTCAGATTCGTTAGTTTGCTTGTAAATAGAGAAACAAGCAAACGAAGAAAGCGCTCCATGTGACGGGCTCTGCAGCGGCGTAGTCAGGGAGGTGCCACCAAGAAATCGACGCGCCCGATTCACCCCCTCGTTACGCGAGGTATGTTTTGGAGAAAGCAGCTCTGATATCACCGATTTTGCACAATGCGACAACAGCGCCGTTCAACGAACTTTAGGGCAGCGCTATGCGACCCACTCACGCTCTGACAATTCTCTCCATAGGGGCGCAACCAAACTGGCGGCGGCGCTCGCCCTGCGGGAAGGTGATCCACCTGCTGCACGGCGGAATGTGAGTGTGCGCATGCGCAGAGGCGGCGACACCTGTCGCCAGTGGGACGAGGCACAGGAAGGACGGAGCAGCAGCCAGACCTGTTTGAGCGTTCGACTGCGCGAGTGTTATCCGGCCGTGTTGCGACCACACGGGGGGCCCCCCCACCTCGGCAACGATGGAAGGACTCGCTGTGCTTTGGATACTTACCGCGCTCGTTTGCCATGTGCGCTGCCAGGAGAAAAACGGTGAGTAGCCACAGCCTGCGCAGTATCAGCGTCCAGATGGAGGTGACCTGCTGACCCACCGCACGTGGATCGGCACGTGAGATGACGAGTGCATTTTCGTGGAGCGCTTGTTTGCGTGACATGTCGAGACGCCACGTACTGCTTTCTATTGTGGACTGCCTCGGAAAAGTTTCTCAGCTATACAGGTCTTGTGAGGCACCGTTGAGGAGTGACCTGAAATATGCCAGGCCGCAGGACACTTGCCATGTTTTTTACGGTCAGCGTTTACAGGAGGGCGACGCACACCGCTGCACCCGCCGTGACAGCTCAGCGGCTATGTCTCAAACTGACGTCATGCAGCTAGAAGTCACTAAACCCACGTGAGCCGGGACAGTGAAGAAAATTGGGAAGCGCAAAAAGTCAGCTAACATATCCATTCGAACGAAGGCCTTTCCCATACGTGCGTTTTTACTGCATGGTGTTCGGCGAGTGCGCTCCAGAAGGACTTCGGTAGGCACACTTGGTCGGACGGAGACTGTCGCTCTCGGCTCTGCTCGAGATCGCGGGATCGAACCCCGCGATTTCTTTCTTTCTTTTTTTTTTTTTTAGGAGCGGATGTTCACGGTTTCCTCGATCCGTGTTTGTCATCTCGCAATTGAGGTAGCGAGTCTTTAAGCTCTGTTTATTCAAGGTGATGCCAAGCCACGAGCATCGATATTGAATTCTTAAACTGTTACATCCGGACGCACAGATGATGGCTGTCGTATAAACAGGTACGATACCGTTCACTCTCGTTATGTTGTCCCCAACCATGACATGTTCTGGGTTATCCAAACCTCTCTGACCGATTGCACGGAGTGCCGCTTTGCAAGGGAAAACAAGAGCACCGAACGACATGAGATTCATTCCGAACGCGGCGGGTTACATTTCCGGCGGAGGCGCAACCCCCCATCCCCTTTCTGATGAGTGCGCTTTGAGGACGCGGCCCGTGTGGTCGAAATTAATAAGCCGGAGCCCTTCCCTAAAGGCCTGCTCCGTAATCACATCGTGGCTTTCGCCCGTAAAACGTGATCAAATAATTAATGGGATGTCTTAATAGCCTTGATTGCGTGTTGTAGCAAGATAAACAGTGCATATTTTTAAATGGCCCGGGAACTGAACAGGCCTTCATGCACTACCGGCTTTGAATAATTACGCGTTTCATAGGGACAGTTTCACTCCGACTGCTCGGTTCTGTTCATTGATGTCATTTAGTAAAGTGTCTTTTTTTCACCTGAGATTTGTGGTAGGGCCCGAGTTCTCGATGCCTCCAACTTTACGTCAAGTGATCTGCGCCGAAGCTCTAAAACCAGTCAATAAGAGTGAATACATTTTTGTCTATGCGCGTTTTTCGTCATTACAAAAAGTGCATCACGCTCGCGTTCCCCTCCCTGTGCGCCTCGGCATTTGACAGCACCTATCTCTCGTGCGCAGCGTACGAGGAGCGTCATGAAAAGCTAACGAAATGCACCTTCCAGCAGCGAACTTTCCAACGCATCCAAAAGATGTCATACCATGCACCAACAGCAAACAAACGCTACTGCGTCCTGTCTCTTCTCTAGAAGCCTTGACTGCAAATAATTTCGCCAAAAGAAAAGTGCACTTCTTACGGTTTCCTTTGTTTGCTTCAAGTCATACAGGTAAGCTTTATCATGTTATATAGCCTTAAATTCGCCCTGCTGTGGTTTTATAAAACGATGCGTAGATGGCATCCGCTTCGCATCATATACAACCACGTGTGTGTAGTGTGAATACTAGTTCTGCCATTCCTGTCAAGTTAGCGACCGAGGAAAGCTGCACCTCCTATTGTAGAAGGCTTCACCAGCGCACAGTGGATCAAATGTGCATATCATTCTCGCAGCTTAAATGTGTAACCACATATTTTGCTCGAGGGTCATTTCGAGCATTGTTTTGAGTGGTTTGACCGCCCAGATCTTCTTTTTCGATGAGAAGTGCATAGCTGAACCGAATAAAACCTGAGACGTCGTATTGCACATCGAAACATTGACCGCCTAGAAAGTACGAAAAAGGAATACTCCTCATAATTCGAATATTAAAGCAACATCTTTGGTTGAAAATGCTGCACTCACCGTGGAATTCGGCTTCTCGAACACTGCTGCTGGTCTTTAAGGGCGCATAACTTGATCAACAGACAAATCTTTCCGAGGTTGCCCCTACGTCGATGTTGAAAGAAGGTCGGGCGCTTTCCAGCTGTGCTTGAAAACAAATAGCGCAGTGCAGTAATATTCGGCTCAGCAGGGGGCCCGCCACTGACCGGTTTCTGACTGTTGAAATGTCGAGTGTTGCCCACGTCGAAGGAAGCTGTCGTAGACGTCTTTCCAGCAAGCCAACGCATTTCGGGGTAACTGTGGACGCTTCAGAGACCATTGTGGTGACGACGTCCGGGCGGCCGATCCACTCATACAGTCTATATCTCAAAGAGCTTCGCCGACAAATTGATTAGAGCTCTCATTTGGTTATTCTCTTCTGATCGTCACGAATGATGTACCCAGGCGTAAAGCCGATCGAAGATGCCCCGCCAAACTGGGCCAAGTCCCGCTACATTTTCCCAGTTTTTACGCGGAGCGTGCGTTTTCACATTTCAAAAATGAAACCTGCCTCACACGAAGGTGTATGCTTCACCAATGGCAATACTTGAAGACTAACGAACGAATTTTTGCAAATTGCGTGGCAGTGCGGCCGTACGACGCGTAGGTCCTCCTGTGCCAGCCATGTTGGGGAGACCCATATGCTCGCTCGCTTGCCACCAGGTGGAGGGCAGCACCTAGCGAATCTAGAGTTCTACGGGAGCAGAGTTGCGCATAGGTCCGCCATCTTGCCCGTCCATTCGCGTTAAGCAGGAAAGCCGCTCCTCTCGAATGTAGGAGACGGCGCGGTTCAGCAGAGGCGTGCGCTTTCTCGCTCGTTCATTCCGCGTCGCTGGCCGAAAGACTTTCGCTTCCAAAAATGGAAAAGAAAGGTGATTCGAACGAACAATCAATTTACCAATTTAGACATAAGTGGTTATAAACTGTTCGATGGCCCTCACTATCGGCAGAAGCGTTTTTTTTTTCTTTTTTGTAAATATCAAATGAGAGCACTATTCTGGACAAAATGTATAAGCTGAAGAAATCTCTCGTTTCACGTCGTACTTGACGCAAGGCTTTAAAATACAAAATCGGTACATTGAAAAACGATGAGCGCAGATAACACAAGTAAAAAAGGTTACCTTCACGGCGAATCTTCGCAGATCTATAGGTATATCCGGCGTAAGGGACACTGGATACGGCTTACAAAATTTTATGCCGCGTAGCAGTCTGTGCTAGATTTATACAAAGTGAATCCTTATGCATATTCAAACGCACACGTTTTTGTTCTTTGCGGTGCGATTTTTGTCACTGGCTAGCGTCACCAAGCAGGCGTGAAGTCCTACTTATCCTGAACGTTTACGATTTCACTATCACAAAAATATTACCAATGAGAGTTATAATTGCTAAATCGTACTGCTAAGCTGAAATAAATATTGGGTCGCATCGAGCTGCCGACATAACCCGCTGGGCCGATTCCGACGACAGACCCCGACCATTTAATCATTTTGCTTCGAGTGGCACTGCCTTTTTTTTTTTTTTTGGCACACGTTTGAGAGAACAGTTTCTAGCAAAATTAAACCACACATCACGCTGCCACAGCAAACGTTATTAGATCACAGCTGAGCCAAATGAGCTATGCCTGAACGTCGAAACATGGCTTCCGTGATCGGCAGCTGCCGTCGCCGATTGCCGAGGCCACGGTCGAACATCGGACAGCGGTGGCACGGCGGAGGGTAGCGGCCACGGTGGCGTGGCGGGCGTCAGCGCACGCGCTGCCGTGAAGTTGGCTTTCCCTAAAAAGGACGCATTTTGCGCACGTGAGCGCTCTAGGCGAATGGGTGGAGCGAGCGGCGAGTTCTGTCAGAGACGCAACTCTGTTCCCCAAGGGGAACATATACAGTAACTCTAAGCGAATCGTATCGCGCCCTGCGCAAAATCGGCGCAGTTGCGTTTTTCGCACCGCTCGTCCTGCGCCCGCTTTGCTGGCTCTCTCTTGCCTTAGAAGCTTCTTGAAAGCGATCCTGGTTCACGAGAAAAAAAAAAACATGAATGAAAAGGACGTTGCTGCTTGCTTTGAATACTGCAGAGCTCCAGCGATTCTGAACTCGAAAGACGTGAATCTGGACTTTCTTTGAACTTGGAAGAGCGTACTCCCAGTGAAAGCAGCCGGCCCTACTAAGGCGTTGCCTTATATGAAGGACTTATTTTCTTTTTTTTTTTTTGTGAGTGCGCTACTGCTGCAAAAGATCCTAAATAGCCGACCTATATATATCCTCTCAGCAACTGAAATTTTTCAGGTTCCTGTACCGTGTTAACGACGATTTACAAGGCACACTCAAAGGCTACTCAATTACGCTGTGCTATGCTCCTGTTCATTGTCCGGATCTACGTGTGCGCCTAATTGCTAAAGCAAAAACGCGGTTATCATGAATGCAGTGCGATAACTATAGTTGTCGCCTTGTTGCCATGCGGTTCTAGACCTAAGCTTTTTTTTTTTTTTCTTTTGTAGTATGCCGAAGTTGGAGCTTTTTTCGGTCATCGAATAAAGCGCAGAGCAACCGGTTGGTTGATCTGGGCAACAGCCGAAATTTTGATGACAAGCCTCTTTGCCACTGCGGTATCACCGCTTATCAGTATGCATGTGACCTGCGATTCTTGCGGCTTCACACGCTGCACAGCGTGACGCGCGCGTGTTGTGAGAACGACTGCACCGGCGTGGCTTCAAGTTGCTGTCACAGGCTGTGCTGTTCAACAAGGTTGAATTTTTAAAAACATTAAGAAAATTTTTCTCTTTTAGTTGCGCTGTCCGTTCCTTTCTTCATACTCAAAATATTATATGTCGTATTATGCGAGCATTCGTGCTGCCCTTTATCTCCGCGCAAAAAAAGAATTTTCGGATGCACCTTGCAGTCGACCGCATTTCAATTTTGTGACATTTAGATTTAACGAAGTTAATTGCCGATTATACAGTTTAGTGCAGTTATTTCAGCAACTACTTGGTGTTGCGTAATTGCCTCTCCCATTTGTGTGGCGCATCAACATTATGTTCCTAAAAGCATCCGCCTAATTTGCTTCTCGCAAGGTCATTTTCTTTTTCGCTCGACAGTGAGTTTTCAGCGGCTCCAAAATGGCCTTCTTGCTGCTCAAAAGTGCATGCTGCAAAGAGTAATCAGTCACTTACATCGCTGAGAAAAAAAAAAAAAAAACCTTGGGAACATAATTTACTCTTATTCACGGTACAAACAGGCTAGCGCGAGCATGTAAATGCGAACATGCTAGAAGTGATGGCAAATGACAGCCGAGTGCAAGCATAGTGAGCTGCCCAAAAACGATGCAGGACCAACACCACTGTGTACTGAAGCTTCTAGCTACGATGCGCCTGTAGATAATCGAACTACAAATCTGTAGTAGCTGTCGTCAGTGTGGCGAATGAAACTACACACATAAGAGGCTCCCACGCATTCTGAGGAAGCGTGCCTGTGACGAGCTGTTCCGTCAACGTCTTTGTGCAATCAAGTAACATGTTACCGTGCGGACGGCGTGGGAAGAGTCTTGTGCCTATCTGCCAGGGTTCGTTTTCTCATCACCGGTCTGTGCCTTTGTGCTTGCCAGTTACAAGCTGCCACTCAGCGCGAAGCTGGCCAAGGGAATGACAGCAAGCTATAGGTATGCAAGCAGAATCGGTGAACGGCTTGGAAAAACAGAACAACAAATCGGTGACGCGGCAAAACCAACTCAAACACTTGCAAACAACTGACGTGCACGTAATATGACTTAAAATGTTTACAAGAGGCAAGTATGTCCAACGAAGAAGAAATTAACACAGGCTTCAAGCTTCACAAGATACAGTGGTTAACGACGTGAAGGTTCGCAGGTAGAGACTGATCAAGTCACACGTGATATGACCGGCAGCCCCCGACGATAGGAAGCGAGAGGGCACGGATGGCTTCTATAGCACGGCTTCGGTGTCGGCGGAGTTTCAACGCTCCGGGAGTCAGTTTTTGAAAGGGCAACTCCGGCGCTTTTTCAGTGTCCGAAGATCTCAATAAAAAATTTTCCATAATATGTTCTCATTTGGTGCTGTAACAATGTACGCTAACGCACGCGGTTGCAAGTTTTTTCCTGAAAATGAATTTCGAAAAGTATAACGGATTCCCATGCGGGCCACCCTGTGTTTTCGAAGTCATTACGTCAAGAGCGAAACGGCGATACTTGAGCTCGTCCCTGTCAAGTTCAGAGAAGCTGGCATCGTTGTATCGCTTCCAGTTTTCTGGCACTAGCTCCATATTTCTGATGCGGCGTTGTGGAATACGTTGCATCAAACCATTTCGGTTTGAACACATCGATCATTCACTTATTTAAGGTTACTAGGGAGAGTCTCAGCAAATTGAACCACCCTCTCTGCTACAAAGCTATCACTGCCATTGGAAAACAGCGATATCATAATAAGGTTAAAAAAAGATGCGACTCATCCCCCGACTATAAGAATCGGTGTAACACGAAAGTGAAATGACCGAACTGCGCTTTCGGGGGTACTGCTTCACCCAGGCCGATAGAGGTGCTCTTCGGTGTTTTGGCAATATTTCGCTTCTAGGTGGCACGGCCCCAGCCAACGAAAGACACAACGAGACGGAAAAATTTAAATGAAGGGCTATGAGGCACGTTTGTGCTCTTTCCAAGGATAGCGCGGCGGGCACCTTTCGTAGCGGTTCGATCCCGGTCGCGTTTGTGAACATTTTTCTGCTTGCTTTTTCTACGTCATTGTTTATGCAAATTTTACTGCATCATATCTGTTACGGTAGTGGCGTAGTAAAGCCGTCGTGGACCCCGGCAGAAAACACTTTCGTGTAAAAAAGAAAAAAAAAGCCGGGGCATCTCTTGAAAGCAATCTCAAGCAGGTTGAGCTAACTGCAGATTGAAGTCCCGACGACTACGTTGCAGACCGTAAGGCGCGTCTCAACTAAACGAACGGCTAACTTTAGGTAGCCAGCCGATACAACGCCACACTAAAATCTTCTAGAAGGGATACTTGTTGATCTGCTTCTATGCCGTGTTGCTAAAGCTAGTGACTGACTGACCACAGCCGCAGGGTGGTGTGACTTGGCGCGTTCACATACCACTCTCGAGGGAGAAAAAGGACTCGCCGATGCCAGCTCCGGACAGATCTTCCACGGCGGCGCTAATGGCACATAACGATGCCGAAAAAAAGCTCACCGCGCTCCCATTCTAATGATCAGCGTTGTCTACGCACGGTGCGGCCAAAAAGCACCTAGGCAAGCGCAGGCCGACGTCAAGGCAAATTATCCTTCCCGCTTTCCTGCCCGCAGCATTTTCGTTGGTTCGTGGTAAACACAGGACATTTCTTGGCGATGACGGACGGTCGCTTCCAAAAGAAAAGCACTGCGTGCCCAATGGTATCCCGAGAAATGCGCCAGATGCCGACGTGAAACCGAGGTCCACCTGCGCGGGCCTTTCCTCCGACCACAGGTCCCGTGAATCGTCTCGGTGTGTGCTCTCTCAAACTCTCTCAAGCTATTCATGTGAAATTAGATACTTTGGCAAACCTTGAGGGCAGAACGGCAGGTGTTGAAGCAGCGTCATTTGAAAATACCATTACTAGTCTTCAAGGTTGACAACCTTGAAAATAAAAGCAGAAGATCAAATTTGATTATTTATGGCATTCCAGAAGAAGATAATGAGAAACCTAGACACAAAAATCACTGAAGAACTCATCAAAAATACCCTCGGTGTGCAGGAATTGAGAGAATGCACCTAGGTCTAGGCACTAAAACAGGAAACAAAATTCGACCTGTTATTCTGAAATTACAAAGTTTCGAGGACAAGGCGAAGATAATGAAGAACTGCTACAAGCTTAAGAATTCCAATGTGTCTGTAGGCAAGGATTTTTCACTCCGTGTACGTAGTATCCAGAAAAAACTTTGGGACAGCACCAAGAATAACCGAGATAAGGGGGAGAAAGTTACACTAGTGTACGACAAGATTAAAATCAATGGCGAAGTCCACGTCTGGGACGAGCATAAAGGAGCCAGATCAGTCGTGGGAAAGAAAGGAAACGCTCTTCAGCTTAGTGATAGTGATCACAAACGCCACAAGTGTCGCGAACAAAACCGCAGAGCTTGAAGCATTCATGCTCGAACATCAACCTGATATTCTAACAATAACTGAAACATGCTTTTCGCCTGATATTTCAAGTAGCAATGTATTCCCACCGGGTTATACTGTGATGCGTAAAGATAGGTGCTCTCGCGGTGGTGGCGTGGTAATTTTGATAAAAGAAAATTTTTACGTCACACCCATGCCGCAAGTTATCGGTGCTGAAGCACTTTGGTGTAAAATTGCGACAGGTAAATCTTACCTTTATTTAGGCACCGTGTCATCATCATCATCATCAGCAGCAGCAGCAGCAGCAGCAGCCTGTTTAGGTCCACTGCAGGACGAAGGCCTCTCCCAACGATTTCCACTCCGCCCTATCCTGAGCGAGTTGGTTCCACTTTATGCCCGCAAACTTTTTAATTTCATCGCTCCATCTAACCTTTTGCCTACCTCTGTTTCGTTTTCCCTCTCTTGGTATCCAGTCCGTCGCTCTTACTGTCCACCTATTATCCTTCCTCCTCATGACATGTCCTGCCCAGGTCCACTTCTTTCTTTTAATTGATAAGATAATATCGGCTACTCCTGTCTGTTCTCTGATCCATTCTGCTCGTTTTTTATCTCTTAGCGTTACCCCTATCATTTTTCTTTCCATTGCACGTTGAGTGCTCCTTAGTTTAGTCTCTATACTGTAAACAAAAATTAGCCGAGATGGGAGTAAATGGACCTGTCCTCTAGCGCATTCCCTGATAAGAGTTTAATCTACTCCGGTCATGCGGAGTAAAAGATCTACTCCGCTTGACCGGAGCTGTATTTACATCCATCGAGGAGCTTTTGCGGGTAGCTATGGGAGTATGTGTTTACATCCATCGCGGAGCTCTTGCGTGTACCTATATGGGAGTTTATGTTTACATTTACGTAGGAGCTTTTGCTGAAGCCAGCTAAGCCTAGGCGTGGTCCGGGACAATTTCTTGCATAATTTTATTAATATTCGATCTACCTGGGTAAATTTGGTATCCTTTTGGTCCTTTCTCCTTCCGGTCGATAGCCTTCACGTTTGCTTTCCGATAATCCTGGTTTGTCCGCATACAATCTTGATAATTTCGGAAGCCTAAAACCACGTCAACACTCGTTGGGTAGTGGTGCCCCAACCACTTCATAACAAAATATTTGTGGTGGTCTGGTCGATGCGCGGCATTCGGCTTCTGGCTGGAGGAGCAGAGCGGTCACCAGTGGAAAGAGCCTTGACACGGTTACACAGAACACTGATCGGCCGTTGCAAACTCACTGCGCACTCAAGACGCGTTTAAAAAAAAAAAAACGAAGTGGTGCTTCACTTGGGCGCACTAAGCACACGTGGGATCACGCACAGATACAACTCCCACCGACGATTCGTCGAACCAACCAATGCACTGGAGCATCACACGGAAGCACTAAACAGACGCGCGAGCGCGAGCGCGCACACACACACACACATCACACTGCCGCAAATGCGTCGCAACCGAAGACGGCTGTTAAAAACTCCCATGTGGAGGTTGGGACCACGTGAACTGAAACTCCGTGTGGGTAGTATAATAAGGTCATGTCGTTTTTATACTCCGTCACTTAGCAATGGTGGTAAAATGATGTCATGTGCCGAATTCACTCCGCTATGACGGAGTAAATGGTTGGGGCATGAGAGTTTTTTCGGTTGACACGCTGGTAAAAGCTCCCATCTCGGCTAATTTTTGCTTACAGTGTAGTTTTTTCGTTATTCTCCATGTTTCTGCACCGTACGTCAGTACTGGGAGAATTCAGTGATTGAATACTTTTCGCTTTAATGAGAGCGGTAAGTTTCCGGTCATGATTTCGTAATGCCTTCCGAATGCGCTCCAGCCTATCCTTATTCTACGGAAAATTTCTTTTTCCTGGGTAGGAGTTCCTGATATTAACTGTCCCAGATATACGTATTCGTTTACACATTGTAAGGGTTCATTGTTGATTTTAAATTCCTGTTCCTTAGCTAAGCTATTGAGCATAACTTTGGTCTTTTGCCTATTCATTTTGAATCCAATTTTAATGCTTTCCCTGTTTAGGTCATCAATCATGTTTTGTAATTTGTCCCCATCATCGCTAAAGAGCACAATGTCGTCTGCAAATCTTAAATTGTTTAGATATTCTCCGTCTATTCGAATGCCTTTTTCTTCCCAGTATAGACGTTTAAAGACTTCCTCTAAACATGCAGTGAATAGCATGGGGGATATTGTATCTCCCTGTCTCACACCTCTCTTGATCGGGATTTCTCTGCTTCTCTCATGTAGGAGTAGTGTGGCTGTGCGATCTTTGTATATGTTGTTTATGGTTTTCACGTATACGCTAGGTACCCCTTGTCGACGTAGAGCTTCTAGAACTGCTTGTATTTCTATGGAGTCAAATGCTTTCTCGTAGTCGATAAACGCCATATAAAGAGATTTGTTATAATCCGCGTACTTCTCAATTACTAGGTTGATAGCGTGGCTGTGGTCCATTGTCGAGTAACCTTTCCTAAAACCAGCTTGCTCTCTCGGTTGGTTAAAGTCGAGTGTTTCGCTTATCCTTGCAGAAATTACCTTTGTAAATAGCTTGTATATTACTGGGAGCAGGCTAATTGGTCTCTAATTCTTTAACTCCCTTATGTCATCTTTCTTGTGGATAAGAATTAGCATTTTTCCAACTGGGCTGTACACTACATGTCTTGATACATTTCGTGAAGAGCGATGGAGGTTTTTCAAGTACAGTATCTCCTCCGTCTTTGATCAAGTCGGCTGTTATACCATCGTCACCAGCTGCTTTACCGCGGGACATGCCTTTGGCAGCTTTTTTGACTTCGTCAGCGGTTATACATGGAATTTCAGTGCTCCCCTCTGGTTCTATTTCTATTGAGTTTGTATGGTCTGTCTGAGAGCTGTACAGCTCCGAGTAGAAATCTTCTGCTACCTTTACTATTTCGTTGAAACTGTTGATAACGTTACCTTGTTTATCATTTAGCGCATGCATTTTGTTTTGTCCTAAGTGCAGTTTCTTCTTGACCGATTTAATGCTGGTGCCTTTTTCTACTGCTTTCTCTATTTCTCTCATGTTAAAGTTTCTTACATCTCTTTGCCTGGCTTTACTGATGAATTTTGATAGTTCTGCGAATTCTATCTTATCTTTTGATGAAGTGACTTTCATTTGTTGGCGTTTTTTTATGAAGTCCTTGGTAGATTGGGACAGCTTACTTTTTGCTTGCTTTGTTGTTTTACCCCCGACTTCTATCGCGGTTGTACCGGTTGTATCGCGGTTGGGGGGTGCACCGCCCCCCAAATGCTTCAGATGATATTGTGAATGTGTTAGCGAATTTTATGGACGCTCATTTCACACAGACGACAAAGATAATCCTCACGGGGGATTTCAACTTTGCCGGCATATCGTGGGACTCCCTGCCGTCATGAAGATGGGCTGCTTGATCTATGTTTTAACTTTAGCCTTAGACAACTCATACAGGAGGGCCAACTCGTGTTGCTACAAGAAGCAGCAATGTACTCGATTTGACGTTTGTCACAAGGCAGTGTTTCATGGGACTGGCGGCATATCGGACCACAGAGCGACTAAATGTTCCTTGTTGTTGGGCGCACCCCCGCCTACGCAAAGCGGGAGTGCTCGAATTCTAGACTGGACGAATGCCGATGACGTCAGCATTCTTGATTACTTAGATCACTCTTATTCCACCTTTAGCTCATTCTCAAATGATGATACATTTTCAGTAGATAGATTATGGAGAATGTTTGAAAGAATCATTCAGCACTGCTTATCAAAATATGTTCCTACAAAGATCAAACGAATCCGTAAGACAAACCCTTGGATAACAAGAAAAATAATACAACTAAAAGGAAAGCTTGCTAGATTACGGAAAATGAGAAATAAACTATCGATACCAGGCTGCACTGCTGAAATATGCGAGCCCTCTCGCACATTGAAGTCAGCTATAAAGAAGGCAAAAGATGAATACGCGAATGTCACCTTAAGTAGATTTATTAAAGAATCTCCTTCCAAGTTCTGGCGATACCTTAATTCAAAGCCTCGTCAAACCAGTAATCCATCAATTGTATCTATTGCAAAGGCTGCAGAGATCAATGATTACTTTGCTTCAGTTTTTACACGATACGACGGTAAAGAACCCGACCTAAGTTCCCTTCCGAGTAACACAGAAAGACTGGACGATCTAAACATAACTGAATCGGGTATTTTCTACCTGTTACTTGAAATTGACCCTAAAAAATCCTGTGGTCCAGACAATATACCAAACGTATTTTTTGAAACGCAACGCAGAATGGATGTCAAAGTTCTTATTAACTATTTATGTAAAATCGTTGAAAACAGGCGAAATCCCACAGATATGGAAAACTGCCAAGGTTATTCCTATCCATAAATCCGGAGACCTTACAAACACATCAAATTACCGACCAATATCACTTACTTGTACCGCCGGCAAAATCCTTGAACATCTAATCCTGAAACACATTGTATCTTCTGTAGAAAAAAAACAACTTAATTGTGTCAAATCGGCATGACTTTCGGAAGGGAGTATCCGCGACTACTCAACTGATTGAGACAATCCACAACTTAGCACTTACAATAGACAAGTGTGGCCAAACCGATATAATATTCTTAGATGTATCCAAAGCGTTCGATCGGGTTTTCCTTCCAAAGTTAGTTCAGAAACTTACCCATTATCTCGGCGATAACCATATCACCAAATGGATAAAAAGCTATATTGAAGGACGACGTCAATATGTCCACTATAGAGACCACTCCTCGGATCACGGTGACGTGCTGTCTGGCGTTCCACAAGGCGCCGTTTTAGCTCCTATGCTTTTTCTTCTTTCGATCAATGATTTTCCCAACAACTGTAATGTAACAGTAAGAATGTTTGCCGATGACTGCATCATTTATAAAGAAATAACCTGCCGTGAAGACCAGATTATCCTGAACAAAGCCCTTGAACCTATAACGCAATGGTGTCATACGTGGCAGATGGTGACTAACACAGAAAAAACGGTTTCTATGACAGTGTCGAATAAAAAAGCACCCATGAAATTCCCGTATTGTTGAGAAGGAAAGATGTTAAAGAAAGTAGAAGAGTATAAATATTTAGGTGTCATAATTTCATCCGACCTCAAGTGGGACAAACAGATACGTTGTAAACAAAGCACTGTCAGCTTTGTACTCGTTAAAAGTGCTCGCTTAGATGCGCGTCCTAAACGCCTAGCATACATGTCACTTGTTCGCCCGATATTGGAGTATGGAATAGTATGTTGGTTTCCCTTCCGTAAACAGCACATAGCGAAACTGGAGAGTGTATCTTTAACAAGTATCGCCGTCATGACTCTCCGACTGAACTATTAAAGCAAGCTAAACTCCGCACAATAGAAAATCGAGCCAGACTTCTTCGTCTTAAGTTTCTTTTACTTCTTCTCAATGGCAGCATGAAGATTAATGCGAGTAATTATTTACTACACTCGGACACAACCAGTTCCCTAACTAAACACACCAAGCACCTAGCTGAATACAGGTTTCACAACGATATTTTCAAGTACTCTTTCTTTCCGCGAGCAATCCGAGATTGGAACGGTTTGCCCGATGAGGCTGTCATGTGCACTTCACTCGAACATTTTATCGACGAGCTATGTAACTATTCTTCGTATGTATCGGCTTGATGACAATATGATTTCATTTCTCAGTATCTTGTTTACAGTATCTTGTTTTCTTGCGCTTTATTTGTCGAATATTGTGTAAAGTGACTGTCTGTTTATCTACTTCTTTATATTTATTTAGTTTGATTATCTACTGTAGTGATTGTACAGTTTCTTTTATTGCTTTTCTTCTAGCATTTGTACAATTTGCTCTGGATAGTATATGTTTTGCCCGGGCTCAAGTCAACCTGGGTACGCGCTTTATTGAATTCTTTTGTTTTTCAATATCTGTATCATCCCCTTTCCTGCAACAGCCTCAAATGTGAGGCTAGCAGTCTGCTTCAAATAAAGAAATAAAATAAATAAAATAGTTGAATGAATAATTAATTTACTTAATTATATATTGAATACTGCTGGCCTGAATTTCCAGGCCTTGCAGGAGTGGATGGGTTGCATTTATAGCAAGAAAACAACGATGCAGAAAACAACGATGATACAAGTATTGAAGCTTTACACAATGCATTACTTAACACTTGAAGTGACGGGAAAAAAGGAACAAGTCTCTGTTCAGTGCGTTTTACATTTCTGTGCGCTCCGTATTATCAGAAAGGAAAAAAAAACAAGAACAAACAGCAAGCAATAGTAAGGAAGACGTTAAGAAAGGCGACGTTCTTATGACTCGTTACTACAGCACTGGTAAATAAGGATACTGTCATTTCGTTTTTGAAGTGCGGGAATGAAAGCGGAAACAGAAGGGCGCTCGATTATTTTTCTGGGCAAACGGTTCCAGTCTCGGATAGTACGGGAGAATAAATAATTAGTGCAAGAGTTAGCTTTGCACGACGTTTTTTGAAGATCGAGTGGGACGCTGTGCGAGAGGTTTCAAGTACATGTTTTTGCTGATTGCGAGCTTGTCATGTATAGCATATAAAAATAGCCTTTCGCGATAGCGTCTGGTTATTAGGGATTCTAGCATAATGAAACTTTCGCGCACACAAGACGAAGCCACAACGAAGAAGTACACAAGGACTAGCGCAGACTATCAACCGACCTTTATTCGATAAGCAACCTACATATATATACTCTCGACACGCACCTCATGATCACTGCACATGAGCACAACGGCATACTGTAATCAATACATACAAAATAATAAACCTTTCAAGAAACATTGCGTTATCACATCTTGTTCATCAAGTCAATTTCTTTGTCATTCAGCGCTACTGAGGGATGACTGACACATGTGCTTTGAAGTCTAGATATATGCCAAGCTTCCACAACCTCTCTTGTTGTCTGATTAGGTTGAACATACAAAATATCAGTTTGATTACACAAAGGACTACACAATTTCAATGAACAACGCGGTCAAGGGCTCGTGCGGCAAGTGTTTCTACGTAACACTTGCCGCATTTAAACGGGATCTTATACACTACATTTCTTTTGCACTCAACAACCCGGTGATCAGAACGCTTGGAACATTCATTATTGACACTATTAGGCCCGTCTTTGTACAATTTTTTTTTTACAGCCGGACACAGGCCTCCTGCTTTGTTTTTTGTAGAGACACAATACCTAGTGGCCACCTTCTTAATTTTTATGGGAAAAAACCATGCATATAAGGGATTACCGAAATTTTCTTAGCTTCCTGGCGTCTTTTGCACCTCTTTCTCCACGAATTTCATTTTCTTCAATAGCCTTTCGCTTGCAGTCAGAAGAATTAAGGTAGGGTATCCAGCCTTTTCCAGCCGAACCTTCTGCTCCAGGAAAGATTCGTTTAACTTGTGCGCGCACGTTTTGGTTAGAGCGGAATGAAAACAGCTTCTAGGTTTTGCTGAAATTAAAAGGGCGCTTGGCGAAGTTTTCCAACTGTACGAATTAAAAGTAAACCTAGCTGCCTTTCTCTGAATATTTTCTAACTTCCTTATATTTGTGTGCGGATCCCATACTGCTGCAGCGCCAGAAGGTGAGAGTAACTAACCCAAGAGATAAGATAGAAGCCGTCCAAACTCATCCAAAAAAGTAGAGTCCGTGACATACGGAACCACAACGTGAAAGCAATGGAAGCAGCTGTCAGAAAAGGAGGCAGCATCAAAACAACTACGGGGAAGCTCTGTGCGGGAAAGAACATAATGCATGCAGTGAGAGATATACAGGGCAACGTTCTTAATAACTTCAATGGTATAGCCAGCTTGGCCGACAACCTCTGTACTGTACAGCTGAAGTACGAGCCACCCCACCATGAGTGTAATAAATGCTGATCAGGACACTGAAGTTCCATGCGTCACTGTGGACGAGGTTAGAAAAGCAAATCGTGGCATGTCCCGCGGGAAAGCAGCTGGAGAAGACGGCATAACCGCAGTCTTGATCAGAGACGGAGGAGACTTCCTAACTAGAAAGCTCGCGACATTATACACACAATGCCTCCAAACTTCAAATGTACCAGTAAGCTGGAAAAGTACAAATATTCTATTATTGCACAAGAAGGGAGACGCAAAGGACTTCAAGAAGTACAGGCCGATCAGTCTACTCTCAGCACCATATAAAACAGTCAGAAGGCTTATCTTAAACGGAATAAGAGCCGCACTTGGATTTACTCAACCAAGAGAGGTCGCAGGATACAGAAAAGTATAATCAACAGTGTGATCAACCAAGTAATCGAGATATCCGCTGAATACAACAAACTCCTGTATATGGTTTTCACAAAACTAAGAAAAGGCTTTTGTCTCGCTAGAGATGTCAGGAGTTCGATGCCGACGGTGAGCAGGTACTGCCTTTTGAACGAGCTGCGTAGGATCCGTGGCGTCATTAAGGAATATATTATAGTTACGTAAATATAATAGCCAATATCTATCGATTGTAGAGCCGCAATACTCTTTCGTAGGAAAAGCAGGAAAATCCCAATACAGAAAGCTGTCAGACAAGGAGATACAATTTCTCCAATCCCATTTACTGCATGTTTGGAAGAAATCTTCAAAATACTAGACTAGAACGAAACAGGACTGAGGATTAACAGCGAATAGTTGAGTAACTTACGCTTCGCCGATGACTAATATTCGTCAGCAATTATCGCGACGAACTACAGAAGATTGTAGATTAAAGAGCAACTCCGGCGGTTTTTTCACCATGTTCTGATATCGATGTTTTCCAATGGTACTGATAATCCTGTAACCGCCACGATGGTTCAGTTTGCTCAGAAATGCACCAATAATTCTGAATAAGCAAGTCGGTCTTCAAACTGAAACCGAAACGGGTAGGTGCTTCGTGGAGCGTGTGCGATGACATCACAACCTTCCAGTCACGAGAAATTGGGAAATGGCGCCAAAGAAATGCGAGTGGCGAAGTCATCCGACGACATATTGAGTTATGCCAGCTTTTTTGATCCTGACAGCGACGACTTGAGCGATGAAGTGTCGACGTTTCAACTGTGAAGGTCCGCTGGCTCGGGTAGGAAGCGTGGAGGAGATGACTTCAAGAACACACGGTGGCCCCAGTGAGAATCCGCTAAAAAATCCAGGAAAACTAAATGATCTACATCTGCCTGACTTGGCATATGTTATTACAGTACCGAGGAGAATATATTCTGAAACTTTTGTTGAGATCAGTGGACACTGAGAAATCGCCGGAGTCGCCCTTTAAGCCGGGAAAAGGTAGGATTAAACGGGTAATGCTAGCGGTCACAGCGAAAAAACGTGTTGTCACGATTGAAAACCAGACGTTATAAGTTGTACAAGAATAAAAATCTCTAGGGACAGCTCCTCGAAGGGGAGCCCACCCATGTTAACGAAATCCACCATGGGATGACGCGCATACGGGGGACATTCGCAGGCGTACCAGATGGTGAAAGAGGGATGAGAGTTGCATCAGTAAACCGTCTATCAGTCTGCAATCAAAAGAATATCAGTTCCTAGAAGTACAATATAGACAGGTTTTTTTGTCCGCTGAGATAGCACGTGGCTCGAAATAAAAACGCGCATGCGCATTCTATACCATTCGTCCACTCTTGGTGCGAACACGGCACCGCGTGGCCGCGCATCGAAGCTAATCTAGCGCATGCGCACAGGCGCTTGGAAGCTGGGTCTGGCTGGGTTTCGTTTCGCTTGAAAAGCGCGGGCCAAAAGAAATGTGCGCCGCAGCAAGACAAGCACTCCTGCAAGATTACCACCGCTCCGGCGCGGTGGTAATCTTGCAGTCGGTCCAGCCTTGGCAGGTCTCTACGGCACTGAGTGCGTTGTACAATTTTCGTTTGTTTCCTGTGAGAAGTGAGAAGCAGTAGTCACTGCCAATTAAAAAATATTGTCGCTATGCAGGAACAGCAGGAATCAGGAACAGAGCAGGACACCTTAATTGATAAACAAGACTGAAAAGATCAGGCGATGATGATGATGATGATCCTTCAAATATGGCGCATACCCACTACGGGGGATTGGCCAAGACCTGGAGTGCTTAACTTTTAGCTGGTATATTGTGCAAACTCGTCTTCTTCTTCGAACAGAGCGAGTACTTCTTCTTCCTTTGCAAGCTGCAGATTGCACGTGGCATTTGCCTCCCTCCTTGGAGAGAGCATCGTCCCGATGCTCAGATGCAACACTGCGAGTCTTGTGTGGCACGTCACTCGGAGCAGTATGGTTTCATACGCATAATGTGCACAACGTCGGGTTTAGGAGAACGCGTTCTCGAAGGGCTGTGAGGTACGACCTCGTAGTAGACATCGCTGAGTTGTCGGACAACCTCGTAGGGACCGAAGTATCTCCTCAGCAGTTTCTCGGAGAGCCCTCGTCGGCGAATAGGAGTAAAAACCCACACTTTCTCGCCTGGGCGATAGGTGACATATCTGTGGCGTAGGTTGTAACGTTGTGCGTGCGAGTTCTGCTGCCTAATAATACGGACGCGCGCAGGCTGTCGTGCTTCCTCCGCACGCTGAGTGAACTCGTCAGCGTCTGTATCTCTGTCGTCGCCGTCGTGCAGCAACATTGCATCAAGCATCGTGGTTACACCGCGGCCATAGATGAGACTGAATGGCGTCCTTCGCGTCGTTTCTTGCTTTGCCGTATTATAGGCGAATGTATACCGTACGGTAAAATGTCGTCCCAATTTTTATGGTCAACGTCATACTGAGCATGTCCGCAATAGTCTTGGTCAGGCGATCTGTCTGTTATTATTACTGCAGGTGCACCGTGCCTCAAGACGACGTTTTCAACAAAAAACCGTGCTGCCTCTATAGCGGTGCCGCTTGGTGAAGCTTTTGTCTCGGCATAGCGTGTAAGGTAATCGGTGGCGACTATTGCTTACTTGTTTCCTGACGCCGAAGTCGGGAACGGTCCCAGAAGGTCCATCCCAATTTGGGCAAAATGCATGGTAGGCACCTGGAAAAGTCCAGCAGGCTTCAAAGGTGGAGTTTTCCGCCGTCGACAGTCCAGGCACGTGCGTACGTAATGTTTTACGATGGATGCGAGCTTCGGCCAGTAGTACTTTTGCTGGATTCTGGCCATGTGCGCGAGTATCCCAGGTGACAGGACGTCGGTTCTTCGTGGCAGGCTCCTCCTCACGCATAGACGTTGGGACTACAAGTAGGTAGGCGCTTCCGTTCGACGGGAAGTTATTCTTGTACAGAACATTGTTGCGCAAGCAGAAGGATGGCAAGTTTCTTGCGAAATGTCGAGGTACGCCTGTAGTAAGGCCTTCCAGAAATTCAATAATAGAAAGCAATTCGTTGTCTTCGAGTTGTTGACGGGAAATAGAAGTCGTGTCAGCAACCCCTATGAAAGTTATTTCGTCATCATCATTGGCTGTGTGCTTGATCGGTGACCTTGAGAGGCAATCAGCGTCGGAGTGCTGCCGTCCAGATTTGTAGGCCGCCGTCATATCAAATTCTTGAGGTCGTATACACCAACGTGCCAGTCCACCAGATGGGTCCTTCAAGTTGGTCAGCCAGAGTGATGATCGCTGACCACGCGGAAGGAACGGCCATAGAGATATGGACGGAACTTCATAACAGCCCATACGACGGCAAGGCATTCCTTTTCTGTCGTTGAGTAATTAACTACGCCGCGCGTGACCGTTCTTGCGTATGCAATCACTCGTTCTGCTGAGTCCTGCCGTCATTCGTTGCCAGAGTTTGTCAGAAGAACCTCGGCTTGACCATGCACTACACTGACGATACTCCTGGCTATAGCCACACCTTGAGTGAGTGAAAGTGTGGAGGCTTGTTCGGCGACGCCGTCTCCATTTTGCGGCGTGGCGCACCTGACCGAAACAAAGCGGCAAGATAGCGGACGCACGGTCACATCGTCCAGAAGACACAGGGGCTTGCGCTGTAACTTGGATCTGTTGAAAATGCAAGCAGACCTTCCGGTATATTGATGACAGCACCGTATTCACGCAGCAAATCCATACCCAAGATGGGCTGCTTGCAACACTCGGAAAGGATGACAAAAGTGGCGACGTATGGGCCTTGCAGTGCACTTTCCAGCAGGTGTCCAGCTCCTCGAATCTGTGGTCCCGTCCATTCCGTTTTCACTTTCCTGGGCTTATCCGCCAAGCGTTCACTAAGCACATATTCCACGTGGAATATGTGCTTAAATATCTCGAAGTGCAACCGCGTGAGGTTTGCAAAAAGCATTTCAGAAATCCAGCACACATACAGTATTGATGACGCGGCAATTAAAAAAGTACCTGGGTGTAAATATTTAGGAATTTATTTAACAGAATCATTCCATTGGAACAGACACATAGACCAAATGATCTTAAAGGCTAGTAGAATGTTGTCTTTTATTCGCAGAAACTTTCTTTGTGCAACGAAAGATGTAAACTCTCCACTTCCTGCATGTAAGGTCTATACTTGAATATGCTTGTAATCCAAACTAGAAGAGAAGCTCAGGGGAAGATGGATGCTTGAGTCGATGAACAAATCGCAAAGCACGATTTAGAACAGGGAATGTCGCGGGAGCCAACGTTGCGACAAGCGGACTTGTCTTCGTCAGGGCGGCAACTCTTGTCTTCGTCAGTTGCCGCCCTGACGAAGACAAGTCCGCTTGTCGAAACGTTGACTCCCGCGACATTCCCTGTTTTAAATCGTACTTTGCGATTTGTTCATGAATATGCTTGTGCTATCTGGGACCCGGCTCAAAAGTATCTTGCAGAAACAATAGGAAAAGTTCAAAGCCAGGCAGCCCGTTTCGTCAGCAAGAATTACGACCCATTTGATAGTATATCAGAAATAAAGGCCACATTAGGTTGGGAAACTCGACAATCTAAAAGACGGAAACTTCGATTAAAACTTCTGCATAGTACGTATATACTATAACCTAACAGGAATTGATAAGTCGGAATACCTACTAGCACCAACATATCGTTACACAAGATGCCAGCACACACATAAAATACGAGAACACGCATTCAAAACCACAACTTTCGCCAACTCCTTCTTTTTAAAAACAATTAGAGACTGGAATGAACTTCCCGAAGATATCGTAAACCTAAGTGACAACAGCGCTTTTTTTTCATCGTTGTGACATAGTGACATGCCTATTCACTTTTTGTACCTGTTTGCCGCGTGCCATATTGTGCGAAAATATTTTTGATTGCGTGCTGTAATTATTATATATTGTTATAATTTTCCAGAATGTTAAGGTGTACTATCGCAGAAACGTTAGCAACCATATTGGACTTTGTATGTATACCCCCCTGCAGTAATGCCACTACGGCGTTGCAGGAACTCTGTAAATAAATAAATGAATAAATAAATAATAAATTAATAATAATCGAGAAAAGATCAGGTGTGGAACTCGTCTTCTTCTGCGAACAGAGCGAGTACTTCTTCCTTTGCAAGCCGCAGATTGCACGTGGCAATATCAACACCTTTTGGGTTTTCGCACGGATCGACGTCGGTGAAATGACAACCTCGGAGCTCCACCTTGTAGATAAAATCCGCAACTGAATGCACTGATGGGCGAACCTTGTGGTGACGAGAGCTTCGATCTGAAGGGAACTATGCAGTAAGGGCCGCCACGTGGAAAGTCTTCTCTTTAGGATGTCTTCCAGAATATTCTACTGTGAGACACGAGATCGGGAGTGTCTCACAGTAGGATGTTCCGGAGGACATCCTAAAGAGAAGACTTTCCACGCATGCTTGTGTCTCACATTGGGATATTCTAACAGTCACTGTTTAAAACAGCAGGCTAGGTAGAAATACGTGCGGACTTCTGAAGGACGGATGTTGGCATGCAGATATAAGGACTCGCCTGTAGTCCGCATTTCTAATGAAAAAAGATTTTGACCATATCAGAGCAGTATCTTGAGTGACTCAATTGAGTCACATTGGACAATGTTTTAAATAAAAATCCAGCTTGGTTAGGCGTCGAGAGACACACCGACCGAAGAAAAAAAGCTGAAATTGACGTTTCGGCTCCCCATACGGGAGCCTTGTTCACAAGAAACTGTCATGGGAATGGCACTGCTTATTTAACATGATGTGAGTACATAAAGCGAGCTGAGAGGGTAAGCAAAGAGCACCCGTATTCGGGAATGAGTATATGACGTAAGCAGCGAGAGTATATTGTCAGAAGTGTCCCGTCACTCCTTTTCAACGTGTGCGCCATGGTTTGTATATCCAAGGATCCCGAGTGCAGGCGTGGTGCAAGCTTATTTTCCCTGGCCAGAACGCACGCACTTGACCAATCAATGCTGTGGCCTGTGGAATCCACGTGTCGGCCAGGGCGTTCGAGGCCACGTGTCGTTTCCTGACGTCACACTCGTGCTGTTTCGCCCTTTTCTTCAAAACGCCTGTCTCACATGTACTTATACTCATGGCTCAGTCATGGTAACGTATGGCGTAGACTACACCAGTGAAATCTTCTACGCCTTTTCTGCAAGGGAAAATGATTGCGCGCAGGCTGGACGAGGGTGAAGAAGACACGGAAGGGTGGAAACTTTCAGCCAACTTTATTTTTCCTCGCTGTCAATATATATGCGCATTAACTGGCATGGTAACAACCTTATTGACTATATCACGCTGCGCGGATTACAACAGGCCGCGAAGGAACCCCTTTCAGTATTAGCGGACATAATCAACAACAACAACAACAACCACAATAATAATAATAACTGTTGCCACCTTGAAGAATAGGCGTGTCTGTCAACACGCCTGTCAAAGCCCAAAGGAGGCTCACTGGACTAGGCCGGGCACATCAGCAGACGATCGACGGCAAAGTGTTCGACAAAGTTTGTACTCGTTTTGCTAAAGTTTGTACGTTACATTATACAAACGAACGTAGTACAGATAAATAGCTTATTTGCACTGTGCTTAAACGCAGTAGAAGAACATCACACACAGATGTTCGTAAATAACAATCATGCGTAATCAGCATCAATACACTGTAGGCAGAAAAACAAGGAAGATAAATGTGCGGCACAGTTAAACCACTGAATCCGAGTAAGAAAAAAAATGATCAACAAAATAACAATATCAATAATGCTGAAATTATAGTGATTTTGGCTTCTTTCTTAACGTTTCGTGGTTACAAAACACAAATCAAAAGGGAGCTGATCAAAAAAGCCGTCGGTACATACACATTTCCGGCAGCCTTCCAAACCACGTCTTGGAAAGCACAGAGGTTCTGCGTAATGTTCGAGCGGCAATGTGTTCACGTTTAAACTAAGTATTCCATAAGTGTCGCAGTACAGTGACTGATTAACGAGAGCTTTGAACGACGGCATGCCAAGCAAACAGACTTGAATTTTCTGTGGAGAGTGATCTGTAGCGAGTGGATTCCAGCGTACTTCTTTAAATGTTATCAACGCGGCATTGCCGTCGCTTAGAACAAAAGCAGAATAATGTAATGCCATAAGGTAGAATACTTTAATAAGGGCATGCGTGATAGCCTTTTTTTTTATAGGAATAGGAGCAATGTACTTAATGTGGAGAGGTAACGAGGAAATACGTCGTAAACTACCACAAGTATAGGCTAAGTGGTCATTCATGAGAAGTCGCCATCAAGTAACGCTCCTCAGTATTTTTTAGAATTAACGTACTCAGCACGGGTACATTTACACGAAGTCCAATCACGCGAATTAAGAAGTAAGGGTAAAGCAGGTGGCATTCACTTCAATGAATTTTTAAAGCAAATAATTTGTGCTCTACACTGTTTAATCGCCAAAGAGTTATTGCTAAACCAAGTGATAGCATGCAAAACACTATCCTGTAACAGTGATAACGCTTTAGGATAAGAGACATGCTTTGCTAACAAGACAGTGTCATCGTCATACTGAAACACAAGGCATTTAGGAACAACTGAAGCGAGATTTTTTATGAAAAGGTTAAAAAGAAGAGTTTAGACAGGCTTGCGGTGCACCAGATCTACCACTGAACTGATTCTCAATAGGGAAAGCGACCTGGGGATGATCAGAAATATAACCTTCAATTAATTAACCTGACAAACGGACCTCTGAACCCGAGCAGGCACAATTTTTTGAGCAGTATAGAATGGTTTACTTATTCGAATGCCTTCCACGTGCCTAAAACTAGGGCACAAGCAAAGATGTTATGTTGCCAAGCTTCGTACAGTTCATCGGAGAATTCGTCACGAAGATCGATAATGTCGCGTCCTTCTACAAAAGCCAAAGGCACGGTTTAAAATGATTGAAAATTTACAAGGGAAACGCGTCATGCAACCTAGCAAGAACTTCTCGATTATCCGTGATAAGATGGGTAGTATTGAAAGAGAGCCATCAGTGAGCACTATCTTTTCTTCCTCCTTTAAGTAATCTCATATTCGAACTGCGCGACTGGACGCGGACAAAGAACGATACTTACACACACGCAGCGCTGGCCAATTTTGAATAATGGCTTTATAATTGCCCTTTTCAAATATGATAGAACTTTAGCAGTCACCAAAAACCCATTTAGCATGTGATGCAGCATCTCAGACAGTGTGTACAGTTTTGGCTGCAGCCACAGTGGTCTAGTGGCTATGGTACTCGGCTGCTGATCCGAAGGTCGTGGGATCGAATCCTGGCAGCGGCGGCTGCACTTCGATGGAGGCGAAGTGTTGAGGCCCGCGTGCTGTGCGATGTCAGCGCACGTTAAAGAAACCCAGGTGGTCGAAATTTCCAGCGCCCTCCACTACGGCGTCTCTCATCATCACAGCTGGTTTTGGGACGTAAAGCCCCGGAAATCAATAAGTCATTTACGTTTCTTTGCAGCACTGGTACGTAAATGCCCTCAATACTAGCTGGTTTCTGCCTTTTGAAACTAGTGACTCTTCTGGCAAACACGTCAACACTTATAGTTGGAAGAACGTCAGAATCTGATGTTTCTTTAGTAATTTAAGAGCGGCCATTCGACACTGAAGATGGTCCTGCAGAAACAAGTGCAAAGTGTTTATTAAAAATATCAGCAGGGTCGCAAGAAAACGCAGCTGTCAGTTTAACTCAGTGATGGCTGCGACGTGAGCTCGTTGTCGTTTTCGTTATAGCGCAGCACTGGCACACACAGAGACAACCGACGGCACGTGGGGCTACGTGGTTGTCTTCTCTCTCTGAGTGTGTCAGGAAATGTGACTTCAACGTATCCGCTATATTTACCGCGGTTGACATTAACAATGACGATTGAATCGTGCGTAGTACAACATTGATCAAGATGTCGTCACGGGAGGAGGACGCTGCGTTGAGGCGAACTACGCGCTCTGTGGGCAGTGGGGCGTTTTATGTTCGGCGGTAGATCAACGGCAAGAGTATGTGTAGCGCATGACCTTCCTGTAGAAACGTCTTCGTATTCACGCAGTAAAGGCGGCGACTTTTCCCACGAAGCCCGCCGTCGGTAAGTGCTGTGCCGTACAGCGGTGGGTTCACGACGGGTGACAGGTTTTTCCACCGTGCGACCGTAGAGCATTTTCGGAGGGGCATCCCAGAAGAGAGCCCCTTGCAAGAGCAGTGGGGGTCCAACTAATCCTTTGTCCTTTCTGCGCGCTCGAGTGTCGCCCGTTCTGTGGAGATGATCGCGCCGTGGCAATGCACGGAAGTGCTTTCACCTCTCAGGCAGTCCTGTTCAAGCGGCGGCTTGGATGCATGCCTCCAGGTAGATAGAGTGGCGATTTGGCCCTGCTGTGAAGCTGTGCTAACTCATTACAGGATTAGTGCCCAATGCTATCTTTCGCAGAAGCTCGCGGTGCAGCGAGCGGTTCGAAATGTGAGAACGCGAAGGCGTAACCGTTGTAAAGTTCCGTGCGTTATGGGCCTGTGTGAAGCATTGAGGAGGTCGACAGGTTGATAGAACGCCGAGTCCTTTATAGGACTCGGCGTTCTCGCGACATGGGTGTTCTCTCGCGACATAGGCGTTCTCGCGACATGGCTCGTGTCGCGTAGAAATGATGATGTGAGTTGCACTATCACATCACGATACATCCTTCTCCTTTTGAAGGTGCACACATTAGGACAAGACCTAGTGTAATGCACGTATTAACGGCACTCCAAACAAAACAAAAAATAAGAAAGAGCCCAGGGCAACTTTTGGAAATTTCAGTCGTATTGTAGGCGTTGCGGTGGCCTGGACTGGCGGCTGGATCTTCGTAATGATGCAGTAGGGTCTGTCGCCATGACTGGTGGTGCATTAAACACGTCGGGCAGGTCAAGCGTAGCAGGTGCAGTTTGTTGAACTTCGTCAGTAGCGGGTTCACTTTCCAGGGTACCCTGGATGAAAGCTTCGCTTGTGGGGAGCAGATGTTGCCTGTTCTGACGAATGCTTTTGTTGTCTTCTGTCCAGACTTCGTACGATCTTGGATACACCCGCTTGACCACTTTCGCTTTCCGTGGCCAATACTTTTCTTGATCCTAACAGTCTGTCCCTTGTCCAGTGGTGGCAGATCCCGTTTCGAATGTTCCTTTTGAACATGTTTCCACGCTTGAGTTGTCTTCTGGTCACTGAAATCTGGAAGTGTCGACCTTAATCGCCTTCCTTGGAGTAGTTCTCCGGGCGATCGTCCATCTTCTAAGGGTGTTGACCTGTAGCTAAGGAAGCCCAGCCAGAAATCTTCTCGTGCATCTTTTGTTTTCTTCAAAATTCCTTTGGCTACCTGCACGCCCTTCTCTGCTAGTCCTTGGACCTTGGGAACTTTGAAGTGACATGTGTGAAGTCATACTTGCTTGCAAACCGGCTGAAGGCGCGGCTGCTGTATTGAGGTCCGTTGTCTGTAAACACCTCAAATGGAATGCCATTCTCGCAAATATGGCCCCCAGCTTGTGGATGACGATTGTCGCTGGTGTGTCACGCAGCTCCTCCAGATTCTGAAAAATTAGAAAGAGCGTCATACACGGACCGATTTTCCTCCGTATTCGAACAGGTCGACGCCAACTCTATACCATGGGCATTTTGGTGTTGATCTCATGATAAGCTGTTCCTTAGGCTGACTATAGGCATAGCGTTCGCAAACAGCACATCTATGGACCATGTCTATGATCTTTGCATTGATGTTCGCCCAGAAAATGAACCTCCTTGCCCTTGCCTTACACTTGTTGAGGCCCACGTGGCCTTCGTGGACTCGTCCCATCATCTGGCTCCTCATGGACACAGGCACTGTCTCTTTGGTACCTTTCATTAAGATGCCTTTCACAACTGACAGTTCACCTGTGAATGCATTAAAACGGAAAGGCGGGCTAGTTGGTTTGGCTGCATAATGAAACTTTTGCGCACACAAGACGAAGCCACAACGAAGAAGTACACAAGGACTGCGCTAGTCCTTGTGTACTTCTTCGTTGTGGCTTCCTCTTGTGTGCGCAAAAGTGTCATTATGCACCTGTGAATAGTTTCAGCTCTCCTCCAACGATGTCGCCAGCGCGAATAGCCTGTATTACGGAACGTAAATAGGGATCCTTTTCAGTTTCCTCGTGTAGCCGCTTCAGTTTGACATCGCTAACAAGAGCCGCAATCGTACTCACGGCATGCATTTCGTCTTCAGTGTCCGTATCATCGTGGTCCGTGTGGCTCGCGACAGCATGTCTGCCTAGATGAGTTCTTTTTTTGGGACGTAGCGAAGAACATAATCATACTTGAGCAGGCGCAGAAAAAAACTTTTATAATCGAGGTGGCATATCAGCGATTGCTTTTTGAGCTATAGCTATCAACGGCCGATGGTCGGTTTCTAAGATTATCTGTCGACCATAGATGAAGTAGTGAAACTTCTGGCATCCGAACGTCAGTGGTAATGCTTCCTTTTCAATCTGTGAATAACGCTGTTCCGCGTCAGTGAGCACCCTTGATGCGTACGCCACAGTATGCCATTCGCTTCCGCGATACTGCATGAGAACATTGATGCATCTGACGTCACTTTCGTTTCGTTCTGGGTTTCAAAGATTGCAAGCAGTGGCTGTTCGCTAAGACTGTTGCAGATACTCTGCCATTCATGCGCGTGGCTTGGGGTCCATGCAAATGCTGCATCATGTTTGATTAGGCTGCGCAAGGAAGCCGTCCTCTGCGACAAGGAGGGTAGGTACTTGGAAAACTTGGCTACGCCCAAAAGGCGCTGCACTCCCTGTTTATCTGTCGGCATGGGTGTCTGTTTCATACACTCGATCAGTCGTCGGTTGGGTTTTATACCGTCTTTAGAGATAATATCCCCCAGAAAATCGATTTCGGGAACACCGACCTTGCACCGTTTAGCTTTAGCCCAGCTTGCCTTGTAGCTTCGAGGACTCAACGTTCGAGGTATGAGGAACGTTCGAGGTCGTTCGAGATTCTGCTTGAAGGTGCTGCACCGGGCCGCCACTTCACCGGACGGATACAATGTAATATTCCGTGCATTACGGGCCTGTGTGAAGCATTGACGAGGCTGACAGGTTGACGGGCGAAAGAACGCTCAGTCCTTTATTGTGCTGGCTTATAAAGCCACGCCAACAGCAAAGAGGGAAAGGACACGGCTCGTGTCGCGTAGAAATGATGACGTCAGTTGCACTAACACATCACGATACAACCGTAAGCTCGGGAGTGAACACGGGTTTTATAGACCCTTTTCGTAAAAAAAGCGCCTCTAGCGCCAAACGCGCGAACTATAGCCAATGCCATGATAAGGGCACCCAGCAGACGACGCGAGCTTCGGTGAATGTCAACGCGCGAGTTCGTGACATTTCAGCACCGCTGAATACTGAATTGCTCCTGCTTGTTCTTGGGGTGCCTTATTGTTCGAGCCCGTTGTACGATAATCCAAACGGGCCACATTTCGACGTGATAGCGTTGAGGATGCCGTGTCGAGAACAGTGAAAAGGTTATAAGCTTAATTGCAAGCCAGAGGAGCTGTGGCGCACCACACGAGGTTAGAAAAAATGTACGTGTATTCACTTTCATTATATTGTAATGGCCGTGAAGATAACTTTATTATTAATGAGATGTATACTGATTTGTTTGGCTGCAACCTTATATATTACTGGTCAAGTTTATGTTCACAGGAGACCGCTGTTGAGTCACTTAAAGTGGTGTGGCACTTCAAGCCGATCTTTTCTAGCCCAAACTATGTGAACCGATTCTTGTGTTTATTATTATAACGGGTGGAATGTCTGAAGCTTGCTGACGTCACGATGTTTTTCATTACGTCTGAGGTCAGCCGACAGTTTTTTCTTACGGGCAAGAGTGAACTAAAGCCTAGCCTGGTACGTCTCCGAGTTTAAAAAACCTCGTTGTAAACAAACGCTTCCGTGCGATAAATGAGTAAGAAAAGACGCTGATGGGCTTCGTAAACGCATTGCACATTGGAAAGTTTGATTGCGACAAGCTAAGGTTTCTTTTCTTTTTTACAACATGCGGTGGATTGCCATGCGCGAGCCTGAAGGTTACTAGGGCTGCCGGAGCCAAGGACGACTGTAAACGTCAGACGCAGAAAACAAAAAAGGGGGTGCGTGCATTTTTTTACGCGGTGACCTGCAGCCATGAACAGTATCGTGACTAAAAGCACAGAATTTATCGGTGCGTACAATTAAGGTTGGCAATCGTGTCAGCAAAGCGATTATGCAGTTACTTTCGCTAGATGTCCTTGCAGAGTTTTTCAGTAAGGTTAAGCCAAGCCTCATTAAGCACATTAATTGTCACGTCGATTTTCTTTTTTACCTCTGGTCACGTTCTAAAAGCTTTTTGCCAACAAGCTAGACGGACACAAATCCATGCCGTTCGGAGGGGCCCGGGAAATCACTAACAAAATCAACCAAACTATGTTCCATGAACTTTATTGAAAAACACTTATTTCCTGGTGCGGCACGTGAACGACGACCCTGTGCCGAAGGACGACCCTCAGAATAAGTGCCTCCTCGGTTTTCCCTGCAGGAGCAAAAAAGGAAGCATCCGTAAACGAACACAAACGTCGCCGCGTATACACAGCACCGCCAGCATATATGTTTATGTGTGTTGGGACTTAGGAACACGTCCGAAGAAGACCCCCAAACAAGCGGGCGTCAGACGAAAGAAGCGGAAACACCCTCTGTAAAAGGGGCTGCCTGCCACCGCCTGAGGACATCGTTTGCCGTCCTTTCTCCCGCGAAGCCCAGCTCGTAACGACGGCGGCACCCCTCTGAACTTTCTCCCCATCTTCCCTTTCCCCATTTTACCGCCCGTTCTAGTCTTTGTTGAACAAAACAGTCTTGAAGCGAACCCCAAAGAAGTGGTATCGTTCCTTCCGAGGCTCCTGCGCGCGCGGCCCAATCTGCCTTGTTAAACAACGCGCAGTCAGAAGTCAGTGGTCGACACATTCACCAACCAGGGCGCAAGTAATCATTCTACAATGTGCACGCGCACAACGGTAGCGACTCACCTTATTTACAGGACGCACGAAAAGTTGATGTCGCGACGCCAAAATACGGCGAGCCCTTATTCTCGTTCCGGTGGTGCCAGGTGTTGATGGTGCACGCTGCCGCAGACGTTGACAACGCACACTTGCAGGTTTATCATCGTCCTGCGACCGAGCCATTCTGCCCGACCATCCCGTTAATGGGCACAAAATACCACTCACTGTAAAGTAGAAGCGCTTGGGAGGCACTACATTGCACGAAAAGCACGTTCGCAAACACAGATATTTCGGCGGATCACACAAGAACCAGCTGTCACCACACGCATGCCTTGGCCCCGCTCTCCAGTCATGCCTTCACGGTGGCGCTCGCGAATACAAAATGCCTTGCAAAACGAAACTGACGAAAAGCCCACCACCAGGTGCCGTAGTTATGAGAAGGGTGAAGTGCTGCATATGGGTTGATCCCAGAAGGCGGTCGCAGAAGCGATCGGATGTATTTAACGGGAAAACAAAGAAGAAGGAAAAGGGAGAATCGCTTAGCGCAAACTCGGGTCACAGACGAGGAGAGAGGTCGAGCTGCCTCTGATCGAGAGATTATGAAGTTGGAAATCTTGGTGCTTACCCCGTTTGAGTGTAAACGTTAAGGGCTTGGAATTAACCGCTTTGTGTGGTTTGAGCCCAGTTGTGTTGTCATGATGTCTGCTGACAGTACCGGCCGCCTCAGCCAAGTATTGTAAATTGTGTACAGCCAGTGTAAATAAACCTGCGTGTTTTTGCTGTGAGGACATCTTGGCCCAGGTTCCGTCCTTCATCGTGTCGCCGCGGTCATCGGAACCATCAAGAAGCAAGACCATTCGAAAATTAACTCGGCGCACTTGCGATGGTCCGTGAAACGTTGTCTGGTGACATGGGCACAGCGTCTTGCATCATATTTCCAACAGCTTCTGGTACGGTCCTACGGAAGGTGTTCACTTGGACTGCCGTTGGGCGTAAGGATTTTGTTGGAAATTAGAACTCTTCTGTGGCGGACAACCGTCCGTGCGGCGTATAATTCCGTCCTACGGAGGGCTTTTATTCATCCGTGTTCTCCTTTGACGCGCTGGCAGCGCGGGCTTAACGCGTTCGCGTGGCTGACCTTCTGCATCATCGCGTTTGTTCGTTAAAACATCAATTTCATGTTTATGAAATGCGAAGCATTTCTGGCGAACTTAGGTAACTTTAGCCGCTATCTATCTATCTATCTATCTATCTATCTATCTATCTATCTATCTATCTATCTATCTATCTATCTATCTATCTATCTATCTATCTATCTATCTATCCTGCGTCTTGGTGTTGTCCTGGTTTTCTCGTTCACCTGATATCCCGGAATATTTGCCTGCTGGTGTACAAATGTATGACGTATATCACTAAGGTGGTGTACTCATCATCTAATTCATTATTAACGACACTGCCATCATGTGTGGCTCATACCACTAGTGCTCGGCCTACGGTATGTGGGCCACAGCTGTTTGAATATTATACGCGATGCGCAGCGCCTATAGGGGCGCCACTGAAAGCCGCGTAGCGGCGGCTGTTGGAACCGTTGATGGGTCGCGTAGCAGACGCCTCACTTCACTGCGAGCATGACGGAAGTGCGCGCGTGCGATTTGCCGCTTGTGCGCGTCCCAGATAATTACTTTTGCGCCGATAGTGTGCGCAAAGGCGCCGCACTTCATAATAGTGGACATGTGTCCGATGTCACAGCTGTGTGGGACGACAATGTTACCATACGCGCCAAGTGTTTGCCACAGACAAGCGTCAACAAGCTTCCCTACGAAGTGGAGCTCATCGCACCACTTTCTTTATAACGTCCCGGTCACTAATGTCTGCATGCGTTGACGCGTGAACCAATGTTTTTTCTCGACACAGTAGCTTCGCCCCGCCACGGTGGTCTGGTGGCTACGGTACTCGGCTGCTGATCCGAGTGTCGCGGGGTCGAATCCCGGCCGCGGCGGCTGCATTTCGATGGGGGCGAAATGTTGAGGCCCGTGTCCTGTGCGATGTCAGTGCACGTTAAAGAACCCCAGGTGGTCGAAATTTCCGGAGACTTCCACTACGGCGTCTCTCGTAATCATAGCTGGTTTTGGGACATTAAACCCCACAAATCAATCAACACAGTAGCTTCGTTTACGTGCCATCTGTTTATATAGTAGATTTTGAGGGAGCGCTGTCGCACCGGCGCATGGATTTCACGGGTGCGGCCACGCGAAGGGTCAGCGTTGGTAAAACTTTGAAACCAGCACGATAAACTTGTGAAAAATTGTCTCGGCAGCTTGCGCTAGTGGCGCGAACTGAGTCACTGCGGACCACCTAGCTGCGGGTCACCTAGCTTGTCGTAGCAGCTTGGGTACGTATTTGCTAGGTTTTTTGCAAGCTATTACCAAGTGTTGCACAATGGCGTTATATAGTTCTACGTGATCGTCAAAGCCTTCAATGCGCACCGGTGCCATGTTTTCCAGCCAATATGCATATATTTGAGACGAGCGCACAGCGAACATTCTGCACCGGTGATCGCATTCCAGTGCCATCAATAGGTAGAATGCAGCCGATTTCGTGCAGCACACGTGTGATTCCACGGCGCTTTTGTAAAGGAGCCGTCACCTGCACCACATCTCCTGGCATTGCGCTTCGCGCCATTCGTTTTTCAAGAGAGCCTATAGGCATCGCGTCTTATCAGTAATAACCTCATGTGCATTGTAGCGTCTACAGTGCAGGCGAGGCGACCAAGTGTAAACGTAGTAGCGTTCGTTGAAGACGTAGCGACATAAATGGAGAAATAAAAACACGGTTATCGTTCTAACACTGCCGTAAACAAAGCGCAATTGCTTTGTTTCGGCAGTGTTCCACCGCAATCCACCGCCGCCGTCGCTCATGAAATAGCACCGGAAACCTGTAGAAGTGCATTCCTGGCGATTTTTTATGTGTGTTTGAGCAGCCGACAACGCAGCAGTTATTTTTCGACATCGCTGAAGCCCGACAGAGTCGTTAAATCACGATAAACCCACATCCATCCGTGCACGCTCGCGGGAACACTGCTCGCCCGGACCCACCAACGCTTCCGAGCCGTGGCGGCAGATGGCGTCGTCGGCGCTTTGCGCATCGCCTATAGAGCCTACGTTAGGCAATGACCAACTAAAGTAGACAACGCCCGGACAACGGTAAATACATATGAAAAGCTGGGACTGCGGGGATCGAGCTTTGAGCGGCGCCTCCAGTTTTCTGCACTTCACCCCGATGCACTCTCTCCACCCACACGTTGGCGGTTCACACAAGATGGCCGGCTCAAAGAGCTTCGCTTTTCAGAGAATCGCAAGTTGCGACTGGAATGTAGACACACATGCCGAGCTTTAGGGTGGTATCGAACACGGGCTCTCGAGGTGCCAAGCAAGCACACTACCACTAGGCTACGGCTGCTTCTCCCGCTCGGTCGGTATAGATAGTAAATAAATCTACTGCACCAGCAGTTGTAATGGTGCTTGTGGAATTCTAATGTGTGATATGCACAAACGTAAGAATACGTAAGTACTGCTACTATTCGGTATGCTTTTGTGCATTTTTGTTCCATCCCATAGGAATACTTCAGCGAACGACGCTTATCCTAGCACATCAGCGCACCGTATTTGTCTTCGGCAAAACAGATGTCTGTCCTTTGGACTAATGCGACTGCCAACGTGACATCGTACCGTCAGGTGCCAGGGTGCTGTGGACGTTCCTGGTTTGCCCATGTTAAGCATACTCATCAGTGTGAACGCCAAAGAATTCGTCATCGGCAATTTCCTCTTTGACTGCTCCGCATCACGCCGATTCCCACAGGACCTGCAGCAAGTTCGTGGTCATAGATTTTTTACAGATGTTATAGAGACTAGGGTCCCATAGTATAAACGGCTGCATGGGGTCCCTCGGTTAATAATATTTGTACACATCAGGTACGTTGGAACAGAAGAAATAGACCAAACTTATATACACTCCACATAGGGGAAAAAAAAAATAAGGGAAGGTCAGATTTTTTCCAGAGTAAAACACAATTCATATAGCACAAGAACATTGAAAACATAAATGAACAACAAAATTCATGCAAGTCAATGAACTAGTTATACAAAATAAAATTCGAAATTGTTGTCCTGTTCTACATTTCTGAGCGAAACATGAGCAGGGGGCTTGATGTTGGCATTGCCATGTCATCCTTGGGTCAAAGGAACGAATAAATGCCGCCAGAGAAGGTCACCTTTGTGTTTCACGTAAGGCGCTAAACTATTGCGAACGTGCTTCCCGATGTCGACGGGACGTGGCGAATGCGCCGCTGTCTGTCGGGCTTCCCCCAGGTCCGAGCATGTCAGCATCCGTCCCTCTTCATTTCTCTCTGTCTCGTGCACCTAAAATAAGCCGGATAGTTTTTGTGTGGACTTCTTCTGCAACTGATAAAAAGACGGTAGTTTGGACGCCTTTATGACGCCCGCAGAAAATGAGAACAATGACAGAATACGCTGCCAACGTACGCTGTGGAAATTGTCTGCCTGTGGCTATCCCAATTGTTTCTTGAACGCCGTTTAATTAAGAATGGCTGGAAACGCTTGTAAATGTGTCACTTCCATGTCGTAACACTTGAAGAACAGAGTCCAGCGCTTGCGACTTCTTGTATGAAGTACGGGTATTACTGTCGCTAGATATAGTTGTTCCTACTCGTCACATACTACGTGCCGTCGCCAAATGACTGAATCGCTCAGTCACATCAAGCCTCTCCTATGCCACATCGAGGCCTTATCTAAGTCATCTATCATGAAACTGACAGAAAGTGAAGGAACCGCAACCAGTGTTTCACAGAGAGGTTGCTGTCACCATCATCACCCGACTATAGAGGAAAAGTAACGCCCACACAGAGCTCAGTTGGCGAACCTTGTGTCGGGGTTCACGTACTGCGACCTTGATAAGTTTAGTGATAAAAACGCACAAATACTTATTTAATGTCGACCTCAACCCATTCGTAGCACAAAGATAATGGATGGAAGGTTTATATGTAGATTTATAGGAAGATGGGCTTCGCATTTGGCAAAATACCTGTGCTGGTCCGGGGATCGAACCAACGCGTGTCGCTCTCTGCCGTTGAACGGCGCAGGACGCTAGCAGCGACAGTCGACCGACATCTTGACGCGCATGGATAGCGAACGTGGCCGAGGAGTTCTGCACAACCTAGCACACGCTTCTGAAAGGGAAATATCGACCCTGCCACATCCCTCTATTTACCTCGCAGGACTGGAATACCGCACAAATATTTAAGTTACATTTTTTGTTCAATTTTTTTTTGTCATTTCTACCAAAGATAATGGCATAACATTTTAGTTGCACCTTTGTCAGCAGCGAAGAAAACGGCGAGCAGCGTTCAGCGTGAGGACCAGAGGGCGACACGTTTTCGTCATCTTCAACTGTTTACATCTCTGATTTTACAATTTGGACAATCGGGATAATTTCCTCAACTGCGCTAGATGTAATAACCTGTGAAAGTCGGACCGCTTCGAGTGTGTCAGCTAAGGTGAAAATGCCAAGTGTTCGACAGGGTAATTTGAACAACGTTTGAGTAACCGCAGTTGTATGGAAGCGTGGCTCATATAGTAGTATCCAGTAGTCGTCTTCAGATGCAGCGCAAGGTCAAGCTAAGCTCATGAGTGAGCTCAATCCGTACGGTGCTCTCATTTTAAATCATCAACCGGCCCAAATTTTACGGTTATTACAATATATTTCGATTACCTCTTGCCCACATTAGAGCATGCGTCAGTGTTGATTCACCGAACTGGGCAAGACGCAGCATTCGCGTGAGCCAATGCAGGTTCCGAGCGGCGGCGTGTAGAAGAGTCGCAGAGTAGCTGTTGCAACATTTTCTGTTTTTCGTGCCTCCCGAGAATGTGCAGCGGCACATCCTTGACGGACGCGCGGGGCAATTCCCGAGAGAAAGGCTTGCCGGATGTGTCGCAACACTCCGCTAGGAAAACCAGCCTGGCCGCTCCCTTTCCTCTTGTTTCTCAATTCTGCGACTCTAGAGTGCGCGCGAAAGATATCGCTATTTCTCCCTGCACCGGTGCTTTGTCTTGCGCATCGTACAATGATGCTTTCGCATTATCCAAGCATGTGCATTAAGCACATTATCTATCGCAGAGCCCGCAATTCACACGCGACGGCAACATTCATGAAGCGATGAGCAAGAGAAAAAAAAAATAAAGGGGGGGGGGGGGGGGGCAAGCTGTCGTGGAAGTTATTACGTAGAACCAAAACGCCAGAATAACGTAGTGCCTTGAAATGCATCGGGACACTTTCTTTCAGTTTTACCTTCCATGTTGGCGCAAGATTGGGTGTGTTTTCTTTTTTTTTTTTTTTGGCCCGGACACGAACGCGGCTTCTGGTAGAATGCGCTCGCAATGCCAGGCGACAGGGGAGTTCTCGTAATAAAGAAACGCCTGCACAAGGCTCTCTGAACTCTATCTGACTCGAATGAAAAGTGAATGCCACAGGAGTGTGCACACTAAGGAATTTCAGCATTTGCGAAGTGCAAATTCTGTTCGCTGTGGGAATCAGCTGTCGCTAACCGAAGAAGCGTTGAGGCAAGGGTGGTTTACGGTGGCTTTCATGGTTGTCCAAACATTGTATATTTAGCGAAGACAGTGGCATACACTTGCGGATAAACCTGGATAAACCACGGGCGATCGAGAAAAAAAAAAAGGAGCATTTGGTACATCCATGGCTATAAATGCGCATGCGCACACTGGATGTGGAGAAGAAACAGACCTTCCGCGCACCTCGGTTTCGTGTTCTCAATGTGACAGAAGAACGAGAGAAACAGCAGAGCCCTAGATTAGAAAAAAAACAGTGCAATATGCACCATCAATTTCACTTTTAGAATGTGAACTTCCATTCATAGGTGTCACGTAGGCTTACTCATCCATTGTTTATCTTGTCTGCTTATTGTTGGTTACCCCCGCCCCCTTTATGTCTACGCATATATGCTCTGTCAATAAACTTCAGTTTCAGCCTGCGCTCGTATGTGTTCCTACGTTCAGTGTGTGTTTGCGCATTTATCGCCATGAATTTATACCAACCCTCCCGGTTATCCACCCTTCCATACATGCAGTATACTCCCTTGAAAGTCACGTCGGCATGCGGTGACGCAGTGGCGTGATCAGTAAGATATCGGCTTTCGGTGCTCTCGTACCCGTTTTTATTCATTTGTACTTGCTTAAAACAAAAATGCCATGTGTGTGTGCGTGCTTTGACTTCTGCCCTCTACTGCGTTCCCTCTATGTGTGTGTAGAACTTTATTGAGATCCTGCATATTTCTGGCCTGGGCTCCCACCTAGGAGCAAGCGGACAGACCGTGTCTCCCAGCAGCTTCCTCGGCCTGCTGGATCGACCAGAGTTGTTGGTCCAGGCTTGAACTGAGCAGCGCGGCACGCCAACGCGCACGAAGGTCTTCATTGGAGGCCGCGACCCCAGTGTTGCTGATTATTGCTGGACATGCCCATAGGATGTGATCTAGCGTAGCTCTGGTGTTACAATACTGGCAGAGATTGGTGGTATATGATTCGGGATGTATGTGGTTCATCATGACGGGGTTCGTGTAAGTTCGTGTTTGGAGCTGCCGCCATTGAACGGAATGGGCCCGAGTAAGCTTGTGGTGAGGTGGTGGGTACTCCCGCCTTTGCAGTCGGTAATGGTGAGTAATCTCGCAGAATTTAGTGAGCCGATCGTCCCATTCCCACACCGCCGCGGAGGAGTCCTCGGGTGGTTGCTGCTTTGAACGCGGCTCGGAACGTGAGACCTCGAGCCACGTTGTGCACCACCTCGTTTGGATTGAGCTCCGGCTTACATAGGGGGGTGTGGGCTGGGAACCAGAGGATCTGTACGCATTTTTTCTGTCTCGCGAATTTTGCCTTTATTTAAGATCCGCAATGCCACCGGGGAGATTCTGCCGTTCGCATAGTTTCGCACGGCCGTTTGCGAGTCGCTTATAATGTAGTAGGCGTTGGTATGGGCCAGCCCAATAGCCACTTCCTCCGCCGTTGCTGCGTGCCTTGTGGCGAGTGAGACGCTTGATTTGCATTGGTGTGTGTGGTCTACGACTGCGGCTACGAAGCAGTGGCGGTCTCGATAGCGTGCTACATCGACAAAGACCGCATCCTCGTTGCGACCAAAGATCTTGGTCATGGCTGTGGCTCTGCTGAGACGTCTATCCAGATTGTATTCCGGATGCATGTTTTTAAGTATGGGTGGAACTGTGATCTTAGTTCTGATATCGCGCGGTATGTCGTGTTGGTAGCCGTGTTGGACATGGTAACGGATGCCGAGATTCTCTAGAATCACTCGGCCTGACTTAGTTTTGGCCAATCTTTCGAACCGCGAGATTTGTTGCGCTTCGATAAGCTCGTCAAGGGGAAGTTGAAGGAGCAAGTCTGTGCTGACGTTTTGCGGCAGCCCTAGTGCTTGTTTGAATATTCTTCGAATGAGACTATCGAGTGTTGACTTTTCTGCGGCGGTCCATCGGTGATAGGCCGCCACATAAGTGATCTGGCTGAGTACAAAGGATTGGATGAGGCGGATGTTCGTTTAATGAGGCGCATCGTGTTTGATACCTTGGCGTCAACCTCCGAACTGTCTCGCCGTATGCCCCCTTACCCTCGATGAGCAGGCCCAAAATTTTATCCACGGTTGGTATGATGCGACCATCGCTTGTTGTTACATCGACGTGAGTCTGCGCTTGGTAGTGTTTTGGTGGTCGGCCTTTCAGTGTCGGGCGATATAGCAGCAGCTCGGATTTCTCCGCCGAACAGGATACTCCCGTCGCTAGAAGATACCGTTCCACTGTGTCAATCGCCTCCTGTAATCTCTGTTCTATAGATCCATCGCTGCCACCACACACCCAGAGGGTAACGTTATCGGCATAAATGGTGTGGTCGAGTCCAGGGATTGCCTGTAGGTGCGACGGAAGGCCTAGTAGCGCGAGGTTAAACAGCATGGGAGAGATCACGGAACCCTGCGGGGTGCCCGCGCTTCCCATGGTTATGTCGGACGACATGAGCTCTCCTACAGTGATGGTGGCCGTCCTATCCGTGAGAAAAGCTCTGATATAATTGTACGTCCGGAGCCCCAAGTTTAAGGTGTTGATTTGATTTAGGATGGTGCCGTGTGTAATGTTGTCAAACGCTTTCTTAAGATCTAGGCCGAGAATGGCCTTAGTGGAGCGGCCTGTGCTGTCAATGATGCTTGAGTTGCAGCATGGCATCCTGCGTCGAAAGATACCTGCGGAAGCCAGTCATGTTGTGTGGAAATAGGTCGTTGTCTTCTAGGTAATTTCTTAGTCGAGCTAGGAACATGTGCTCCATCAGTTTGCACGACATTAAAGAGATGGGCCTCAGATTGTTAATATTCAGTGGTTTGCCTGGTTTAGGAATGAGGATCACATGGGCCTTTTTCCACTGCGAAGGGAAGCTGCCGGTGGTCCAGCAACGGTTATTATATTTTGTGAGCTGCGTGATGGACTCGTCGTCGAGATTGCGCAGCGTCTTATTAGTAATGTTGTCGGGGCCCGGGGCGGATTTCGTGTTAAGTTTGTGCAAGGCGGCACGGATATCCGCCTCGGTAAATTTATCGTCTAGAACAGTGTTGTCCTGTGTAATCTGGGTGCTGCTGAGAGGAGCCTCAGAGACGTAGATGAGCTCTACCTCTCGAAGAAATTCCTCCTCTACTAGAAGAGAAGCTCAGGGGAAGGTGGATGCTTGAATCGATGAACAAATCGCAAAGTACGATTTAAAACAGGGAATGTCGCGGGAGCCAACGTTTCGACAAGCGGACTTGTCTTCGTCAGGGCGGCAACTGCTTTCTCCAGCGTTCGTTTATGTACGCCTTTGCACACTCTCCCCCGTCCTCAGAAAGAGAGGAGAAGAGCGGCACGTGCGAACACAAACACACACACAAAAAAGAGGAGAGGGGGGGGGGGAGTTGGGTGTAGGGGTATTTGGGTGACAGGTGTTAGCGTGACTAATATAAATGGCAAGAGCGAGAGCTTCAAAAGGATCCCCTCCTTGTACATATCTTGCAAATGCATTGTGTGCACAGGGCTAGAAAGCAGGATGAAAAAGGGAACACACGCTCGGAACAGAAGTTACTCCTATGGCATGTGTCCCCCCTTCCACCCCGCGCCAACAATGCATTTCACCGAAAGCTTGGGGCTAAAAAAAGTAACTACACTGTTTAACGTCCTTGTTCTCCTGGAACTGGATGGGGGCTCAGCACCTGAAAGTAGACTTTCTGGGAGAAACATTGTTAGCTTGTGCATACCTCAACCTTTTTGTTGTCTTTGTTGACACCCTACCGTATCTAACGGACTCAAGAGTTCCCTTTGAAAGGTTTGTGCCTGTAGGTTGGAGAGTATTGAACCTGTATATGAGATACGATTCCCTGTATTTTCTGTACCTCGGCGAGCGGAAGTTTCCTTGAAGTATGTAGAGTTTCAGTTCATCGAAATTATGACCTGTCATATTGTTACGAAGCTGCGCCACTGCCTTCGTAAAATGCTGCGCCACTGCCTTCGGCAGGTTATTCGCGGTGTCTGCGCGGTGCCCGTTTAACATTAAACGGGCACGAATCCACGACGCCGATACGTATGTCAATTACTTTTCAATGTGTCCTAATGCCAGTAAATTATCTTCGTATGTTCACTTATTTCTTTACTGCTTCATATGCTCTTCCATACGTGTGAACAGTCGCTAACCTCTGTAAACGCATCGTGTTATAACTACTTTTACAAGTGTTAGTATAAATATTTGTGCTTCTATACTTCTTTATTGATCAGTGACATGCCTTTTTTACATTATTACTTTTCAGTGAATCCCAACTAGCCTTAGGCTAGGGATTCAGATGCGTTTCTTCAAATATTGTATTTTTGTCTTATGAATGTCAATAAATTCAAATTCGATTCAACATTCAGTCGTCCTCACTCACCATCGTGACCCTGGAACTTCTTCCCCAACGTGGGCTTGGCCTGTACGATCGAGTTGCAGCGCACAACCGATGGGACCCCACGGTGACGCTCGCAAACCTTCTACCTCGAGGGACCAGCACGCATTTGGTTTGACACGCACGAAGAAGAGTTGACCAGCTGGGACTTAGCAGAAATTGCGCGATCTCTTTGGCCCGCCCGCCGGTAGCAAGTGCGCTTCTATGAAACACCTGTCTTGTCGGGCCCAAACTGCCATAGAATAGTGCGTTGCTTACATCCTTGATGTTCTAGCTCTTTGCCGCCACGTCGACTCCACCGTGACCGAGATTGGAAAAGTAGGCCATATTCTTAAGGGCATCGCCCATGACGCATTCAACATCCTCGTCTTTAAAGACTTCTGGACGGTGGACGAAATTATCAATAAGTGCCGTCGTTTTGAAGACGCCAAGAGCCGTCGCATCACCCAAGAATTCACGCAGCTTCCAAACACCACTGCTACGTCTTCGTGCAGAGACGCTCATCAATCCCTTCAGCCGCGCACCGCGGATAGCGTTGTGCGGCCGGAAATCGAGGCTGCGGCACCGTCTCGTGTGCGGGAAGGTAAAATCGACGAATGATTAATCAATTAATCGATTAAATGCACACCGTTAATCGATTAATCGTCATTGATTCCCCCCTTTCAATTAATCGAATTAATCAATTAAAACTCTTCGATTAATCGATTACGGCACACCCCTCCCCGAATCCCAACACCGCCCCTTGGCCGGAGTGCATGATTGCGAGGCGCGCGACGCCGAGACGCTGATGTGGAGCGCATATTTCTACGCAAATAGAAGGAGCCCGGAGCCACAGGCGGCCATACCCCGTAGAGATAGAAATGGACTCGACCCGATCTCCATCGCCTACACCGTTTTATTTAACCCCCAGATTTTACTTACTTCTTGTGTAAGTGCTACATTGTAATATGCGCTGCTCATTTCTTGACTGGTTTAGTTCATATTGCCGTTGTATTTTACTCCTTAGCGAATTCAAGAGTGTTTGTCACCAATGAAAGAACGAGAGATAATATATTGGAAGGTAGAGAGGCGTGATCTAGTACGCTCCGGCCTTTTTGCTCTACTTTGGGGACAGCGCAAAAGGGGAAAAAGAGTGATGAAGCATGATGATGGGGATAAGAATGGGTGATCCGTATATACTTAATAAATCATGACTGCTTGCGCGAAGGGGACAAGGACGCTAGTAATCATATTTCATTGCGCTTGATACCAACTAGCCTAGCTGCCCGCCTTAACGCCTATATACCCTTTGATAACTGTAATCCTAGCTTCCCTGCAATTCACTTAGCCCAACTTATGGCAGCTATTCACTTCTGCAAAACAGCGTGCTATCATGTGGAAAATGTCGACTCAGCTGTCTTGGCGTAAACACTCATAATAGTCAAACCCCAGCACGTGTAACTGGGACCTCGCCTCCGCTTGAAACGTGACAGGGGCCACCATCAGTTGGGCGAATATGCTGTGCAGGGAAACGCACTCGAGGATTATGAAAAGGTCTAATAGTCGCATAATGGAAATAAGCCACTTTAGCTGCATTTAAGTTTAATAGTCCATTTTCATGGTCCGCAACATTGCACATTGGTATACCGAACGTCTAGCATCCAGTCCATGTCTATTGAAAAAATGACCTTGTGGCATTTGGTAATTCTGTATGGTCGCCTATTTCGGGTGAAATGCAACTTTCATCTATTACTCGTACTCCCATGTCAGCCAGCCTAGAGGCCGCCGTCTATTGCTGAGGCACGAACGGAGGACAGTCGCGAAATACTATGATTTGTAATCTCTGATACATTAGACAGCGCTCACAGTTCGACCTGTACGTACGATTGAAAAGGTGCGCGTAGCGCCGAGTTAAGTCGGCGACCAGGTGAAACCTGTGCAGTATAATGGCACCGCTACAGTTTATTCTAGCCGGAAGAAAAAACTCGTATCACTCTATTTCCCGTAGATGACTGCAGTGATGGCCTGTTTGAGACCAGTATGTTGCTGTGCAATCTCGCATGAGCGACCTCGAGGAAGAGATCACGTCAATTCGTGGTTATAGTATTATCGAGGTATTCCACAATATCTAACGGGCAAACCGAGAAATGCTGCCGTACCTACAAGAGCGAGCGTATTTAACTTTCCTTTCCTCCTCGTCTCTTTTTTTAACCTTTCTCGGTATTTCCTCACCCTCGGCCACACTGCATGTTTCCGGTGCGACTTTCCAAACAGTGTGGTCGCCGAAAGCGCCTCCGATTTCAATTCGCTCTAGTTGGCATACTTCGAGGAAATACGACCTGCTGCCGAATCGTCCGTGGATCATGGCCACCCACAGAATCTTGGACCCTTGACAACATCTAAAGACGACGGGCTCCCTGTGTTCAGTAGGCAAAAGTACGAATTTTCACGCAGCCGCTATGCCCACATGTGATCTCTAGCGCGTCGGATAAATACTTGTGTCGATATCAAACACAAGCAACGCCTCTCAAACAACAACGAATCATTTTACAAGCACTTATAAAAATGTTGATTAATCGATTAAAACATCACAGCGAAAGCAATTAATCGATGAAAGGCTAAATCGACGAACGATTAGCCATTAATCGATTAAAAAAATGCCCGCCAATCCACCCTGTGAAGGTGGTTGGAAAGCGAAGCTTTTAAAGCCACCCTCACGGTGACGGCGAGAGCTGCTGGGTTTTGCCTACGACGCTGTTGAGCGAGACGATTTTGTTCTTTCCGCCGAGCCTTATATTCGCGCTCTTCTTCTGCCGTCTTTACTTTCCGTGGTCTACCCATAGTGGGGTAGTCTAGAAATGAACCGAAGCAGTTACTAGGCTGGAAGGGTTTCGAATGACGTCAACCGTCTTTCAAGCAGCTGCATAAGCTTTGCAACAGCTGCTATCTAATCTTACGGACCGCGCCGAGCCTGTTTCCGTTGTTTGCTCGCAGCCCTTATCATCCATCATGTTGGCTCATCACTTTGAAGCTTGTTTTGAAGCTCGCTAGAAGACGCTGCCTGCCTCAAGCTCGTCTCTAGCGGGTAAGGGCGCGTTCTCCTTCTTTGCGAGCTGGTCGAGCGTTCATCGAAGAAAGAGCGTTTCCATAGGTAACGCGCGCCTTTCGCTCTCTCTCTCTCTCTCTCTCTCTCTCACAAGACAGCAGATGGAAGAGTGAGAGAGGTAGCGCGCCGGGAGGCACGCGCCGAGCGCGAGCGCGTGCGCGAGCTTGCGTTCGTCGGGATCGTTTTTTGCTTACAACTACGGACACGACAGAACCCTTGGCTGGTAGAGGTACAAAGCTTCGCTTTAAAAATTTAATCGACCATCCCTAGTGACGCTCTCACTCATCAAGGCAGTTGTCCGCGATGAACCTGCGAACGCAGGCATTCAACCGGTGTGCTCCATTACCCGGCGCCCAGTCACACCTTCTGGTTCGCTTCGTTGGCCATCGCCGATGTTCCGACGATACCGGGACCCGGCCCAGTGGCGAACACGTGACGACAGGCCAAAATGCTTCCACTGTAGCGGCGTGGGTCACATTTCCCGCTATTGCCCTTACCACCAGTCCACGCTTTCACGATCTACGTTTTTCTACCGCCGAAATGACAACGGACGTCCGCCGTTTAGTGCCGCTTCGAATAGTCCGACGTACTGCGACCCTTTGTACCGTGACCACGCCTATGGCGACTCGTAGCGGGCCCTCCATGCATCATTCAGACGCTCGAGCCGTTCACCGTCGCCACACGATCGTCGGTCCCGCTCGCCTCTGCCCCGTCGTCCTTCATCGCCGCATCCTTCCGTACGATCATCCCAAAAAAACTGACAAATGCAGCTCCCGGAGGTGACGCTGCATTGGACCCCCGACTTGCAAATCCTCTTGATTACTTTGCCGACCGACCAGAACCTAATTGCCGTGGAAGTTGATGCCCTACCAGTAACTACCCTGATCGACACCTGTGCACACATCTCAGTCATGAGCGCTGATCTTCGGAAGCGGCTGAAGAAGGTTGACTGAAGTGACTACAGCGCGCAAGGACACAAGGACAAGAGCAGAGGACACACGCAGCGCTGACTTTCCTGGAAAGTCAGCGCTGTGTGTGTCCCCTTGTCCTAGTGTCTTGCTCGCTGTAGTCATTTCAGTCACGTTTCACCAACAAGCCGAAAGCTACGCACTTCATGATGAAAGTTCTCACGCCTGCCGTGTCCGCCATTGTAAAAGTCGCTGACGGAGGGACACCCGCCGTGCTGGGAATGTATGCCGCCCGTGTAAGCGTCGCGAAGCTCGTCACACATCCGTTTTGTTCCATGTCCTTGACCATTGCCCTCACGACATGATCCTTGGCCTTGATTTTTTATCGGCTCACTCAGCTGTCATTGACTGCTCGGCTGGTGTGGTCCAGCTTGATTTGCCTGATGCTCCCGAATTTCCCCACACAGCGCAGGTCCATCTCTGTTCTGCTGAGTTTGTTCGCCTACCGCCGCAGGCACCGACGTATATCAGTGTTGTGCCCAATTTCTGTGTGCCGGATGGCGACTATGTGGTCACTCCGGACGTCAACGCCTTAATCTCGCATGGTGTGTCTTTCCCTCACACGGTAGTGACCATATCAGATCAGAAAGCTTGTCTGCCGCTACCGAAATTTGCATTCTGCCCTCAGGTACTACATGGAGGCATATCCCTCGCCACTCTGTCACCGTCACACGAATACCAGCTTTTGTCCCTCTGGCCGCATCAGTCTTCGACCAGCTCTTCGGCCACCTGCAATTCGTCTGCGGCCACAGCACATCCAGCGCATGACATCACGAAAATGTTAGCCCAAGACCTTTAACCCTCACAAGCCAACAAACTCCGGCATCTGCTGACCCTGTACTCCGATATTTTCGACATAGTCGGTCGGCCTTTTGAACAAACCCCTCTAGTGCAGCATCGCATACATACCGGCGATGCACCGCCCATCCACAGGTGGCCTTATCGCGTGTCACACGCCGAGTCATCGAGGAAGAGGTTGATAAGCTGCTCAGCAAAGGCATTATTGAACCATCATCCCATCCGTGGGCTTCTTGTGTCGTTTTGGTAAAGAAAGACAACACCTAGATATTCTGCGTAGACTATAGACATCTGAACAAGACTGCAAAAAAAAAAAGGGTGTATATCCTCTGCCGCGCATCGACGACGCGTTGGATTGCCTGCGCGGTGCGACGTATTTTAGATGCGAAGCATCTTTTGCTCGGGGCTATGTCCGTCGTCCATTGGTGTCCGCACCTCTCCTCCTCACCCCCTCTCCACGCCAGCTGTGCGATAGCGCACTACTCCCTCCGTCCACCTCTCCACTCCAGCTGCGCGACAGCGCCCGCATGAGCGCCTCTCCCTCCTTATTCCTTTCCACGCCAGCGCTATTTATAGAGCTTTCCAATAGAGCCCTCCTGGGCGCTGCCATTAAAGTGCCGCTAGCGACGTCTAGCGGCGGCGCCATCCTGGGCTGTTTGCTCTCCGGGCTCTCCGTCCAGGCGCGTGCATTCGTTGTGTGTGTTTCAGCAAGATATTGCTTTGGCTCTTTGTAAACGTCGTGGAATCGTTTGGTGGGTTCACTTTTGAGTGTGGGATCTGATTAATTAGCAGGACAGTTGCCATCGGCGTTGTTTTGCGTGTTATTGCGCGGGCAGAGGCAGGATCAGTCGAGCCGGTTGGTAGCAGTAAAACTGGGAAACCGGGAACCGTGTCGCCTCTTTTTTCTTTGAATTGCTGTTGTAAGATGACTCGCCTCATAATAGGAATACTGTTGCTTTTGCTAACAATAGTGCCTCTGATTAAGGCGAGAGCCTTAATGTCTCAATGAGAGTAACCTCAATGTTTCAGTCAGTGTCCTAAAAAGAGGGTGGTTCCAAAATTATGGAAAGTTATCACAAAGAACGATACCTTGAGAAATAAATGAGTAATCATGTAACAGGACATATCGAACGAACCGTTAATTCAACTCCGACATGACTAAGGCATAATGAGCATGATACCCAGGCTCTAAGTCATGCTCACGACTATAACTGAGTGAGTCGTCTGTCCAGAAATCAATGATTGAAAATCGCAAGGTAATATTTGTAAGTCACTCAAGTCACGTTAGAGTGGTTATGATAATGAGAGTGCGCCGTGATAATAAACAAATCACCATTAAAAATGACCTGATTTTGCGAAGCATGTAATAATGACACATGATGCAAGGAAAAGCTTCCAACTGTAAGAAGGCGGCCGAGATGGGTGTCAAACGAAAGGTGCATGTCGAAGGATGTGGTATTGGTCATAGCCAGATTCTTGACATGACTTGATGTGCTCAGGTCATGCTATGACATGAGCATGACTGCAAACATAAGACTACTGGAAGGGGATCGATATGGGTGTCAAACAAAAGGTGCATGTCGAAGAATGTAATATTGGTCATAGTCACGTTCATGACATGGCATGCTCATGTCATGAGCACGACTCCGCAAAAATAAATGTAAAGGAAGGAGCTCAAGATGGGTGTCAAAGGATGTACGTTGAGTGACGCAATACGAGTTAGTCATGTTCATGACACGAAATACACGGCATGACATGGGTGTCATGGCATGTCATGCTTAACATGGGTGTCAAACGAAAGGTACAGCTCGAGGGATGAGATAAGTTATAATCATGTCCATGACATGACATGACCGTAGCTCGACATGATCATGACTCAGCATAAAGACAAACTCAGGAAGTAGTGCAGCGGCGTTCGGGCACTGATACTAAGACAAGCAAACTTTAACGAGGTGTGATAAATTCAGTAAATGTCGCACGTATATCTGTGTGCTTAACATCGTAAGAATGTGTGTTGGCCTGTGTGCGGCATTTACTCAATTAAAACCAGCACTAGATAGTTACTCTTGGCTATAGAGTTCCTTCATCTTGGTTAACTGTCGGCTGTTGTGTGCTGACTCTCTCTGTAATGAATAACGTTTGCTAAAACATACAAACCTCGCTGGCATCTCAGCATAACATCGGCTCGCACGGTGCGTAAGACCTGATTTTTCTTGTTCCGGTCGGGTTTCCCATTTATCGCAGTCATGGTTAAGCAGCATTCATTCGGGTCCGTTTTCGCAGCTTGGTTCATTATCGACTTCCGTCGAGCTCCCCACTTTTTTTTTAAGGGAAGCGTCCGCGTCACGGGATGTGCTGAAGCACGTTTCCCGTTCAACAAAACACGACCGCCTGGTTTGCACTGCGCCGGACCGACCCGCACGCTTGTTCACTCTGCATGATTTTTCTATTAGCTAGGTGGATGGCGTTTTAAACACGCGAGAGTAAACGCCTTCGTGGCTAAAGTATATAAATAAAAGTACCAGCGCACACTAGAAAGACAAAATAGGGTCTTCTGAGAGAGAAGCGTACAGCCTCCCTCCAACAAACGACAAAGGTTCCGGGAATGCGCGTACAGCGGCTCACATAAGAAGGAGAAGACAGACTGTTTCTTGGCTGCTGCTACAGGCTGAAAGTCAATGAGGAAGTGAAAAGCTCGTAGCGCATTCCGGAGGCAAGAGCAACAGAAAAAAATGTCCCTACTAAAACTTCCCCTTGCTTTACTAGTACCTTGAAACGCGTTTAGCTCTCATGGTTTAAGCAACTCGCGTAGGGAGTGAAAACTAAAGGAGAAATCTGGGAACTTCGTGCCATATGCTAAGCACGGCACTGACTAGGGTTGAGGGGCTGTTGGCCGCACCAGCGTGAGACCGCGTGGGAACATGAGCGGTGTGGCGTTTTGGCACGAGTACGTCAGTGCGTGCGCAGCTGCACTCCTCCTGCGCAACTTTGTGCTTGCTGTCATCTTTCTAGCCCCCTCCCCCTTCTCCCCAGTGCAGGGTAGCAAACCGGAGTCTAATATCTGGTTAACCTCCCTGTCTTTCTCTTCATCTCTCTCTCTCTCTTGTGCTTGCTGCACAGATGTTTAGGTACAGCATTTCTGTTCTTCTGGTTGTAGGTGCAACCGTAAACAATACAGTGATGCCCTGTCGAAAGGCTGTTCTCAAAGGACATTTTACAGCGCTCTAGTGAGCGAAAAACAGCGCGCGCATCATGCAAGCACGGCAAAACGTATGGGCGGCTCGGCGCAACAAACAGCCCAAGGAAGGGGGGCGTGGCGTGGAGAGCTCTCTCCCGCGCGCCAGCAGACGACAAAAACAGGTTCCGGCACGCCGGTGCGAGAGTGCCGATGAAAAGGTCTACAACCGCATGCACGCGTCGCTGCCTCAGTTGCTTCGTAGGATGAGTCTCGCTCCGGCGTCTCATGAGTATATAGCGCTGATGAGTATAAAGGGAATTCCACGATGCCTCGCATCACGTCAGGGTTCCCCTCGGCAAGATGGTGTCATTTTTTTTTTCATCAATAGATCTACGCTCCGGTTACTGGCAGATCTCCGTCGACGACATGGACCGCGAGAAGATCGCCTTTGTTACGCCAGATGGCCTTTACGACCGCCGGCCCTGTCGACAACGCGGCTGCCCCCCCAAGGACGGTCGTGACCTTCGTCGGCAGCAAAAGCGCCCGGCGCCGAAGAAATAAGCGCAAGAGGCAGCAGCGGGCGCAACAACGCACCCCCGAGCCCACAGCAGCAGTGGCCCCTCCTACGTCGAGGCCCCTCAACTCCCCGGCCGAGCGTCCGCCCCGGACCCCCACCCCTGCGCATGCCGATGACGGATATCAACTCGTCGTCAGTAAGGCATCGCGCCGGCGAGCACGGGCCTTGGAAGCGGCGGTCATCGAGCCCAAACAGGCACGGTAGGAACTGTGCTCTACCGCCCCTCCACTCCCGGCAGTTCGTTCACGGACTCGCCTCGCCTGGCCCTCGCCGCGGCACTCTCCTCGCGGCCCGGTGTGGCGGCGGTGCGCGTTAATCACCGTCGCAACATTGTGGCCGCGGATGCGTCGTCGGCGGAGCGCCTGGCCGAGCTCCTGACCATCAAGGAGCTCAACGGCGTGCCCGTGTCTGCCCGGGAACCTGCTGATCGCCGATCCAGCCTCGGGTACGTGTACGGGGTGGACGGTGACATCACAGACGAGCAGCTGCGTACCGGACTGGATTCCGCAGCTCCAATACTCTCGGCGACGAGGGAGGGACGCGCCGTCAAGGTGCGTTTCGGTGCTCCTACCCCTCCCGACGTTGTCAAGATCAGCGGGCTGCGGCTTCGAGTTCGACACGTGAAGCCGCGGCCACAGCAGTGCCGACGGTGCGGGCGCTTCGACCACGTCGTCGAGGCATGCCGGCGGGTCGGTGCATGCATCATCTGTGGCCGCCAACACCTGGCCACGGATCTATGCAAGCCCCGGTGTGTCAACTGCAACGGGAGCCACGCCGCCGACAATCCCACTTGCCCGCGATGGCAGGAGGAAAGGCGCGTGGCGACCGTGCTTGCATCATCACCGGCCCTGCTCTCGAGACGGGCAGTCAAAGCTGCAGTGCGCGAAGAGACCCGCGAGGTGCGCTCGTACGCCGCTGCAGTGAAGACCGGCCCGCCCAAACCACCTGCCGTGGCTCACGGACGCCAGCGCTCCGCGCCAGCGCCTCGCCCTGCTACACCACCTGTTGCTGCTGCTGCCGACGCTTTGACGCCGCCTGCTGCTGCCTCACCGGACCCCGACGTCGACCCCCGCGATGCCCTCATCGCCATGCTCATCGGGACCATCAGGGATGTACTGGACTGTGTGCCAGCAGACCACCCGATGCGCGCGGCATGCGTGAAGTTTGCCGCCGTGCCAACCCCTCTGTTGCAGCGCGAGTGATCGGACACTCGCCTGCGGCGGAAACGCCACCACTACAGTGTGTTGCCCCGAGACGAAGGCGGCCATGTGCGTGCGGTGTGCTCGTGCTTGAGCGACCGCGAACACTTCTCACTCCTCTTTTCTTCTTCTCTTTCATTCCCATACCCCTACCCCCAAGGCGCTTAGCCGTGTCCCCATCATGGGCGACAGAAATTAGCGTCCTTTTCCTCTCATTAAAATCACTACTACTACTACTACTACATGAGCGGTGTGGCGTTTTGGCACGAGTACGTCAGTGCGTGCGCAGCTGCACTCCTCCTGCGCAACTTTGTGCTTGCTGTCATCTTTCTAGCCCCCTCCCCCTTCTCCCCAGTGCAGGGTAGCAAACCGGAGTCTAATATCTGGTTAACCTCCCTGTCTTTCTCTTCATCTCTCTCTCTCTCTTGTGCTTGCTGCACAGATGTTTAGGTACAGCATTTCTGTTCTTCTGGTTGTAGGTGCAACCGTAAACAATACAGTGATGCCCTGTCGAAAGGCTGTTCTCAAAGGACATTTTACAGCGCTCTAGTGAGCGAAAAACAGCGCGCGCATCATGCAAGCACGGCAAAACGTATGGGCGGCTCGGCGCAACAAACAGCCCAAGGAAGGGGGGCGTGGCGTGGAGAGCTCTCTCCCGCGCGCCAGCAGACGACAAAAACAGGTTCCGGCACGCCGGTGCGAGAGTGCCGATGAAAAGGTCTACAACCGCATGCACGCGTCGCTGCCTCAGTTGCTTCGTAGGATGAGTCTCGCTCCGGCGTCTCATGAGTATATAGCGCTGATGAGTATAAAGGGAATTCCACGATGCCTCGCATCACGTCAGGGTTCCCCTCGGCAAGATGGTGTCATTTTTTTTTCATCAATAGATCTACGCTCCGGTTACTGGCAGATCTCCGTCGACGACATGGACCGCGAGAAGATCGCCTTTGTTACGCCAGATGGCCTTTACGAGATCCTGGTCATGCCTTTGGGCTTATGCAACGCTCCCGCCACCTTCGAGCGCATGATGGACACGATCTTGCGCAGCTTTAAATGGTCCATCTGCCTGTGTTACTTAGACGACGTTATCGTGTTTTAAGTGCGAATGCACTTCTTAAGCGACCCCGAAAACTCCGCCGGCATCCGCGCTCCTCCTCCTCTCCCCTAGCAACGGCGCAGCGACGTCACGCCCCACGTGACTGCGCGCGCTCCGCCCTCCGCTCCGTGGCTGCGCGCGCCCCGCGCCGGCTCCGCACCGCTCTCCGCGCCGTGACGTCACGGCGCGTTGTGCAGCTGGCGCCTGCGCGCCGTGGCTGCGCGCGCCGCGCCGGCTCCTCGCACCCTCTCCGCGCAGCTGGTGTGCCTCTCCCCCCGTTAGGTTTGCACTCACCCTCGGCCGCCGAATAGGTGCTGATCTGTAGTGACGTGTGTAGTGTGTGTATGTGTGTGTGTGACGCACTCGCGAGGTGCATTAATGCATCATACGAAAAGCGTGAAGTGTAAAATAAATAAATAATACTTCATATATAAATGTGTACAAATGCATCATGACAACAACACTTTAAATCATTAATTACACTTAATCATCATCATCAGTAAAAGTGCTTTGCACTTAAAAACGGCCAGACCTCCGTGGGTCGGCTGGCGCGTGCTCTCTCGCTGCCGTCTCCTTCGCTCGGCTCTGCAGTTTAGTCGCGCGCGCCCCCTCATAGCATCACCCCGTGCTTCGCACTTCCTCATACTCCCCTTCGGGGAAATGCGGGTATTTTTTCTCCGGCCTTCGATACACATCTTGAACGTCGTTCGTCCATTCTTTCAGTGTTCCGTGCTGAAGGCCTACAGTTAAATTCTTCAAAGCGCCGCTTTGTCGCCGCCAAATTACTGTCCTCGGTCATCTGGTCGATTCTTCTGGCGTCCTCCCGGACCCCGCAAAAGTTCGCGCCGTCCTCGATTTTCCTCTCCCAACATGTGCTAAAGACGTCCGCAGTTTTGTAGGCTTATGCTCCTACTTCTGTCGATTCGTAAGGAACTTTGCGAACATTGCTCGGCGTCTGACTGACCTTCTCAAGAAAGGCGCTCTTCTCACGGGGCCCTGATCAAGCTGCTGCTTTCACAAGCGTTATCATACTGCTCACCAAACCGCCGATTCTTGCCACTTGCCACCAACAGAAGTCCGTAGAGACGCTAGCGGCTATGGAATTGGCGCTGTTTTAGCCCAGCGTCAACGGAGCTATGAGAGTGTTATCGCGTACGCCAGCCGCCTCCTTTCCGACGCTGAACGCAATTATTCCATCACGGAGCGCGAGTGCCTCGCAGTTGTATGGGCGGTGGGGAAATTCCGTCCATACTTGTAGAGCCGACGTTTCACTGTAACGACGGACCATCACGCCCTTTGTTGGCTCACTCAAAGATCCCACAGGTCGTCTAGGTCGCTGGGCCCTACGTCTTCAAGACTACACCTACATCGTGGTGCACAAGTCCAGCCTACTATACCAGGATGCCGATTGCTTGTCTCGGCACCCTGTCGACGGCCCAGGCTCCGATGATGCGCCGGCTGCACGCTCTCCGCCTTCCGCAACAACGCCCGAGAGTAAGAACGTAACGCAACCTTACTCGACCTCATCAGCCGCCTCCATGCACATCCGCCGGACCCTTCCCTTCGTATGTACCTCATTCTGGACGGCATCTTATACCGCCGAAACATGCTACCTGAAGAGCACGAGCTGCTGTTAGTACTTCCCTCGCATCTGCCGGTGACTGTACTCGCACAGCTCCATGACGCACCCACCGCTCGCCACCTTGGTGTTTCCACGAAGTACGACCGTGTCCGGCAACGATTTTTCTGGCCAGGACTCTACCGTTCTGTGCGAAGTTATGTTGCGGCTTGAGAACCTTGCCAACGTCGCAAAAGGCCCGCTTTGCCTCCAGCCGGATTACTCCAGCCAATGGACATACGGAACCATTTTATCGTGTCGGCCTTGACCTTTTGGGCCCTTTCCCTACATGCCGAAATGGAAATAAGTGGGTCGACGTCGCAACGGATTATGCTACCCCCTACACCATAACACGAGCCATGCAGAACAGTTGCGCTACTGACGTTGCCGACTTTCTGCTGCAGGATGTCATCTTACACCACGGAGCTCCTCGCCAGCGTCTCACGGACAGGGGGCCGTTACTTCCTATCCATTGGGGGCCGTTACTTCCTATCCCTTGGAGACCTACTTCGATCTTGTGCCATCCACCACAAGACCGCATACCGTCCTGAAACAAACGGGCTCGCAGAACGCCTGAACTTACTGATATGCTATCGATGTATGTCTCCTCCGATCATCGTGATCGGAACGCAGTCCTTCCGTTTGTGACGTTCGCCTAGAGCTCGTCACGCCACGACACCGCTCTCCACTTCCCGTTCTATCTGCTCTATCTATGGCCGACATCGCCTAACGACACAATTCTGCCCAATGATCTCGAGCCCCCTTCTGAATATGCTCGCGACGCCATGTCTTCAGCGGCCCACATTGCTCATCACCGTCTTTCTGAGTCCCAATCACGACAGAAATATCTATACGACAGCCGCGGATGACCTCGTCCTCCTGTGGACTCCTTCAAGGCACGTCGGCCTATCGGAAAAGCTGCTATCGCGGTATACTCCGGCCCCTATCGCCTTGTCCGACAACTCAGTAATCTGACGTATGAAATAGCTCATCCCGGTGCTTTCTCGTCGTCCGTGTCAGCTGATGTCGTCCACGTCGGTCGTCTCTAACCATACCACGTGGCCACAATCTAGCTAGCGCCGGGTCGGCGCTTTTGCCGCCGAAGGTACTGTCACGGTGCAAGAACAGCGACGACGATCTCGAGGGGAACAGAGGAGGCGCAGCAGTAGGGCGCAGGCTGACGGTCCGCCATTGGGGCTGCACCGGCTAATCTCCCCGTAGTCCACTCCCATTACAAGCGTATACCTGTGCTCGTTTCAATATGAACGTTCGTCTTGCAGCGTGCCTCTCAATTTCAGCGATTTTTCGATGCAACGCCCTGTTTCGCAACACAAAATACGAGCAAAACAATGCGCCCACTCATGCTGCCTGTTCGTATGAATCAAGTTGATATGGGGAGTGCCTGGCGTAAACAGACGACGCGAAGCCGGGCGCGCGACGTCGGCGGGCCTCGACCCGTTTGCAAGTTGGCTCCGTCACGCGGCGCTGACGCACTAAACGGTTGCCGCGAGCGCACTCCAGTTGGCCGCTGTACTCTGTATGATGGTTCCATGACAGGTTATTTGAAATATGAACACCTAAATATTTAGAAGACGAAACAGCCTCGAGGTGAATGTTGTTGTTGTGATAGTGTGGAGATGCAAGTGAGGTGCGGCAAACAATTTGCATTTTGAAATGTTTCATCCAATGTTGCACAAATGACACCATGTGTTATCCAAATCTGTCTGGGGGCGACGTAACGTAGTGTTTGTTAGCCATTGTCCGACAAACCACGCAGTCAACTGCGAATACCTTTGATGAGATGTCAGCTGTTAAGTCGTTCATGAAGATTAACAAGAGTAAGGGACACCCGAGATCACTGGCTGGACAGGTGAGTTAGCATTGTTTGCAGAAACTGAGTTCGGCTAGAAAGAAAGGCTCGAATCCAATTGAGCACGTTCGGATCTCGATTTAATTGTTTCAGCTTTAGAAATAGTAATGGATGACTAACCATGTCAAATGTCTTAGAATAATGTAGAAAAATACAATCTATGGTAAGACCAGAATTGAGTAAGAAGTGCAGGTCGTTAGTAAAGAGTAAAAGCTGCGTTTCGCAAGAAAAGTTCTTGATGAACCATGTTCTGATTGTGTGAAAAACTGGTTTGGGGGGGGGGGGGGGGGGGACTTGAGAAAATTCACAATGTGAGTAAAAATAACATGTTCAAGTAGTTCGCACGGGACAGATGTTCGTGAAATCGGACGGAAATTGGATTGCGTGTTACCACTGTCTGGATTGTGTGTTGCCCCTGACTTGTGAACTGGCACTATCTTCGCCACCAGCCGATCTCACGGAAGACTGGAATGCTGCAGACTGTGAAAAAATACATGGCAGGATAATAGACTAGTATTCAACAGTGTTCTCCTAGAATTTAATATCAATACCACCAATTCCACATGATGATGAATTTCTAAGTTGTTTGATGACCAGACACTGACACACTATGTCAGTGACTGTTCACCGGCACAGTGTTTGAATACATACTGTGTCTGAAGCTTAGGTTTGGTGATAATTTCATGTGGTCACACCCGTTATTTTTAAGGTTGTTGCGAATAATAACGAAGATGAATTTCAATCTTTCCGCTGCTGTCCTGCTTAATTCTAATGCAAGAATATTTGCATTTCGGCAGAGTTCAGTAGGGGAATGACAGCGACGATACTGATTAATAGATAGACGCCGAACTTGATCCAATTTGTGTCGATTTATCGCCGGGTGAGCGTTCCGCACTATTTTGACATATCCTGTAAGGGTCTTATTAACGTCTTATATGCTAAGGTTTTTACTTTCAGGAGTTCCCCTGTGTAACTTGCGTCATGGGCTTCATAGAGCTCCACTGGCTTTCTCGCATGCCACGAGTCGAGCACTGCCTCTATGAGCCGCACTTGATTGCAGCATCGTTAGTGGTGACGTACATGGCGAGTGTATCGTGTTAGAGATGTAAAGATCAATCATTCACGTTTGTAATGCGTTCGTGCCCGACCATCCAAGTTTTGGCCTATGTCAGGTGAACCAGGAGAGCGCAGGCAGACAGGCAGGCAGGCAGACATTTCGTGAAGAAATGCTTCGCATAGAAAAGATAGCGCTTGTACAAGTGGTACCTCTGTTGTACTGCGCGGCCAAAGAATGCACTTTTTAGACATGATGTCTTAATCGGCACGCCTGTGACCGTGGTGTGCAGAGTGGCCGCGCAATTATGTTTTCTTTCGTATAAATGAAGCGAGATGCTTCGCAATGAAAATTGGTTGAGTGTAGTGCTCGCACTATTTTGTACGCAATGAGACAGTTACGAATGTTCTATACTTTAAAGCCGGTCGGACTCTTCATTCGGGCTATATACGTTCACCTATGGGCGTTCATGCCGTGATGGCACCTCGCGCTTATCAAGCCGAATGCGACCTTAATCCTAACCATAAATTTTTCTTTCTTCTTAGTGACAGCTCGTGCAGTCGCATGCAAGTATCTGACGTCGCTCTGTCACGACTGCGTCGGCTGGCGTCGCTTCGGCTGTGAAATTTTGTGTGGCCTGTTTTCGGCAATGGCACAAATTTACGGTGTTCTCAGCGCGTCATTAAGGGCTGCCGTGATCTATTTCTTTCGTCCTCGCCGCCCCTGTCGGGCGCGCCTTCGTGCATGCCCTGTCAGTAGGGTGTCGTTCACAATTTCTTCGACCCGTAAAGGGGGCCAACTCCGAGTGGTACCCCAACGAATGCTATGCGTCCAAGCGAAGGCAGTGTTACCTTGGCCCCACCAGAGCGACCAGATAGCAACAACGTCGTGACGGCGGCCACCCAAGGCCGGCCCCTGACGGCCGGCCCTGACGTAACGCTGTCCGCCACCGCCCATCGGCCTCGGGCGAAGCGCACGTAATGCGGCACTGACTCGTGGCCTGCTGGTTCATCAGGACGGCGCGTAGTCTTGGTTTTGGTGAGGGGAAATGCCATTTTCCTGCGCGACAGTTTCTCGTTGTCATGCTTCGGATACCATTCTTGACATCACTCTCACTATCTGCTGTCGCAAAAGCGTCTTCGTACGGGCAAAACTGCTGTCGTACAAACGCGGTTGTTGTCCGAGGAGGTCCGAAGCCCGTAGATTTCCGCTGAAACCCAGCGTGATACTGCGAATATTTCCCGACATCAAACAGTTGCTTGGACTTGAACTCCCTCCGATGCTTCTGCTTATACAATGTGCCACGGCACGAAGCATTTCTTAGCGAACTTCGGCGACTTTGAGCGTATCTATCTGTCTAGCCGCCTAGGATTTTGTTCTCTCCTGGCCGTTTCGTTAATGGGACGTATACGCAAATTGGCACGCCACAAGATGACTGCATGACAAACATAAATGACAGGTCATAACATGAAAATCATGACATGCATGTCATGAGCGACATGATTTACACGCGACAGTCTTGGTGCTCTCCTGGGCGTTTCGTTAATTGGATGTACACGAAAATTGGTATGCCACAACATGACTGCATGACGAACATAAATGACAGGTCATAACATGAAAATCATGACATGCATGTCATGAGCGACATAATTTACACGCGACAGTCTTGGTGCTCTCCTGGCTGTTTCGTTAATGGGATGTATACAAAAATTGGTATGCCACAACATGACTGCATGACGAACATAAATGACAGGTCATAACATGAAGATCATGACGTGCATGTCATAAGCGGCATGATTTACATGTCACGGTCTTGGGGCTCTCCTGGCCGTTTCGTTAATGGGATGAATACGAAAACTGGTATATGCCACAACATGACTGCATGACGAACATAAATGACACCTTATAACATGAAAAGCATGACAAGCACGTCATGGGCGGCATGATTTACATGCCACGCGTTTCGTTAATGGGATGTATACCAAAGTTGCTACGGCACAACACGACTGCATGACGAACGTAAATGACAGGTCATAACGTTAGAATCATGACATGCGTGTATGAGCGGCATGGTTTACATGCCACAGTCATGTGCCCTTGCGTTCGTTTCGTTAACTTATATTTACCAAACTCGGTATAGCGAGACAACATTGGAAATAAAGGTGAGAAAGGGGGGGGGGGACACCAACCAAATTATAATCATCAAAATTAAAAAAACTGTTGTCTCGAAAGATGACGAAAAACCCAAAGTTTCGGGTCCCACACGGACCCTTCTTCAGGGGTGACTGGAGGGCACCAGACAGCAGCAGTGCTTATAAGGCCTTCTTTCTCTTGTTTGTTTGTTTTTTCTTCCTTTCTTTCTCACTTTCTCTTTTTCCGGTTCTTCAAACCGAGGGGGGTCATGCTAGTGTTGAACCAGGTGCCGGAGTCCGCTAAAATAGACACTCGGCATTGCACCTGCAGACCGGTTCACGTTACCATGTGTCGCCTGAATCTGCCATGATCCTACAAAAAGCCGCCTGTGAAAACTGGTTTCCAAGTCGAGAACGCGGGAGTTATCAAAATCGATGCGGTGGTCGAGCACCTCGCTGTGCTCAGCTAATGCACTCCTTTGTCTATCGAGCTTGCGGACATCGTTCCTGTGCTGTCGTAGCCTCTCTGGAAAGTTCTTCGTCTCTCCCACTTAAGACGCGCCGCAATCTGAACAGGGAATGGAGTAAATCACACCTTGCGCTCTCTTCCTTGGCAGCCTGTCCTTCGGGCGCCGAAAGAAACGGCCAAGCGTGGAAATTGGCTTGTGGGCTACTCTTATTCCCTGCTCCGACAGCACACGTGCGAGCGCTTCGCTGGTATCCTGAACGTAGGGAATACACACACGTATGGGCTTGGAAGGCGGCGGGTCAGTGTCCTTTCGAAGGGGTCGGCGGGGATTAGCCTGGCGGCGAGAAACCTTTCCAACGAAGGCTTTCGAGTAGCCGTTCTTTAGAAGGTCGCTTCTGACCAGCTGTTCTTCTATCCGCTTATTCTCCGAAGAACTCCGAATCTTCGAAATTTGTTTTCAACCGCTCGTCCAAGAAGCTGTCACTACCTGAGACTAGCGTCCTTGCCAAAGGCCACAGCTTCAATATGTCGGGCAGTCGACCGCCCCTGGTAAAGATTGCGGCAGCTGTGGAGGACGGGATCCGTCGTCTTAACTCCAAGGTCCAGGAATCAGTGAGGCTGAAGGCGATTGGCATCCTGGCACATGGCCTAAATAAAAAACGGCCGTCCAATCTGTCTGCGGAGGGAAATCGAGCCCTACGAGAGCTGCGCGAGGACCCCGCCATTGTCATCTTGCCTGCAGACAAAGGGATCGAATGCCACCGTCGTCCTTGACCGGCAAGACTACGACCGCAAAGTGCAAGACCACCTTGAGAGTGACACTTACGTCAAATTAAAGAAGGGCCCTACAGCACAGGTACAAAGAGACCTCAACAAGCTGCAAGGAGACGTGTTTTGGGAAACACCCAGATGCCAGAGCTCTACGCCTGCGTTTTATGCACAGAAACGGTAGTGCGCCTGGCTTCTACAAGCCCCCCAAGATCCATAAGCCCGGTGTTCCCTTGAGGCCGATTGTGGAATTCACATCTTCTCCACTTCGAGCCCTGGCAAGTTTTCTGCACTGGACATTGGCTCTCGTGGGAAACACGCCGACCTACGTAAAGAACAGCAGCCATTTTGTTGAACTCCTGTCCCCTGTTTCTCTTTGCGAAGATGAATGCCTCGTGTCGTTTGACGTGGTCTCCCTGTTCACAAGAGTTCCCATTCAGCTGGCGGCGACCACAGCGCGGGAGGCACTAGAGCTTGACAAGAACCTCGGGGAAAAAACAAGCCTGAGCGTCGAAGAGTTGAGCCGCCTGCTGAACTTTTGTCTCGGCAGCACGTACTTCTCCGTCAACGGAGAGTACTGCAAGCAGCGAACTGGTAGAGCAATGGGTGCGTCTGTGTCTGTCACAACAGCGAACCTCGTGATGGAAGCGGTGGAAGGAAGAGCATTGCAGTCGGCTGACATCACTCCGAAGATATTTTTGCGGTTATGTCGACGACTGCTTCTGCATTCTTAAAACTTCAGCCATAGACGAATTCACGGCCCATCTAAACTCAATCGAGCCGGCCATTCAGTTCACCGTGAAACGGGAAAAGAACAACTGCTTGCCGTTCCTTGATGTCCTTGTTACAAAGGTGGATGGCATGCTCCAGTTCTTGGTGTACCGAAAGCCGACTCACACCGGTCGCTATCTCGACACTAGCTCAGACCACCCTTTCCACCATAAAGCGGCGGTGGTTTCGGCTCTTCTGGCCCTTGCACGGAGGGTTTGTTCTTCGGAGAATAAGCGAATAGAAGAAGAACAGGTGGTCGGAAGCGACCTTCTAAAGAACGGCTACTCGAAAGCCTTCCTTGGAAAGGTTTCTCGCCGCCAGACTAATCCCCGCCGACCCCTTCGAAAGGACACTGACCTGCCGCCTTCCAAGCCCATACGTGTGTGCGTTCCTATACGTTCAGGGTGCCAGCGAAGCGCTCGCACGTGTGCTGTCGGAGCGGGGAATAAGAGTAGCACACAAGCCAATTTCCACGCTTGGCCGTTTCATTCGGCGCCCGAAGAACAGGCTGCTGAGGGAGAGAGCGCAAGGTCTTATTTACTCCATTCCTTGTTCAGATTGTGGCTCGTCGTACGTGGGTGAGACGAAGAACTTTCCACCTAGGCTACCAGTCGCCCTCGCATCCTAGGTGTCACGTTCTACCGCGAAAAACTTTGCGCAGTTGTAGCTCGTTGATTGATCGAAACCAGGCCTATTGTCAGATCCTGTGGCCATCCCACCGGCGTGAGCGCAGGAGCAACCGGAACTGCACCGCAAGCGTGAATGACGTCATTTGCTCACGTCATGTCATGTGTCAAAAGTGGGTGGAGTCTCGACGGCGCGCCGCGCCTACCCTCTCTTCGGCGGAGAAGGGTGGGGAGGCCGACCGAGAAAACGAAACCCTCGCAAGCGGCCACTTAAACCCGTGTAACTTCTTTATTATTGCACCTATTCGCAAAATTCTTGCGGAAGCATGTTCACATCGCACAGGAGCGCAGTTATATCTTGAAAACAGATTTTGGATCTTGGGCTTGTTTAGGGTCCCTTTAACGATGCGATATGCTGAGCAAAAGAAGTAGATATCTCTACCAGCAAATATAGCTTGCTGCGCCGACGAAGCACTTCCACCGAGCTCGATCGCGCTTTGAAGTACGATGAGCTTCCGTTTCGGCGGCGCGAACAGCTGGGTTCCTCTGATTCGTCGAAGGTTGTTTTCAGAAAATACTTCCACGGTAGCCCAGCCAGCTCAACACCGCCGGCCTCGGCGAAAGTGCGTCGCGCGTGGCTTGAGGTGCGCGAGCCAGGACATCTTTCGCTACGCTCGTTCGCGATCGGTTACGGTGGGAGCCGACGGACGATGCTCAAGGCAGGAACAGGCGCACAACTCTGCTCGCAAAACATTTGTAGGCCCTCGTGCACACTTGGATGTATCAGCGTGTTCGGTGTCGCGATCGGCGCGCTTGATAAGTGCCAGCCACAAACTGCGCTGCCTCGGGCTTTTAGCTGCTTCGTGCGGCCGCATTGACTGCGTACGTCTTTTGGCACGTGGAAAAGGTCTGTGTTCTTTCACACTCGTCTTCTCATTAATGCTTTCCTGCGATTCGGGAACTCAAATACTGCGGCTAACGAGAGCGAGTAGAGATACGCGTCCGCACTTTCACTGCCGCTGCTGGTCCTCCACGATGGCGAGACGGTATCCCGCAGCGCCTGGTCGTGACGTAGGTGCAAGGCATGTATAGCACAGTAGAGACGAAAAGCTTACTCAGGCGCGCATACTGCTTTCATCGCGGCTTGCGCCGGACGTTCGGGATATTTAGTTTCAGACAGGGTTGCTGCATATCTTATGTGCCACAACAATATCAGCGAATCGATATTGTTGTCGTAAAACGAATCGATGACACGAATACGTAGTGCGAGAATGCGTGCGCGTCACCGTAATCACGTTTTGCGCATGCTGTTAACGTGCTTAAATTTAGCGTCCCTTTAGGCCGATGGGCTGACACACTCCTTGATGGCATTCGGCTGAATAGGTTATAAAGCAGCGAGACCTTCTGTAAGAATGAAACGAGGGATCACAGTTAGGAGATTTCGTCATTAGAGAGATTTAGTATTGCGGAAAATCTTTGCGTTAGCGTTTGCGACTCACGCACGCTAAATTTTTGCGGAGTGCTATTCGATAGCATTCCATAGTTCTTTAGTATAGCCAGGCCCCGGAAGGCTCTACATTCCAAAAATCGCCGCAGATGGCGTAAAAATCAACCGCGGCGCGTTCCGGCTTCATGCGCTGGGAGTGGATGTACTAACACCTCTCTACACTCAAGCTATTTCTATGGAAAGGCAATCACGTGACTGGAGGCCGCCATTCGCACTTTTTACGTAGGGGCGCCCTCGTCGGGGCCAAATTTCAGGGCAAAATATTCTTAATGCAGACGAAGATTGCGTTTTGGCATAGTATTACATGTAATAAAATAACACTACTCATTACACAGAGTGCTTTTTGCGAGATATTCTGTCACCTGTCTTTTATTAACCGATTTTTGTTTTCGCTGACTCCTTCAATGTGAACAGCGCATCGACATCAGTATTTTTCGATTCGAAATATGCGGCGGCAGGTAAGCAACGGTTCACGGCGTTCGGGGATTCCGGTAACTCGCGCTGTTTTGTCTCGTTCTAAATATTCCGTGAAAGTTAGAAAGTATACTCTTTTAATCGCTGCTTCCTACCGGCAGAATACGTTACAACGTGCTTGTTTTGGGCAGTTTAAACGCTTCCGCGGAGCGTAATCAGCGGCCTGCAATGGAACGGAGCCACTGTTGACATTCCGGCAGGACGAACACACTTTTGAAGCCTCGAGCACGTACGCACCGGTGAGTATGAACCTATTGCTCCTGTTTGTTAGCGTTGGTTATGCGTTTCATACGGCAACGACAGACTATAATTGTAAATGTACGATACCCGTCGCTGACAGACGCTAGGCGCGTCTACACAAGTGACTCCGAGCCATGATGACCGCCTCAGAGTTCGTGCTTCGCATGTAGATGACTTCAGGGTAGCGAGAACGATAATCAACTACTAGTAGGTAGTTGTGTCCTCTGTGACTAAATAAGTCCATTCCTACTTCTTGCCATGGTTGCGCTGGAGTTTTCGTCACAACCAATGGCTCACTTCGTTGCGCTCGTGTGGCTGCGCACTGCCTGCAGCGACTGACTCTGTCCCGTATTTGCTGTGAAAGTGCGTAGCACCCCACGGAATCCCGTGCTCTCAGCCGGCATCGGTTAATTCCTTGGTGGCCTTCATGGATAAGTTCGAGCGTATCCTTTTGCAGCGAAGTCGGGATGACAAAGCGATTGCCTTTTAGCAGAACGCCGTTGCACAAAGAGAGATCACCTCGATGGTTCCAGTATTTCTTCATGTGCTCCGGAAGCCTGTCTCGACGAGGCCAGCCCTGGGTGCAGTACTTGACGAGCTGGTGCCTGCGGACATCATCTGCAGTAACCAGCTTCGTGTCAGTGATCGCTGCAACTTGGAATTCCACGAACTCTTCTACCACATCCACTAGACTGATCGACGGCGTCTCGTCCGGAGCCCTTGAAAGAGTATCCGCAGTGGCTAGCTGTTTGCCCGGAACGTAGACCACGTTGAATTGGTATCGCATAAGTTTGATACGGAACCGTTGAATACGTGGACGCATCGTGTCCAAGTCAGCGTTTCCAAGTAGTGTCACCAGCGGCTGGTGGTCGGTTTCCACCGTGAAGTTGAGGCCCCGCACGTACTGGTCAAAACGGTGCACTGCCCTTGCTACCGCCAACGCTTCCTTTTCTGTTTGGCTGTAGCGTTGTTCTGCATCGGTTAACGACCGTGATGCAAACGCTACCGCGCGTCGCTCCCCCGATGGTTGTTCTTGCAGAAGAACAGTTCCCAATCCAAATGAGCTCGCGTCGCATGAGACAATGGTATTACGACCGGGATGATACTTCGCGATGCAGAGGTCCGAGGTCTCCTTGACCCGATTAAAAGCGGTCTCTTGAAGCGGTCCCCACTGCCATGCATTTTGCTCGCCTAGCAAGGCGCGAATAGGGGCGGTTGCCTGCGAAAGGCAGGAAGCGACCAATGTGATTGACCATGCCGAGGAAGCGTCTAACACCAGCAACGTCCTTGGGTGGCTCCAAGTTGCGTAGGGCTTCGACTTTGCTGGGACTCGGCGAGATACCGTTGGAATCGATGATTACACCCAGAAACTCAACTTTGTCTTGACCGAAGCAGCACTTCGACTTGTTGAGTTTAATTGCTGCTCTCCTCAGACGTTCAAGAACCTCCACAAGTCGCTTGTCGTGCTCTTCTCGGTCTTCTCCAAAAACCAGGATGTCGTCGATCATGTTGACGACGTTCGGTTGTCCTTCCAGAATGCGAGCCATTTCTCGCTGAAAATACTCGGGTGCCGAGGTCAGGCCGAAAGGTAGACGACAGTAGCAGTAGCGTCCGAATGGCGTGATGAATGTGGTGTACTCTTGGCATTCGTGGGACAATCGCACTTGGTGAAATCCTGCTGTCGCGTCGAGTTTAGAGAACACCTTTGCGTCGCCCGAGAACCCATTCGACCGTTGGAAGCACGTGCCTTTCACGGAGAACTTCCTTGTTGAGCTTTGTCAAGTCCACACATATTCGGATGCCGCCTGATGCCTTCGGTACTGCGACCAGACCTGCACACCACAGCGTCGGCTTCGTAATGCGCCTGATGACGCCTTGTTTTTCCATCTGGTCCAGCTCTTGCTTCACCTGGTCGTACAGAGGAATGGGAATTCTGCGAGGTACACTGAGCGCAAATGGCTTGGCATTTGGCTTGAGCCTAATAGTGTACTCCTCCCCTACGGTACCAAGTCCATCGAAGATATCCTGGCTGAGGGTGGCGTCGCTTGAAGAGCTGGCTGGCTTTTCAGGTCGCTGTGTGGCGTCGACGAATTTCACAACTCCCAATGCGAGGATAGCAGGGTAGCCTAGCAGAGGCGTAGACTGCGAGGGCATATCTCTCCCCCGAGATATGCACACAACAAAACACATCACAAGTCAAGTCTTTTCGGAGTCTTAACTCGGCGACGAAATCTGGTGACTCGCACTCCGCATTCATTGGAGACTTGTGGCGTCGCTGTTGCCGTGGCGTCTGTAACGGTGGCTTGGTCTTTCCCCTCAACCATATATAGAAAGCATGGCGCGCAGCGCCCTCTACAGTAAACATTCCGGGGTGTCATGCTCTGCGACCGAAAAAGCAAGATTTCGCTTAAGCGACGCGGCTTCCCCGAGGGCCGCGTTTTTAAGAGAACAGAAATGCATTCTGGAGAATTATTGCGTGGCATCGGACATTGTATCTACACAATGGAGGCGACTGCGATAGATGGGGTTACATGGAATACACTGCGCCTGCGACACATGTTCGTACGTACGAGTTTGCAAGAGCCGCATTTCAAAAGCAAGGTTATGAGTGTTTTACTTGGACGGTGTATTTTGTACATTATTTAGCAGCAGTCCTTTTTCTTGAATACATTTAGTGTGCAGTGCTCACGGAATAAAATGCAACATGTAAACACTGGCAGTAAAACGGCAAGTTGGGCCAGTTGGTTGGGATTCATTTTTTCACTTGGTTACAGCGCAACATAGACGAGGACAATAGAAGGAAGTGAACAACACGGCGCTGCGTTGTTCACTTCCTTCTATTGTCCTCGTCTATGTTGCGCTGTAACCAAATGTAAACACTGATCGGTGCGAAATGCGCGGCTACTCGATGTAACCATGGCATGTCACTTGGAATAGCAATTCGATGGGTCACAAAGTGATGCAGGTAGAAACAAAAGCAAGTGCGTTACGTAACCCAAGATTTTTCTGGCGCTTCGACCCGCGAGTGCTATGCGTAATTCGAGTGTACGTTTGGCTTATTGGAAGAAACCAGCATATTATACAAGGATATGCTTGCGTTTTTATTTTTTACAGTCTCCTCGACCTCTCTGTCAAACCCTGTCATCTATATCCCACATGGTCGCATTGCATCACAATGGGCAAGGCACTTGCTACCTGACACGGCTAAAGAAGCTACATCCAGCACTGCAACAACCTTTATTGGGTATGTTTTCCTGTATGTGCAACAAATGGCAGTTTAATGAATTTCTGTGTATAATTCTGCAAAATCATGCTTCACACATTATTCTTCTCAGTCACTGATGAATTCATGACTTTTTTCTTTTCAGGAATGCCATGCAACGACAGGACAACTGCCCTCGAAAGTAGGCTCTGCAAACACGGTGAAATATTTGGATGTCTACAGCAGTTCATCTTGGACCCCATGCCTCTGATGCTGTCTGTACTTATCAAGGTGTACTGATGGTCGTTCACAAGCATTAGCTGCCTACTGTTCTATATATTATACAGTACACTAATGTTTTAACATGACCTCTGTATATTAGTTTTATCATGGCATACTGATAATTGAGAGAAACATGTGTTCCAGCCGTGGTGGCTGCATTTTGGGGAGGTGAAATGCAAGAAGACACATGTACTTGGACTGTGCATAAGGAGGCCCGTGTGATAAAATTTAATCTAGAGTCTCCCACTATGACGTGCTTCATAATCGTACCCTGGTTGTAATCATAAAGCCCCAGAAATTTGCAGGTTCAATACCGGCTGTGGCGGTCACATTTTTGACAGGTGAAAATGCTAAAGGCCCACGCACTATGCATTTTCAGAGCAGATTAAAAAAAACCCAAGTGGTCAATATTTCTTGAACCCTCCAATGCAGCGTGCCTCAATCATATCATGGTTTTGACACGTGAAAACCGCAAGAAAACACCAGAAATTGTTAGTTATAATAGAAATGAAGATGGGGGCAGTGGGTGGATACGAGTACCTCCAACATTTTTTAATGCCTTGTGAGACAGTCTACGAAGTGTGGTTTCTTCTTGTCATAGTCACCTGCATTCAAATCATAAAGCTCAGAAACAAAATAGGCCGAAGCTTTAGAAGGCGGCACTCACCTTTGCATGTATGTTCAGCAAGATCTTGTAAAATTATTTGCTGCCAAAAAAAAAACAAATTGTAAATGTGACGAGCACTACTTGCAGTGAAAGAAGCATGTTTGTTGGATGCCCCCGTCTTTTTTTATAGCAAAGCAGAATAATTTGTTTAAGCTACCTGCGTCTGCTATCAGGAACTAAATTACCATGCCCTGTTTATACTGCCTGCCTTTATCAATTCGAATGGCCTATGAAGTCAATGGAAAAAGGTCGAGGAAATTGAGAAGCTAGTGAAAGCAAACATGAATTTGATGTATGCAAAATGACATTACGAAATTGAAAGCTGCAGCTTCTAAAACTGGCAGGGAAAACAGATATTTGTATTGTGTTGAAGCATAAATATAATGAAAAATGAATTACGCAGTAGCAACAAACGCATGGAAAATACATGACCTTTATTGCTCCATCACTGGCACAAATTCACACAATGCCCGTACTAAAGTGCGCAATTTTGTCGACAAAGATTCAGCATCCGCGATGGCTTAGGTGCATAAACTTAGCAATACCATTTTGCTCTTTCCTTGCCATATCGCCGATTGCCGGACTACCTCGAGAACGCCTGCATAGCTGCTAGGAAACAGTAGCGACAGGATAAAAAGCTTGTCTGAGTGCTATCTGCCAGAATAAAACGGCGCTGAACAATGAAATTTTGTGTATGGAGAAAGTGAATGCCTCTCTGGCCTTCAGTTTCTCCGTACATATATGTCAGTGTTCAGCGCAGTTATAGACGAGCTGAAGCGAACTCAGCATGCATGATAGGCTTCGTTTGGAGTTGACTGCAAATTGTTAGCTCATGTACTACATATGTACTACTGTCATTGCTTGTACCAGTGTTGGCACTCTTAATAAACGATGCAAACCTTACTTGATTGACGCTGTTTTTGCCAGTCGAGGCCTGTTCGGGCACCTGGCGATAAGCTACATTAGTTGTGCACGAAATGCGGAACATGAAAGTGCTACTAACTCCCAGTCTTTTGTTTTTTCTTTTTGCTGGATCCGCGGCTCCCATACGCTTTCGAAACGCGAAGCAAGAAAACTTGCTCCGCGGTTCGAAAGCGCATGGAAGCCGCGGATCCAGCGAAGAGAAAAACCAAAACACGGAAAGCCTAGTAGCGCAACCCACGCAAAACAAGCAAAAACGCAAATTTTATAATGATGATGATAGTACAGGCTGCGCCATCTTTCCTCGCGCTATTGCAGTTCACTACGCCACCGCTACTCTTATTTTCGTTCCACTGTCAAAGGTACAGTTTCCGTTCTCTAAATGTTCTGTGGTATAGCGCGAGACGGTACGACGCGCCGCAGAACGCAAACCACGGCTACAGTGTACTAGAAGAGGGCAGTGGGCTCACTCTCCGGCGGAGGCTATGTGGTGGGGTGACCCCATGAACGTCGCCTGTGTGTGCTTCTCTCTTCGTCCGAGCGGTGGCGCTGGCATTGCCTTTGATGGAAGCGCTGGCATTGCCTTTGAGGCAAGGTCCGGTTGCCTGAGAACCCGAAGTTACAGAGCGAAATTCAATAAAGAAGGGGATGCATGTACGTGCTGTGGAAAAGCTAGGGAAACGACAGACCATATTTTGATTGAATGTACAGATGTCCACCCAGGTGTAGCTGTGGGCACTACCCTACAGGAGGCCATGGGTTTCAGGAGTAACAGGGGAAAGCTGAACATGCCGGCGATAGATATAAGTAAAAGGCGCTTAGAGCATTGGTGGCGCAAAAGTATGGAGCAAACAAAAGCGCAAGGTAGTTCGGGTAAGATTGTTCCATCACAGCAGAACGATAATTGATAAAATAAATAGACGAGGAAAAAAATTAGTTGTGAAAATATGTGTGATTCGGGAAAAGAAATGGTTGTAAACGAAAAAGAAATAAAGCTAGAGCTTGGTGGCCCGGCCACCGCCCCGTTATAAAGGGGACGCTCCTAATATCCATCCATCCATGCAAAGGGGCAGGCCGCCACCACAACATCATAGAACGTGGGAGGAGCGTTGCAGCTTAAAGTGCCGGCCAGCTCTTGCAGAGCTGCAGTTGTCGAGTTACGTTTTATTGCTGTGGACGTTGTAGTGCCGAGTTTTTGCCGTCAGCGTTGAGCCGTACGCACCACGCAAGAAATCAGTATGCTTTTTAGTGCCTGAGCCATGCCGCGATATCGGCAAACCCACTGCTACGGGCCTGGGTGCCAAACAGGCTACGTGTTCGTGAAGGGTGGGCAGAAGCTATCGTTGTTTGGCGTCCCGAGGGATGAGAAAAAGCGTAAAGAATGGGAAAAGAACCTGTACAGAGCGGACAAGCCCCTGGAAGACATCAGCTCAGTGTGCGAGCTCCACTTCGAGCCGCGTTATGTGCTCAGAGACTATGTGCGCATTATCGAGCGAAAAGAAGTGCGGATACCTCGTGGGAGACCCGTTCTCGGCGCCGGTGCTGTGCCGACGCTTTTTCCCAATCTGCCAGCTTACCTTAGTGAGAAGCCGACGCAACAGAGGACCGCTCGTCAGAGGAAGCGATCGGAAGCTTCAGACGCACCATTAAAGTGGGGTGGGCAGCGGGCTTACTCTCCGGCGGAGGCTATCGGGTGGGTCGGCTGGCAGTTGTTCAGCACATACTTTCCATCGAAATTGGTTGCAGTGTACATTCAGCTACCCTCACATATGAAAGGACTAAACAGTGACAAAAGCAGAAAAGCGGCAGAAGGCCAGGCAGCTGAAGCTGAGCCGTTGCACATGAAGTGAATAAAGTGTGTGAATCAATGGCTGGATGTTACACCTCATTTCTGCCAAATAAGAGCTTCGTGTCAGGAACATGAGCTTACCGTGTATCTTAATTTCGTTTTCCATTATGTCACTGTACATATGCCTAACAGACCTGTAGCTACATAATTATGGTTATTAATAACCCCAGAAAACTACTGTGCCATGTGCAACAACCGAAGTAGAACAAAATATATTTGAGCTACAATTTCAGCACAGCAATTGCACAAACTCAGCCAGCACGCCCGCACGTTATAGCTTGGCTAGGAAGCGAGCGTGTACTGTTTTATGATTATCTGGTGGAAGGCAGAGCATAATCTTGTTACAAAATCATTTTAGGTTTGGTCTACGGCACGCGCCGGTGGCTACCTACTACAGGGGACGCACGACCCACGCCTTAAGGAGCTTCGCCCCTAAAATTTTAAAATTCATTTCCAGGAAAAGTAAATGACTTGCAATCGCCTGGTTTGGCATATATTATTACAGCGCCACGGAGAATACCTACTGAAAATTTCATTAAGATCAGTAGACACTGAAATATCGCCGGAGTTGCCCTTTAATGGTCCGTCTGAAGCTTCCGATTGCTTCCTCCTACAAGCGGTCCTCTCTTGCGTCGGCTTTTTACTACGGTAAGCTGGCAGATCGGGAAGAAGCGTCGGCACAGCACCGACGCGGAGAACGGGTCTCCCACGAGGTATCCGCACTCCTTTTCGCTGGATAATGTGCACATAGTCTCTGAGCACATGATGCGGCTTGAAGTGGAGCTCGCACACTGCGCTGATGTCTTCCAGGAGCTTGTCCGCTCTGTGCAGATTTTTTTCCCATTCTTTACGCCTGTTCTCATCCTTCGGGACGCCGAACAACGATAGCTTCCGCCCACCCTTCACGAACACGTAGCCTGTTTGGCACCCAGGCGCGTAGCAGTGGGTTTGCCGATATCGCGGCATGACTCAGGCACTAAAAAGCATACTAACTTCTTGCGTAGTGCGTTCGGCTCAACGCTGACGGCAAAAACTCGGCGCTACAACGTCCACAGCAATAAAACGTGGCTCGACAATTGCTGCTCTGCAAGAGCTGGCCGGCACTTTCAGCCGCAACGCTCCTCCCACGTTCCATCAAAGGCGATGCCAGCGCCACCGCTCGGGCGAAGAGAGAAGCACACACAGGTGACGTTCGTGGGGTCACCCCACACCATAGCCTCCGCCGGAGAGTAAGCCCACTGCCCCCTTCTAGTACACTGTACCACGGTGCTCATCGAGCGGCCGTGCGCAAACCTTCGCTGCGCCATCTAAATGCGAATAGTGAAAGCGTCATTCGTCATGCCTTCGCTGCGCCATCTAAATGCGAATAGTGAAAGCGTCAAAGCTGCTCTAACTCTGAGGCGTATCGGCCGTTGTTAGTAACTTCAGAACAAGGCAAGCGCAAAAAGAATTATTAAAAAGAACATCGTGCAATAATAATTGCATAAGTGTTTCCGTAGTCTGACGAGGCAGAGTTTCGCTTTCGTTGTGCATGTACGTGTAATGTGGTCAAACTAGAATCCACAGCGAAAATATCGTTGTCTTACCGTCGGTTGTCACTTAGCGAAGCAAGAATACTCGAAGCGAAAACCAGCAACACGATTATTCAGCTAGTCCCACAATGCAGCAAGACGACACGATAGATGCGAAACTGGCAGCCGTCAGTTGTAGGGGGCCGCCATGCTCTCTGCGCTAAACAAACTTAGCGAGCTTTTTGCGTCTCCGCTAAATTCGGAAAATTCTGAAAATAGCGAGCGATCGCTAAACGCAAAGCTGGAATAGCGTGCGTACGCATGCGCAGTCTGACCCCGCTAAATTTTAGCGTTTAGCGGGGCGCAACTTAGGCTGCACTAAAGTCAATTTTTATTGTCTATTTTATTGGAACGGGCAATTTCGCTGTACATCAAGGTAAAGAGAATGATCAGGACTGACTTTTAAAAACAGGAACGTCCAGACCCTGAATGATGCAGCCTTGAGATAAAACATTGACGCTTTGCCCAAGTTACATGGCTGCGCTGTCCGCTACTTGTTTTGCCGCGCGTGCTTTTTACGCACTGAATTCATACAGTTCTGAAAGCTTGCTGGGGCGCCTTACCAACTCGCTCAGCTTTCTGTCCTTGCATGTAACGCGCGCAGTGGTAGAACCAGCTTGACCTTATTTGAACGACATTAGTGCTTTACCGGTTGTCAGAATTCCAAATTCGTAGCTCAGCCAAGCCGCTCCCTGGGAATAAATTTCTTTGTCGGAGCAATGAGAGTGAAGAGACTGCTCGAATCAGCATATTTTAACACCCTGGCTTTTAATGGCTGTACAGCGACATTATTTTAGGTCTCTGCGTAGCAACGTTACACACTCACGCATTTTTTGTTTTCACCATTTCACGCACATGCTATTTACAGTCGCTTTGCGGCCAACATTTGTGTCGTACGATGATGGAGCGGTTCAAGCGGCAACGCTCTGCTTATTATATCGCAGCGCGATAAATATATTTCCACCAACATTTACTCGGGAGATTGTGCAGATATGTACCCTCTAACGGCAAAAAGTCAAAAACTGACCTTCGAATAAGCGCTCCCAAAGACTTATAAATTCCCGCGTTTCGCGCCGTGAAAACTGTCGCAACAGCGAAGCTGTTCTTTTATCGTTAATCGTGACGTAAATTGCAAGGGTGCCAACTCATGATTTAGCATTTCTATCAGTGATATACGTCCACCAAAACATTGTGTACGTTATCAGCTGGTGGTCTCCGGATACATTTCGGATTAACGAATTGAACAAACGTAGAAACTTTTGTCATAACTGACAGCAACGAAAGAGGCCAAGCGACGTGGAAAGAAGAGCACGCGCTCTCCAAATGCAACGCGTCTGGCTCACAGGAGCCGCTACAAACTGATCGGCGTCGACCAGAGAGTGTTTAACGCCCCTTCATTATCCATTGCACTCATTTCCGGTGTGCATTGTAAAGGGCCTCAGTACAACACTCACTTGGTGACCGTTCTCTCGGGTGCTTCTTATTCCGATAACCAGCTAGCCGACTGTTAAGCCGCTCAGAGTGGCACTGTGGGGCAGGGGATGCGAGGGCAATACCATGCGCGACTAGTTTCTGCTGGATGCCGTCACGCGCGACGAATTTTGCCGGAAAGGTGTGCGAGAGAAAAATGGGTCATGTTTCCGCGCCACGGTCAACAGTACTTATGCGCAATAACTTGAGCGAGTGTAATTCCGGCTTGTCTGGGCAACCTCGTGGTTCAAAAGTGCTTTGATGGCCGCCTCGCTTATTTCGGTTTTACAGCCGCATCAAGTTAAGTGTCGCACGGACTTTGCCCGATTGTTGTTGCTGCTGAGGTTGAAGGGCTCGCGTAACGTGTGCCAACGAAACCGACTTCAGCTCACAGTTGTGTTGTTACGCCGGGCGGACTCTAAGGGCGCAAATTATTTACTTCACTAAGGCGACCTGTCAAAGCTGTGGAAATAGCGCCCCTGCGCCGCCTTCCAGAAGCGAGCGTTCAATCAGGCGTTCAGTTCTAGAGCTTTGCTTAACAGTGACATGCATCTGAAGGGACATGTTACCAGGAACGTCTGGGCCATCATGGAGCTAAACTTGTCTTCAGAATTATTGATCTCGTCTTGTGTGGACATGGACAGCATGATGCAGGCATTATGCTAGTATGATCAATGAAAACTCGAGTAGATATGCCTTACGCAGCATAGTAGCAACAGAACAAATAAAAATACTGATAATCCTGCTGTCAGTAAAAGACCTTGTACACGCCATCGGTCTCCCCAGGTAGCACAGAACATTAGAAAAACGTTACATCTTTGTTGTGAATGTTGCAGTAACGTTTTAAAGGTGAACATTTGACAGAGATCTGTCTGGTTGGGACGAAATTAAAGGTGAAAACAGGGGGACACCAACCAAATTATAATAATTTAAAAGTAAAATTTACTTCTAAACATGAAGAAACCCGACGTTTCGGGACCCACTCGGACCCTTCTTCAGGGGTGACTGGAGGGCACGAGACAGCAGCAGTGCTTATAAGGCCTTCTTTCTTCTCTCTTCCTTCCTTTCTCACTTTCTCTTTTTTCTTCTTTTTTTTTCTTTGAAGAAACGGGAAAAAAAAGAAAGTGATAAAGGAAGGAAGAGAGAAGAAAGAAGGCCTTATAAGCACTGCTGCTGTCTGGTGCCCTCCAGTCACCCCTGAAGAAGGGTCCGAGTGGGACCCGAAACGTCGGGTTTCTTAATGTTTAGAAGTAAATTTTACTTTTAAATTATTATAATTTGGTTGGTGTCCCCCTGTTTTCACCTGCAGTAACGTTGTATGTTTTTCAGCAACGTTGTTTTAACGTTTCACATTAAACGTATAACGTTTCTTGTTCTACTTCAAACGTTACATTAATGTTCGAAGTGCAATGTAATATTAACGCTTGCTTTGGAATATTAATGTAACGTTCAGTATAAACATATAACGTTGAACGTTATGCATTAAATGTTTAGAAAACATTGAGATCGCACGAAAAGTTAAAGGGACCGACAACCAATTTTTGTGGTACCTGCTTTTATCAGTGCAACTGAAAACTTATCCGGTCAGAGTGCCTAATCACCCAGTAGTAACGCCGAAAACGCCGCGAAACATATAAAATCCGAATTTTTCATCTGCGGCGACTATGGAGTCTTTACAGGCCACAGAGTTGCAAACAGTGGGAGGTGAGGCCGATAGCGATTATAAGGCCGCAATGGGAAAATGAAACTAGTGAAGCCCTAAATATAAAGAAACCAATGTTGCTATGGCTTGTGATCTCACTCGCGAATTCGCGCTGTACAATCCGGTACCGGTTTCGCAGACACGAGAGAAAAACAGCGCGCACATGCGTCGCAGCCTTCAGCGACCGTTCCACGGTTGCGCCGCGAAGGCAGCGCCGCTTCTCATGCACTGTCAACTTATTTGTTTCGTATCTCGTGGGCAGCACAGAAGAAGAGAGCGGGAATGCTTAATAATATGCGTGCTCTAACTTTTAGCACTAATTATGGTGCGTATAAGAGCATCTGACTATGCACACCAAACCGAAGACTCCATATAGCAGTACGAAGTCTCTACGGCTACGCTGCGCGACATACCCGTTTTAGGGGCGAAGCTCCTTAAGGCGTGGGTCGGTCGTAGCCTGTATGTATGTGTGTGGTAACCACCCGCGTGCCGGGAGGCACGCGCTCGCCCTCGGCGCGTGCCTCTCTCTCTCCCGGCGCGTGCATCTGCTGTCTTGTGAGAGAGAGAGAGAGGGAGCGAAAGGCACGCGTTGGCTATGGAAACGCTTGTCCGCCGCGGCTGCCACCCGAAAAACGCGGGTTCGATCCCGGCCGCGGCGGTCGCATTTTCGATGGAGGCGAAAATGCCAGAGGCCCGTGTACTGTGCGTTGTCAGTGCACGTTAAAGAACCCCAGGTGGTCGAAATTTCCGGAGCCCTCCACTACGGCCTTTCTCTCTATCTCTTTCACTCCCTTTCCCCCACACCCACGGACGCTTAGCCGTGCTCCCTACATGGGCTGCAGAAATTAGCGTCCTTTCCGAACCACAATCAATCAGTCAGTCAGTCAGTTGTCCGCCGCGGTGGTGTAGTGGTTACGGTTTTACTTAGACCATTCTGTTGAGTAAATATTGTGGCAAAATTCGTGCATACAGAGTTTGTGTCAAAGAAGTGGCATCTGACTTTTGACATAAGTGTTTTTTTGTGTACTTATTCATTCTTGCTGTTGGGTATTTTTCCATTTATGTTTAAGATTACCTCAAAGGACAGATGTACTGCTTTAGGCCACATGCATGAAAAATGATGCTTGTGTTGTTTATTTTTAATTCATTACAACATCATTTCACTCTTGTGCATTATGCAAGCTCACTAATAAAGTATTGCTGTGAAGCCAAGTTTGGAGGATTATGTCATTTTTACATCAGGTGAAGTGTATACTCGACTACTGCTGTGCCTAGAAGGCACTGCAAGAGACGAGTGTACATTTCATTTAATGTATAATACCACACGTCAACATTCTGTGAATGTTTCAGGAGTGTTAGTTGTAATGTTATCTTATCGTTTAGCCCAATGTTACGTATACGTTGTAACAATATTTTATGAATGTTTAATTCTAGCGTTATTCCAACGTATAGCTTAATGTTATGCATACATTGTAAAAGCGTTTCACAAATGCTTAATTTATGTAGTGCAAAACGTTATTCTAACGTGTAGCTTAATGTTATGCATACATTGTAAAAACGTTTTACGAATGCTTAATTTATGTAGCGCAAAACGTTATAAAAACGTTTCTGTGCAACGTTGGAGATACGTTAAAAAGAATGACACATTAACAATATTTTCCTAACGTTCAAGCTGAACATAATAATAACGTTATTATAACGTATTGGTGCTACCTGGGTCGCTTTCTTTCGGCGGGCCAAAGAGCGAGACATATGAAAAAGCCATCTGCTAATTCGTCGCGATCCCCACTTCTGATTTCTCGCCGTCTGAATAAAGTTCCGTAATAGTCCTGTGTAACCTTGTATACTGTGGTTCCGTATCGTGGGAAACTCCGGGAATGTATACCTAAAAGCAGGGCATGTCAACGGAGGGGGCATGCATGCGTTGGTGTTTGGACTTCCGCTTTATATATCGTGGGCTCGCTTCAGTGTGCCAAAATAGGAATTCCACTTTCGGCGAACAGAAACGTAAGTAGCGGTTTGCCGATAGGAAGTTAGAATAGTGAGTTTTAGTATATCGGAAAGCATCAAACGTAAAGATTTAGCGTTAAGGTTAACGTTACGGTAAAGCTGGGTGCACTTGGCGGCACAAACTAGACTTTTAGTATAGCGGAAGAGAGCGAAACGCTAAAGCTAACGCAAAGGCATGTACGGCGACAACTACACCTTAAAACAACTCTTATTAAATCCCTAAGTGCGCCACAAAATCATTGTGCCAGTATCGTGTGAGTGTGTTGTTAGTGCTGTATCAGCAGACCCGAAAAACATCGCTTCGTTTCAACATGCCGCCATCGAGTCTCCTTTCTGACCCGTACTGCCTGTCATTTCGAAGTTGCGATGACATAGGAGCGCTTAATTTATACTTTGGAAACCAGAGAAGCTACGCAGGCAGTCCATGTCGTCGAGGCTATGCCGTATATACGAGAAATTTCGCTGACATTAGGTAGATTTAGTATTGCGGAAAATTTTTGCGTTAGCGCTTGCGAGTCACGCTCGCTAAATTTTTGCGGAGCGCTATTCGATAGCGTTCCATAGCTCTTTAGTATTGCGCGAGACGACGACGCGCCGCACAAATCAAGGCACGCAAACCTTCGCTGCGCCATCTAAATGCGAATAGTGAAAGCGTCAACACCGTCGGCCGTTGTTAGTAACTTAAAAAGCAACGCAAGCGCAAAAACAATTAATAATAAGAACATCGTGCAATAATAATTGCACAAGTGTTGCTGTAGTCTGACGAGGCAGAGTTTCGCTTTCGTTGTGCATGTGTAATGTGGTCCACAGCGAAAAGATCGTTGTCTTCTCGAAGCGAAAACCAGCAACACAATTTATTGTGAATCAGCTAGTCCCACAACGCAGCAAAACTACACAAGAGATGCGAAACGGGCAGCCGTCAGTTGTAAGAACTCTGGCCAGTTGTAGGGATCCGCCATGTTCTTCGCGCTAAACAAACTTAGCGAGCGTTTTGCGTCTCCGCTAAATTCGGAAAATAGCGAGCGATCGCTAAACGCAAAGCTGGAATAGCGTGCGTACGCATGCGCAGTCTGACCCCGCTAAATTTTAGCGTTTAGCGGGGCGCAACTTAAGCTGCACTAAAACTCTCTATTTCCGCTTTGAGAAGGCGCACTTTCCACTTGTCATCAGTGCCCCGGAGCTTCTGCAACATTTCTCCGGTGCCCAGGGGGTGCGCATCTGTGCATGTGCCTGCGAAGGCTGGCTTATCCAAGTCGCTTTTGTGACTGAAGGAATACTTCGCCAAACAGTACTGTCATTTCAAGCATTATACATACAGTAGTGCACCACACTACTCGTCTCGGCTTTATTTTGGTTGTAGCTTGAAACAGCCGATGTACAAAAAGAAAAAAGCCCCGGTGGCAGTGCCGCCATCTCGACGAGACTACCGTAAACGTGAGCAAAGCGACATGGCCTCTGAGATTTCGAACGCCGGCACGCGCAGTCTCGAAGGCCGTGAAAGCGAGTGCACTCACATTTTAAGCCTTGTGTGCCGCTTACTGAGTGCGTATCTTGAAAACGGCGACACATTGTCGCCAATACACGGCTGGCGAAGCTTAATTAGCCAAACCTAAGGCAAACAAGAACATGAGCGGGTAATGAATGAGCTTAACAATGCAGGCCGATGTCACGACAGATCTGAAGCGAGCGGTCTCACTTCGACTGACGCCGCCATCTTGCCAGACGTACGGGTCCCTTTGCGAGCTTCCGAAAATAGCGTAGGCACGTAAGGGTATCGTATACGTTAAGGTTCTGCGCATGCGCGGTGTGTTCCACGGTAACTTAACGTTAACGCTAAATCTTTGCGTTTTCTGCTTTCCGATATACCAAAACTCACTAATATGGCACCGAAAAGCAAATAGGCTTCGCTACGCCATCGATGGAGCGCGTTTGCCGGCGCTACCTAAAGTATGTTTGGCAAAAAAATAATGCCTGTTATTGGAATCAAATGCTTTCTGAACTGTGTCGTTAGCGGCATGCGACGGCCACTTGAAAACGTCCACAGCGGCTGCGAGCACCGATACGAGGCAGAGTGTACCTAAAGCCCCACCATGCGTTTTCCGGCAGTACCACCAGAGAAATACCACGGCCGGTCTGGACGCGCGCGCTCGCTCTTTCTTTTACGGCCTGCGCACGGGGGGCTGTTGCTACCTATCGCCGCAACTTGGCGGGGGCGCTCCGAGCCAACCCTCTCTAAACCAGCTCCCGGCCGTTGCGGAGGCTAGCGCGCGTTGGGAATGCTCGGCCTCAGACTTGCCGTGTCACTTTCTGAAGCTCCTCTATATGCTATGCATGGTACCAATGCGATGAGAATACGGTAGCAAGCATATATATGGCAACTCTGGTGCTTTCCGCTTTTCCGAGGGAGAGGCACAAGCCACTGATTCGCCCGCTTCTGCCGCTCCTGAGAGCACTTAGCGATGCGCGTCGCGCTCAGAAGGCTTGGCCGCATGATTCGTAACCGACCGTCAGAACAAATGACACGAAACATTCTTTTTTGAAAGAAATTGGTTTCCAAAACGTTTACGTCAAATGCACATATGCCAACCATTAATGTGCTTGAAAATGATAAAATATGGTCATTTTTATTCAAGCTGTCGCAATTCTTGCTTTATTATTAAAATAAATACCTCGAAAAGGGGAAAGTCACACTCCCCACAAGTAGCCGTGAGTCGCAATCACAGCAGAAGGAACATAATAATAATAATAATAATAATAATAATAATAATAATAATAATAAACTCGCACCACACCACGCTGAGTCCCTGCATGCATATAAATTCCCAAGCTCTCACGTGTCCAGAGCTGCAGCGTGCAAAAGATGAGAACAATCTTTTTATGCAATAACGTACGCCGCAGGCGAAGAAAAATAAAGAACTTTCACAGAAACCGTTCAGCATCATACAGAATGTTGTCCTTGGTACTAAAATAATATAATGCACAAGAAGAACTGAAAAGAAAAAAAAAAGCACTGCTGGTAATTGTGAATATAGCCAGAGGGCTTGTCATTCTGATCTGTTAACTTTTTTGTGTAGTTCACAAGAAGAATCGGAGAAACTTTTCAGAGATGATGTGCGCCGACACTCTGGCGTGACCCTTGTCCACACCTTCCGGACAGTCCGGAAGCGGCGAATCTTCAAGATATGACTGAACAGTAAATTGCAGTGTCTCGAGGATTTTCTTTCGGTAAAGATATTTCACTGCCTTCTCGAAAAACGTCACAATCTCATATGATGGTTCCGGGAAACATTTTGACAATCACACAATTGAGCGGTTCGCCACAAGGCTGAGCAAATCCGTCTCATTGTAGAAACTAAGCAAAAGGACGCACTTCGGGACATCTGCATCAGCATGCCGTCTATCATTCGAAAACTGCGTTATGTTTATGAAGGACGCCGTGGTGGAAGGCTCCGGGAATTTCGACCACCTGGTAATCTTTAGGGTGCACCTAAATCCAAGCGCACAAGCCCCAAGCATTTTCGCCTCCAGCAAATATAAGATGGTCAAGTTTGACCAACCAACCAACCCATTCTTGTCGCTAGTAGCACTGAGTGTGCCTCTTCTTTTGCCGAGTGCATGAGTACTTAGAAAGCCAGACTGTCCCCACACGCACCTGTACTGATTCCACGACTTTCTACACGCGGAAAAAATAATTAGCACGGTAAAGTGGCCGGGAACAGCTGGTTTACCATACGAAGCGCATGCAGAGCAACGTGCTTTGGGGGGTTGGCTCGCGACGCCCTCGCGCGGAACGCGCCGTCGTCCTGTATAGAAACAGACCCATTGTAGTCGTGGCAGCTGCTCAGGCCGTAAAAGAGAGAGCGAGCGCGCGCGTCCAGACCGGCCGTGGAAATACGTGGTACCACGCGATGACATGCGGCAGCCGGTGCTGTGCGAGGCGGTGACAGTACGTACTACGCTGATCGCGAACTGTCCCGTTCATCTAGACACGGATAGCAGAGACTTCGCATTTTGGCGTATAGCGGCGACGAGAATTGCGCGCATTGTGACCGCCAGCGCTTGTTTATCGTACGGCCGTGCTCGTCGACAAGGCTTAGGGACGTCCTCGGCAAGGAGCTCCCGTATCGGCGGGCGTCTCTATTCTTCGCCGGTGCTCCTTAATATTTACCGCTACTGTGTTTCTGCACATGGGCGCAGTTTACGAGTAGTGAAACAGAAATGTTGCAGCGCCCACACGAAACAGCGTCATCTGACAATTAGCTTGCGCTAACTGCAGATGCGTTGGTTATTAGTAAACTGGCGTGGTGCACAGCGAAGAAGAAAAAAATTGGCCGCGTATCTCCGTGCTTCGCTGCAAATGCCGTCGAAAGACGATAGCCTTCTACCGGCCGTACTACATGAGTCCCGTTTCACGTGTTTCTATTCCCCCCGAGGAGTTGCGCAAGCGAGAGGGAAAACGAAGAGACGCGAGGAGAGAAAGGGACCGGCCGGAGTGGCGGGCGGCCGTTCCCTGCCTTCCGTTCGGCACGAGCGCGAGATAAGGGCGCCATCTGGCCATGGTTACGGGAAACGCAAGAAGCTTGCCTAGTACAGGAAACGTCCGCTTTTGCGCATCCTAACAAGCACTAGGGTCTTTATAATTGCGCATCTATGTATTTTCTACTAAAGGAACACACCGTCCAATACATACGTGTTGATGTTGCGCCTCAGATATGCGTAATATTTGCTTTTTGGCCGACTGTGTTCAGAAGTATGAAGGTAGCCACCAGTTCAAGCTGGGTGGTCGTTGAGGAAGGGGTTCACCTTTCGCAGCAGGACAGACCCACTAACCCACACACACACACAGACAGACAGACCAAAATTTCTGCGTTGAAGTATCCCAAGAAAGACGACTATCGTCTTTAAAAGTGGGGAGAGGGACAAGAAGGCACAACACAGGCGCTGTGTTCAATAGACCTTTTTCAAGCACCGCAGCGCCACCCGTGGGCGCGCAAGTGCTTCTGGGAAATGTGTGTACATCCAGCCGCCCAGCAGAGCAAAGCCCAGCCTTTCCAAGCGCGTCTTTCGCTCCCAGTGATTGACATGGGAGTGAGGCTAAACGCATTTTTTGTGTGTTTTCTTTTGTAAGCAGGCGCACAGCTGCACGGGACAATGAAAAAGGAGGGGAGCAAGGGGGTCATTCGCGGGGGTCTGACTGGTCGTACGGGGTGTGCGCTGGCATGTCTCGTCAACGTAGTTCCCGGAGTCTCGGCAGTGCACGTGCGTTTGCGAGTGACCATGTGCTTGTATCTCCACTCCGCGTGTGCGGGGAACACCGAGGTGTGGATGCTGTATTCCTGTGTACGTGTTTGTGCAATGTGTACGTGTTTCTGCAATGCCGTGCGTAGGACCACACGGCATTGCAGTGTGGTCCTACGCAGGCAACTGCAAAATAGCGATGTGTTTGCGACGACGAAGTAGACAAACGGGCAGTGTGTGCTAAACGAACGAACTGTGCGCAGTGCGTGAACGAAGTCTGTTGCGGATATCTCTTTCTAGGTACTGTAATTCATTGTTTTCTAATTAAACGGGTATGGTTTTCCATTTACCGCGTATTACGGCTCATTTTGGTACCCCTTCGTGCTTGGTGCGTGTACTTTTCTTCTGTCCCGCTGGGCTCTGTTCCCGCCGCTTGATTCGATCCCTTTTCAATAAAACTTCACTTTAGTAAAACCACATTTTGTTGACAGTGGTCCTTGATGTATGCTAGCTCCGCCGACGTGCCATGTCCAGCTGTGTCGGCGCACATGCGATCGCGTACACTTTCCTTCGATGCTCTGTAATCTTAACTGCTGCACGAAGAAGAGAAGATTTGCGAGCGCCTAGATGTTCACACGGACTGCTGTGTGAACATGTGTGTGATCTCGTTTTTCTGAAATGTTATGCGTTAACTATCCTGTTGCGTGAACATTTTTATTGCAGTACTGAGACTGAGCGTGTGAATTTTAGTTTTTGTGTTTATTTGTCGAGTTTTGTGATTGCTGACGTTACGATCACAGCTGTTATGTAGGTGACAAATATCATTGCTGCAGCTCACGCGATGCAGTTGATCAGTTATTCTGAAGATGCTGCCCTGAAAATGTTCGAGAGCACAGCAGAGTATAGCCACGTTGAGCGTGCGCCTGTTTTGTGTACGTACATCGTTTTCGGACGCGCAAATGTAAATGTTACGCACGTTTCACGATGCGGATGAACAGGCTACGTCGACGGACTGCATTCACCAAACTCGGATTCGATTCTTATCGCGTCGTAGCTTCGATCCCACCACTGCCACTGCGTCGGGCGCTTGCTTAAACCGAGCTTGCCTCCGCCGATGTACACACATTTCCCATACTGCACTGCGCGCTCGCAGTGGCTTCTGGGATAGCTTGAAAAAGGTCTCTTGAGCTCTATTGGCGAAACCGGCAAAAATATATGCACGAGAAATTGACAACTCATGGACAGAAGAATCTGGTTCACATTATGTGCCCCATTGCATCTCAGTCAGGTACTCGGTTTCCTTTTTGGTGAGGCCAGTAGACATGCATGCTGATACAGAGGTCACCTAGCTGCTCTGTCTTATCCGCTTGTATGACTTTACGGATGAGGTGCTCGTGACGTTTTAATAATGCGGTGCTCTTTTTCAAATCCGGCTGTCAGCCACGAACCCTGCAATGGATGCCGAGGTGACCCTGAACGGCTGTGTTAATTTTACGAAAATGCTCGTTGAATCGTTCATTTAAGCTTCTGCCTGTTTGCCCAACGTACTTGTTGCCACAGATTAGGGGAATCATATATACGACACCCCCCTTGAATGCCGTAAAATGATACCGATGGTCAATTTCGCAAGTATTCCTTCGCCTATAGTGTGAGCATTCAAACGGCCATAGAGCATCGACATTTTGTTTGGAAAAGAACATTGACGTCTACTTTCCCCTGCCTTCTTTAATTTGTGTGAAATATTACGCAGGTAGGGGAGCACAGTGACTGTCGTCACTGGTCGTGCGGTCCCTCCCTGCTTCATGAGCCTTCGCTTCTCCCAGCGTTTGTCAGGCGGCAAACCTGCTCGAGGAAACGAACGGCTACGAGATTTGTGCGGGCAATATGAGAAGGAGAGGTTAACAATACCCCGCTTCACGATCTTGGAATGGGCGGAAATATGCTGCAAAAGCGGTTTGGTGCATCGGTGCTCACATGTCCGTGGCAAGTGATCATTGGTGAAACTAAGCCGCAAACCTAAAAACCTTAAGGAGGCATCCACCGGCAGTTTATGTGTCAGGACCACTGCCGACATACACCCTTTCAATACTTCAAGCGCGTCCAAAACAGCAAATTCAAAACCACCACATCCACAATCAAAGCAGCAAGCAGGCTTTCATGATGTGCAAGAAAATGTCGTCATCAAGATGCGTAGTTGAAGGTATGAACGCTATGTTGCAGTTCGAACCAAACCGCAGAAATCTACATGTAAGCAGAGTCGTGGCATTTTATAAAGAGCATTCTCTTTCTTTGGTCACCGCTGACAAGCAGGGGACTTTTGTTGTGCTACAACATGATGTGTTTGGCCCTACAGACTCGGAGGCTATAAACGACGCCTTTTACTGCCGCCATAGCGCATCTTTAAAGTAAGAACTGAAGCTAAATTGCTTTGTAAAATGCTGAACGTTAAGCGGCTAGGTAGTTTCTCTGACGAAAAGCTCAACTTAGATTTATTCTTCGCAGTGAAAACTCAGCAGGTTGACTTGCCGCTATGGTTAATTATTTCTGAGAATAGGACAAGGCAGCTGTCACCTTGTTTATACAGGAGAAACTTGACCTGTTAACTGCTGACGACTCATTCCTGGTGAAAAACTGTAATGACATCATTTCCTTTATTTCAAGTAACGATAAGTGTTTGAACGCATGCTGTTTGGCATAATGTGTCATTTATTTCTAAATCTTTTTCCTTGCACATTTGATTTGCTGGTTCGGTTTACTTAGCACGAGTAATTACGACATCAAGTATGTGTGTAGGCGTACGACATCTGTACAGGCCTTGACATGACAGCAATGAAATAAAACAAAAATCTCTTTTTCTGTTTGTCAGGCAAGCATGCATCGATGAAAAATTCAATATCAAGCTTAAATATGACTATGGACCAAGGCTGATTCTGCGCATGTGTTCACTCTTAAACACGAGTTGTTTCTTGTATTATGGGGCAGAACACAGCGTGATGCTTAGATTCTGTGTAGCATAAATGTAGGTGTCACCTCGGAAAGCAGCAAAAGTTTAACTTGTGAGAGTACATCGAACCACCTGTGGATGGATGAAAACAGTATCTTTCTTAAGTCATATTATTCTGTCACTTCTGCGAGATACAGTAGTTTTAGGAATAGCACTTCTTGGGGTGATGAAAGAGAGAAATTATTTAAAGTTCTTGATGTGGTCGAAGGAGGCGGGTGCCGGTGACTATCTCCAGTGGAAACGGCCGTCCACAGGCGGTGGTCAGACCCCAGGTCTCGACGGCTTGAACTGAGTAGTGTAGCCCCCCCACTGCTCGGACATCTGTTTGATGGTGTGCGTCACTGTGCCACGTGCCCAATGGCCGAGCAAAGCGCAAACTGCCCTGCATGCTTTGCTTTCTTGTGGGTAAACGCAAGGGTAAATGCCGTCGTAGAGCGAGAGCACTTGTCTAATAGAGCCGTCACTCCCGAAACCACGGTAGAACAATAATTGCCGGAAGGCACCAATCGCGTGATTGCTTGTACTGCGTCCATGTACCTAATGCAAGCGCACTTTGTTTTTGTTGTGTGGTGCAGAGGAGCCGTCGTCTGCAATTGAAAAGCAGCGCTACGATGGTTGGTATAACAACTTGGCACACCAGGACTGGGGAGCTGTTGGTGAGTCTCTGGCAAACGCGAAAGCTTGTGTTCTATGCATGCCGGTGTGATTATCACGTGCTTCTGCTCACCATTACATTTTGTATAAAAGTCACGTGCACTTTTGCCCACAAGCCTAGATGTTGATAAACGTGCTAAACAGCAACACGAAGTTAAATTCATATCTGAGAACATTTTTGAGCGCTAAGAGACAAGGACAAGAGGACGACGGCACTACAATGCGCTAACTTCAACAACTTTATTTTCAGGAAAATGCCATATCCAGGCACAGTGGCGCCCCATCAGTCCCCACCCTAGCCAAACAGAGGTCAATGCACTGACACGTGTGCCACTATTTCGAGAGACAGCCTTGGCTTCAATAATCTCTTGCACATCTTTATCTTTGTGCTTTGCAAGAACCTTGCATGAATAATTTTTTGGTGCGCAACCACACCGAAATATAATTGATGCAAGAATTTCATGTAGATTTTACTGAAGAAAAATGCAGACAAAAGCTTGTTCGCTTCCTCCTTTGACATGAAGGACTTCTATTATTCCTCGCCTCAATACAAATTAATAGCGTGCGTAGAAGACTGCATCGACAACTATGGCACAATTGCTTTTCAGAATTCAGCTGGGTTATCTGTCCAGTGCTTTTTGGATTCGCTTCATTGTTATCTCCGCTCGACATTTGCCACGTGGAATGGGAAGGTTTTCATCCAGAAGCAGGGCGTCTGTATCGGCTCCTGTTTGGCGCCGATACTAAGTGATGTTTTTCTAGCCCTCCATAACAGGATTTCGGCACGCGTCCTCTCAGAATACAGGGTTTTCAAGTTCGCCACATACTTGGATGACTACCTTGTCATGTTCGAACCAGATGGACACATATCAGTGGGTGAGCTCAAAGAAGTGTTTTCAGCTAACCTCAGCCCACTTATTGTAACGGCTGAAGAGCCATCTGCAAATGTGCTGGGTTTCTAGATATTGAGCTCGAATTCTTGCAACAGCACACGTGTTGGGAATATAAACACGGAGCCCCTGTTGCCATACCCCATTCAAAACTGGTTAAGAGGGGCATCTGCAATCTGTGATTTGGGAACGTGTTGACGAAATCCTGCCACCATAAGATTCACAAAAGTCTTATGAATCAGTCGCAAAGGTTATCGGAAGCAGGTTATCCGAAGTCCGTGCAGGAGTCTGTGGTCGAGTGTCTGCTAAAAAGATGCTGCTTGGACAATTAAAACCTCGGGACGTGGCCATCCAACAGGCGGAAAGTAGGGGAAAAGTGGCAGTTGGCCCCTATCTGCATAAAACGGCTCACAGTCGGCAGAAAATGGTAGTCGTGTAGACATCAGAGTAGTGTTTTCAGCGCTGGCAAAACTAGGTGGGATAATATGTCGTTTAACAGACCCGCACAGTCAGCCAGCAGTCGGGTGCTTCAAGAAGCATCGAGACGACCTTCCTGTGGGTTGTGTAAAAGGTGTGGTGTACGAGCTTCCGCTGACCTGTGGAAATAAGTATGTAGGTCAGACAGGAAGATGTCTTAACGATCGTTTACGTGAACACAGATCAAACATGGAAAAGAGGAATAATTACGGTCATTTGTCTGTGCATTGTTTGGGGTGCGGTTGCGCACCAAAATATAATTCATGCAAGGTTCTGGCAAAGCACCAGTATAAAGATGTGCGAGAGATTATTGAAGCCGAAGCTATCTCTCGGAATGGTTACACGTGTGTCAGTCCATTGAACTTTTAGATAAGGAGACACCATTTCCGGTTGGCTAGGGTGGGGACTGATGGCACGCCACAATGCCTGGATAAATAGATGGTATTTTCCTGAAAATAAAGTTGTTGAAGTTAGCGCACTGTACTGCTCTGGTCCTTTTCTCTTAGCGCTCAAAAATGTTCTCAGATTCAGGTGCCCAATGATTGGCAACTCTAAAATTCAGAGTAATGCAGCTGCTATATGCAATGAGCATGGTGTTGTCACTCGTGCCTCCGCAGCTGCACCTGACCGCGAACACGGGCTGGTTGAACATTTCCCACGATGGATGTCACAACGAGGAGTGAATCAACGCAGCAATTTGCCTTTCAGTTCTCTGAGAGAACGCGACCTCTAATGTCAGATGCTTAGAGTACAGATTTGTAGCACTACTGCTATCGTGTAGGCTGAGAATGGGCGTCGAAGGCAAGCCCTTTCGCGCAACCCCTGGCTTTACTTTCTCGTTCGTTCTTTGTTTCCTCAATCACTTTGATGTAGCACGGATGTAGCACAGATCAGCTCACTTTCATATGGCAGTGAGCTGAAGGCATCTGTGAATGGGCTTTCTTCATTTCGGTATCGGCGCAGTTGCTGTCAAGGGCAAGAGCGGGTCCTTTTTCCGTTATGCGTGTCATCGGGGGCGACGCCATGGACAGCACGGGGCCCTAAACATCTGCGCTACTGGAACACAGATTTTTTTTGGACTCGTATCCTACCAATCTTAGCCGCGATCATGTGGGACCCTTTTACTAAAGACTAACATTAGGAACTTAGAAAAAGTGCAAAGAAGTGCGGCACACTTTATATGCAACAGTTAGGCAAGAATGGCAGTGTAGGGACTTCTAAACAGAGCTTGACTTTACCCCTTGTCGTTAAGATATGCTTAAGTTATTATAGCATCTCATTAATGGAGATTATCAAGTTAACGTAGCCGATATTCTTTCCTCCTCTGCTGGCTATTCCACGAGGCAGCGGCCTGCGCTTACCATAACACATTTATCCACGTGCAACAACAGCTTCAAGTATTCATTCTTCCCTCACGCAGTAGTCTAACGGAATAAATTAACACGATTGTCACAGCGCGCTAACTCAACGTGCCATCTACAGCACCTCTGAATGTTCATTATTTATTTAGGTATTTATTTATTTCCTCAAAGGCCTCAGGATGAGGTATTACATGAGGGAGTGGTCAAACAATATCAAAACAAATAAACCAACAAAAAGGGCAAACAAGAAGATAAGTTATGATGAGATGGACTCGGTGAACCGCTTCAACGTTGTTGGCGTGATGGTAGTGGCGACTTTGGCGGGCAGGTCATTCCAGTCTTGACCTGTACGTAAAAGGAAAGATTGCAGAAAAGTAACAGTATGGGCTCGAGTGGTATATACAGCGTTATGGTGACTGTTGCAGGCGATACGATGGGCTCCTTGTATGTATGGATATTATTGGAATGTATAGGGTGAAAAGAAAATCTCCGAGAAAGATTGAAAGGGGCTATTTTATGACATGAGGCGATAACTGGTAAGTTAATTTGGGCCATAAAACATGGCACGCTTGAATAATATGAATAATCGGACAAGATAAATCGAGTCGCACGGTTCAGAACCAACTGAGTAGTTTTACGAAGACTGCTGCAGTGGGGGTCAAAGATGGCATTGGCGTACTCCAGTTTCGGACGCACAAGGGTTTGGTATAGGCGATGTTGCTGAACAGAAAGTGGAGCGAGGGACCCTAGGGTACGATTGGCAGAATTTATTATACTGTTGACCACGTTAAGCCTTGTGAGATATGTTCATCAATATATTTAAATGCATCTGTGTGTAAAATTGCCATGCCATTGGCCGAGGTAACGTGATTGCGGCAATGGTGCAAGGACGTCGGGACAGTTTTAGATACATTCATCGACGTGAGCCAAGTGTTACGCCAGTCCTGAATAAGCGTGACGTCACCTTGTAGTGCGAAAGGGTTGGACGGATGAGTAATTGCACGAGAATGACACAGTCATCTGCAACTGTAATCAGATATGTAACCAGCAACACGTGTGTAATTACAGACCCATATCACTAACAAGCATATTATGCAATACCATGGAACACATTTTATACACTAGCATTATGACACACATTAACACTAATTTCTTGATTAACCCTAGACAACATGGCTTTAGACATGGTGTATCTTGTGTCACGCAATTAACTGAATTTGTTCACAATGTGTGCGAAGTGCTAGATCGAGGAAACTGTATAGATTCTGTGTTTATTGACTTCAAGAAAGCCTTTGATATTGTGGATCATGACTTATTAGTTTACAAACTGCATTGTTTCAACACTAATCCCCAAGTAATCGCTTGGATAAAGGAGTACCTCACACTGCGATCACAATACATAGTAATAAGTGGAGCGAGCTCAGATGTCATTGAAGTAACCTCCGGTGTCCCTCAGGGGTCGATACTTGGTATCTTGTTATTTTTAATGTTTATTAATGATGTGTCTTCAAATGTTTTGTCAACGATGAGATTATTCGCTGACGATTGTGTTGTGTACTGCGAAATAACCTGTTCAGATGATGCTAAACATTTGCAGAGTGATTTAGATCAAATTTATGAGTGGTGCAAGAAATGGAACATGCAACTAAACACGCAAAAAACAGTTCACATGCATTTTACAAGAAGAAAAACGGTACAGAGCATGACATATTACATCAGCCAATCTCGTTTGGGTAGCGTTCAGGAATTCGAATATTTAGGAATTTACCTAACACGGTCCATGTCTTGGCACAATCACGTTGATCACATTACGGGGAAAGCTTGCAAAATGTTGGGCTTCTTGCAACGGAACACCAAGCTCTTTCCTAAGGAAGCTCGAGATGTGTTGTACAGGACATATGTACGGTCTATCCTGGAATATGGTTGTACGGTTTGGGACCCTCCAACGAACATAGACAGGGACAAACTTGAGAAAGTGCAAAATCTTGGAGCCCGATATGTTTTGAGTAACTGCTGCAGACAGCTTAGCATGACTGCTGCGAAGCATACATTGGAATGGGAGCTGCTTTGCAAAAGAAGAAAGAAATTGCGACTAAAATTTTTCCACAACATATATAACTCTAGAACTGGCACAAATCGCGATAACTACATTCTGCGACCTCATTATATATCAAGCCGTGTGCACCATGCGCATAAGGTGCGCGAATATAAGCGCCGAACGGAACTACTCAGCACTTCATTTTTTCCCCAAACCATCCGTGACTGAAATCGCCTCCCTTCAGCTGTTGTGCATATTACTGATAACACCAGCTTCGCTGTGGCACTTTGAGTGTGTATGCTTGCTTGTTCCATTGAAATGTAATACTGCCCTGTGCCATGCTCAAGCATTTCCTGTACCCTGCTTTCATGTTTGTATTATATGTATGCACCCCCCCCCCCCCCCCACTGTAATGCCACCAGGCGCTGTGGGAATTATGAATAAATAAAAGAAATGTTAGGGCCGGTCATTAATGTATATCAAAAACAGGAGGGGGCCAAGAACAGTACCTTGCGCTACACATGATAGAACGGGTGTCAGCAATGAAGAATACGAGTTGGCATACACGAACTGCGCACAATTCGTTAAAAACCCTCTAGTCCAGCTCAGAACATACGGATAGATGTTAAGACAATGATGGGGGACCTTATCAGAAGCTCTCACAAAGTGTAAAAATATTTTGTCAATTGGTATATTATTATCTAGACTAACATGCAAGTCATGTAGGAGAGGAGCAAGTTGAGCGTCACAGGAATGACTTTTGCGGAAAAAAATTAACGATGTTAAAACCTTCATGATATGCGAGTATAAAACATGCTCCATCAATTTACAATTCCAAGCAACGCCAGTTATGGAAATAGTTACTCAGCGATGATCGGTTTCCTTTCTTTAAGACTGCGATCACCTTGCCCTTTCGACGATCAAGTGCACACGCTAACACACAGACAGAGGGAGGAGACACCACAAGCGCCTACTTTCAACTGACGTTTAATGAAAAAAAAAACTGCATCATATAGGCACGACTTCACAAGGGAAAATAACGACATGAGGTGACCATGCTCAGAAAACTTGTTATTTTTGTTGTTATTTTTTCGGCAACAAGTTTTTTTTTTTGTAAAGCGTTTGACGTTGTGGCACATGACCTACTTATTACAAATTACACACCTATAAATTGGACAAAAAGGTAATTGCTTGGATATCGGAATACCTTTCACATAGACAACAGTCTGTAGTTCTCAACGGTATCTCCTCTGAAATCGCTGCAGTGACCTCTAGAGTACCTCAAGGCTCCGTCTTGGGGCCTCTCTTATTTTTATTGTAAATAATTATATCATTAGTGGCATTATGTCGTCTTTCAGGATGTTTGGAGACGACTGTGTGGTATATAGAGTTCTTGATAGCGATTTGAGTTGTCATGCCCTTCAGAGTGATTAAGATAAAGTTTCAACCTGGTGTGCTAAATGGGAAATCTCATTGAATGTTTCAAAGTGTTTAAACATCACTTTTACAAGGAATATATAAGGCATATGAGTACAAATTAAAAAACGTTATTTTATGCAAGGTTAGGGAATGCAAATACTTAGGTGTCTTACTTAGCCGGATTTAAGATGGAACAGTAATGTGCAGGAGATAAGGAAAAAGGCAGCACGCAAATTAGGCTTCCTACGGCGAAATTTTGGGCAATTACCTAGTCATTTGAAGGAATGATTGTATTTCACTGACCTACGTTCTCTACTTTAGTATGCGTGTATCAGCTGGGATCCCCATACTGATCAGTTAGTTGACATGATAGAAAAAATCCAGGATAAGGCTGTACGATTTGCCATGGGAAAATACGACAGCAGCCTCAGTATCACTGAAAGTAAATGCCCACTTCACTGGCAGGATCTGAAGGACAGAAGGAATGGCCCTGAGGCTAAAATTCTTTCACAGTGTCCATTATTCAAAAACAGGCATAGACAGAAACAAATACATCTCATTCCCATCATCGCGTAGAAAGGACCATGCCTTGAAAGTTTGCGAATTTCCTTTTAAAGGTGACACTTTGCGTTATTCACCTTTTTGTAGGACCACGAGCAAGTGCAATTCTCTTCCATCAAACATTGTTGAATTACAAAGTAATGATCACTTTTACTGCGCTTTGTGTGCAGAAATGAATGACTGTTGATTTAGTGGTGTATATACCCTCCCTGCTGTAATGCCTGCAAATGGCGATGCAGGTACCGAATAAATAAATAAATAAATAACAACAGAGCAGAAAGTTCGCTGACACACGACGCATCCGCATTCCTTGCTTGTCTTGCAAGAAAAGCGCTACTGACTTTTGCCAGGTCCCACTTTCTGTTACAATAACCCGCAACAGGCAGTCAATTTTGTGAGTTTTGGCGGAGAAGAACATCTTGAGACTGAGCTTTTTGCAACCTTCTATCGCCTTTGAGAGCTTTGGGAATCCTAAGGCGCCAGCAAGATTTTTCGCACGCTTCTTAAGCTTAATCAGAAAGTAACAGAAAGTGTAACAGAAAGTGGGACCTGGCAAAAGTCAGTAGCGCTTTTCTTGCAAGCAAGCTTAAGCATCTAACTATTGACGACCCTTTCTTGGTGAGGAACTCGGACGCTGTCATAGACATTCTTAAGAAATGTAACACGGGACTCCAGGCACTGTCTATCGATATTAAGGACTTGTATTATTCATTGCCTCATGACCAGCTACTTCAATATGTAGAGGAAGCTATAGACACATTCGGATCATCAGCGTTTCAAACGCGCACAGGAACCCACAATAGCAGCCTGCTAGAACTGCTCAGTTTTTATTTGAAGGCAACCTTTGTATCATGGAATGACAACAGCTACATTCAAAAAAGTGGTGTATGTATTGGTTCTTGTTTGGCGCCCATTCTCAGTGACATCTTTCTAGCTCATCTCAATCGTGTCTTATCAAAAAAGCTTGAAGAATCTGTAATTTTTAAAGTTTACCGTTTTGTTGACGATTATTTAGTGCTTGTTAAATGTGGCAGTCAGGATTTCCAGAACATTTCCTCTCATACTTTGGCTATTTTCCGGGAGTGCTTGCAGCCGCTAGTTCTCACCCATGAATTTCCCATTGATAACAGCCTGAGATTTCTCGATTTGATCATCTCAACAGAGTCTTCCCATGTTTGCTGGATGTATGAGCCAAGAAGCGGCAAACCGCTTTTGCCATTCAGCTCGGCCCATTCTAAATTGGTTAAGCGGAGTATCGCCAACCTTTGCCTTGCCAACGCCCTAAACAAGTCATGCCCCCATACTGTGCATCGCAGTTTTGCTCTACAGGTAGAGCGTCTGGCAAGAGCCGGATATCCTGCACCCCTTCTTGTTTCGGTGGCAGAGAAGCTGCTGGCTGTCATTCAGCGAGGAGGCAGGCCTGAGAAGCGCAACACTTTTGAAAAGAGCCGGCCAGTCATTCTACCTTACGTGCACAGCATTTCGCACAGGTTAAAGAAGATTGGCCAGGCCGCCAGCGTTCAGGTAGTTTTTTCTGCACCTGAAAAGCTGCAGAGACTATGCAAGCGGGTCAACGCACCTCGTGCAAACTCTGCCCCTTGCTCTGCTGCGCACAGGTCACGCTACATCGCCTGCGCAGTAGCCGTCGTCTACTCAATTCCACTGACGTGTGGAAAGGCGTATGTCGGCCAGACCGGCAGGTGCGTAAACGACCGCCTGCGCGAGCACCGAAACAACGTGCACAGTGTGGTGCAAGGGCACCTTGGCATTCATTGCCGGGACGGCGGTTGCAGGCCCATCCTTGATCAGAGTGCGATAGTGGCAAGGCATTGGTCTCAACTAACCCGTGAAATAATAGAAGCGGAACTCGCACATAAATTAGGCGATAACTGCGTAAGCACCCCATCTGTTACGCTATCACGGTTCGAGCGTGATTACCTGGCCGGGCTGAGGGGCAATCGCCAACACGTGTCACATGTGACTTGACTGGCAGTACACTGATTATGCTTCTTTTCTGTCTTTGTCCTTTTTTCTATGTATGTATATATCTTGCCACTCTGCAAAATAAAGATCAGTTGGAAGTCAGCGCTCTTTCTTTTCTGTCCCGTTTTTCCTATGTTCGCGCGCTGTAAAACTCGCCATCATGAACGCTAACCAACTAGCCCAAGCTGCTACACTTGTAGTGTGGTCCTTCTCATCTCCTTGTTTCCTGCGCCCAGCATGTTTTCGGAGCCTATACAGACTCGCTCTTTTGTTCCATTGAATAAAAGTAGACTTCAAATAAAAGCGCAACAAGTCAAGGAAACCTTCTACCAACAAGCCCGCTGCATTCTGAAATGCTACCTATCAACTTGCACTGGACTGATTCCTTTCCACTTACTGCCCCCACAATTCCAATACTACAATTAAGAACTTCAATAACTCCCCCTATGCTTTTCTAGGCTTCTTTGTTTGTTGATTCTTTAAGTTGTAACAAAATGAACGAGCCCTTGACGCCTTAGCTTTCATTACTTCATAGCTTGGGCCTCGTTGCGGCAGACCTCTTGCCTTTAGGTAGCATGCAAGGGTTTATTTGGCAGCAGCCATCTTGCCATAAGATCACGTTCTGAATGACGCCTCCTGGGAAATAAGAGCTTTCCAGACTTGCCGCCGGGGCTATGAGTGGCGCTGCCTAACAATTCCATAATAATAATAATAAGAAGAAGAATAATATTTATTGTCACCTTGGGGGAAAAGTACAAACAGACAACAGGCCTGTCAAAGCCATCAGGAGGCTTGGAGGACTAGGCCTGGCACATCAGCGAATGATCGATGACAACGCAAGATCGAGAAAGTTTGTATGCTATCTTATACAAAAAATATAATACAAATAAATAGCCAATTTACACAATATTTAAACGCAGTACACAAAACAAAAGCACTACATACAATTAAGGATATAACAAGTAAGAAAAGATAATATAGATAAATAGCTTATCTAAATAGTACTAAAACACCTAAAAGCAAAAGCATTACATACACTTAATAATGTAACAACCATTCTGTATCGGAAATGAATTCTCTGTGGGCAGTAAAATAAGGAACACAAATACGTGCGGCACACGGAATGCTGTAAGCAAGAGCATGCATTAATAATCTTTTTTGTATAAGTGGGGGCCATGGATTTGATATTGAAAGGCAACCATGAGATTCGTCGTAAGCGACCACAAACATAGGCTAAATGGTCATTCCAGGAAAGGTCGTCATCAAAAACACACCTAGGTACTCTATAGAATTAACATATTCAACGGGAGTACATTTACAAGGGGTGCAATCACGCGAGTGAAGAAATAATGGTACAACGGGTGGCATTGATTTCAAAGGATTTTTAAAGCAAATAATAATAATAATAATTTATTCCCACCAACACAATGTTGATGGAGTGGGTGAAAAAAAAAGCCACTAACCGCTTGACTAAGTTCCCACCCCCAATTACATCAGGCAGAGGTAGCGGTGGCAATAGAACACATAAAATGGTCGCAATAACTCGCCCTGGTTACACAAAATACAAGGATATACATAAACTGAAGTAATTTTACATGGAGGCAGTACAGGTTTTGTACACTTTTCGTATAGCAAAAGGCATAGACAAGCATGTCTACAAACCCTGTGCGCAAATATGGCAAAAAGAAAACATTAAAGGGACCCTGAAACGGTTTTGACGATTTTGTGCAAACATGGTGACCCAGTAGAGCAAGTCATTAGGATCATTTGAAGGCAGATTTCGGCGCTGTGCGTAATGTGTGGAATTTACAATAAGGTTTTCAACACGTGCATCGTAAAAGATCTCAGCGGCTCGCCAAAAGGCGTTTTCAAACGCCCCCGCCATCGACCGATCGAATGAGAGGTCTCTGATTGTCCCCGAACCAGTGACGTGCACGTAATTTTCAAAACCTAGCTGCGGAGAACGTGCTTCTACAACGTACTCCTTCGTTTCAGCCAACGGTATCATTGCGGCATCTGGCGGCGTACACACGAGTCGCCGGCGCTCTATTACAGAGGCTAGCACTGCCGAGGCGGGCGACCTCAGCTAGGATATTGGGGCGCTATGTCACTACGGAGGGCTCGGCAGAGCGGCTGACGCGGGAGGCGCTTTCGTCGCTAGCGCGCACTACGCAGTAGATCGAGTTGAGGAGGAACAGCAGTGGTAAGGAAGAAGGCGACAGAAATAAGCCCATAGCTGCCTTAGCGCATGGTGCTTCGCTTTATTTACAGTGTGAATAATTTCATAATTGTGTTGCCTAAGCAGTGACGCAATGTCAAAAAAACGTTTCAGGGACCCTTTAACAGCAAGAAAAGAAAAAAAAGAGAGAGAAATAGAACATGGCAACACATTAGATGATACACATAAGGGTGCAAGGCTAATGATATACTTCAACTGCTTGAAGGGTTAATGAGAAATTCACAGAGCTGCGCAAGTGTAATGTCTGTAATTTCAATGCCCACAAAATGGAGTTTATTGAATTGTGACGGTAACTGATATGATACTCTTTGCAGCCCATAATTTGTTCTTGTGTGAGGAAGTACCAAACGAGGCTGATGACGATTTGGGTAATGTGGCTTATAAGTTTGCGTACCGGCGAACCCTGATAATATAGACAAACGTCTTTCTTCATTGTTCTGTCGTATAGTACCCCACCAGCCTATAATCATATAAATTGAAAGCATTGATGATGCCATGTTCAATAAACAAGTGATGAATTTCATGTCTATAAGGAAGGTTATAAATTAAGCCAATGATTTTGTTATGTAATGCAGAAATCTTTCTTAGATTACTTTGTGTTGCCATGGCCCACACTAATGTACACTAATTTAAATGTGAATTAAATAAAGCTTTGCTTTTAATGGTAAGCGATCTATGACGCGAAAGTATGCCAGCAGCTCTAGAGGGCTCAAGTAAAGCATTATTGACCTGGTTATTCCATTGCATGCTTTGTGTAAAGTAAACTCAGAACAATTTTATGGATTTCACAATTTCAACTGACTGTGATTTATATTGTAGGTTTGTTGGAGTGTCTGATTTGTTATTCTTGCAATTAAATGTAATAGCTTTAGTCTTATGTACATTGACTGACAATGTATTTTCATTAATCCATAGTTCTAAATTTCTCAAAATACTATTACCACGCAAAGATAACTCCTGATGAGCGTCAGCTGACTAAAGTATATGTGGTATCATCCGCGTAAATTATAACTCTAGAATCATGATCAGTATACGTAATGTCGATGTAATCGTTAAAAAGAAGGGGCCCCAGTATGCTACCTTGAGGTACTCCGGTTTTGATGTCGTGCGTTTTTGATTGAAAACTGCCTGTTTGAACGTACTGCTTTCATGTGATAGATATGACTTCATTAACTCTAAAGCATGACCCCTTATGCCACAAAAATCTAATTTACTGTATAAAATGCTATGCACTGTGCAGTCAAATGCCTTCGTAAAACCTATAAAAATACCTACCACAAATTTATTTTGCTCAAGTTTATCTAGTATGTATTCTTTTTGGTGAAGTAAAGCAATTTCTGTTGGCTGGTTCTTCCTAAATCCATACTGAGAGTCAGTAAGTATGTTGTGAGTATGTAAAAACCTATCTCTCTCTTTATATATAACTTTTTCCAGACATATAGAGAATACGGGAAGGATGCTGATTGGTGTGTAGTTACCAAAGTCGATTTTGTCGCCTTTTTTATAAAGTACAATAACTTTTGCTGTTTGCATCGCGGATGGAAATGTCACGGTTTGCAGGCATAAGTTAAAAATGTGTGTAAGTGGTGCAGAAATTACTTCCATTACATGTCTGACAGAACGAATCTGTATATTGTTTGTATCGCACAACGTACTGTTTGATAACTCGGAGAACGTCCTCGTAACTTCACTCTGCATAACGGGTTAAAAGAAAGGGGGGGGGGGGGGGATGACAAGCATCATGCGTGCCATGAGAGTAAGATGGTGTGCAGCTCTGTTTAGCAAAATGCAGGCTGAAAGCCTCAGCCAACTGTTCACCTGTGTAAACATGGCCTTTTTGTATGACTGTATCAAAATGTTTACCTTCAAGAAAGTTCATGCCGAGGGACCGTATTTTTGGCCATAATTTATCTGGACGACTAACTGAAAGTTGGAACTGATTTTGGAACTCCTTGCATTTCGTATATCATTATTTAGCTTGTTTCTATAACTCGTAAACTTCTCAAATAAATGTTTTTTTTTTTTTTTTGAGGCAATGTAGGTATGATCGAGTGTGAAGCTCTCGCGTTATCCAAGGCTTTCTTATCTTCTTCAACATTGGTTTCTTCGTAAGCGGAAAGTGCCTGTTATAAATACTATAAAACTGTCCGAGAAATTTCGCATAAGCTTTCTCAGTGTCAATTTCATTGAACACGTCATCCCAAAGTGTGGGCAATATTTCGCCATGAAAATTTTCCAAAGAATTGAGTGTAATACACTGTATCATTGGAACATGTTAACATTTAGACAGGGGTAGATTTTTTGGAAAAACAAATAAATACCCATGTGGTCACTTATTTTGCAACACGTTACCCCTGGGTGTATAACAGAACTATTAATATTAGTAACAAATAAATCAATTATCGTTTCGGAGTTCACAGTGATACGAGTCAGATGTTTAGTAATGATACTGAATCCAAAGCTTCTTAATAATACTGTTACGGGGAGGAAAGACTGTAGTTAATATATATTTACAAGCTTTGTACAACGGGCAGAACGCAGGCATACAAGGTGGAGCCCCGTCCGCGTGAACATCAGCAAACGTCGTCTTCCTCGGCGCTGTCTCCATCGTCTTCTATCGTAGTGCTTCGTTGCATGACCCCCGGCGGCGAAGGTGCCGTCTCGGCGCTTGGCAGGTTCGAGTGATGGCTTTTCACGTCGCTTTAATTCCTTTTTACGTTACTCCACAATTACAGTATTACAATTAAGAACTTCAATAACTTCCCCTATGCTTTCCTAGGCTTCATTGTTTGTTGGTTCATTAAGATGTGTGTTTATTGTGATGTACGACATTCCCTTATCATGTGGCTGTAAGTACATCGGTCATACAGGTAGGTGTCTTAATGAAAGACATCTAGAACACAAGAGGGATGTGGGAAATTACCGTGATGGGAATCTATCTATACATTGCAATGAGTGTGAAAAAAATAATGGCAAACCATGTGAGCCGTTGTTTAAGATGTGTGCAATGTACCATCTAAGTATAGAAGCCAAGGTTTCAGGGAGCTGATTTGATTAGGAAGGTGGGTGCGTCTTGTGTCAGCGAACCTTCTGCTCTGTTGTTGTCAAAATAAACGAGTTTTCCCAGCATGATCACCTGATGTCATCATTCTATCTTGTGAAGTCGTGAGGGAAATGTCTATATGATGCAGTATTTTTTATTAAACGTCAGTTGAAAGGCACCAATAAAGTGGACGGAGGGACAACCGCCTTCGTAGCTCAGTTGGTAGAGCATCGGACGCGTCATCCAAAGGTCCTGGGTTCGGTTCCCACCGAAGGCAGGTTTGTCTTTTTCGTCCACTTAATTCCTTTCTACTTTCTCCACAATTACAATACCACAAGTAACTTCCCCTATGCTTTCCTCGGCTTCAATGTCTGTTTGCTCATTAAGTTAAGTCATAACATGAACTACATGACATGCATGTCATGAGCGGCATGGTTTACTTGCCACATGCTTGGTGCTCTTGCGGCCGTTTCGTTAACTTCATATGTACCAAAATCAGTATAGCGAGACAACAATGCAAATCCATTTTACGTTCCTGATGTGTGCTTTGCGTTTTTTTTATTCCCACTGCACGTGGGATCTGCCATTTTTTAGCACTTTGGCGTTAATGCCGTCTATGCACATGGATGACGAGTTGAGTGATTGGATGACCTTCACGGTGGCATCAAACGTTATATTTTGCGTCAGCGGATGTGCAAAGATTGGCGGGACGGCCGAGCAAGGCGTCCAGTGGTTCCTTAGTAGAAACAGCACTGAATATGATGTTAATGCAGTCTGGAATCTCAGCCTCAAGGACCGGAAGGTGAGAGTTATTAATGAGAGAAATATGATCACACTGATTAGGATTAGTTGTCTTCCAGAATTGTCTGGGTTTAGCGTGCAACATAAGTGAGAGAAAAAGTTGCGTTTGGTTAGAGCGGTTAAGTTGTCGTGTTCTTCTCGACTGCATAATATTTGTTCCATGCGGAAGGACAATTTGATCGCTTGGCAGATCGAAGCAAGCGTTTTTTGTTTTTTTTCTTGTTGTTTAGACGTCCCAGGGATACATTATACCATGGATATTCTTTCAGTTATTTTAATAGTTGGAATGTAAAGGTGTATAAGGCGGTGCATCTCTGTCTTAAAAAGTAACCAGTACACTCAACGGAATTTAGTGGAAAGTTGGAGGCGAAAGTACGTGTATGGTATAGGGTAATTTTGTGCATTTTATCGTATGCACACTTTCTTTTCATTTTTTTTTTTCCCCTTTTCTGAGCCTGTCTCATGTATCGTAGAATTTGTATCCACTCTACGTTACTGCTCGTTTTCGCCATTTTCTTCAACTGATACATGTACCACCCCGCCATAATCATCAGACGGTGGTTGCAGCAGTGTGTATGTATCTACAAATAGTAATAAATAAATAAATAAATGACTTTCAGAGATATCTTGAAAATAATTGCATTGGCTACCGCTGTCGGATATTGCATGAGCTAATCTGGATATCGCAGTGTAGTTATTTAGATTACATACGCGCTTTATTGAAGAATAAACGCGCTGCCCGTACAAATGGCACCGTTCCCTTAATTGAATGAGTTCTACCGGCACACGATGTGATTCGGAGTTGTGGCCGATTGCGGGCGTCGTGCCTCCGCTCGCCGAAGTTCAGGTGACAGATCAGTCGAGTAGACTCCCCAATGCAGGGATTGCTTCAGCAAATGCACTGCGGTCCACCTCCACGTTCATGCTCCATTTCTGTTCTCAGCGAACAATGCCCTGCGGAGGCAGCTGAGACAGGGCTATGCATACTGGAGCATATTGCATGTGCATATTGAGTACATGGGGGAAACTTAGCGAGACAAGGCAAACCTCTGTATTGTACGATTCCATCAACGTGTGTTTGTCGACCACGCGGTTTCCAGCTTTGGCACTGGCCGCAGCGTGCGCTGTGATCCTTACTTGCGTTGTCCGCATGCAGTTACACTGCCAAGTGTGATTTGGTGCCCCCATGTTGTGTGTGCAGAAAGTCAGCTGGTGCGCAAGGCGCCTTCATCGTACGCGGACGGTGTCTACATGATCGCCGAAGGTCGGCCCAGTGCGCGCTCCCTCAGCCAGGAGCTGTTCAAGGGCGAAGACGGGCTGCCTTCGATCAGGAACCTCACCGTGCTCTTCGTGTTCTTCGGTGAGTGGTCTCTCGCTCTCTTTTAACTGGGCTCACCACACCGGATGCCAGCACATGCACAGAAAAGTTCCGGGCTCACCAAAGTTTACCTTTCTTGGCGCTTCCGTGCCCGACAGTCTATGCGATCCCCAGTATTGGTCTCTAGCGATAATCGCGACTATGTTGCCGACCATCGTCGAAAATGGCAGCGATCATCGTCGGAGACCAATACTGGGGGGGAACCGGATATTGGTTGCTAAAACCGTAGAAAACAACGGACAAGGATTTAAGGCACTGGAGAGTGTGGAGAATTCACATTTACTCTTACTTTTTGTTAAAGAAGCGCATTGGCCGACGTCTAGATGTGTGAATAGGTTGTTCGAGTTGAAGGTCTATGCACGGGCCACTTGGGCGTGTTTCCAACTTTGACATGGAGTGTTATAAAAACTGGCCTGTGTGTGCAGCTTTAACCGTGCTTTAACTCCTTAGGTGGGGCTGCGCGATTACAAGCGTAAGTGCTCGTCCGCATTTGCAGCTCTCAACCCACCACATATCCGAAGTTGTTCTGTGTCCAAGAAGCAGTCCGCGGGTACATGAGAATTCTCTGCATAGTATCACAGCCAAAACGCTAGGTCTGAGAAAAACTGCGACGCGACTTGTTTAATCATCGCGAAGTATATTCTCATCAAACATTTGCCGTATATTTTCCAGCCATGACAAATTTTATTTTTAACATGCAAAAAGTACATTGTTGAGGGCCACCATAGCAAGAAAGCTGTAAGCATACAGCTTGACGGGACCAGGGGGCCATCACGAGGCAACAACAGCAGTGCACACTGGGTATAAACGCATATACGTAGATAACGTACACACCTATCTATATACACACATGCACATATATGTGCTATTATTAAATTAAAATTAACAGTAGAGTAAAAAAAACTAAAGCCATCAGCACAGAATATGCACGTGCAGTATACATGTGATGAGAACATTTCAAACAAGTATGAACAAGTACGAAACTTTCGAAATACAAAGATATCGCACAGTTGCTTGCACGTTAAAACCATATCTTTACTTATGTGTTTTGCTAGTTCATTCGGTTTCGTGGGCACATTGAAAAGGGAGGTTATTGCTTGGTCTTTCACTGGCATAGGCTGCAATGTTAGCATTCGATCACCTATGAGGCATACCTGCATTTACCAGGCCTGTCACTGCGTGTTCTGAGGAGTCGTTCACATTCGTCAGACGTTCATGGCCAATGCGGTTAAAGCTGCTGAAGTTCGCTGAGGAATGCTTCACATTAAAAGAAATCGGGGGGCGCTTAACCTTTTTAACAGTGGAATGTGACCACATACACAGACACCCACAAACAACACACACGCACGTACACACACGCACAGTCGCTACTTCCGACAAGCTTTACATTGTTCGATACCGTTGCTTCTTATACCATCACTTAGTCTGACCACATCCAATGCGCAGAAGTCCGAAATCACCCAAGAGTTAACACCCCCAAGCTCTTGTCAAAGCAGTAGGCGTCCCTCACAGGCACACTCCACGCACCTTTTGATCTCTTGTCGTTCGATGACCTCCCTTTTCAGCTGATTTCTGTTTGTACGCACAATTCTGCACGTATCAAACAACAGAACGCGAACACATTTCACACAGTGCATAGCTATACGAAACCATGGGCCACGCTCTTGACATTATAGCTGTGCTCTCTTAAGTGCTCATTAGGGACTCGGCCAGTTTCCCAAACATGACTTTGTACGTGACAGCAGAACAACGCCAACCGCACACTCATGTATTTTGCCGGTCCTCGACGTCCTTTATCAGAGGATATTTTCGGGCAGCCTGAGCACAGCCGAAACATTGCCTGGGTTCTGCGTGCTCACACGCTGTGGAGGATTGTTTCAGGGACCCATAGTTGGATACCAGTATCCTTGCACGATCGTAGTGGCAATTGCAGAGGTTCTCCTGCGTGAGACATCACTCCAGCATGACACCTACACGCGATCTACACCAGTGGCATTTGCCAGCAGCCATCTGGGTGCAGCACAGCAGCCGCCCTTGTATGCGCCACACTTCTCATCAGCCAGCACAATGTGTCGATTGTGTTTGCTGGACCGCGGAATCTGGCAGGGCTCCTGCTCTAAAAAGAAAACCTGGATGGTTCGGGAAAAATTTTGAGCCACGTTATGTAACCTGCTCGTCTGACATCGCAGTACGAACTCCCACTTTGATGTGGAACGTGTTATGTTAGGAACGCCAGAGTGTCCATTAACTTTCGTCTAAGGAAACATAAATTACCAGTTATCGAGAAAAGGGTTCCAAGCTTCAGAGCAATTTGACTGATCTCTGGGGTTTTACATCCCACAAACACGCTATGATTGGGCGCATTAAGTCAAGGCGCTCGAGTGCGCTCTAGCCGGCAGAGAGCGCGCTCGTTAACTTAACGCCAAAAAAGTGACTTCCGGTGTATGATCACAGAGCACGCTCTACGCGCTCCAAGCTGCAGTTGGTGCACTGGAGTGCGATCCTTTGGAGCTCGTTAACATAACGTGCCCATTATAAGAAACGCCATAGTAGAGGGCTCCGCAAGTTTCGACCACCTGGGGTTCTATAACCTAAACTGACATTGCACAGTACATGGGCCTCAACATTTCGCCTCCATCGAAATGCCAGGATTCCATCGCTGCAGCCAGGATTCGATCCCGTGACCTTCAGATCAGCAGCCAAGTACCATAGCCACTATAGACCACCGTGGCGTGGTAAAAGCAGAGAAATTAATACTATGTCCCAAAAGGCAACTTTGATTCATTCTGTTAGTTTCCTCTGTATCATATTGTCACGAGCCTTCAGAGGTCATTCGGGGCTTTATTGGTAGATGAGGGGGCTGACCCTGGCAAAGCACGTAAAACGGCAAAACGGAGATAAATAAGAAGAAAACACACAGAACAATGAATGCTAGAAAGTTACAAGCGCGCAATGTACGGCTTCATGCGCATAACGTGAACAATGTCCAAGCTCGGTGGTCTTCGTGTCCTGGCCTGCGTCTGTGATGGGTCCGGAATCACCTCGTAGTTCACGGCACTGACGCGCTGAAGCACTTTACACGGGCCGAAGTAGCGGCTTAATAACTTTTCGGACAGCCCACGGCGGCAAACTGGGGTCCACACCTAAATTTGGTCTCGGGGGTTGTAGAACACCTCTCTATGACAAGTGTTATAGTGTTAATACAAACTCGGTAGCGCAAAAAACACGGACGAAGAAAAGAAGGAACACACACAGGCGCAAACTTCCAACTATATTTCGGAATGCCAAAGCGGGTGTATATGTAAAAGCACACCCTTTGCACACGCGCCACCAGGTGTGTAGTTATAGTGTTGTGCGTCTGCTTGTTGCTGCTGACCGATGTGCAGCCGCGCTAGCTGCCGAGCTTCCTCAGCATGCTCTGCGAATTCTTCGGCGTCAGGTGTGAACCGGTCAGTGTCGTGACACGGCAGCATAGCGTCTAGCATTGTCTGAAGTTCAGAGTTCTGAGTTCAGACTCTGAACTTCCTGGCCGTAGAGAAGGTGAAATGGGGTGAACCGCATTGTCTCCTTCACGGCGGCATTATAAGCGGAAGTTACGTAAGGCAAGATCCGGTCCCATGTTTTGTGTTGGACATCGATGTACAGCCGCCAACTTCTTTAACTGGAGTGCGCGAGCGGCGACCGTTTTGTGCGTCAGCGCCGCGTGGCGGAGCCAACTTGCAAAAGGTTCGAGGCCGCCCACCGATACCGCGCGCTCCGCTTCGAGCGTCGTCTGCTAGGCTGTTCTTTTTTGATTGAGGCACGCGCTTATCAGCTTGAATGAGACGAACAGACAGCATGACTAGGCGAATTGTTTTGCTCGTATCTGGTGTTCCAAAAACGGGAGTCGATATTATGCTGATAAGGGTAAAAAAGAACAGCCTAGCAGACGACGGTCGAAGCCGAGCGCGCAGCGTCGGCGGGCGCATAGCCTTGACATTTTTGCAAGTTGGCTCCGTCATGCGGCGCTGACGCACAAAACGGTCGCTGCTTGCGCACTCCAGTTAAAGAAGTTGGCGGCTGTACATAGCGATCTTGTCTGTAATAGTCTTGTTTAATCTCTCGGTGAGTCCGTTCGTTTGCGGGTGGTACGCGGTCGCCTTTCGATGTCTAGTGTTGCTTAATTCAAAAACTTCGTCCATAAGTTGCACCATGAATGCTGTCCCTCTGTCGGTTATTACATTAGAGCGAGCACCGTGATGTAGTATGATGTGGCGCATGAAGAACTGCGCCACCTCATGAGCTGTGGCTCGTGGAATCGCTTGCGTCTCAGCATAACGCGTTAAATAATCTGTCGCGACAATTACCCATTTGTTGCTGTCAGCAGACAGCGGAAACGGTCCGAGGATGTCCATTCCGACTTGGTCGAAGGATGTATGAGGCGCCTCAATCGGCCGGAGTAAACCAGCCGGCTCAACCGATGGAGTCTTTCGGCGCTGGCACTCGCGGCAACCTTTGACGTACTGCTTGACGCCTGCGGAAAGCCTGGGCCAACAGTACATTTCGTTTACCCTTGCGAGTGTTCGTGAGAAGCCTAGGTGGCCAGATGTGAGTTCGTCATGGCAAGCAAAGAGGACGTCATCTCGCATGTCTTTTGGAACAATCAGGAGGTATGTACGGCTGTTCGAACGAGAGTTACCTATTTTTGTACAGGACGCTGTCTCGCAGACAGAACGACGTCAATGAACGCGAAAGATGATGCGCTATGGCTGTGCCACGGCCCTCTAAATGATCAGTGATTGGGCAAATCTCTGCGTCATCTCGCTGCCGTGTTCTAAAATCTGATGGGCTAATGGCGCCCAGGAAACCATCATCTTCGTCTGTTTCCTGACCGGCAAGCTGAATGGGTGCACAAGACAGTGTGTCAGCGTCTTCATGCTTACGGCTAGACTTGTAAACGATGGTGACGACAAATTCCTGCAGCCGCAAGCTCCACCATGCCAGTCGTCCTGAGGGGTCGCGCATGCTCACCAGCCAACAAAGAGCGTGGTGGTCCGTCACCACTTTGAATGGACGACCATAGAGGTAGGGACGAAACTTGGTAATCGCCCGAACGACTGCGAGACACTCTTTCTCCGTAGTTGAGTAAGTCGCCTCGGCACGGGATAGTGAGCGGCTGGTGTACGCTATGACTCGTTCCGCTCCATCTTGACGCTGTACGAGGGCTGCGCCAAGACCGATGTTACTGGCATCGGTATGCACCTCTGTGTTAGCGTCGTCGTCGAAATGTGCAAGCTCGGGTGCTGACTGCATGCACTGTCATATTGCAGCAAAAGCCTCCTGTGGTTCACTATTCCACACAAATGGTGTATCATCTCTAGTAAGATGAGTGAGGGGTTTTGCTATATTCGAAAAGCCCTGAATAAACCTGCGATAATAGGCGCACAAACCAAGGAATCACCCAACGGCCTTCTTATCGGCAGGAGCTGGAAATTCGGCTATGACGGTAAGCTTGTCCGGATCAGGTCGGGCCCCTTTGGTGCTGACTACTGTCCGAGCTACTTTAGCTCTTTGTAACCAAAGTGGCACTTTTGTGTGTTAAGTGTGAGGTCTGCTGATCAGATGGCTTCGAGCACACTCTGCAGACGGTGAAGGTGCTGTTCAAACGTTTCGGAAAAGACTACTACATCGCCTAGGTAGACAAAACAAGCCTGCCACTTCAGTCCAGTGAGGACCGTGTCCACCATTCGTTGGAAAGTTGCCGGTGCCGAACAGAAGCCAAAAGGAAGTACTCGAAATTCGTAGAGACTGTACGGCGTCACAAAGGCTGTCTTCTCACGGTCTTGGTCGTCTACCTCGATTTTCCGGTACCTGCTCTTTAGATCGAGAGAAGAAGTATAGTGGACATGGCGTAGCCTGTCTAACGAGTGATCGATATGCGGCAGCGGGTACACATCCTCCTTCGTCAAGCTATTAAGCTTCCGGTAGTCGACACAGAAGCATAGTGTCCCATTTTTCTTTTTAACAAGAACAACCGGAGATGACCAGGGGCTCTTGGAAGGTTCGACAATGCTGTCATCAAGCATCTCTCGTACTTGTGTACGGATGGCTTCACGTTCTTTCGCCGACACGCGTTAAGGCGGCTGTTGTATTGGGCATGCGTCCTCATAAGTGATGATCCTGTGCCGAGTGATGGAAGTCTGGCGTACCTTTGATGAACTGGCGAAGCAGGCCCTGAATTCGAACAACAGCTTGCTCATTGCAGTCTGGTTGCCATTGGACAGATCAGGATTTACGTCGATGTGGTCCAGAGACGTGTCTGCAGTCTCCAGTGCTTCCGACGTAAAACAGTTCTTAATGTCGGCTACTTTGTCTGCGAATGCAATCGAAGTGCCGCGGAAAAGTTGCCGGTGCCCATTGCTGAAGTTGGTGACAAGCAATCGTGACTGGCCGGCACGAAGTTGTATGACGCTTCTAGCCACACAAACACCTTGCTTAAGCAGGTGTTCCAAGTTTGTTTCGGCCACTGCTTTGCCATCGCGCAAGCCGCAACATGTGACGTCGACCAGGACACTGGCTCGTGGAGGAAGCGTTACACTGTCTGCAGAAATGCGAAGTATGTTGGCATGTCGTTGGTGGTCCTGCACGTCAATTGCTCACGCTGCTGAGAATGTGATTTGGCCCTCCTGAAGATCAATGATAGCACCACACTCCTGAAGAAAGTCAACTCCTAGGAGAGGTCGCGGGAGCATTCGTGCAGCACAAGGCAGCTTGCTACGAATGTCGATTCCTGGATTTCAACTCTGGCCGTGCATGTTCCTAGAGAAGCAACAACGTAGCCACCAGCTGTCCGAATCTATGGGTTCTAGGTGAGCGTAATTACTTCTTTAACTGCGTTGCCGTTTTCCCACTTAAAATCGAATAGTCTGCGCCTGTGTCCACCAGTGCACTAGCATCTACGTAACCGTCCACTACCACAGCTATATCGAGAGGCAGTCGGTCGTCCCGTTCAGTTGCAGCCGCTGTCGAATCGGTATCTGTATGCATCTGCGTTGATCGGAGGTCTTCAATGCAGCGATCATTAGCGACCTCGCCCCCAAAGGTCGCTGCAGTTAGTTTTCCTGGTGGGGACTGGGCGACCGTGCGGCAGAATATCATTGAGGCGGTGGTGAAAATTGGCTCGGCGACGGCGAGTGCGACTGCCGCCCAGTAGGCGTTGCTGAGCGAGGTCATCCTCGATGTCCCGAGGTCGCCGGCCATAGCGCGGTGGCGGCGAGTAGGCAGAAAAACCGCGAAGGCCAAGGTGCTGGTATGGATATTCGGGGTACCAATGGTCCGCTTCACCGCAGTGGTAGCAAAGAGGACGGCGATCGGGTGTGCACCAGACGTCGAATTTCCGAAGCGGCGTGCGTCTATCATCGATGTACTGCACCGGTTGCTGCGAACGATAGGCGACAGGAGCGGCACGTAAAACAGTACCGTAGTACGGTGCCAGCTGTGCCGGCTGGAGTGCCACTGTCGGAGGAGCACGAGTGAACTGCGGTGGAGAGGATGCAGGACGGTTCAAGGCATCTGCATAGGTCGCACGACGGTGCTCGGCTGGTGCTTGCTGAGCGTTGTGATGTGACAAGGTGTCGCTTTGCTCACGAAGAGCCTGGTGCAGCTCGTCCCTGATGATGTTCGCTACAAAGTTTACCATGGGCTGAGGTGGTATGGTGGCCTTCAACAACAATATGGCGTTGGGTTCTTAATTCACAAAGATATAGTGGGCACCGTACACGAATTCTACAGCATTAACGAAAGGGTAGCATGCGCCGTACTAAAACGACGCCGACACACTCTGCGCAGGAATGCCGCGCAGCCTCCGCATCACTATCTTTAGGCCCAGTGTGATATGGCTACATGTGGCATGCACTGTGATAAGCCACAGCGCCACCACAGCGTCTCCCAACTTTACGTCACTGGCGGTGGCCACAAAACCAAGCTGCCAGCTTGAATCAAGCCTCTTGGCTTTCGCTACCTGGATGAGCGTAGACACGGTATGCTCTTCTGCAACAACTGCTAACCGGAAAAAAACAGTTATGTTGTTATGTGGGATTCATCCTTTCATAGATTCGACATCCCACATCTGGTGACCCGGAACCTGAAGAGACTACACAACCATGGCCGACCCAGAAGCCCTTACCGCTCTCTGCCAGCAAGTGCAACAACTCGAACAGCAGCTACAAGCCCAACAACAGGTGCTCCAGAACCAAGAGCAGACACTTCAGGCACAGCAGCGCAAGGCAAGTGAACCGTATTCGCCCGACGATTCCAGCCCGCCCCACTCAGGGAACGCCCACCAAAGCTCCGTTCCGGCGGTCACTGTTAACGCAAGCATTGCCACTACTGCGGCCATTGCAGAAGTGGGCATCAGGCACATCGCTGTCAAGTTTCCGCCGTTCTGGGTGGACTCGTCCGAGGTATGGTTCACCAAAGTCGAGGCCCGGTTCTGCCTGGCATGTATCACAAAAGACTGGACCCGCTACGATTACGTCGTCGCCCACCAGGACGCACGCCACGCCAGCCATATCCGGGATATCCTTGCCAATCCACCAACAGCCAACCTTTATGAACACCTGAAAACCGAACTCATCTGCTGCCTGTCAATCTCAGAAGACCAGAAGGTGCGACAACTTCAGTCAGTGGAACTTGCTGAGCACAAACCTTCTCAGTTCATGCGTCACATGCGCACTCTCGCAGGCAACATGGAAATCCAGGATTCCTTCCTGAGAGTGCTTTGGCTCCAATGACTCCCGCCGCACGTCCAGGCAATTCTGCAGGCACAGGTAAGCTTACCTCTTGACCAGCTTGCTGACATCGCTGATCGTGTCTACGAGGTCTCCTCGCTGCAGTTGTTGCCCGCCATCCAGGTTGTCATCGCACCACTGAACACCTCGAAGCTTGCGCGCTGTATCGACGATATCAATCAATAGCTCACCTCCATTCATCGACGCCTGGATGAACGCCTTCTGGCGCACCAACGCTGCCACTCGCAAAGCCATGACCATAACACCACTTCGTCGCAGCAGCCTGACAACAGCCAGTGTCACTACCATCGATGCTTCGGGGACAGAGCCCGGCAATGTCGACCGCCCTGCAGTGCTCGGCATAAGGGAAACACCAACGGCAGCTTGTAGAGATGGCCGCAAGCTGCCAGCTTATAGGCCATCGCATCTTTGTCACCGACCAAATCACAAAGCAGCGGTCCCTTGTCGACAGCGGCTCCGACTTTTGCTGCTACCCACGAGCCCACCTTCAATGTCCTCGTCCGCCTATGTCATTTGAGCTCAGCGCGGCGAACCAGTCCGCAATCAAGACCTACAGCTCCCTCCGCCTGCACATCCGGCTTAAAAACCTACGCCGTGATCTTCAATGGAATTTCGTCATCACCGACGTCACCGAGCCAGTCATTGGCTCAGACTTTCTGGCACACTACAACCTCGTTCAGGACTGCCGTAACGACCGCCTTATCGATGCGACAGTGGGACAATCTTCACCAGGCCAGCGAATGACCACCCACCAGCCAAGCATCAAGGTGCTCAGTGTCGAAAATAATTTGCCGTACCACGACATCCTCGCCGAATTTCCTGGTTTGACACGCCCCAGCGGGCTGCCACGCAACGTGCAGCAGATCACCGTGCACTACATCCGGACCACTTCAGGCCCCCCCGCCTTCTGCCGTGCCCGTCGCCTTGCCCCAGACCGCATGCGCATATTTAAAGCAGAGTTCGGGGCCATGCTCCGCGAAGGAATCGCTCGCCGCTCCGACGGCCCATGGGCCTTGCCACTTCACCTTGTTCCGAAGAAGACCGAAGGCTGGCGGCCCTGTGGGGACTACCGCGTCCTCAACGCGTGCACCATCCCGGACAGGTACCCCGTCCACCACATACAGGACTTCGCCCATCGCATTCACGGCTGCCACGTCTTCTCCGTGCTAGACTTGGTGAAGGCCTACACACAGATACCCGTCAATCCGGATGACATCCCAAAGACTGCAATCATTGCCCCCTTTGGCTTGTTCGAGTTTCCCTTCATGAGCTTTGGCCTAAGGAACGCTGGCCAAACCTCTCATTGCTTTATCGACGAAGTTGTCCGCGGCCTCAACTTCTGCTTCGTCTACCGTGACGACATATTGGTATTTTCCCGTAACGCCGAAGAACAGCGCAGGCAACTTCGTAGGGACAAGACAAAGTGGAGAGCAGGCGATTGGAAACTACGGCGTCGGCCGCAGGAATAACCGTGGGGAAATGCTAGTACGATTTGCCGAAAAAACCAATTCCGAATAATGAATATGCTGTTTAAGAAACACAATAACAGGAAGTGGATGTGGAAAAGCCCTAACAGGGAAACAAAGAATGAAATTGACTTTATAATGTGCAAGAAACCACGTATAATTCAAGACACAGAAGTAGCGGGGAAGATAAAAAGCAGCGATCACAGGTTAGTAAGGGCCAACATTGTACTTAACCTAAAGAAAACAAGTCCTAAAATATTTACTATGAAAAACGCAAATCTAGAGGTAATCAGAGCGAAGAACGAAGAATTTATAGTCACCTTGAACAACAAGTTCGAGGCCTAAGGCCAGAACGATGAACATTTATGATAAATAAACAAAACCATAACGAAAACAATCCTTGAAACAGTGATAAAAGTCGGGGGCAAAGCAACAAAAGAAGTAACAGGTAAGTTATCCCAGTATACCAAAGACTTGAAGGGCCCCTAAACCAGGGCCGTACCCAGGAATTTTTTCGGGGGGGGGGGGGGGGGTTCGTGTGTAGAAGCTTTGCAAATTTTAAAGATTTATACCAGCTTATTTTCGTGTATGAATGAAGTACATCGCTTACATTTAATATTTCGATGGTACCTTTCAATTAGTTGTACCGAAATAAAAAATTGCTGTGTTAACCTCAAATTGTGGTCAACGCAAGAAATAAAGGTTTGGACTATAACACCACCAAAGCCGGGGGCACCACAGTTTCATGAACGAACACTATACCGCCTTTGTCATACATGCCGTTGCCGAGCACCATGCATATATATACTGGAAGCTGCCAGCGAAATAGTTACCCATAGTCAGCGAACTGTGTTTGTCGATGCAGTTTCAAGTTCTGGTTGCTTCTTTTATGCAGATGAATGCATGCACTTATCGCGAACGCCAAATGGTGGTGGTAGATCATTTACGTTTTATTGGAACTTTGTTGGATGTGCAGACACAATATTTGTGCAGATGTTAAGTGTGTCGCAAGGTTGTTTTTGACTGTACCAACCCATGTGAACACCAATGGCTCCTGATAAAATAACACAATGTAACCGCGGTACGAAAACGGAATGTAATGAGTACAAACGAATGAAGGAGACTCTTGAAGCACTGAGACATGTTCAAACGAGAAAGTTCTTCCTTCTAGGCAACTTGCAAAAGTCTGTGAGAACTTGTTCCGGGGTCACTTCAATTTGTCGATGGACGCTGAGGAGCGCTAGTCCGGTCAATCTCTCGTTGCTCATACGATTCCGAAGGTAACTCTTCAGCCTTCTCAGTGTCGAAAAAGTCCGTTCCGGGGTCGACGTCGACACTGGTAGGGCCGCCAGGATGGAAAGCAGTCTATGGATGTTCGGAAAAAACTCACGGTTGCACATCGCTAAGGCCTGTAAAGCGCAAGCTGGGCGATCCTTTTCTTCGATCTGGCAGCACTTACTCAACCACAGTGTGAACTCGGTTTCGATGGCATTAGCCGAAGCCGAAGGAATGTCGTCAAGGTAAAACTGAACTGCGTCATCAACAGCAGAAAGGCTAGCCGATGCGCAGAATTTCGGCAGCAGCATGTTAAGGCCAATCAGGACCTTCTTATGGGCATGGAACCTGTCCCTTAATTGATTTTCGAAGTCCGCCAGCAAAGGCAAATACACATTCCTCCGGTAGTACTCTTCGGGAGTAGCAGACGGTACGTTGCTTCTTTGCATCTGCCTTCCAGTGATTCGTGGTAGGCCCATCTCAACGTTTGTGATATTCAGCAAAGAGACGGACTTCTGAAATATCTTGTTAAATTCTGTTTCGGCACTCGCCCTTTTTCTGGAAAGAACGCCCATAACATTATCTACGTAATCGCACGCCTGTGACAAGTCGCAGTCAACTTTTTGAAGAAACTTGCAAAGTGGCAGGGTCAAAGAAAAGAGGTCACTGCAGATTTGAAGTGAAACAACAAACTCGGGCTTGGTAATGGCAGTGAGCAGCTGAGACGCTTTTGATAAAGTATCAGATGACACGGCCTCATCCTCCAAATGTTCGAGAAATTGGACGATCGGCACGTACAGCTCAAGAAAACGCTGAACGGCATCATGACTCTCCACCCACCTTGTCTGACAAAAGGAGAGAACTGATTTTCTTTTTTCTTGTGTTATATCTTCTACCTTGTCTTGCAGTTGGTTCGTCCTCTGTGGCGAAGCTCTCACAAACGCACAGGTTGCCGATACAGTCCCCAAACAGTTGCGGACGCTGGGGAGTTTGCATGCGTGAAGCAGCGCAAGGTTTAGTGAGTGGGCGCTACAATGCACGTACAACGCTTTGGGCGCGGTTTGGCGAATGAAGGCCTGGACACCGTTTAGGTGGCCGCTCATTGATGCCGCGCCGTCGTATCCTTGTCCGCAAAGTAGATTCAGGTCAAAGCCATGACCCCTAAGGCTGTTTAGGATTGTGCTCGCCAGTGCCTTGCCAGTGAGGTCGTACACGGGAACGTAGTCCACAAAATCTTCTTTCAGTACGGGTACTCCCAACGTGTCGTGTTCGACGTACCTTACACATAGGGAAATGTTGGCAGCGCGAGATATATCAGTCGCCTCGTCAGCTAGGACTGAAAAACACGAACTTGAGTTGACATTTTCAACTATCTTTCTTTGTATAATTTTACCACAGAGGGTGATCAATTCATTTTGAATTTTTGGGCTCGTGTAGAGTGCATTCGCCGGAGATGTTTCCATGTGAGCTCTCAAGGCGGTATCTCCACATTTTGCCCGCATCCTAAGCAGTGCCCGGAAATTTCCATCGTTTTTTAACGGTAGCACTTCAGAAATATTTATAGGACCAGAGTCGTCTGTGCCGCGAAGCGGTACTTCTTGCCTGCCACAGAAAATGATTGTTTCGATTATTGGCAGCAAGTTCTTGCGGTTTTCTTCCGCCTGCTTTTTAAGGCCGTGGTCAAGGTTTGTCAAGATGTCATGCTGTGAGCGGGACCGGACTGCTAAAAAGTTCTCCGACAGCGTTGTTGACATGGCGTGGTAACTGCTGGATGAATGGCTCGTAAAGGCGTCCATGGCTTTCTTGTAATTGGTGAACTCCTTAGTCACAAAAGAGCCCAAGCGCTGGTGATCTCCCTTTCCCGCACACTCGCCTGCGAAGACTACGCAGTATTTGCATAGGGCTCCCTGAAGCTTCTCTGAATAAACGAGCCATGGGTAACGATCTACCCAGTGAGGTTGGAATTTCAGATTTCTTTTCCCAGTGGCTGGATAGTTATAGTTAGCAGGAGGGGTCCACGGATTGAGCAGCAGCCTCTCCATCGTTGCTGGATCATTTACATTCTTACTCTTTGAGACAAACAGCCCCAAGTCGAAAATGTTTGCACTTGTCGCAAAGACGGAAGGTGAACCAGAATGTGTAAGTGCCATGCCACTCACCTTGCTGCCACCTTGCGCAGCGTTGATTGTCGAAAATGGGTCACTTGGAGTTGCACGGCAGCCGACATCATCTGCTGGCGACGTGTGGGTGTCGTGCTTGTGTTCTTTCTCGGGTGATTCACGTAGGCCGGTGCATTCTCCTGAGTCGCTACAGAAGTTCCGATGCGCTTGGCTTTCCGCCTGTGCTGAGGAAGGGGAAGCTTTGTCCTCCGAAAGAGGCAGCTCTTCTGCGTCCGCTTCATCTGTTCGGACTTTCTTGAAGTAAGACGCAAGTCTCGTTTGTTTCGCTGTTGCAGAGTGTCTTTTCATTTTGCTGCCGCAATCATGTGCACGCACACAGAAGTGGCCACGTGGCTCCGAAGAGACGTTTGCAACTGCCTCGACTGCCGGACGAGAACGGCGGATGATGTTTCTCTTGCCCGCTTTACAGCGGCTAGAATCCCCTTAATAGACGTGACCCCCCAAAAATGCATTGTTGAGGGCGAAGCTGACATCTTGCGGTCCGTACAGAAAGCATCTTAACCGCTGCGCGGTGAAAGACGAAAAAAGAGAGAGAGAGAGAGAGAGGCTCGAAAAACGAGGTGGGGGAGGGGTAAAGTGCAAAGCTGTACAAAAAAGGCGTGTGGACGCGGGGTGGAGGGGGGGGGGGGCGTTCAGGTGTTCTGGTAAAAGGGAAGGTTTGAGGAAAGGCAGAAGAGGAAAGCAATGTCAGGAAACTTGTATATTCGTAGCGCAAAAAAGAACCAGACATGCCCAGGCTGTTTGTTCGCTATGTGGACGATTGCTTCTGTGTGGTGAAATCTGGCGAGGTTGACAACCTGCTCGCCTGCCTGAACGCCGTTGAACCTGACATACAGTTCACAGTGGAAAGGGAGAACCTTTCAGCTCTCCCGTTCCTGGATGTACTGGTCAGAAGGCAACGACAGAGCCTTTCTTTCTCGGTTTTCAGGAAACCTACCCACACAGGACGCTACCTCCATTTCGACTCAAACCACCCCGCCTGTCACAAGCTTTCCGTGGTACGAAGCCTTGTTGGGAGGGCCGAAAGAATCTGCTCGTCGCCACAGCGGCGGAAGGAGGAAAGGGAGCGGATAATCCGTGACCTCGGCGCCAACGGCTACACAAAGGCGTTTGTTCGCAAAGCCCTCCTTAAGAGGAAAAACGGAGGAAGCGTGGCACCTGCGTCGCCGCAACGACACCGTGTCTCCATCCCTTATGTCACCGGCGCCAGCGAGGCAATAGCCCGCATACTGAAAAAGGCAGGCGTCGACGTCGCCCACAAGCCTTCCACCACCATCGGCAGCTTCATCCCTCGGCCCAAAGATCGCGCACCAGCGGAAAAAGCACAGGGCGTTGTTTACCGGATGCCGTGCGCCGACTGCCCCGCTTCCTACGTTGGGGAAACAAAGAATTTTCGCGAAAGAATGCGGCAGCACAAGAACGACCTCCGTCAACTGAACAGTGAACGGAGCGCAGTAGCAGAACACTGCGAGCGGTTTGACCACCACATCAGCCCCGACGACGCGGTGATTCTGGAAAAAGAAAGGAACCCTCGCCGGCGACTCCTCCTCGAATCCTGGCACATACAGCAGACAGCGGGGAACATCAACTGCTCCACGGGGACTTTGCCCTCCCTCTACTTCGAGGGTTTGCGACGAGTCACGGCGAGCCTCTCTCGCACGGCGGGCAACCGTATATAAGCGCCGCATATCTCGGGCCTTCTCACCCTTGAAGAAGAAGCCGGTCCGGCTTCGAAACGTCGGGTTTTTTCCTAAAATAAATTTTGGTTGGAGTTTTATCATTTCTCGAGAGACACAGAAGGACGGGCGCTAGCGCCCGTCCTGTATATGTGTTCCTTCTGTGTTTCTGTCTGGTTCTTTTTTGCGCTACGAATATGAATACAAGTAACTCAAACCAACTAGCCCGCATCAGCACTTTGAATGTCAAGAAAGTTGCAGTGTGTGAAAAACTTTGGCAGCTGGTGGTCGCTCTGCAGGCGTCTAAGTATTTTAGTATCAGCCGAAAAGGTAAAGCATGAAAAAATTTCAGGGGGGGGTCAGAACCCCCTCGACCCCCCCTAGTTACGGCCCTGCCCTAAACAACCCCGAGGTCGAAAATTTGTTTTAAAGATATAACTGCACTCCTGTGCGATGTGAACATCTTCCCGCAAGAATTTTGCGAATATGTGCAATAATAAAGATGTTACATGGGTTTAAGTGGCCGGTTGCATCGGTTTGGTTTTGTCGGTCGGCCTCCCCACCCTTCTCTGCCGAGGAGAAGGTAGGCGCGGCGTGCTGTTGAGACTCCGCCCACTTTTTACACGTGACATGACGTGAGCAGTTGACGTCATTGACGCTTACGCTGCATCCGGCTGCTCCTGCACTCACGCCGGTGGGCTGCTCCTGCGCTCACGCCGGTGGGATGGCCAGAGGATCTAACAATAGACCTGGTTTCGACCAATCAACGAGCTACAACTGCGCAAAGTTGTTCGCGGTAGAACGTGACGACACCTAGGATGCGAGCGCGATTGGTCAATCGCAGGAAAGAGGCGCGGGAATTGTTTTTTGAAATACGGCGTCTGTGTGGCGCGCAGCGCTGTCATATTCGCAGAATGTGATCGCCGCAACCTTCTCTATGATTGAGTTAGCTTGTTTGGGCGGCTTTAAAAAAAAGTAGGAGCATGTTTAGCGGCCCTTTAATAAAAAAATGCAAACAAATGAAAGTAACTTCGTCAAAAGATAATATAGAATTCACAGAACTATCAAAATTGATCAGTAAAGCCAAGCAAAGAGATGTAAGAGAAAGCAGTAAAGAAAGGCACCAGCATTAAATCGGTCAAAAAGAAACTGCACCTAGGACAAAACAAAATGCATGTGCTAAAAGATAAACAAGGTAACGTTATCAACAATTTCAGTGAAATAGTAAAGGCAGCAGAAGATTTGTACAGCTCTCAGACAGACCATACAACCTTGATAGAAATAGAATCAGAGGAGGACACTGAAATTCCATGTGTAACCACTGACGAAGTCGGAAAAGCTGCCAAAGGCATGTCCCGCGGTAAAGCAGCAGGAGAAGACGGTGTAGCGGCAGACTTGATCAAAGACGGAGGAGACATTATAATTGAGAAAATTGCATCGCTCTTCATGAAATGTATCAAGACATCTAGTGTACCATCGAATCCTGTCCGCGGCAGCTGCATTTTGATGGAGGTGAAATGTTGAGGCCCGTGTACTGTGCGATGTCAGTGTACCTTAAAGAACTCCAGGCGGTCAAAATTTCCAGAGTCCTCCACTACAGCGTCTCTCATAATCACAGCTCGTTTTGGGATGTAAAACCCCTGGAATGAATCATCTAGTGCACCGTGCATTTGGAAAAATGCTAATATAATTCTTATCCACAAGAAAGATGACATAAAGGAGTTAAAGAATTGCAGACCAATTAGCCTACTCCCAGTAATATACAAGCTATTTATGAAAATAATTTCTACTAGGATAAGAGAGACACGCGACTTCAACCAACCAAGAGAACAAGCTGGTTTTAGGAAAGGTTACTCAACAATGGACCACAGCCATGCTGTCAACCTAGTAATTGAGAAGTACGCTGAATATAACAAATCTCTTTTTATGGCGTTTATAGACGGCGAGAAAGCATTTGACTCCATAGAAATACAAGCACCTCTAGAAGCTTTACAGCGACAAGGGGTAGCTGACGTGTACATGCAAGCCATAAACAACCTATACAAAGATTGCACAGCAACACTACTCCTACATTAGAGAAGCAGAGAAATCCCGATCAGGAGAGGCGTCAGACAAGGAGATACGATCTCCCCGATGCTATTCACTGCATGTTTAGAGGAAGTGTTTAAGCGTTTAGACTGGGAAGAAAAGGGAATTCGAATAGACGGAGAATATCTAAGCAATTTAAGATTTGCAGACAACATTGTGCTCTTTAGCAATGATGGAGACGAACTACAAAACATGATCGATGACCTAAACTGGGAAAGTATTAAACTTGGACTAAAAAAATGAAAAAATTCACAGCATATTCACGGAGTGAATGATGATGAGTGGGCGAAGCTCCGGAGGTTCATCGTAGATCGTGCCGATTGTGGATTAATTTAGTTAACACGCACGCTACGAATCCTTATGGTTCAACTACGCACAAGTGAAATCTCCCACCGGCACTTCATTGCTAGTCAAGATCCAGTGTCTATATATATATATATGGGTGGCTGGTGAACGGTTCTCCAGCACGAGCAGTCGGTATTTTTCAATCAAGAAACTGGCTAGAAGACGCTGCCTGCGTCAAGCTTGTCTCTCGCGTGTAAGGGCGCGTTCTCCTTCTTTGCGAGCTGGTAGTGCGCTCATCTAAGAAAGAGCGTTTCCATATCAACGCGCACCTTTCGCTCTCTCTGTCTCTCTCTCTCTCACAAGACTGCAGATGGAAGAGTGAGAGAGCTCGCGCGCCGGGAGGCACGCGCCGAGGGTGCACCTCCCACACGTAGCATCATTCATTTCTTTAAAGGTAACGCGCTACTAGGAACAATGGACGGATAGGCGCAAACCTTAAGGAGCTTCGCCCCTAGTAAATAGGCAAAAGACCAAAGTTATGCTCAAGAGCCTAGCTAAAGAACAAACTAGAAGAGAAGCTCAGGGGAAGATGGACGCATGAATCGATGAACAAATCGCAAAGTACGATTTAAAACAAGGAATGTCGCAGGAGCCAACGTTAGGACAAGTGGACTTGTCTTCATCAGAACGGCAACCACCTCTCCAGCGTTTGTTTATGTACGCCTTTGCACACTCTCCCCCATCCTCAGAAGGAGAGAAGAAGAGCAGCACGTATGAACAATAAGAAAGAAAAAGGGGGGTGGGGTTGGGTGCAGGGGTGTTTGGGTGACAGGTGTTAGCTTGACTAATATAAATGGCAAGAGCAAGAGCTTCCATGAATCTGCTCCTTGTACATATCTTGCAAATGCATTGTGTGCGCAGTGCTAGAAAGCAGGATGAAAAGAGGAGCACACGCTCAGAACAGAAGTTACTCCTATGGCATGTGTCCCCCTCTCCACCGCACACCACATGCACCGCACCAACCAAAAGCTTGTGGCTAAAAATGTAACTACACTGTTTAACGTCGTTGTTCTCGTCGAACTGGATGGGGGCTCCGCACCTGAATGTAGACTTTCTGGGAGAAACACTGTTAGCATGTACATACCCAAACCTTTTGTTATCTTGGTTAACCCTCTACCGTATCTAATGGACTCAAGGGTTCCATTTGAAGGGTTTATGCCTGTGGGCTGGAGAGTACTGAACCCGTATGTGAGATACGATTCCTTGTATTTTCTGTCCCTTGGCGAGCGGAAGTTTCCCTGAAGTATGTAGTTTCAGTTCGGGTCGAAATTATGACCTGTCATGTTAAAATGCTGCGCCACTGTCTTCGGCAGCTTGTTCGCGATGCCCGTTTAATCTAACATTAATTGGTTGACCAGTTTAGCCGATGTATTGCTTCTGACAGAGTGAACATTCCAGCATGTAAATAACGTTTGAACTAGTGCAAGTGAAACTTGATCTTACATGATGTAAAATGAAGGTACCAGAGTCACCGGGTTGCTGGATACTCCACTGCAAAGAAAGAATTCCAAACGTAGGCCACAAGTCCGCAGAGAAGCCATCCAAGGTCCCCGGTGAACTTTCAGACATAAGCCTAGGCTGAGACCTTCACCCTAAGGAGGAAAAAAATGTAAACAACACGCTACAAGCTACCAGGACTTGGCCAATCCACCAGAACAAGGGGAGAAAAGCCAGGCACATCCGAACGCCGTGAACGCTACGATGATGATAGTGATGATCCTTCATTTATTGTGAATACCCACGTCGAGGGATTGGCCAAGACCTGATATGTTTGTTTTAGTTCGTACTGCACGAATACCGCAACATTAAGAATAAGAAAGAATAATAAATTAAGAATAAATAAAAACTGAGAAACAAAAAAACTTCGCAGACTTTTGTGCACTTGTACTGTCGCAAGAGGTCCTTTTTTTTATTTTTTATAGTGCATAAGCTTTGTCATAGCCGTAAGAACTTCAGAATGTGAATAATCACAAGCGTGTCCCCTTTGGTGCGTTAACAAAACCTGTCCCTGTGGCCCAGTACCGAGGCACCAAAAGTAGGAATAATGTCCAATGACAAGGTTAGCCCAAATTTAGAAAGTGCAATTTCCAGGTGTCTTTTTCTTATTGGTGTATACTGGCGGCATTTCATAAAATAATGATCTATTGTTTTAATTTCAAGACAGAATGGGCACAGAGGCGATATCACCAGACCAGCCCTGTGCGAGTAAAGATTTAATGGAGGAACTTGGCAGCGTACATCTCGTAATCAGCACTTTAGTTTGTCGCGACGGGCACCACTGGCTTTTCCACGGGAATTTTAAGGGTCGAAATTCTGTTCGTGTTGTTGTTGTCTCAGTGGCATCCATGTGGACCGCATATGTCCCATATCTTATCGCAGTAGGAAATTCCTATGGTTGGTGAACCGATACTATTGGTCCGTTAAGTGATGCGCTTGCTAACGAATCGGCTATTTCATTAACCTGCTGTGACCCGCTGTGACGAGGAACCTGTAATAATTTTACCAGGTTTATCTGTGGAGGGACTAAAATGAGGAACGTCTGGGAGGGCAGCAGATTTGGGAGAAGCTGTTAAGGTAGTGCCGACAGAAAGAGAATCTGTTACGATCACCGCACTGACCGCATCTGATGGGAGTTTCCGCAAGGATAGGCTTATCGCTAATAGCTCTGCTACAAATACAGGGGTGTAATCTGGGAGTCTTAATGCATTATACCACGTGAGTGACGAGGAGAAAATGTCCACCCCTGCCTTTTCCTCCCTCACAGAAGCATCTGTGGCTACTGTATATACTGAATAACTTGAGCAAGGTAATCTTGCAACAAGTTATTTAAGAGCTTGTGGCATTGAAATTTAGAATTGTTGGGGAAAATGTCATTGAATTCAATACTGATGTTCCGATTTGATTCAGCTATTTCAATTACCTCTCCAATATTCACGTTTATGCTAACTGTTTCGGACAAAAACAATTTGGGCGCAGCCAATGAGCTAAGAAGAATGAATCAGGATCCTTTATAAATACACATTCCGATCGTCTAAACGGAAGGCTGTATTTAGGAACATTTGTACAGTTGAAATGTGGAATCTGCAGGGCAATGTTGGCAGGCACGCTCCTTGGTGCAGAACATTATTAGCTACAAAATGAGGGAGTCCCAGACACAGTCGCAAGGCTTCACGCTCCAATACAACCAGAGGCCTAGTTTTATAAGTGAGGCAGCCAGAGAATAAAATACAACCAAATTCTAGTATCGGGTGCGTGTACATTTTATAGATCATTAGCATATAGACCTATTCCACCGGGCCTACGTCACGAAGATGCGGTGGCGCTGTCGTCGGGAGTTTTGGTTTCGCATGGTAGGCATCCGCCGTCGCGCCTACCGTAGCAGCCGCTGCGTTTTCGCTGGTGCGGGCGCATCTCACCGCCGTGAAATGAAGGAAAAAGTGTTCACCGATGACCTGCGCCGTGGGTTGGTTGCTCAGCAACGCACAAGATATGTGCGATAGGTTTTTATCGGTTTCCTGCTTATGTGTGTCTTAAAGAAAGGGACGAACCTGTAATGCCGGCTCATCGGTTATGCACCAAACATTTTCGTCACGACTAAGCATATGTGTAATTATTTAGCATTGGTGCGGCTTGCTTCATTTGAGAGAAATAGCATTGTCACAAGTTTGTCAAGTGTAATGCTCGACACCAAGTTTCTTGGCATAAACAAAGTGCGGACACAGAGCGATGACGCTTACCGTAAGCGCACGACGTTAGCTTAGCTCGATGTGTAGAAGTAATCGCGGTCGCCGTGCATTATTGAAGTGGGGAAGCTATACATACGTCATACGAATTTCATTCACTCAAGTGAAACAAAATATAAGAGCTTAATTCACGTAGCCGTGAGCGAAAGGCCGATTACAGCGACGCTTTTGCAAATTGCTTGCGGCTGCGATAGCATACACACGAGAAGTGTCTTTGGCAATGCTGTATGTAGTGGTTGTGATGCGCTTCAAATTTTTTTTCGATTGTCAGACTGCTCGAATGAACTACACGCTTGGAATTTGCCGTGTCGTTACAGGACTTCACGCCTTCACGATCGGAACTGAGCGTATGGGCAGAGCCGCAAGCCGCGGTTATGCGCCTTGCTGGCGGTTATTTGAGAGCCTTGTCCTTGGCACGTTATTCCTTTGTGTGTGTGTGTGTGTGTGTGTGTGTGTGTGTGTGTGCGCGCGTTAGCACAGCCGTATTAGGGGCGAAGCTCCTCTTAGTCTAACCTTGTCACGCGTCAGGTGTCAGTCGTCAGGCGTCAGGCGTAACCCGCGTGCCTCCCGGCACGCGCTCGCCCTCGGCGTTCGCCTCAGCGCGTGCCTCCCGGCGCGTGCCTCTGCTGTCTTGTGTGTGAGAGAGAGAGAGACAGAGAGAGAGCGAAAGGCGCGCGTTGGCTATGGAAACGCTCTTTCTTAGAGGAACGCTGTACCAGCTCTCAAAGAAGGAGAACGCGCCTCCACCCGCGAGAGACAACGTTGGCGCAGGCAGCGTCTCCTAGCGAGTTTCTTGATTGAGAAATACCGACTGCTCGCGTTGGAGAAGCGTTCACCGGCAACCCATATATATGTATATATATAGGCACTGGATCTTGACTTGCAATGAAATGCCGGTGGGAGATTTCACTTGTGCATAGTTGAACCATGAGGATTCGTAGCGTGCGCGTTAACTAAATTAATCCAGAACTCGGCACGATCTACGATGAACCTCCCGAGCTTCGCCCACTCACCATCATTCACTCCGTGGATATGCTGTAATTTTTTTACATACGTTATAGCGTCACCAATATCGCATGCTTGAGATATCTATTCCGTTACATTTGTTTTTCCGAAAGTATTTCGTGTAGGGATTAGAGTCTTCAGTGCGAAACAGTGTTCTAGCTGACGCATCTTCAAGTCGTATTTAAACAAGTCTCGCTGTTGCGAGTGGTTCATCCCTGCGCTAGTTACCGAATTAAAGCATACGCATGAAGCGATGCCGACATGATAGCTCGCGATCATTCGCATCATGTGTCAAGGTGCTTGTCCTTTCAATCAGTTTCTCACATCTTGTCATAGCTGGGCGTCGGCACATTCTTTTGTACATTCATTGAACGCTTCCTACAGAGCTAACGCAACTTCATCTCACGTGGCTGCCCCTCGCAAACTGTTGTAAACACGCCGTCGGCGCTCTGACGCCCCGTGCTCGGAGGCAGCTTTCGCACACGTTTCGCCGGCGGTGGTGGCGCGACCGTGCAGGGCCGCGGCAAGCGGTGGGCGGGGCCTCCGCGCCGCGACGTCGACACAAGCCCTGGTTATATCGCCGGTGCCTACCACTGTTTACCAACATGGAATAGGTCTATAGTGTCCCTACGAAGTCCGTATTGCTTTTTTTTGCTCAACCGGCGTAGTATACCTAAGGCATGCAGCACCTTGGAAGCTATATTTTCTGTGTGATCTCCAAGCGAGTTTTTCGTTATAAGTAACTCGCGCTGCAGACCCATGCGTGCATCAGAAAGAAGCACGTTAAAAAAGAACGTAGCCGCGTTCGTACCAACGTTGGTTCGTGCAGCTTATGTGTGCCAACAGTGCAGTGGTAGAGCACCACTTTTCGTCGTGGGTAGCGTTCCCCCACGTGATGGCAACAAGAACACTGCTGCGTTAGGCGCCCAAGCACAGCAACGACGTTGACGGGTCCATGTGGCGCAAGTAAATATGGCTGATACCTTTGTCACGCGGCATTTGCCTGTGTCCAGTTATTATGTGAACTATTTCAGTTACCACAAGGTGTTGGTCCTTTATGTTATGGAGCCAATGCATGATCCACGACCAACACTGCCGTACCAACGAAACAGCGATAGGAATGGGCAAGTTCACCTCAATTTAACATTAAGTGTTCAACTGCTTGTGCAAAGACGCATTTCATTTTCGTGTTATACCGATCCCATTGACAGAGGGATCAGCCACATTTTTTTGCATAATTGACGAATACTCGAACCTGTACACCTGAAGGCGTTACTTGGCAAGTGATATCAAACATGATTGGAAAGTGGTCACTGTTTGTGGCACAGTTTAAGGCACTCAACACACTACTAGAAATTGACGAACTAATAAAACTTAAGTCCAAGGCAGAGCGGAACCGATCACTGATAAATGTAGGCATTCTCGAATTAAGGCAACTAAGGTTGTTGTCAGTTGCCCACTCCCACAATCGTTCACAAAATGGTCAGTTTTAACACGTATGGTGCGAGTTAGCTTCTCCAAAACTATTTTGATTTTACACCATGACGGCATAGCTGAGTCCGAGCTTCGAGTGCTTTGCACACCTGCAGGAAAATATGCATTAACCAAAGAAAAGCGGCGGGTAACCATGTAATGTTGCATCTAAAGCAAAGATCTCAATGTTGGGGCACATGTGTTTATATGATATTTTGCCTTGAGACTGATTCCATTCTTGATGAAAAATGCTAAACCACCACCTTTAGATAGACGGTCCAATCAGAGCAATCGACAGCTGTAATAGAGTGCAAGTCATGCTTGCATGGCGACAACTGCGCATGTACAACGCTCCCACCGCTTATCGCAACCCAGTCGAAAAAAACAATTGGAACCAATTGGGAAATTTCTGCTTGGTCCCAATTGTGAATTAGTACACCATTGGGTCAATTGGACCAATTGATTGTATGCCAGTTGGGCCAATTGGTTCTAGTCCAATCGGTTCTTATGGTGCAGTAGCCCATAAGCAATTGGTTGTATTCCAATAGGGCCAAATGGTGCACTTGCCATTACAACCAGATTGTCCCAAATGTGAACACAGCTGGTGCTGCATGAGTCTACCGAGCTGGAGTGCATCTAATGAAGCATGCTATATGATGCAAAATCTTCTCTCTCCTGTGCTGTCCATCATTCATTTCATGTATCACACTTCAGTAGATGCCCCCTAGCTTGGTTGACTTGTGAAGCGTTAGCTGTATACACATCCTAGACAATCTCGTTTTAATGCCATGTGCATTAGTATTTGACTCTACTGGAACACAACCAAGAGATTTTGGGCGTACTGCATAATGCTCTTTCATGCATTCATGCATGTTACCTCTTGCTGTTTCAAATAGTATTCTATGCCAACAAAGGAGCCGCTTCATGCAATAATCGCTTATTATAACGGGAAGTACATTTGACACAGATACATTAAATGAAAAACAGTAAAGCTGCCTTATTTAAAACACATGTTGCATGGTAATTATTTGTTAGGTCACTCGTTCTTGCCGCAACCCGCAGTCAGTCGTCTAGCTCTCACACAGCAGCCTGTGCAAAAAGAGTCAATAAAGCAGCGTTAACGATAGTCTAGTACAAATTAAACACAAGCAAGCTTTGAAAACGCGTAATCTTACCTTTGACTTGCGCAATTCTACAACGGCAGGGACACATGAACCGGTTGAGTACATCCACCTAGGTCACCAAACAGGCCGCCGGAAAGTTGCTAGGGCTAACGTTCTTTATTGTTATGCACAACTCGTGCTACTTCCAAATGCTTATCAACACCATATCGAACACCACAGTGAATAACCGCAGCCATAAAGGACCCAGTGCATTAATCTCACACCAGATAGCTGCAGCACACATGAATACGACGAGAACCATGCACAGACGCGGCTGCCGCTGCCTTTACAACCACGTGTGGCTGATGTTGATGGCGCTGTATCGTGCAAATCAGGATGGAATAGGATGCACACAGAACCGAATTTCACGAGAAACATTTCTTGGGATACGTAATACAGGAAAGGGACAGGCCCCATTGCTCAGGAAGGATGTACTGCTCTACGTCAGAGGTTAATTTGTTCCCGCTTGGAGGCTGTATATTAGCCCAAATGGAAGCGAGTCCACAAGCTCCATTTGGCCTGACTGGTTTCCATTTGAACCATTTGCCCCAAATGGTTGCCGTTGGAACCATTTGGCAATGACAGCTATCCCACTTGATCCTGTTGGTAATGCCAAATGGCCCAATTGGAAAGTGACATTTCCATTTGGACCCATTGATATTTCCAAATGGTTCCAATTGCTTTTTTCGACAGGGGGGGTTAAGCTTCCTTATATATTCGGCTACGTTGCCGAATAAACTGCTTTTGTTCCCCGCTACTCGTCTGGCTTACATGATGTCAGAAGTGGGCACGGCAGTTAGTTTCTGCCATGCAGCAAGCTTTTCCATGTGACCACAGCTTTAACAGAGATAATTCAGGACGAGCGCCCCCAAGTCCGAGACAACGTCCGGATCATCCAGAACTGCAGACACAACGGTGAGTTTGACACTGCTACCGCCCCCCAAGTTCCTCAGCCCCACTGGTGACATTTATCATAACTGGAACATCTGGAAAAGTCAGTTCGAACTTTTTCGCAATACCAACGAAGCTGAGGCTACAGCCACAGGATGTTCAGGCCGCTACTTATTCGATGACCATCGGCGAAGAGGCAAGACGTGTTTTTGGAACCTTTAACTTCAAGAACGAGAAGCAGAAGAAAGATCTTAAAGGCCTAACTCAGAAGTTTGAAGACCACTACAAACCAGTTACAAACCTCACCTTCAGCGAGTTCTGGTTTGGTTCCAGGAACCAGCAAGTAGGCGAGTCCTTTAATGATAGGTTCACAGAGCTCAGGATTCTAGCAGCGCTGTGCAAATTCGGAGAGCTTGAAGATAGGCTTCTACGCTGTAGAGTAATCCTTGGGATATGAGACAAAGAACTTGAGCAGAGATTTATCTCTGCAAATCCCTCCCATGCCAAAACGGTTGACGTTTGCCGTGCTACAGAATGTAGCAAGGAACAGGTCGTCAAAATCCAAGGCAGCACTTGTTTTACATCTGAGAGAAGCATTTACGCGGTAGAAGAAAAAAAACTGCCCCCTGTCCGAAATGCAGCTTACAACATCACAAAGCTGGAAGATGTACGGCAATGGGGCGCTGGCACGTGCTTGGCTGTACAAAAGAAAACAAGAAAAAACAATAAAGGATTCTCTGATAGGCAGGTGCATTAAAAACTCTATTATACCTTTGTGTATCTCGTATTCGTTTGCCGCAATGTTGGTCGGGCAGAATGTAATACTGCGTTCTAGAAGATCTGCCTCGACTGTATTTAGGCTCACTGATATATCTACCACCTTGCTACTGTGTTCTCGGCATTGCATCACGGGACAGCATTCATTTTGTGGTAGCGCTGACGAACAAACAAGGACAAAAGAAGACACAAATATACGGGACGGGCGCTAGACATCAACTGGCGCAGACATCCACAGGCGCAGGTGCAATGCGCATTTTGTTGCCACATTACGTTTGCAAGATTCAAGCTAAGATATTCATACTCTTTCTGAGACAAGGCGATAGAAGGAACGCTTACGCACTCGTTTTTGTTAGCATTAATCGCTACCGCCTCTATAATTTCACGCGTCATTTGGTCTTTGCCTTTTCTTAGCACACGTGTCGCTCTGAATGCCGGAGCACAACCACACACAGTGCTCAAGCAATCGGACATTGAGACAACGCCCGTCTCAATGTCCGATTGCTTGAGCACCGTGCGGCTGATGACGCGCAGGCAGCGGGGGGGCATTGCCGCAGGTGTGGTTGTGCTCCGGCATTCAGAGCGACACGTGTGCTAAGAAAAGGCAAAGACCAAATGACACGTGAAATTATAGAGGCGGTAGCGATTAATGCTAACAAAAACGAGTGCGTAAGTGTTCCTTCTATCGCCTTGTCTCAGAAAGAGTATGAATATCTTAGCTTGAATCTTGCCAACGTAAGGTGGTAACAAAAATGCGCATTGCACCTGCGCCTGTGGATGTCTGCACGGGCGATCACGTGTACTTGTTCATCCTGTGTGTTTTTTCAAAAAGTAAAGCCAGTTGATGTCTAGCGCCCGTCCCGTATATTTGTGTCTTCTTTTGTCCTTGTTTGTTCGTCAGCGCTACCACAAAATGAATGTGAGACCCAACCAACTAGCCGACCTTACCGCCTTGACATCACGGGACAGATCATTTATATTCGGGTCATAAATTATTTTGGACACATTTTGTGGCTTTTCATATTTTTTTCTTTCTTTCGCACGTGCCTCTCTTCCCCCGCTTTTCTTCGGAGGATGGGGGAGAGTTTGCAAAGCATACAAAAAAAAAAAACTCTCGAGAAGGCAGTTGCCATCCTGACCCAAGCAAGCCCACTTGTCGAAACGTTGGCTCCAGCGACATTCCCTGGTCTCCATCGTTTTCCACTGTGCATATTAGTTCACTTGAGTCATGCGCAAAGTTTTCCAGTTTCTTGTCGCGAGAGTAACGCATTCTTTCAGTCACTCTGACAACGGACGTGAGAGAAGTGGAACCACATTCCTTCTCAAACAGCCTCCACAAAGCCTCCCTCTGTGTGATTGCTCAGTTTGGGTCGCACGTTCAGGCGACTTTGTTTCACGTAACCCAAATTCTTTGGCTATCACATTTGGGCAAGAACATGTTTTTAAATAAATAAATAATAAAAGAAATGCTACTGTAAGTATATCACTTGAAGCGTTTGTTTTTTATATTGCTGTTATACTAGTTTTTCCAAAACACAAGAGGATTCTACGAATGTTTTGTATGTGAACTTAGTGCGACGAAAGTCCAGTAGTTCTGTATTTTATGTTAGCTGTTGTTACGGATAGCTGCTTGTTGGGCAAGTTGGTACATGGCTTTGAGCGAAATGGGACCATCTTGCAGAGGCGGAAGAAACTAAGAGGCAGAGAACTCAAATACCAGTGTGGTCTAGTGGCTGCGGCACACAGCTGCTGATACGAAAGTCGCGGGATCGAATCTCGACTGTGGCGGCTGGATTTCGGCGGAGGTGCATGTACAGTACGTGCTATGTCAGTGCACACTAAAGAACCCGAAATGGCTGAAATATCCGGACACCTCCTCTGTGGCCTCTTTCATAATCATGTTGTGGTTGTGGGACGTCATCATCATCATCATCGGCCTATTTATGTCCACTGCAGTATGAAGGCCTCTCCCAACGATTTCCAAATTTTACGTGGGGCGTAAAACCCGAGAAATCGGAGAACTAAAAGACAGCGACATAACGACGGATGCTGACGACTGATCTGTTTGACACAAAAAGCCCTGCAGAGTGTGTACAAAGCAAGCACAGGGCACTCTTAATTGAATCTCAGTGCTCACCTCATGCACACGAGACATTGTAGCTCCACATGTTGATACTCCTTCTCAGTGAAAAACACCGAAGGAGCCCATAGAAGCATCTTATATTTGGAAACTTGGTCCTGAAAAGTGTGTTACAGCACTTCTTCGGTGTTCTTTGATGGAGAAGGAGTATCGGCATCTAGAACAGCAATGCCTCGTGTACATGAGGTGAGCACTGCGATTTGATTAGGTGTGCCCTGCGCATGCTTCATACGGACTCGGGAGGGCTTCTCATGTTGAACAGATCATTTGTGGGCATTCGCCCTTACGTCGCTGTCGTTTAGTTGTTTCTCCCGTTTTCCAAGTTTCAGTGGCTTCGTGTCATTCAAAAGATGTTGCCACGTTGATCGTGAATGAATTTTTGCACTAAATCTACTACATTGTAATTACCCATCCTGATCGACGAAAGGGGCTGCATTGTGCATTTTAATAGATGAATAAAGCACGGAGACCACAGCTCACACATCCAGGCCGTAGAGAGTAGCAGAGAAGATGTGCTCGAATGGCATCAATGAGACTTAGTTTTCTGCAGCACAATAAGTGTTCTTTTTCCGTTCACTACCGTCACGTCCACACTGCTTCATACTGTATGGTGTGCTGCGGTTCTTTCGCAGGCCAGGTGATTTCATCGGAACTCCTGATGGCGAGTGAGCCAGGGTGCCCTATCGAGTTTCACCGCATTCCTATCAGCCGCTGCGATGAAATGTACGACAGCAAGTGCACGGGCCAGCGCTACATGCCATTTCACCGGGCCCACTACGATGTCAAGACGGGACAGTCACCCAACAACCCCAGGGAACAGGCAAGTACAACGCCCGTGCGGGGCAGGGGTTCTCCTTTGGCAAAATCTGCTGTAGCACAACACGCCACTCAGTATTCTCTATCATCTTGCACTATTCTCTGCAAAGAGAGAGATGCTACTGTGCTGATATCCTGCTAGACCATATACACCTACGTATATTCCCACATTTCTTTTTGCCATCTTCCACGAAATGCAAAGCACTCAACCAGCTCAGTTAGTCATACTAAGTAACCGTAACAACAATGTCTGCTACTTTGCGTCACGGTAACAACGCAACAATAAAGCTGAATTGATCATAAAGGCCAGCAACTCACTTTTTAAGCGAAGCCAGCGTCAGCGTAGTGAGCACTCTGGTCGTCACGCCAGAACTCCCAGAAAAGCAAATCCCTGGTGCCACTGAAAAAAATTTACCCGCGCTGGGATTTCAACTCGGTACCGCACCCTCCAAAGGCAAGTGGCTTAGCCACTAGAATACACGGCCACGCTTGAGACAAGTGGACATATTTGAACCATATGGATGCCTTCGATTTGTAGCAGTAAAAAAAAAACAGCTCTGGAGAAGAAGAAAAAACGAATGAAAAAGAAAGAAATAAAGGAGGCATAGCCAGTTCTACGCTTGTGAAATCTCAGCAAAGAGCGGAGGCACGGCTAAGGTGTCAAGTTCACTATCACGTAGCAGTCCTCTGTGGACAAGAACATGTGTAGTAATATTGTTACAGGAACAACGAGTGACGAGGCACTGCGATTAGTAGCTATATTCAGGCTGTATCTACAGCAGCGGTTGCAAAGCGGACCGCTCCAGCTCAGAGTCCGAGCCAAGTACGAGCTTCGTCTTCTTCGTCGATGGCGGCCACGTGCATCGGCCGAGCTCCTAAAATGCAGCATGCATGTAGCATGATCCCCCGGCGGCAGAAGCGACGTCTCGGAGCGGCTAAATGTCATCAACGGGAGGTTGATATGTCTTCAACCGTGTGACGTGCACGATATCACGTCGCTGCGAAGTAGGCGAAGCAGCTTGGGCGATAGGGGCGATTTCGTAGGTCACGGGAGTGACCGCTCGAACCACTCGGTAAGGGCCTGTGTACCGCGACAACAGTGTTTCTGACAGGCCCACGTGACGTGTCGGAGACCACAGGAGGACCAAAGAACCAGGCGGAAAGTGCACGTCTCGGTGTCTCCTGTCGTACAAACGCCGTTGGCTCTCTTGCGATGTCAAAAGGCGGGCACGGGCAATTTCTCTTGCGTGGGCAGCTCGGTCGACAGCATCAAGGGCATATTGACAGCTGGGCACCATGACAGCAGGTATCGACGCATCCAGGGGAAGTGCTGGTTCTCGGCCGTATAGAAGGAAAAACGGAGAATAGCCGGCGGTGTCGTGACGTGAGGAATTGTAGGCAAATGTAACATACGGCAGGGCGAGGTCCCAGTCAGTGTGGTCCGAGGAGACATATTTGGCAAGCATAACGGTCAGAGTGCGATTCAGGCGCTCCGTGAGGCCGTTTGTTTGCGGATGGTACGACGTGGATAACTTGTGCCGCGTTGCACAGGACTGGAGGATGTCGGAGACAATCTTGGAGAGTAATGTTCGGCCATGGTCCGTGAGCAGCTGTCGTGGAGCTCCATGTAATAAAATTACATCTTCGAGAAGAAAATCGGTGACATCCGTGGCAGAACTTGTTCGGAGCGCGCAGGTAATAGCGTAGCGCGTAGCGTAATCTGTGGCCACTGCGATCCATCTGTTCCCCAGGGTAGATATTGGAAAAGGGCCGAGTAAATCCAAGCCAACGCGAAAGAATGGCTCCGCGGGAATGTCTAGCGGCTGGAGGTACCCGGCTGGGAGCATCGATGGCGTCTTGCGGCGCTGGCGTTTCTCGCAAGCTGCTACATACCGACGAACGGAGCGAGCAAGTCCAGGCCAAAAGAAGCGTCGGCGGATCCGGTCGTAGGTGCGGGACACTCCGAGGTGTCCGGCGGTGGGAAGATCATGGAGTTCGTGGAGGACTGCCGAGCGAAGGTGTTTGGGGATCGTGAGCAGCAAGGATGGGCCGTCTGGGCGAACGTTGTGGCGGTAGAGAACACCATCCTGAAGGACGAATAAGCGAAAGGACGGGTCAGGAGGTGACGACTCCAGGCGATCAATGATTGTACGCAAGGCTGGATCACGGCGTTGCTCGTCAGCGACATGGAGCAGTTGGGAGACAGAAAGAACGCAGGTGTCAGTGTCAGTGTCAGACATAGCGTTCGGGTCTTCGACAGGGTATCGAGAGAGGCAGTCCGCATCCTGATGTTGGCGCCCCGACTTGTACGTCACTGTGTACGTCTCTTGTAATCGAAGTGCCCAGTGACCGAGCCGGCCGGTAGGATCCTTCAGCGATGAAAGCCAACAGAGCACATGGTGGTCTGTGATTACAGAAAATTGCTTGCCATATAAATATGGGCGGAACTTAGAAACTGCCCAGACAAGAGCTAGGCATTCGCGCTCTGTAATGGAATAGTTGCGCTCTGCACTTGTTAGGAGCCGGCTGGCGTAGGCTATAACACGGTCGTGCCCGTGTTGATGTTGTGCTAAGACGGCGCCGATTCTGTGACCACTGGCATCGGTTCGGACTTCTGTAGGGGCGGACGGGTCGAAGTGGGCCAATACAGGCAGAGTGGTCAGGAGCACTATAAGGTGGGAGAACGCCGCAGCTTGCATGGGTCCCCACGTAAAAGGGACGTCTTTCTTGAGGAGTGCAGTAAGTGGTTGCTGCAAAGTTTTTCACGAAGCGTCTAAAGTAGGAACAGAGCCCCACAAAACTCCGCACGTCTTTTACAGACTGAGGAACAGGAAAAGCCGTTACTGCACGAATTTTCTCCGGGTCTGGTTGCACACTGGTAGCATCAACAAGGTGGCCCAGTACTGTAACCTTTCGACGTCCAAAGTGGCACTTCGATGAGTTTAATTGGAGTCCAGCTTTGCGGAATATTTCAAGAACTGCAGCTAAGCGCTCAAGATGCGTGTCAAATGTAGGCGAAAATACAAGTACGTCGTTGAGGTAACAAAGGCATGTGGACCATTTGAAACCTTGGAGCAGGGAGTCCATCATTCGTTCAAATGTGCTGGGCGCATTGCACAAACCAAACGGCATAACCTTGAATTGGTAGAGCCCATCTGGAGTAACAAACGCGGTCTTTTCTTGGTCTTGCTCATCGACGGAAATCTGCCAATAACCGGATTGAAGGTCTATTGATGAGAAGTACTGGGCGCCGTGGAGCCAGTCAAGATCGTCATCGATTCGTGGTAAAGGGTAAACGTCCTTTTTAGTGATCCGGTTTAAATGGCAGTAATCAACGCATAAACGCCACGTGCCGTCTTTTTTTTTAACAAGCACGACGGGCGACGCCCATGGGCTCGATGAGGGCTCAACAATGCCTTAAGCAAGCATCTTGTTCACCTCCTGCTGTATCACTTGACGCTCCGCTGTGGACACCCGATACGGTCGGTAGTGAATGGAGACAGCATCACCAGTGTTTATGCGGTGCTTAACAAGTGATGACTGAGGTAGTGGTCGAGTATCAGTGTCGAATATGTCGTGGTAGGACGCCAAAAGGCTGTATAGGGCGGCTGCCTGTGCAGGTGTGAGGTCTGGCGCTATCATGGGGCGAAAGGTTTTATCGGCACAGATGGTGTCCTTTAGGCGCGCTGGAGGATCTGTGCAGACGTCGGCAACAAAGGTGGTTATATGGTCGTCTGTTAATGAACGGATTGTAGCCACAGATATGCCTTGAGGTAAAACTTGTTTTGCCAATCCAAAATTGAGAAGAGGGAGGTGCACGCGCCCACCGGCCAGGGTTATAACTGAGTGCGGCACAGTGATGTCGCGCGCCAGGAGGACATCTATAAGAGGTGTGATGACGTAGTCTCCATCGGGCAAGGGTGATGTTGAGGCCAGGTCGACAATCGTGAGGGCTTTAGGGGGTAGGCGAACAAAGGCTGTAGAACAGAGGGCGTTGGGGAATTCCGGGCGAGTATCCGGAAGAGAAGGAAGTTTGAGGCAAAGAGTACCGGCAGAACAGTCGATCAGGGCAGAATGCGTCGAAAGAAAGTCCATCCCCAGGATTAGGTCGTGAGGGCAGCTGGTGAGAACTGCAAAAAGTACTGGAATATGATGGCCGGTAATGCCTACTCGAGCAGTACACATTCCAGCGGCGGCAACAGTGCCGCCATCGGCGACACGTACGGCCCTAGTAGTGGGAGGCGTGAGAACTTTTCTGAGTCGACGGCAAAGGTTTGCGCTCATTATGGATATCTGGGCTCCAGTATCAATTAATGCGGTCAAAGGAATGTCGTCTACGTGCACTTCAACTAAGTTCTTGTTTGTAAGTAGCCTCAACGGAGGATTTGGGCACAATGAAAATGATGCAGCACTACCTCCAGCCGCTGCATGGTCTAGTTTTCCGTCCGGGGGGCTCCAAAGATGGTCAGCGAGGAATGGCGGCGTGGTTGGGGCGACGGGGAATGACGACGCTGAGGTGACGGCGAACGAGCATACGAGCGGGTGTCAGGTGCGTCAGATGTGGTGTACACACGACGGGGTGAAAAGCGGGGTGGGTCTACATATCGGCGAGGGGACGAAATCGAGCTCCAATTGGGCGGCGTCCAGGATGTGCGGCAGTAGCGGGATATATGACCAGCTCGGTGGCAGCGGAAGCAAATCGGCTTGTATTCTGGGGTTCTCCATTCATCCGGATTGCGGGATCTTTGTGGAAGGTAGGCGTCGATGCGGGGCGTCGCCATCGAGACTGGTGGTCGGAACTCAGGTCGGGAGATGGAGTAGGCGGACGGCAAACCGAGGTTGGCAATTTCTTGTCGCACTACCGCCTGAATAACTGAAATGGAGGGAGCTACTTGGTCAAGAGTGCCGTCCAGTGGGCGCGGGTGATATGGCGCTGGACTTGCCGCTTCAAGTTCGCGGCAAACAATACGCGTCACGGTCTCATGAAAAGGGGGCACGGGAGCGAGGTCGGCGCAAGAGGATGTAGCAGCCGTGTTAGGCAGACGGGAAAACTGTTGCACGACGCGGCGACTTTTGGCCATCTCAAAACGGCGGCATTCTTTTATAATGGCATCAATAGAGGACACATTGTTGTAGACGAGCAAATTAAACGCATCGTCTGCGATCCCTTTGAGGATGTGGCCCACCTTATCAGCCTCGGCCATTGTCTCATCTGCTTTCCGGCAAAGTGCAAGGACTTCCTGAATGTACGCGACATAGGATTCCGTTGACGATTGGACACGGGCGGCAAGCTCTTTACGCGCAACCACTTTCTGACCTGATGGATTTCCAAAGAGGTCGCGAAGCTTTGCCTTGAAAGTATCCCAGCTGGAGATCTCGGCTTCGTTTGTGTCAAACCAGACACGTGGTGTCCCTCCCAAGTAGAAGATGACGTTTGCGAGCACGACGGTAGGGTCCCAACCGTGGCTTCGGCTGACACGTTCATACATGTTCAGCCAGTCGTCGACGTCAACGCCTTCTTGGGCGGAGAATGTTCCGGGATCCCGCAGATTGGAAACCGTGACATATGTTGTCGTGGACGCCGCAGGTGTAGATGGCGACGAAGTGTTCTCCTCGGGAGCCATGGCGGAAAAGGGGACGGTGCGGCCGCTATGGAGCTCCGTGGCGAGGACGGGGAACGTTCCACCTCCACCACAATGTTACAGGAACGACGACGACAACGAGGCACTGCGATTAGTACCTATATACAGGCTATATATACAGCAGCGGTTGCAAAGCGGACCGCTCCAGCTCAGAGTCCGGGCCAAGTATGAGCTTCGTCTTCTTCGTTGATGGTGGCCACGCGCATCGGCCGAGCTCCTAAAATGCAGCATGCATGTAGCAATATATGGTGATCTCACCATCATGACATCACGACATTACTATTATGTGGCACTATCGTTATAACTAGCTTTATGAAGTAGCAGTAGGCTGAGGACAACGATAGAGGACATTTGCGGGTCCGCTTTTCCCTTGCATTCTTTCTGGTACCTGGTCGAGGTGCTGCAGCTCACGTTTCTTTAAGCCCTCTCCCTCCGTCGTTGTCGCCCATAGAAAGTTGTGTAGCAGTCTTTGGTGGAACGCCATCATAAGGTTCCCAAAAATGCAGGTTCTGCAAGTGCGGGTGCATGCGCCTTGCGATTACAACGCTTCCCCTATGAGGTATACGGCTCGCCTCGCCAAGGAGGTTGCTTTAGTTTTATTCATCGTTTTCTCCTCGATCAATCGTCGTCTCTTTACTTCGTTTTGCAGAGCTACGCCGAGTTTTGAGTGACACTGGTCGTGGTCAGAATCAGGCTTGAAGAGCCCCGCTATTAAAAAGGAAAGAAAGAGGTTGAGTGCCTAGACTATGATGATGAAATCAATGCAGGATTCAGTCAAGAAAGACCGAGCCAGAAAAAATAAAAAGATGGAATGTTCCGGCAGTCAGGCTAAGTGAGATTGAATAGAATTAATTCAAAAGGAGGGAAGTGTCTCAATATGAAGACCACGAGAAGATGGATTCGCGAGGGGAAAAACAGAGAGGAGTCAAGCCCGGAGTAAGCAGTCATATGCGGGTAAGAGCCACACGCGGTCCAATTCACCTGTTGCCCGCCCAAGTTGATGTAACGACACGGATCTGCAAAAGCAGAAGTGCAAGTAGTAGGTCGGGTGCTTACACGACAAGTTTTGTTTGCCCTCCATTTAATAAGGCTTTATTTCTTCTGCAACATTACAGAAAGGTGGCAAGAGCAAAAGGCACCGAGGCCTGACAGGGGCTCCTGCTCCGTACACGACTTTGACTGCAGCGAACGGATTATTTGTACAATAAAGACATCTGGTACATTACCATATTACAATATAACAAAATGTAACAGCAAATGACACGAAGCAATAACATATATGTAAAAGTTGAACACAATTGTCCGAGTCAGTTATAAATCACTAACATCAGTAGCATTCCAGTAAAACATACTTTGAGAAAATTAGAGGAATTAGAAGGAAGTTAACTATATTCAATTTTGTTTTCAATTAACAGTGATTTAAACAAACTCTTAGTAAGTGTATTGAGATCAGTAAATTCTGGACGATTGAGCAATGCCGGGATTTGATAACTAATGTGCTGTCTGCCATAATGGGTTCTTGTCCGTGTGGTTCGAATAGGTGTCTTACGAAGCGGATAATGAGCTTGCGCTTGTGGCTCATATGCGATGGGCAGTTTATTAGCTTTTATGTGTTGCAATAATTTATAATAATAAATCTGAGAGGCCTTCAATAGGTCATATCGCAAAAACAAAGGTTCTGAACTCAAATGTTGCGGCTTCGCGTGGTAAATTTCGAAAAATCTGAGCACCCTTTTTTGTAAAATAATAAGTTTCTTATAATTCTGGGTATAGGTAGTGCCCCATACTAGTATACAGTACGAGAGCCTAGAGTAAAATAACGAATAATATAGCACCTTTTTTAACCACATGGGTACAATATCACGTATCTTAAAGAAACAACCAGTGATTTTGCTCAGATCAGCCGTAAGGTTAGTAACATGAGTATTCCATGACAGATCCTCTTTAAACCATACACCTAAAAATTTGAGTGTTCGCACCTGTTCCAGTTCAGCCTCCCGAAACTTCAATGTAGTTTTACAATTACGTGGTTTATTAATTGGTGCAAATATTATATACTTACTTTTGTTCACATTCAACTGCAACTTAGTTATGTGCAACCAATTTGATAGATGATCTAAATAAGTATTAACTGTACTTTGCAACACGGTCAATGAATTGTTGGCAAAGAACACATTAGTATCGTTGGCATACATTATTAGTTGTTGGCAAAATGGAATGAGAGCGAGATCATTAATATAAAGATTAAACAATAGCGGACCCTTGAGGAACACCGTTTACAATTTTTAATTGCTGTGATTTTACATTATTGATTGTAACATATTGGTACCTATTTGTTAGGTAACTTTGCACCAATTTTAGTGCAACACCACGAATACCGTAATCATGGAGCTTATCTAAGAGTACGTCATTATTCACCGAATCAAAAGCTTTCCTCAAGTCTATAAATAGGCCTATAGTATACAACCTTTGTTCAAAATTGTCTATAATTTCATGTTTAGCTTTTAGTAGCGCTTTCTCACACGATCTTCCTTTTCGAAATCCGTGCTGTGCCTCGCACAAAATATTGTACTTTGTTATGAAGCATTCAATGCGGACGTTCATTATTGTTTCAAAAACTTTAGATAATACAGGTAACACGGAGATCGGCCGATAATTGTTGGTACTATGATCTGTTCCTCCTTTATGAATTGGGCATACTCGAGCTATTTTAAGCATATCAGGAAATATACCGTACTCAAACATTGAGTTAACAACATGGGCAATGGGAACAGAAATTATGTCTGCAATGTGTTTGACTGGAAGTGAAAGTATATATCGTCGTTACCTGAAGCACAATCATTTTTAAGCTTCCCAATTATTTTTTCAACTTCATGCGCTGTTGTAGGGGAAAAAACCAAAGAGTTTAGAAGGCTCTTTCTTTCCAGCTTAACAGTGTTCGACAGGCCAACTGGTAACGCATATTCACCACTGCGTATAAACTGAGCATTTAGTGCTTCAGCAGCTTTTTTCATTGCTTAGAGTGCCCTGAGCCGATGTTACCTGTATGGTATTACTTGTATTTTTTCTATCAGTAATATCATTTACAGCCTGCCAGACTTTTCTTGAGTTGTCCTGGAAAGCAAATTTTTGTAGTACTGTAGCTTAGCACGTTTTAAATCAGTATTAAGCTTATTACGATAACTTTTAAACTCAGTTTAGCCAGATCTCGGCTTTTGACAAAAGAGTGGTATAATTTGTTTTTAATTTTTATTCGGTTCAAGAGCATTACAGTAACCCATGGTTTTCTGTTCTTGTTTTTACGTTTCCTACTGTATTTAAGAGGAACAGCCCGATCATAGCAGTGTTTGAGCTTGTCATAAAAAAGATTGTATGCTTTATTAGGGTCCGTGGTAGTCATCACGAATTCCCAGTTTACTTTTTCGACAAGTGAGCGAAAAGCTTCTAGCGAATGAGAATTAATGCGCCGATAAAAGGTAGTGCATGTTTTAATGGCTTGGGCTTTTATCGACGGCAAGAAACAGAAAACTGGTAGATGATCGCTGATATCTAGCGTTAGCAGACCAACAGAAGCGCTAAGGCAAGACACATTTGTGATGCAGACGTCAAGTAGCGTGGCACTTTCAGCCGTGAGCCAAGTAGGCAGGTTGACTAGGTTTCCACATGCATAGGATTTTATTATGTTGTTAAATTCTCTTGTACTTACATCATTGCCTAGCATGTTAATATTCACATCACCCATAATTACAAACATAGTACCAGTGTTACTTAGATTGTTTAACAGGTCTTCCACAAAATTAAGAAAATGGCCTTTGCTGCCGCATGGCGGCCTATACATAACGCAGAAGTACCCACATTTTATACGAATGACAAGACATTCTACATTTTCATTCATGACACTATATTCCCGTTCTACATCATAGTGAATCTGTCTTTTCACATGCATGGCAAGACCGCCACCTCAGCGACTGTTTCGTGTTAGTCCTTCATACGTATATCCATCAAATTGTGGTGCGCTGTCTTTTTCAGATAACCAAGTTTCTGAGAAGCATAAAATATCAAATTTACATTTGATACTCTCAAGCACTTCTTGCAGATTTTCCCGTTTATTTTTCATACTTCGTGTGTTCAGATGAAGCACGGACATAGATTTTTCACAAACTGTATCACCATAACAGGCATTGAAAGAGGCAGAATCAGGATAGGAACAGGCATTATCAGTGAAACCTGTCCCATCTGCAGCTGTACTGCTAATATACAGACTGGAGGTACAGGCGCGAGACGGATTCATCCTCATTATTCGTGTGCTTGAAAGCACCAGTCAAAGTTATCAAGGCGCTTCACAGATTACGTCAAGCCCGCCAGATCGCGCTCATTTCGGATAACTATTGCACGATCTCCGCTCTTCTTTCGCACCAAAACCTTTCCATTTGTGTGCCAGACAAACGCGTATCCAGCGTTTTTTGCCCAATCCTTAGTTGCATACAATAGTTCGCGAGACAGGCGAGTCATATTCTCACAGATGAACACACCGCTATTTTCTTTCCTTAATTCTTTTTTGTTTGCGAGCCACGCATCACGCTGTTCCTGCTTTCTAAAGCGAACAATAATCCCACGCGTCTTCCCCGGTTTCGCCGCAAGTCTATGCACAGCTGTGACATCTTCCATCGTAATGTGTGGTTGATGAATCTTGTCTGCGATTCCTTTCAACTTTTCCAACAAGTTTTCGTTTTCTGTTTCCTGTACACCATGCACTTCTACGTTCAGACGTCCGCTACGCCATTCCAAGCTATCCACATCTAGCCTGAGTTGATCCATATCCTTGAAGCTGGCTTTTTCAAGGATGCCGACCCGTTTTTCAAGTTGCTTGGTTGTTTGTTCTTGGGCCAGTAGACGTGTTTGAAACTGGTCAAACTTGTCTGAGATCACTTGAATAGATTCTTCAGTTGTCTGAATTTTTCCGGAAAGACTAAGAATAGAATCAAGCTTGTTTTCAATTGTATACATGCGTGTACATAACTCTTTTTCATATTTCGAGCCTTCCACAGTAATTTCGTTTCTATTATTTTCTCCCTTGCAGGTAACACATTTCCAACTTTTTCTAGTGCCATCCCGCCTAGAGCCAAACTGCTCCTCCGACACACCTGAGCATTCACCAAAATGAAACTTAAACTTACACTCGACACAGGTTATAAAAAGCCCACTTTCAGGAAGCTGCAGTCTACATGCACAACACCGCGACATTGCAATTCTCTCACTAGTTCAAATAACTTAGTGCGAGAGCTAATAGCAGTAACACAAACCACAAGGAAAGGTAACTAACCTGTAACTATAGCAAGGACAAAATCAAACGAGTGTGGCTATGCAACCACAACACGCTGCCCAGCAGTACACAAGCAAAACCAATGGCAGAAGTAGAGATGCTATTGCAGTGAATATTGTTGAAACACAGTGACACTAACCTGCAAAAAGAGCAGTTTTTGAGACGATGTTGACGGCTTGCTGCCGCTGCTGCCAAGTGGTGGGCAGATCGCCGTGCTCCGCTTTTCTTGGGCCGAGCTGGCTAGATGCACATGTGCAGAGGCGACTCGCGGGTGAATCCTCGTCCCAAGGGCAGATCCACGTAAAATTCGCAGCAAGCGGCCCGGCGAAACACTTCGTGCACTCCGTTCACGGGTCCCGATGTAGTGACGCTGCAAAAAGAGCAGTTTTTGAGACGATGTTCACGGCTTGCTGCCGCTGCGGGCAGTGTAAGGGCCCATCATTTTATATAACAGCCGTGTCATTATGGCCCTGTGTAATGCCTATTTATTCCTCTTTGACGTGCAGTTCAAGTAACGCAGTGCCAGAAATCACTTGTGAGGTGACAAAACAAAGACGTGTTCAACCACAAAACCTGTTCTTCATCATTTTCACCAAAGACTTCGAGTAAGAGGTTCCACAGTCGGTGCATTCATTCGTGGCAACCTATAAAGCGAGGCCCGTATTTTAACGTACGTGGAAGTATTATGCATTCCTTCAGCGTCACACTAGCCGTGTCCCTTCGTCTTTTGCCCTGTTTAGTGTGTATGCGTCTTTTGTGTCAGGCCCTCCGCTGCCTCAAGTGTGGCTGCGCTCCGCTGTTCAAAAATGCGTGTATTCTATAGTAGGGCAAAAAGGCGGCATGGAAAGCGGCAAATCTCCCTTTACGCTCGCTGCTTCAGTACTTCCCGTTTCCAGCAATGGCGTGCACGAGTTCTGTATCCTGATGCATCTTTGTTATCGATCCCCAGCCAGTGCATCAATAGCACGTGCGACCGCTAATAATAACACTTAGTTGAAAGTTAGGGGCTCGTCTGTGTCCCTCTTTCCTTGTCTCCATCCTGTTCACGATACTCGGTGTCGTGGCTATGAGAGTCTTGTAGTGCAATTATGCTCAGCGTACTTTTGAATTGATCACATAAATGTCACCTGTTGCAGAGTGCCTTCCTCTAAAGATGGCTTCCTCTAAGAGCGCTGTGGTGTGTCAAGTGTGTCTTCCTTTTGTCCGTGTCCTGCGTGCGCTACCATCAAACTCAAGATGCTCTACCAACAAGCCCACATTGCCACCCTCATCGACTTCCTTATCAGGCAGGTAGGCAAGGGCCCCCCCCCCCCCCCAAAATTCGTCCAGTCAGCCATTAACGCAGGGGTATAGAGGCACAAGTGCAAGTAGCGCCGTGCACATTTCGTGACACCCCGAGTGGTGTCGGTGGGGCGAGAGACAGGAATGCAGGAAACGGGGACTTTAAGCATCGGTAGTCCTATTTTTTGGCTACCGTGTCAGTCGGAGAATCGCTGGAGGTTTCGTTATCTGCGAGTTTGCAGAAACCACGCTTTGACAGCAGAGGCGACGCTTGCATGGTGCAATCGCCGTGCAATGCAGTACAAAGAACTGCTCCTCACACATGCACATCTGACCGGCTACAAAAGACCGACTGCCGACAGGCTTTTTTCAGCGGGCACTTCGAGCGTGAGGACGCCTAGACTATTGCTTGCACCTGGAGTGTTTCGGAATGGAAGCGGTAGTAGCCAATGCTCGATGCAGTAATCTGTACACATGTGTCGCCGGTCAGGCTGTCCGACGTCTTCTCTAAATGTCGGGTTTTGTGTCTCTTTATATTTTGCTTTCTACATTTTGGGAGAGGAGCTTATACTGGATTGTACTATGGGGGCGAGTCTCAAACAATACTCGCACGGCCAGTTGCACTGGTGCGTTTTCTACTGGCGACGTTGCCGTAGGCAACCATTGGATAGCCGGCCTGGTGGGACGGGGTTGGCAGGGAAAAAAAAAGTCGTCTCGGGGCCAAGGAAGGGGCTGAATTTTGGAGATTCAAGAGGCTCTGCTAGTAGCAGGGACCTTCCATCACGTGAAGAAGTAAGCCTCGTTTAGCGATCCCTCGTGCAAGCCTCGCCGTTCGGTTCTCCAACCTCCGAGTGACGTTGTAATGGTCTTCGCTGCGAGTGCCTGATGTTAGCAGCAATGATTGGAGATGATCCGTGAGCTACGACGACTTTGAGGGCAACATCTGCGTTCCTACCCAAACACCAGTCCAAAGGCTGGCGATGAGACCTCTGCGCCGATGGAGCCCACCCATGCAGATAAGCGTTTCTTTTGAGACATTGTGCTTTTAGTTTATAGGCTGTTTTACATTTTGTGTCGGTTGTTCATTGATGAGTTTGTTTCTGTGTTAATCCCCCTGATGCATTATGCATTTACTTCACTCCTTGTTTGCTTTGCATTATTACATTAGCTACTAAGTGTTAATTGTATACTTTAATCATGTTCGTATATTAAATTCAATATTTTGTTAACTCATGAAAGCCTGTTGCCTCTTTTCTTCCCGGCCCCAGCACGAATCCATTTGGGGTTCAATTTTATTGAGATGCGTGGCCAAAGGGGGTGAGTGAGTGTGGTTGGGATGGTTAAGCGATATTTCGTAAGGTGTAGAACCACCTCCCTTTTTGTGTGTAGTAGGAACATCTCAATTTGAACAAAAGAAAAACAAAGATATTCGATAGTCAAGGAACTCACCAAGGGGAACAGCTACCCAAGAACCTTTATTCAGAAAGCACTTCAATTGCAAAAGCACGGCAACGCTTGCCGAGAAAGTCAGTGTCCGGCTCCTGAATCTACACCACAACAGAAACACCACACTCTCCCATATGTCCGAGGCGTTAGCGAAACCATCACCCGTATTCTCAGAAAAGAAGGCATCCGAGTGACTCACAAGCCTAAGAACACACGTTCTCTACGTGTTGCCAGAGACCGTCCACCGAGGGAGAGAGCCCAAGGCACTGTATACAAATATGTTTTGCACTGACTATGATGCGAGCTACGTCAGCAAAACGAAAAACCTAAAAAAAAAAAGACTTCGACAGCACAGGAATGACCTCTGTAATTTTGTAAGAGAGCGCAAGCTAATAGCTGGACATTCCCGAGACAGCGACCACTGTATCAATCTTCCTGACACAAAGGTCTTACCAACTGAAACCAATTATCAGAAAGAGTTCCTGCTTTGTGATTGTGGAAAGAGACAAAAATTGTGCAACACAGGACATTTTCATATGTGTAAGACAAGCTTGTTGGAAGCGAAATTACTAGAACGAACAAATGTTTCTATACGGCTTCAACACCAGAGAAAACGACATCATCTGCCTGTACTTTGTGCAACTTCGTCGCATCAGTTATATTTAGGAAGATGGTTGCTTGGTTGTGTTTTCTGGAGCCAAAGTGATTCTCATCTGTGGTCAGAGCGCACGGTAGTTGGATTGCTTCAAGGAACAGTGCAAAGGATGACAGGACATACACCAAAAGATAGCGGTGGATTCCCTGCGGAAATGTCTTTCTTAACGAGAGGAGCAGTTTTTTCGTTGCTGCAGAGCTACCAGGTGGTGGGCGTCATCGTATATTGTGGCCGTCATTCATACAGTCGCGTAGTGGCGGCAACTTAGGGAGCATTCAGGTGCTTTGACTGATAACTGTGCGGCGTGGGAACATGCATGCGTACGGCTTTGCTTTGCCGCAGACGCAGAGTTTTTCCACGACCTGACGGCAGGAAGCTAGCCGAAAGCTTGGAAAAGAGAACTTTTGTATGGAAAGCGATGGCTTCGACGACCCATTAGTCCTGTTCAATTTCCCTGGCACCTCTGCGAATCCCATCACCCTTTTTCCGCTGCCTGTGTCACTCATCGGGCAGGTGCCCGCATGGTGGAAGGAGCAAACAAGGTAAACAAACAGGGTAAACAGCGTAAACTGTGCTTCTAGTTCTTCAGAAAGGTTCATTCCATAGATAGATGACCTGAAAGCTTCCCTCAAACAGTGCTTTGCAAACCATCGTAAAATACTGTTCGCAATTTGTGTTGCCAAAGCACGCCTGGAAGGGCAAATTGGAATCTGTGCAGCCGACCTTCGATTTTTACCTGAGAGATGTGACAACAGCGCATATCCTTAGGCTAAAAGGTGAATGGGAAATCTGGAAAACTAAATGGCGAGCCATGCAAGAGGAGGAACTTCCCCGCTCTGCGACAGACGCTTTACCTGAATGTGACAAAGCCCTCTACCCGAACGTTCCCACACTCCTCAAGATGTTGGCAACTCTCCAGTGAGTACAGGCGCTGCAGAATGCAGCTTGTCGACACTGAAACGAGTAGAAACATAGTTGAGGAGCTGGACAGCTGAAGAGCAGCTTAATAGGCCTGGCTCTTATGTCCATTCACCGGATGCAAGTCAGTGTCGACGGAGTTATCGCTGTGTTTATGGAGAAACCGCGACGCATGAAACTTGCAGAGGGAACTACTCTTTCCGGCCAAGCTGCACACTCGTTTTTCATTTTTCTTCTTTTGCATTTACTTTTACTATATTGTAAAACCATTCGCAATGTCATTCTTTAAAATTGCTTCCTAAAACGAATGTTAGCGTTCTGTGTCTTTTGTGTCATGAAAGCATCCGTATTTTGGTTCTTTGTGGTTCAATGAAATTGTTTCCCCGCATATGTCTATTTTTCGTGTAAGAATTGCTGTCATAAAATGGCTCACGTTCTTCTCGCACGCCTGTTGTTGAGACAGTGTGTGGGAAGTTGGGTAGAGAAAACGTCCGACAATTATTTTTTTATTTGCCGTGCATCCCCCCCCCCCTTTCTTTGCCACTCTTCATTCCGTCACGGACTCTGTGTGGCCCTTCGTCGAGATTACTTGGTTGGAAAGTATTCTTTCTGGTGCACGCGCACTAGCTTTGCTGCAGTGTCAAAAACTCGCTTTCCATCTCAGATTAACTCGCATCTTGTACTGAATTCCACTCTGTTCTAATTATCGTCTAATAATTAAGCACCTTCTATATTCCCAGGCAAGCTTTTTTTTTTTCTTTTTGCCATGAAAAGACTTTTTTTGGAAGGATTAGCTCTTGACCCCCCCCCCGAAAAAAAATCCTGGCTATGTGCCTGTTCCTGCTTGGCTAAATCCTACAAGACCGTCAGTTGGCTGCAGCCTTAGTAACAGAAAACATACAAGAAAGTGAACAAAGATGGGCTACAAGTACGGCAAATGCAATAGAGATATTGTGTTTGCGAACACGGAAGGCGATATGATGTTAGGCTACAGTGCATCATAATCGATGAGCCACTGATTTGTTGACATGTGCCTGTCTCTCGATTCCCAACAGACGAACCTGGCGACCAGCTGGATCGACGCTTCCTACGTGTATAGCACGAGCGAGACATGGGCAAATACGATGCGTTCGTTTGAGAACGGCACCTTCCGCGTGGCTGAAGATGGCCTGCCACCCAAGAACAAGGAGCGCGTTCCACTATTCAATTCACCACCGGCACGCTACCTGGGCGTCATGAACCCGGAGCGCATGTTCAGTGAGTATCTGTAGCTGTCTCGCGCTCGTTTTGCAAACTATGCGGCCAAATTGGCAATCACAAAGCCATTTTGTACGAAAATTCAAAGCAACTCAATGGCTGCTGATGTTACGATGTAACATTGGCACTCACCTTCGTACACAGTACAGATGCCTGTTTTGCTGTAGGAAAATGCACACCACAGCTGCACTAATGTGGGTGTCATAAACGTTGTATGCTGGAATGTTCCTACGAGCAAAGTTGCACAAAAGCATGACGTGTGATAGCAGAACATAAGTCGCACTGCTATGACCGCGCTTCACGCACAGTGAAAGTGAAACTTACGTTACACAAGCACCATCACAGGAACTAATTGCTCAATATGTTGATTAACTATATGGGGGCATCCACCGTAGCCTAGTGGTAGCATGCTAGCTTGGCACCGCGAGAGTCCGAGTTGGGTACCCTCCCTACGGCTTGGTAGGTGGCAGTGTGTTTCTTTGAGCATGTTCTGGCAGCATTTCATTGCAAGCTGTGTCATATTTGAACAGCGCGACCGGACGCGGACGGAGAACACTTCCACACAAACACAGTGCTGTGTGTAAAAGTCCTCCGTCCGCCGCCAGTCGCGCTGTTCGAATATGACTGACAACCAACTTGCCGGATAACGTATTCTTGTGCAACCTATGACAGACGGTATGTCTTCCTTGTGTTTAAGTGTTTTCTAAAGATAGGTTAACAGTATATTTTAGCAGGCCCTTGACTTACCTGGGATAAATTCGAAACCTGTGGCGCATATATCCACCTACCGTGAGCCACGCAATACGGCTATGAGTCACGTGTGATTACAGCATCGTTAGTGGTGACATGCATGACGAGTATGTGATGTTAGTGACGCAAAGATCAATCATTCATCTTCGCCATGCATTGATACCCTACCATGCCAATTTCGGTGTACACCAAGTCAACGAGACGACCAAGAGAGCACCGAGACGTAGGAGGGCAAATAGATAGATAGCGTGGGTATTGGGCTTGCTGCGTCCTGTCCGTAGTCAAAGCAGGACAGACGGGCCTCTCACCAAAAGACAAACAACCGATTTAATGGCGACCTGCCAACTCACGCAAACGAGAATCCGGAGGTAAACCAGAATCCGAGGACAATAGCTCTTCTCCAGTTGATGCTGGCGACAGGATGGCCCAAGCGTGGGGCAGCTTGCTTCTTTATATAGCACGACGATTTGCCGCACGTATCACCACGGCGCAGCGGGGCCGTTATCTTGTCCGTGGTGAACGATCAGCCAAGTGTGCCGTTCCCACAATAGATGGATAGATAGATAGATAGATACATACATACATACATACATACATACATACATACATACATACATACATACATACATACATACATACATACATACATACTGTCAGTGTCATAAGTTCGCCAAGAAATGGCCTGCATTTAGAAATGCATTCACCTAAATATAGAAAGTTGAATGAATGAATGGTCACCTCCAGCAATTCATGTACGTGTGTTCCAAATGCGTGGCTCCTCAGACTGCATGCCTCCCTTGCCAGTGGCGGTGACCAACAGAAAAAAGGCAAGGCGGTCAACAATCGTGTGAAACCATGGGCCAATCACTGCAACTGTCCCGTTAGCAGCCCTAGGGTCCCTGTATAACCGTTTGCCAAGTAGCCTCTTCCATCCTCCTCTTCTTGCGTTCGTCGTCTGATACAACGCCGTCTGCCACTCGCTTTCTAACTTGACCGGTTCTGCAAGCCCATGCAGGGCAACCCCTTACAAAGACCCATGACCAGTGGCGCACCGACGGGGGGGTCTCGACGGGGGTTGTAACCCCCCCAGAGGCCGACCTAACACCCCTCCCACTCCGTAACTGCTCCTATGTCCTCGAAGAATGTGGTGCTAATGTATCTGCAAAACGCCGAAAAATAATACAATAATGTTACTATTTGAAAGAGCGTATGCTTGGGCATTTTGTGCGCATTTTGTGCGCTACACATGTAAAGATGTTACTATTATTTGGCATTTTATTTACTTTTTTTTACACACGCAACAACTGTGTAATCGCATGCCCAACCCTTCATGAAAAACTGAACCCCCCCCTGGCAGAGATCCTGGGTGCGCTACTGCCCGTGACAAAGGCTCGTAGTCAATATTAAATGCATGGTCTTGCGTTTTCTTTTTGTTTGTACTCTTCAAGAGAGAGAGAGATTTTTGAATTGTAAAGAAGAGAAAAGCACAGGATAGTAACTATCTCTCGTCGAGGAGGACACCTCAACCATCCTGTGCGGTGGATGGAGAAGGGTACTGTTGTTTCGGCGGAAAGTGCAGAAGAACCACAAACACAGTCACGGCCGTAACTGAACAACACCCCCTTGTTTATTCAGAGGTGCATATACAGGTGACAACATATATACAGGTGACAACAGTGCCGCCACTGGTGACGTGTAAGGGCAAACAGAAGCTGAAACTGATATGCTACATATTCCCCTCCTTACAAGAACAAGGTAAGTAACAGTTAGTAGATTAGTATTGATATACAGCGTTTACAAAGTTTTACAAATATCTGCAAGCCATACATGGCATGTGCTCTTCACTGTATGGAACAACAAGAAGGCCTAGAAGAAGCAATACAACAACAAGAAAAAAAAAATGGAGTGCTTGGAGTGCTGCACACAGTTCATGCAGCACTCCAAGTTCTCTGGCACTGCGCCCGTCTGCACCTAGCACACAAGCTACATGTGGTCGTGGTATCGATCTGGAGGCCTTCTCTTCCTCCGTGGTTGGACCCGACGTTGAAACACAGGGTCCTCCGGGTGGATGCTACTTTTCCCTTTCATCCTCTGACACAGCTGGCGCTGGAGCTCGTAACGTGGGCGTAGCTGGCGAGGCTTCGGGTCGAGTTGTTGAGGCGTAGTCGTTGGATTGCTGAGATGCGGACGACGGCGTCGCGGGTTCAGACTGAATTATGCTGCAGATTCCATGTGGCTGAAGCTGCAGGTACCCTGGACAGCTTCGATGCGTTCCAGGCTCGTCCATCATCAAGCTGAAACGATGATGGACCTTGCTGGCGGACTACCTTCCACGGTTGGCTAAATGTGAGGTCTTCCTTAACCGATATTCCAGGTTTTTTAATTCTAACGTAGTCACTGACAGACACTGTCGTCTTCTTCATGGCCCTGCGACAGTCTTTGCTGTAGTCTTGCCTGCTCTTAACTCCTTGGCGCAGATGATGAAGTTCGGTAACAGGATCGCTGAAGAAAACTGCTGACGAGTGACCCACAACGTCAAGGCGCGTTCTCGGTCGCCGTCCGTGTAAGAGAACAGACAGTGCAACTCCCGTAGGGGCATGTGGTGTGCAGTGATATATGCCCAAATACTCGGTTACTCGTTGCCGAAGAGGACGCTGTTCCAGCATGGTGACCTGCACAAAATTTTTGAAGACACGGTCAAACCGCTCGACAAGTTCGTTCGCTTGCAGGTAGTAAACAGAAAAGTGCACAGTGCGGATGGCGCGATCTTTGAGGAACTCAATGAACTCCACAGATGAGAACTAGGGCCCGTTGTCACAGACTACCACTTCCGGATAGCCTTCACGGGAGAACATGGAAAGCAAAAAGTTTATGATGATGCGGGATGATACTTCACTGTACAATTGAACCCATAGGTGGACACTTTTTCATTTTCCAGAGGGGCCGCCGAGATCTTCGCTGCGGTCTTCTGTTATAATTCTCCAATTACCGTTTCTCGTCCTTCTTTCTCTAATTTTCCTCCTCACCCTCTCCCATATTTTTCAAAAACGCTGGGGCGCTCAGGCAATTTAACTTTTTCTTTTTTTATGATGAAAACCGGCAAACTGCCACACGGCCGGACTGGAGAAGCGACGCGCACACACTTGCGCGCGTCGCTTCTCCAGTCCAGTTGCGAACGCATCAACGTCGCTGTAAATTTACATCTGACATTTTTTTTTCCCCAAGAAATATTTATTTTACAATAAATATAGCAATGTATTTTCAAAAGACAGAAAGTACAAGAGAAAAAAAAAACGTCGCAGCAAGTCACTTTCGTGCAAATAATTTTTGAACTTTGCATGATTATTTGAACTTCACATTTGTTACTCACATTGTCTTGCATTCATGACCCAGTGAATTGAACACCAGTTAAAGGAGTACAGACACAAAATTTAAAGTGATCGAGATAACTTGCAGGATAGGTTTGCGTCGACACACACGCATCATCTACAAAATATCAACGGCTGATATAGCTTAGAACATATTTAATATCAATTTTAACGTGCGTGTCGTGCCACTGTATGCGAAACGCGCTTTTCTGTTTCATGTAAACAACCAGTCGCCACCTGCGTGACGAGTTTGTGTTGCTGTCATGATTCTACAGAGAGCGCTAATACTAGCAGGCATTTGCGACGGAAAAATGGGGCAGAATTGCACTGCAATACAAACTGACGTCCTCGTCTCGGCAGCGCATTTTTGAGGGATCACAGCACGTTTGAAACTTTCAGAGGAGATTACAGCAGCACACAGGGAGCCTTCACTCAATAGAGTTGTCCGCGCGTGCTCATGGGAACTCAGTTTTGTGTGTACATGTAGTCGGCTATGTTTACGTGAATAGCATCCTGGGTGCCGCCTCACTCATCGCTCTTTGAAACGGAAAGTGCATCTGGGCTCCACAAAACCGTATACAAAATATTAACAATCGTGCACTCGAGCCCTAAAGGTTTGCAGCCGGGGTAAGTGGGTCATTAGCTACTTATTGCGAAAGAAGAAAACAAGATATAGAATTTTGGTGTCAGTACTCATATAACATATCAACGTAAATGAACAATGATTTATCCAGTTATCCAACTCTGTGAATCTCGATGGTCAAGCAGGGGACATACAAAGCATTGTTGAATACACATACAGTAGTGCGAAAAATGGTACATCGCTAGTCACCGCAGTACGCACAAATACAAAAACTCATAAAATATGCTACATCACATTAATACATACATTAAGAGGAACTTTAACCACACAAAACGAAGTAAGTTAGCAATGGCAGATAATGTACAATAAATTGAATGTTATTATGCGCATTAAACTGGACAGAGTTAGGGTGACTTGTGTATCGATAAATTGCATTCTGATATATACGCATAATGAAAAATAAATATGTGTGCACGTATGAGCCCAAAGCTTAGCCCTCAATAAAAAAAAAGTGTTTCGGCGGACAGTTGTTTGGTTTATGATATCATCTGCAATGCGATTAATGTCTCTTTTGCGAGTAAGATCTTTGTGGCCGTGTAAAAGAACCAGATGATTCAAGCGGGCCTGTCCCATGGTGGACCTTAAATATGTTTTTATGCGACGGAGACAGGAGAACGATCTTTCTGACATGCACGATGTCACGGAAATGGTTAATGCAATTTTAACAAGCTTAGCCACTTCTAGAAGGAGGGTCTTTAGCTCTTCGCCGCTAGCTGCCAAAAGAAAGATTCCCTGGGCTAGTGTACAAGGTTCCGTGCGCCGATTGCCACGCCACTTACATCGACAAGACAAAAAGCTTTTTGGAAAGGATACGGCAACACCAAATTCAACGCTACGCTGAACGCGCTCGCAGAACACAGCGAAAAGAAAGACCATCGCATCAACTTCGACGATGCTCGGTTCCTCGACACGGAAGGTAACCGCACCAAAAGGCAGTTCTTAGAGTCGTTGCACGTCCGAACAACACCTGGAAAAATCAACGGCTCAACTGGGACTCTTCCGAGTGTGTATATTGTAACGTACAATTCAGGTAGATTAGGAAAGAAAAGGACTATTTATTGAGAGATAACTTGTGCTCTGCAAGCCAGAAATCAAACGCAGCGTTCCTCAAAGAGCTCAGAAGCCTCTGTTCGATCGGCGTCTTTTTTTCTTCTCTCTGGTGATTCATCGGGTGCCACGAACGCACGCACCACCATGGCCTTCGTGCTGTTGCACCACTGCGCCTCTGTGCTCTGGAACGTGAACTTGGGCGCATCTTTCAAGCGTGGTTTGTCCTGCGTCATCACTCCCCCGCCAAAGACGCATCGTCCCGATGCATTATTAAGCGTTTGGCCTACGATTGGGGCGCTTTGGACAATGCTCACTCTCGCTCATAGTATGGCTTCATTCTGACTACATGCACTGTTTCTGTGTGACGTCGGTGTCGAGATGAGCTCGCTTGTCCCTCTGGCGTCACTTCGTAGTTTATGGGGCTGATTCGGCGAAGTACTCGGTAAGGGCTGAAATAACGGCGCAAAAGCTTTTCGGAGAGGCCAGGCGTGCGTACGGGAGTCCATATCCACACTCTGTCACCTGGTGCATACTCGACTTCCCTACGCCGCAAGTTGTACCGGTCCGCGTCGATGCGTTGACGTTCTCGAATGCGATACCGTGCTAGCTGGCGCGCCTCTTCCGCTCTCTGTGTGAAGTCGCTGACTGCTGGGTTACGTTCTGTGGCGTCGCTTACAGGAAGCATGGCATCCAAGGGCGTGGTGACCTCACGGCCAAATACAAGTTGGAACGGCGTCAACTGGGTGGTCTCCTGTAATGCGGTATTATATGCAAATGTTGCGTAGGGTAGTATCTGATCCCACGTGGTGTGCTCCAGGTCTACGTACATCGACATGTCGGTCAGCGTTCTGTTAAGTCGCTCAGTCAGGCCATTTGTTTGTGGATGGTACGCAGTCGTCTTTCTGTGGCTTGTGTGAGTGAGTTTCATAATAGACTGCGTCAAATCGGCTGTGAATGCTGTTCCTCGGTCCGTGATGACAACGCTAGGGGCACCATGTCGGAGCACTATGCTTGTTACAAAGAACTCTGCTACTTCAATCGCCGTTCCCCAGACCAGAGTTGCTGTCTCCGCGTAGCGGGTTAGGTAATCTGTCGCTACTACAATCCATCTTTTTCCCGATGATGATGTCGGGAACGGTCCAAGCATGTCCATTCCTACTTGTTCGAATGGGTTTCTGGGGGGTTCTATCGGGTGAAGAAGGCCTGCGGGTCTTAAAGGAGGCGTTTAGCGTCGTTGGCAATCCCGACATGTCCTCACATAATGCTGTACAGTATGCAACAACCTTGGCCAGTAGTACTTGGCATTAATTCGAGCGAACATTCTACTCACTCCAAGGTGCCCTGCGGATGGGTCATCGTGACAGGCTTCCATAATTTCGGATCGTAAGGCTGAAGGGACGACCGAGAGAGATTTTTCTGTGCTGTGTTCAAAGTTTCTTTTGTAGAGGACGCCATTTTTCAGCACGTACGATGACAATCCTCGTGTGAAAACTCGGGGAACACGGACGGGTTGTCCTTCCAGGTGTCTGATGAGCAGTGACAGATCGTCGTCGGATCGTTGATGCTTGGCCATTTGTGATGTCGTCACGACTCCAAGAAACGGAAATTCGTCTCCACCTTCCACAGGGGGAGACTCGATCGGTGCACGTGACAGGCAGTCAGCATCACTGTGCTTTCGACCGGATTTATACACGACCGTTATGTCGTATTCTTGCAGCCACAAACTCCATCTAGCAAGTCGCCCAGAAGGATCCTTGAGGTTTGCAAGCCAGCACAAAGAATGGTGATCGCTGATGGCTTGAAACGGTCTGCCGTATAAGTATGGTCGCAACTTGGCTATGGCCCATATTAGCGCGAGGCATTCTTTTTCAGTGGCTGTATAGTTAGTTTCAGCCCTCGAAAGAGTGCGGCTAGCGTATGCGATCACTCGTTCCTCACCATCCTGCCACTGAACAAGGACGGCACCGAGGCCTAAATTGCTTGCGTCCGTGTGAATGTCCTTCTGCGCTTCCTCATCAAAGTGCCAGAACGGGGTGGTTTTGGAGTCGCCGCCGGAGCTCATTAAATGCGTCTTCTTGTTCAGCTAGCCAGACGAAGGGCACGTCTTCTTTTGTCAGTCGCGTTAGTGGTTCGGCAATTTGCGAAAATTTTTTACGAAGCGTCGATAATACGCACACAGGCCTAAGAAGCTTCTAACGGCCTTTTTATTTGCCGGTCTTGGAAACTTCTCCACTGCTGCAGTCTTTCCGGGGTCAGGGCGGATGCCTTCAGGGCTAATCACATGGCCGAGGAAAAGAAGTTCGTGGAAGCCGAAGTGACATTTCTGTGGCTTTATCGTCAGCCCTGCTGAACTGATGGCTTTGAGCACAGTCCTTAGCCGTTCTACATGCTGATCGAAGGTGTTTGAAAAAATAACGACGTCGTCAAGGTAAACCAGACAGGACTGCCATTTTAGCCCGGGCAGCACAGTGTCCATCATCCGCTGAAATGTAGCAGGTGCGGAACAAAGGCTGAACGGGAGCACCTTAAACTCATACAATCCATCTGGTGTGACGAATGCTGTTTTTTCACGATCTTTTTTGTCCACCTCGATCTGCCAATATCCGCTTTTGAGGTCTAGAGACGAGAAGAACTTCGCGTCCCACAGTCTGTCAAGGGTGTCATCGATCCTGGGAAGAGGGTAGACATCCCGCTTTGTGACAGCTTTCAGCTTTCGATAATCCACGCAGGAACGCAAGGTTTGGTCCTTTTTCTTTACTAGCACCACAAGTGAGGCCCATGGGCTTACCGACGGCTGGATTACGTCGTCTCTAAGCATTTCGTCTACTTGGTTTCTGGTTATCTCCCTCTCTTTCGGTGACACCCGATAGGGGTGCTGGCAAATAGGTCGACAGCTTCATCTATTATGATCCGGTGCTTGGCCATAGGTGTTCTTTGGACTTTCGATGATGATGAAAAACAAGAGGTGAACTCACGTACAAGACATTCTATCTGGCGCTTCTGGTTTGGCAATAATGCTGTTTCGATTTTGATTGACGCGAGTATGGAGTCTGCGTTGTCAGAATCCACCTTTTGCATGGTCCGAGTGCGCATGCGCCGAATCCGGCGCAAACGACTCGTACGTCATCGTAGCAGACGATGCAAGCGGCGTGCAGTGCGGAACGGTGTACCCGTCACCGAAAGTAATGATACTTGGCGCCAGCTGGGCCTGTACGCCATCCAGAAACACATTTTTGGTAACATGAAGTTCTCTCACATCATCGTACTGTGCAGGCAGGCAAATGCCACGCATCTGACACGGCCTTAGCCGCGAAGAACGCGTGCCGAACACATCAGAGCTTGTATTTCAGTGAAACCGTTGCTCCGTGCTCCCGTAGCCAAACAGTTTTTTTTTTGTAATAACAACACGGATAGAAAAAAAGCAGACATCCGGCAATGCGCATGGTCACTCGGATCATCACAATAACGAAAAATCTTACCCTGCAAGATAGAGCTAGGTGTTATTCCAGCACGTTGCCTCTCGTATCGGATGATGGAGGATGAATACTTCACATAAGTCCGTGAGTTGACGTGGGGTTCAAATAATTAAACATTGGATCGCACACACAAACACACATAATCCCCGAGTATACCTCGTTGGTTGCTGCCATGAATTCTTTCAGTTGCGCTCTTAGAGTTTTCAGTGATCCGTGGCCTGGTTGTACACCCGTTCGTGACTGCGGTCAGGTATGCTGGTGCTCCGTGGCTTGAACAAACGCTACTGGCAGCAAACCTTACGCGGTTTGACCTCTAGCTATCTCTCTGTAGGCTTAATCGGAGAGAAACTTCGGAGAGTTGAAAAATGCACGACACGTCCGTTCACTGTCAGCGCACCAGGGCGACTGCTTTACTTTCGAAGGGAGAAACGGAGAGGAGACGTATAGAAAAACAACAAATAACAAAACACAAAAAGTCAGCAAATGCGATCCTCGCATTTCTTGTGCAGACAGCCTGAGCTTGGGCGCAGCAGTGCAAACTTGCTTTTGATGGGATTGACCCGTCTGTTGTACCGCATGCACGCCCTACAGGTGTCGATCCCGGGTGCTTTCGTGCTGCGTTCCCGCACTCGGTGTGGGATATTTCGTTGAACTGAGTGCATGCCGCTTCTTTTCTTTTTTTGCTTTTTTTTTTCCAGAAAGTTTGCCCTTGGCATAGTGGCATACAATGCCCCTCTTCAAATGAACGTCGCTGAGAAGCGAGTGGTATTTGCGTGTAATCGCGCTTTTTGCGTCGTCCTCATCAGGTAGCCGTAACCCACGGCACTCGTAGCGGGAGCAGTGACGGCCACTGCCACCGACACCGTGGCATTGGCCTTTGTGGGAGGCAGGCCCACGGGCTGTGTTGGATGCAGGGGCAGGTGCCGCACGCTTTCACGACAAGTCACCCCCCCCCCTATTTCTTTTGCGCACGCGGTCTCAAACAAACAGGATTCCACCCCTCAACTGACCATGTGCACATGGGAAGCGAACGGCGCCTGCTCGCTTGCGTGCCTTTCCCGTTCGGGTGGCATTTTGCGACGTTTTTAGACACCCAAGGCTTTCCCATGGTCGGCCCTTTTCGCTGTAAGTGTTCACCATGCCGGAGAGGCCTCCCAGAAATTCGTACAGCATTTGAAATCTAAAATAACCGCTACGCTCACTGTGTGTGTCGCTGCCCGACTATGTGGTGCCATAGAGAAACGCTGGGGTAGCGCACGACAGGTTCGGCGCGACGCCGTACAGATTGTTTCGTGCCGTGTCCGCGAGAGGCCGCCACACAGACATGCAAAAGGCGGATTGGGCAGTTCTGAGGCAGAAGAGCTCAAATCTGTAACATGGGCGTAATCGTTAAGGCGGGCAATGACGGTTCCTTTTGCAATGCTGCACCTCATGTCCGAAATTCGTGAGGAAGACGTTAGCGCACCCATCTTGTAACTGCATAAGGCCCCTAGCCACACAGATCCCTTTTTCGAGTAAGAGGCCCGTGTTGCTGTCGGCAATTCCTTCATAGTCACTGAATAAGTTGTTCCTAACGGCGACAGCTATGCTGGATCTCGGAGGTACCGTCACGTCGTCGTCTACAATCTGGAGCGCATCGAATTCTCCTTCACATTCGAACGTCGCGATAGCGTGCTTTGTTGAGAACGACACACATGACTCCTTTAAGTTAATCACTGCACCATTCGCTTGCAAGAAGTCCATTCCTATGATTAAATCCCTTGAGCACTCTGACAAGACAATAAAACTGGCGATGTACATGAAGCCATGTATTCCAATCCTGCATGTGCAGCTGCCCGCCGGGTCAATGAGATGTCCCCCTGCTGTTCGCACTTGAGGACCTCTCCAAGGGGTCAGAACCTTTCTGAGTCTTCTGGCGAGTTCTCTGCTCATAACTGAATAATCTGCGCCTGTGTCTACCAAAGCAGTAACTTCGTTGCCGTCTATAAATACACGTAAGTCAGAAGCAACGTCGCCGTTTGTGCGCCCATCCTCGTGCCTGTCGTAACATTCCGGAATCGGCACTGGAGGTTCTGTTCTTGCGTCGACAGCGGCCTCATCTCCACAGGTCGCCGATTTTAGTTTTCCCGCAGAGGGCTTTGAGAACTTCGCCTTGGGGACGTTGAGGACCGATGTGGGCTCGGTGATCGGTACCTTAGGTGTGCGGTTGACCGAGACTGATGCTGCTGCGAGGTGTAAGGGTCCTGGCGCCTTGATAGGTACTCCTGAATTTCAAAGGGACGTTCACCGTTTCTGGGGCAAGGAGCGTTTACGGCAAACCCACGGAGTCCCGCTCGGCGGTACTCGCGCATCCAGTAAAGATGGCCAGCTTCGCCACAGTGGTAGCGCAGCGGGGTGCGATCAGGAGTGCGCCATATGTCAGATTTGCGGAATCTTGTCTCATATCGGGGCTGGGTGAATCGGGGCCTAGGCATATGGGAAGCATCCGTGAGGAAAGTACGCCCAGGAGTGCTTTGAAGCGTGCGAGATAGCGGGTTGTAGTGACGCTTGGGGCTGCACTTGTGGCTGCACATGTGGCTGTACTTGTGGCTGCTGTTTGCGAACTACTTGCCGCAATTCTTCCCGAACCACTTCCGATAGTGAAGAGACCGATGTCGAACTATTCCGCAGCTGTTGCATGTGGAGCTCTTCCCGGACCACGGATCGCAAGAGTTCTCGCAAGGCGTCGGCGCTGTTCCCGAATGCTGCTGATAGGGCATCCAAAGATGCGACGTTCACGTCTCGGTTGTAAAGCCTCGCTCGCTGTTGCAGTGTCCTTTCCATAGTTGTCGCCTCAGAGCGGAATTCGGCAACGGTGCGTGGAGGGCTTCGAACCAAACCTGCAAAAATTTCTTGCTTAACGCCGCTCATCAACTGCTGGAGCTTCTTGTCCTCGCTCATGCTTGGGCCGGCCCGGCGAAACAAGCGGCGGGACATATCTTCCATGTACATTGCCATGCTCTCGTTGTTCCATTGGCTTCTTGCTTGCAGAGCGGCTTCAGCTTTTTCCCTGCGGTCTGTGCTAGGATAGGTGTCCAGAAATTCCCGCCGGAAATCGTCCCATGACCGCATGGCTGCTTCGTGGTTTTCAAACCACATTCATGCAGAGTCCCGGAGCATGAAATAAATGTGTTGGAGCTTTCGGTCTTCATTCCAGCCATTGCAGCCAGCGACACGCTCAAATCCTTCTAGCCAGTCCTCGGCGTCTTCATAGCTGTCGCCGTGGAAAGGCTCAGGAGTCCGCGGCTGGTCAACGACAACGTGGGTCGCGGTGGTGTGCGACGGCATTTCGGTGTCAACGCAACGGGCTCCTACTGTAGCAGGCTCGGGCAAAACAGGAAACTCTGGAGGCTCACCTCGTAGACGATGGCTTGTGCGCTGGTGGACAGGCGTAGGCTCGTTGGGTCCGTGTCGGGGTGGCTCCGGACTGCTTTCTCTCACTCGAAGGGGGCTGGAGATCATGTACCCCGCACCTCCACCAGAAATGTAACGTACAATTCAGGTAAATTAGGAAAGAAAAGGACTATTTATTGAGAGCTAACTTGTGCTCTGCAAGCCAGAAATCAAACGCAGTGTTCCTCAAAGAGCTCAGAAGCCTCTGTTCCATCGGCGTCTTCTTTTTTTCTTCTCCCTGGTGATTCATCGCGTGCCACGAACGCACGCGCCACCATGGCCTTCGTGCTATTGCACCACTGCACCTCTGTCCTCTGGAACGTGAACTTGGGCGCGTCTTTCAAACGTGGTTTGTCCTGCGTCAATATACATGATCTCCGGAACAAATGGAGAAAACAACACCTCAACAAGAAAGGTGGGAGGAACGATGGTGCAGAGAGGAACAATCACTAAGAAAAATCGCTAGCTTCGGAGCCGGCCGGACAGTCACCCCCTGATGAAGATACCGAATGAGTCTCGAAACGTTGGGCCAGTTTTTAATTTCAATATTAAATACTTAGGTTAAGTGGCTGGAGAGTTTTTTTTTTTGTATAGGCCAATTATTGGACTTCCGCCGCCGTGGCAGTGAACCGCTTTAACAAGAGGGCTCCCACGGTGCCGCCATTATCCCATTAAAAGGCGTAACCGCCCAAAGATCTGCTGTCGAGACAGTGCAGTCGGCCTTTGTACTTCCGTGGTACAGTCCCGAAAGGAGGTGTTTCTTCTTTCATCTCCGGTCATTGACACGCCAGGCACATGGATCGGCGAGTGTGGCCTCGCCGCAAGCTGTGGTTGCTAGCTGGACCTATGCGCAACTCACATGGGGAGGAAAGCGATGCATGCTTTGCTGCCCATGTGAGTTCATCATCCTCGCGTGTATATTGGCACGTAATTTATCAATATTAATAACGCTTTGCTGAGGGCGTTCAGCCTGTTACGATTATTTTTTTATTTATTTACACGTACTGCTTTACACGTACCAGCATTAAATCGGTCAAAAAGAAACTGCACTTAGGACAAAACAAAATGCATGCGCTAAAAGATAAACAAGGTAATGTTATCAACAGTTTCAACGAAATTGTAAAGGTAGCAGAAGATTTCTACTCGGAACTGTACAGCTCCCAGACAGACCATACAACGTTAATAGAAATAGAACCAGAGGAGGACACCGAAATTCCATGTATAACCGCTGACGAAGTCAAAAAAGCTGCCAAAGGCAGGTCCCGCAGTAAAGCAGCTGGTGACGATGGTATAACAGCCGACTTGATCAAAGACGGAGGAGATATTGTACTTGAAAAACTTGCATCACTCTTCACGAAATGTGTCAAGACATGTAGTGTACCGCGCAGCTGGAAAAATGCTAACATAATCCTTATCCACAAGAAAGGTGACATAAAGGAGTTAAAGAATTACAGACCAATTAGCCTACTCCCAGTAATATACAAGCTATTTACAAAAGTAATTTCTACGAGGATAAGAGAAACCCTCGACTTTAACCAACTGAGAGAACAAGCTGGTTTTAGGAAAGGTTACTCGACAATGGACCACAGCCACGCTATCAACCTAGTAATTGAGAAGTACGCCGAATATAACAAACTTCTTTATATGGCGTTTATCGACTACGAGAAAGCATTTGACTCCATAGAAATACAAGCAGTTCTAGAAGCTCTACGACGACAAGGGGTACCTGGCGTATACGTGAAAACCATAAACAACATATACAAAGATTGCACAGCCACACTACTCCTACATGAGAAAAGCAGAGAAATCCCGATCGAGAGAGGTGTGAGACAGGGAGATACGATATCCCCGATGCTATTCACTGCATGTTTAGAGGAAATCTTTAAACGTCTAGACTGGGAAGACAAGGGAATTCGAATAGATGGAGAATATCTCAACAATTTATGATTTGCAGACGACATTGTACTCTTTAGCAATGATGGAGACGAACTACAAAACATGATTGATGACCTAAACAAGGAAAGTATTAAAATTGGGTTAAAAATGAATAGGCAAAAGACCAATGTGATGGCATAGTAGAAACAAAAAGACAGGACGCCGACCAAGAAAGTGTCAAAAATATAATAAAATGACAAAATGACGTTTCGGCTTCCACACGGAAGCCTTGTTGACAAAGCTGGGAGGCCCGAAGCCTCCAGCTTAAATCCGCAAAAATAATCGCTTGAGGCATCTTGCATACGTAAGCGGTAGATTGCTGTCGTTACGGTTAAGCGTGTCCCCTGTCGTTTGGATAGTCAAAGATTCCAAATATTGCCGTTTCATCCAGTTCTTTTCCCGGGCGATAACTGAAGCTTGGTCCCAATCAAAGCCGTGGTGCGTTTTTTCTGCGTGCTCTGCGAGGGCACTGGAAATGACTTTTTTCTTCTTTACATTGTGAGGGATGGGAGAGCTAGGCATGAAGGCTGAGGCGTGGTAAAACGAGAAGAATGCGCTTTATTCGCACATAACCAAAAACGTGCCGTCCGCGCCGGCGGCGGGAGCGAGATTCTGAGTCCCGGCCCTCGCTTGGGCCTGCAGTTGCGCTGCCACAATGGCGCTGCAGGTGGCGCTACTGATCAGCTAGGCCGCTACGCTACCGTGCGTGCGGGCTCTCACATCCGGCCCCTCCTAGTTGGACCAAGTCCCTTTGGTCTGGGAAAGGGGCACTGCTGGGTGGCTTCACTGCAAGAGGGAATAGTCCAAGCGCTCGGGCGGGCGCGTGCCATGGTGGGTAACAAAAGCTGTTTTTGCTTGGTCTTCTTCACGAACGCGGACTTGCCAGTAAGCAAACTTTAGGTCAAGGCAGGCGAAGTACTCTGAACCAGCAATGTCATCCATGATGTCATCCGCATGTGGAAGTGGCTGCACGACACTCACAGTCTTGTTTAGGGGCACATAGTTAACGCAAAGGCGCTTCTTGCTACCTCGGCTGACAACCACTGCGGGGAATGCCCAAGGCCCTAAGGCCGGAAGAATGATGCCTTGCCGAAGGCGTGTGCGTGTTTGGGCCTCAAGAAAATGACGGTCTGCAGCAGAGTAACGGTAAGGGAATCGACTGTATGGCACAGTGTCGGGAAGCAGGTGAATTGAGTGTTCAACACCTTCGTACAGACCTAGGTCACCCTCTTCACGAGCGAACACTTCAGCGTGCTTCGACAGAATGCTCCTAATTTCCCGTTGTTGATGTGCTGGCATGTGGCTACCGATCTGAGCGGCGGGCAAGGATGGGTCAATGCAAACCTCAGTTGTTGGAGAAGCGGCTTGCTTGCAGTCAAAAGACGGGTGGTTGGTGTTTGAAACGTCATCTTGGCAAGATAGTGCTAACCATGGGGGTTCAACTGGGCCTGGGAGCGGCATTTGCTGGAGGCCTCCTGAGCTGTGGTGTCCAGATACATGGCAGTTGAAGGAGGACCCCTTGATCATAACAGCATTCGACATCCTGGGCAACAGTCGTTCATGGCACCGCACACTTGTTCCTGTGGTGGAATGACGAATTTCAGTTGGCATGGGTGGCTGGAACACCAACTGTGCGTGACTTGCGGAAAACCAGTCTTCGCCGAGTACGAGTGGCACGGCATTGTTGTCGAGGGCAGCGGCTTCAACTAAACCAGTGATGGGTCCCACCGAGATCTTCAAGCAGATGGCACCAGCAGGAGCCACTGTCGTTCCTCCAACGACAACAAGAGGGGGTCTAGTCCAGGGCAGGAGGGGTAAAGAGCTGACCAGGTGACGAGAAACAAGTGTCACTTTAGAGCCACTGTCTGGAAATGCGTCCACCTGGCCTATCCCAGCAATTGTGGCGTTGACAAGGGCGCACTGGACCAACGATCCATCAAGGGTCTCGGAAAGGGTGCTGTGTAGAGCTGGCGAAGGATGCGTTGTAGACGGTGGGGCAGTAGCTCTAGATGGGCACTTGGATGCGAGATGTCCCTTTTGGCGGCACTGGAAGCACACGGCTTTGGCCAAGTTCTGGTCAGGACGGTAGGCAGGAGCACCATGCCTCGCGGAGATGGTGAGGTATCGGGCCTCTTGTTGGGCTACTGGTAGAGCTGAAATTCGCTGTGGCGCTCTTGTTTTGTCTGATACCGCCTGAACATTCATGCGCTCTTCAATGTGGCGGGGCGCCTGTGGGCTTGGCGTTGATAACTTGGCACTCGGATACACTGGGCGCGGGAGTCGGCGAGACGAGTGGCTCAATGTTTGGTCAAGATGCGTTACGATGTCCATACGGTTTCTGGTCGTTGGGCTGCAATAGTAGTGGCCAGGTTCACGTCGGCGATGCCCTGAAGGGCGTACTCTATGCTCTGAGTGTCGGTGAGCGTGACTGGGCATCCCGAAATGAGCTTCAACTTTGCCAGAGAGTAGTTCACAAGGTTCTCCCCGTGCGCTTGTACGCGACAAGTAACAGCTTGTTGCCACTGTAGCAAGGTTTGCTTGGCGCTGAATTGATCTAAGAAAGCTTGCCTGAAGGCTTCCCAGGTGGGGCACTGACGGCCAATGACTGCTTTCCAATCCGCGGCTGCTCCCCGAAGCTTTCCTAAAGCGACGGCGAGGAGGGTTGAAGGCTCCCACGAAGCTAGGTTTCGAGTTCGTTCCAACTCTTCAATCCAGTGGGACGCCAAAATGCTGCCGTCTCCACTATAAGTAGGAAGCGTTGCGGACAGGTCTGGAAGAGTAGTGACTTGGACTGGGGCTGCAGCGCGTTGGGACACGTAAAGCAGCTGTTGAAGTAAACCCGTCAGCAACTCGGTACTTTGGGCTGCATCGAAGGTCGGTGGCGACGTAGTGTTCGGGCGCTGGTTGGGCGCTGCGGAGTCTGGGGAAGGCAACTGTGATGTGGTTAGGCGGTTTTGGGCGATATCGGCGATGAGACGGTTGATTACTTCTTCCTTCGACCCGGCGGTGTCCAGGTCTCGGCGAACCAACTCTTCACGGAGGCAATCCGCTGTAAAGCCTGCGAGGTCCTCAGGCGTAGCCTCGCTCCAATTCACGAGCGGCATGGCGTTCACAACAAAGTAGCACAAGAGTCACGAGAGACGAAAAGGTGGGCAGGTCAGACCTTTTGGGCTCTGCAGGCGAGCTACTTCATCGGGCGGGCGGGTGTGGGCGTCAGCACGACGGTTGGCGAAAACAAATGGCAAGGTGCGAAATGACTCAGACGAAGCGGGCGCGAGGCGTATCGGGCGGCGGGCGTTACACAAAGGACGAAGCGCTGTGCGGCCGGTCCGGCGGTTCACTTCACGAAGCGGGCAAAAGGCGACGTTCCAGGCGTGGTTCGGGGTCGACTGCGCCAGTTGTGAGGGATGGGAGAGCTAGGCATGAAGGCTGAGGCGTGGTAAAACGAGAAGAATGCGCTTTATTCGCACATAACCAAAAACGTGCCGTCCGCGCCGGCGGCGGGAGCGAGATTCTGAGTCCCGGCCCTCGCTTGGGCCTGCAGTTGCGCTGCCACAATGGCGCTGCAGGTGGCGCTACTGATCAGCTAGGCCGCTACGCTACCGTGCGTGCGGGCTCTCACAACATCATTCATGTGCTCCTTTAGACGTCGCTCGAAATTTCCGCTTTCACCCACGTAGACATAATTGCAATCAGCGCAAGGAATCTTATACACAACGCCAGGGAACTTTTCCTTTTTTAGTTTGTCCTTGACGCTGACAAGCTCGTGACGTAGCTTGTGGCTCGGAATATGGGCGACTTGCACGTTATGTCCACGCAGGACGCGTGCCAACGCCTCGCTGATGCCGGGAACGTACGGAATGGAGGCGCGGCGCTGGCTGGGGGAATCACGTGGCTCAGTCGGGCGCAGGGCTCGTTTCTCGGATGAAGCAATAAAGCTTCTGGGGTACTTGCACGCGCCAAGTTCGCGTCGGATGCACGCTAAGTCGGAGTCCAAGTCTTCTGGCTTGCTGCAAATTCTTTGGGCCCTTTTAATTAAAGAAAAAGCCACAGACCATTTGTGGCTTACAGGGTTTACCGACGTGAAATGAAGGTAGCGCCCACTATGTGTGTCCTTTCTATGAACGTTGAACGACAGACGTTGTCGGTCCCGCTGTACCACTACGTCAAGAAAAGGTAGACGTCCAGAGCCCTCCTCTTCCACGGTGAACTTTATAGCTTCCTCAATGCTATTCAAGTGTACGGTGAATGCGGCCAGGCCGTTTTTCTTTATGATGCAGAAGCAATCATCAACGTAGCGGAAGAATACTTTCGGAGGAGGTTCGAAGGAAGCCAGGGCCCGGCTTTCCACTGATTCCATAGCCAGGTTTGCCGCAGTTACGGAGATCGAAGCGCCCATTGGGGCTTCGTCGTCCCTTCGTCGTCTTTATTTTGCAACAAGGCCAAAACCTGCACAAATAGGGGCACATTTGGTGACATCGTCACGGCTTGCTTGCCGTGTCCACTGAAGCTCGAAGCAGTAGGTGTCCCTTTTATAGCCACTGGCGTGGCGCTGGTGCGGTGGAATGGCGACGTCATCATGCCACGTGGATGTGCGCAGTAGAGGTGGTGCTCGTGCTGCAGGTGCGGCGATACCGGCATATTGAAGATATCACCAGCAGGGACGCTCGTGCCAAGCTTGAGCTGTGTATCAACGGTGTGACGTGGATGATCAAGCTGGTCCGCGCAAAACGCCGATGAGCCGCTCGACAAGGAAAGGCATCCCGCCAAAACCTGCACAAATAGGGGCACATTTGGTGACATCGTCACGGCTTGCTTGCCGTGTCCACTCATGCATTAGTTAGTTTATTCCACTCGACTATGGTGCGAGGAAAAAATGAATATTTAAAGCAATTGTTGCGTGTGGAATATGGGGTTATGGTGTAGCCATGCCTCTGCCTAGTTGAGTAGCCAGAAGAAAAAGAAAGAATATCGGCTATATTGACTTTATATTGGCCTTTAATTAGTTGATACAAAAATTTAAGCCTTGAGTTACGGTATCTTAGTGATAAGGGCGAAAGTTGCGCTCTCTTTAAAAGGTCTGTAATAGAAGTTCTTGAAAAATTATTGTAAACAAAACATACTGCTCTTTTCTGCACTTTTTCTAATTTGTTAATGTTAGTCTTGGTAAAAGGGTCCCATATGATCACGGCGTAATCTAATATTGGTAGGACAATTGATTTGTACGCTAAAAGACGGACAGACGGAGTGGAAAGCTTGAGAGCACGACGAAGAAAAAACAGTTTGTAAGTTGCATTTGTTGTTATGTGCGTAATGTGTTTGTTCCAGCACAGGTCATTTGATATGTAAAGACCCAAGCACTTATAATTAGTGACTTCAGACAGAAAAATATTGTTAGCATTGTACCTGAAATGTAAAGGATTTTTCTTGTGAGTGATACGCATAAAGACCGTTTTGTCAAAGTTAATGACCATTTGCCATTCCTCACACCAGGAGGCTACTTTCTGAAATGCCTGATTTAACAGCAGATGATCGGATGTGTTATCAACCTCGATGTATAAAACAGTCATCCGCGTAACGTTTCACTTTAACAGGAACTTGTTCCACAATATCATGAATAAACAAAAGGAATAGTAGAGGCCCAAGAACTGAGCCCTGGGGAACACCAGAATCGACCTTGACATATTTAGAGCAGCGATCGCGAAAAGAAACAAACTGTTGTCGTTTAGTTAAGTAACAAGAAAGCCAATCCATTAATTTTTTGTTTTTAAGTAATTCTCTAGTTTAAATAGCAACTTTTTGTGCGAAACCTTATCGAAGGCCTTGGCGAAGTCCATAAAAATTGCATCGATTTGCTTGCCTTGGTTAATAGATTTCATAAAATCGTGTACGGTTTCAACGAGCTGAGTGCAGGTTGAGAAGCCCTTTCTGAATCCGTGCTGATGCCTAGTTAGAAAATTGTGTTTCTTTAGAAAATCTAAGATATGATTGTGTATTATATGTTCTAATATTTTGCACGAGGTTGAAGTTAATGAAATTGGTCGATAGTTCCCAACCTGGTTCTTGTTTCCTTTTTTATGTATTGGTTTGATTCTGGCGGTTACCCAATCATGCGGTAGTTCACCATCGCGTAATAATTTACAGAATAGTACATATAAATACCCATTCTGCATACCATTTGAAAAAAGCGTTGGGTATGCAATCAGGGCCAGGTGATTTTTTCGTGTCTATTTTCAATAACATATTTAAAATACCACTTTCTGAGATAACAACATCAGGCATGGAAGGTAAGGAGACATTAAAAATTGGCAACGTACCATTGTCTTCGGTGTAAACAGATCTGAAGTGTTCATTGAAAAGGATCACGATTAATTCTGGATCACTAGTCTCTCTGCCATGGTCATGAAATATTTTATATTTGTTTGACTTAGGAGAAATCGTTCTCCAAAACTTCTCTGGCGATGTAGTAATGAAACTGGGTAATGACTCACCAAAGTAACGTTGTTTATCTGAACTAACCTTAACTCTAATTTGAGCTGTCAATGCTGTAATTTTCTGTTGACAACTTGAATCAGCATAACTTTTCTTCTTCAATCGTTTTACCTGCCTTCCTAATTTCAATGTCTCCCTAGAAATCCACGGGTTTTTGGTTCTAGGCCTTTTAGATATAGTTGGTACAAATCGCTCAATGGTCTCACCAGCAATACCCTTAAACATATTCCAAAGATCAGTCACACGATCAGTACTATTGGCAAAATCATCGAAATGAAAAGAAAAAGTATCAAGCACCGACTCATCATCAGCTCTATGGAAGTCATGAAAAGTAGTCACCTTGGGTTTTTCACTGATAGAAACATTAGATATGGTTAGCAATACAGCAAGGTGATCGGAAATACCGGGGAAAACGTCACACGTACAATTATGTGTTATATTTCCTGAAACAAAGACAAGATCTAGGATTGATTTCGAGCTGCCTTGAGTCCTCGTATAACTTTCAACTACCTGTGATAAGTCGTGCTGAAAAGCTATATCCATCATGATATCTGTGGAAGCATCACAGTGACCAATATGTGTCATCCTCGAATATGCCTGCCCCGTATGGAACCCTCATAAAAAATCGGACATCAGCACACTAGAATCCGTTCAGAAGAAAGCCATCCGTTTCATTTTCCACCGTTACGACTGGAATTTCTCACCCTCCTCTCAACTTGCTACGCTAGGTCTGCAAACCTTGTCTGAGTGACGCGATCTCGAATGCCTAAAGTTGCTGCATATTCTTGTTAATACCCCACGCTACGCATTAACTAATGAATATCTGTCCCCTGATAAACTGAAACCCACAAGGAATAGCCACAAGCTCAACCTGACACCATTCCATCCACGTACTAACCTATTTAAATCCAGATTTTTCCCGCACACTATAGAAATATGGAATGTATTGCCTGGGTCAACTAGATCATTGCCTTTAGAAGATTTCTTGCGTGAATGTATTTTGGAATTTGTTTATTAAGAGTTCTATTCTTGTTTGTTGTTAAGAGTTGTATTCTTGTGTGTGCTGATGTATAAAAAACCCACTCCTGCGATAGCCCAAATTGGGCTGCAGTATGTAAAAATAAAATAAAAAATAATTGTTGACCAATCAACATTTGGCAGATTGAAGTCCCCTGCCAAAATTATTCGGTCACCCGGCTTTACATATATTGTCATATAATTTTTTAGCTCCTCAGTAATATCGACTGAAGAACCAGGAGATCTGTACATAGCACCTAATATATATCTAGTGTTACCATGAATGACCTTGCAAAAGAAACATTCACCATTAGGCACATCTGGCATTTTAATTAATTCTATCCCCTTTTTGGACAGAATACAGACGCCACCTCCTTTTGAGCTCCGGTCTTTGCGATAAGCACTGAATCCTGGAGGGAAAACTTCGCTGTCATAGATTGAATCTGTTAACCATGTTTCAGTTAGAAAAGCCACGTCAGGATTCTGTGACAGCAAAACTCCCTCCAGCTCAACAGCCTTATTTACAACACTTCGGCAGTTGATATTGAGAACCTTCAGAGAGGTGTCATGTGGCCTGTTCTGTCATTTCTTGTCTTTGTTTCTAATGCGGTAACGGGACCCTTTAGTGTCGTCCCACCCAGTTTGTCGTACGATAGCTTGACTTTCGCGCCTTTGGCCCTATCAGCAGTCAAAGTTTGCCATAATTGCCTCCTGATGTCTCTAACTCGATTTGAAAAGTCTTCAGCTATGGATAGGTCACTGTTCTTTAGTTTGTAGGCTGCCTTCATGATAGACACCTTTTCGCGATGATCCAAGAATTTTATTATAACAGGACGTACTTTTTCAGCCTTTTGGCCGAGTCTGAATTCTTTCAATGCCATTCACAGATACTCCAAGCTTGTGTTGGAATATTTCATCACTTACTGTCTTTGCGAGCGTTTCTGTAGTCTCGGCGCGTATCTCAGTTAGACCGTATATAATCAAGTTATTCCTGCGTCCTCCGTTTTCAAGCTCATATATTTTTGCTTCTAGTGTTGTCAGCTGTTTTGTTAACTTCGCATTATTTGCATCAAGTTCTTCCACTCCTCCTGGTAATGCGTTCATTGTCGACAACTGTTTTTGAATGCCATCAACTTGGTCTGCTAAAGTAGATATTTTTCGCTCAATGTCAGCTTGAGATTTCGTGATAACATCAATAGCAGACTGCATTTTACCCTAGCCTGCTAACAAATCACGCAACATTTCTATTTAGGTTGGGCCAGGATTTGATTCTATGTCACCACAAACTATCAAGTCCTTCATTAAATCACTCACGCAACAAAAAAAGCATCTGAGAAGCAGTGGGCAGGGCAGCAACAGCAAAAAGCGATCATCGCTATGGTAGCACTTATCAGGGAGATAAACACCAACCTGTAGAACAAAGTGGAATGGGTTTCTGAGCATGTTGTTGCCCCGCTGCTGCTGCAAGGCCCACTGTCGAAGCATAGTCCAGGCCACGGAGGAAGAAAGACAGGAGGGGAAACTCCGGGCCGGCGCCAGCGCGAGCGTGCGCCGCGATAATGTCACCCTGGGAGAGGAGGTTGGTGAACGTCCGCGCAGCGATCCTCGCGGCGACGCACGGAACTATTGTTTTCCGCCGCGGTCGGAGAGCGCGCGCGCCCGCGTTCTCCGACGGCGCCCAGGTGTCGTCTGCTACATCTTGCACTGGCCACTTGGGCTACGTTGCCATGTGCCGCCAAAAAAAAAAAAAGTTTTTAGTTAGAAATGTTCGCGCTAGGAAGGTAAAGCCCGAGTAAAGCATCTTATTGCCGATCTTCTTTATTTTTATTCATATTTTGTGTAGAATGATTTTGTATCGAATGGAAGGAACAAACTGGCACACTTCAGATAGCAGACGATCTGATGGTGCGGCGGTGAGGCTTCGCATTTTGTAAGTTTTTCGGCATAACAAAAGACGACATATTGTTCTAGGTTATTAACATACGCGATAAATAATGCTGATCAGAGCATGCCATACACAACTGGTGTGCGGGATAGAAAATTTAATCACATTTTTGCATCCTATTTGGACAGACGTGAACAGACGGAGCAACGTATGTGTTGGCTTCGAGAATCAACACGTCGTAAGTTCGGCAGTTCCTGCGCTGCTGATTCGCGATGTATGTTGACGGTGTAAGAGGTCGCCGATAGTCGACATGGGGCGCCGATGCTTTGTCCCGAACTGCAACAGTGGATATAAGTCTTGCGCTGAAAAAGTTCGCACCTTCAAAGCTCCAGCTGACCCTGAACGCTTGCAGGAATAGGCGAGAGCTATAGGCCGGGTGGATCGCGATCTCACAACATGCGACTACGTCTGCGAAAAGCATTTCCCCAGCGAAATGGTGAGCAGGCGCAAATACTGCGCTGAGCTTGGAGGCGCGGTCATCCTTGACCAACCGAAGAAGCCAATGCTGCTGCCTGGGGCAGTTCCTTGCATTTTCCCGGAACTTTCGCCGCTGGCTCCAGTGAACATCAGATACCAATGTCCAGTGAACATCAGTGTCCAGTGAACATCAGTTGTCCAGTGAACATCAGATACCAATGCCAAACCCTGCATGGAACCACCACTACATAAACGTTGATGGTGTCGAATGCCTTTCTTTTGTGTACATGGTGAAAGCGTCAGCGTCGTCTGCCACATTCGCGTTCAAAATCCTGGAATTGATGCCATCCCGCGAGGGATACACAGCGACAAAATGGGTTCTGGGTCGCGAAGTGAGCCGCTTGGTAGTGGAAGTACCATGTGAAGCCCAGCGGACCAGCAATATTATTGACATGCTTTGGGAATTCGATCACCAAGTTGTTTGTCGTGGAGGTCCTGCGAGAAAAAAATTTCCCGACATCCAGTTAGAATGTGCCTCTTGTGACGAGACAGGGGCCTGGAGGCACAACAGCTGCCCTGTTTTTCTTGACGGTTCACAGAGACAATGCTCACAATGCAAAACACTGGCCAACACATTGCGTATTCACAAGAAACGAAAAGAAAGCAAAAAGGTCAAGACATCTGTGAGGTCTCGTGTTAGCGGCCCCAGTGTGCCATACAGGTCGATATTAGAGGTAGTTAGGAAGCAACGTGCTGCGTTGTATCACAAGAAAAAAAGACTTATGAAAAGAAACAAAACATTGAAAGCCTCGCTTGAAGCGAGCATTGAGAAAATCAAATCCCTTGCAGACACGCAAGTTTTGGATCTTGCTAAAGAAGCCGGCTTTCCCGAGAACCACTGCATGCTTTTGGCAGAGTGCTTAGCAGCCGCAAAGGTCCCAGCGAAACAGGGAAGACGGTACACGGATGACTGGCTTCTCCTCTGCCTGCTTCTAAATATACGCACGCCATCTGGCTACAGATTTCTGAGAGAACACAATATCTTGCCATTGCCCTGCGTGAAGACAATCAGAAAATACATTTCCAACGTAGGAATGAAGTGTGGCTTCGACGAAGATTTTTTCGTTGCCCTGAAAGACAAACTGGAGCCTAAATCGAACTTCCAAAAGCACGGAATGCTGCTTTTCGACGAGATGCAGGTCCGAGAACGGAAGTGTGTCAATTCCAAGACACTTACCTACGCCGGATTTGTGGACCATGGTGAGGGAGTAAACCGTGCTAAAAGTAGTGCAACTGGCCTGGCCAATCATGCGCTTGTCTTCATGTTTATTCCATTTGGGGAGAGCTACACTCAACCAATCGGCGTGTTTGCCTCACGGGGTCCAACGAAGGGAACAGTGCTCAGCCAGTTGGTGCTGCAGGCCATCATACTTCTAGAGAAGGCAGGTGCGCTCGTCGATGGGATTGTTTGCGATGGAGCGAGCACAAACAGGAGGATGTGGATGGAACTCGGCATAAATGGGAAACTCAGTTCAAGGAAAAATTCATTTGAACACCCAATGAACGACGCAAGGAAGGTTTATGTCTTCTCTGACGTGCCACACCTCGTGAAGTGCGTTCGTAACAGGCTCGTGAAACAGCGCTCTCTGAAAGTGAATGGTAGGTGGGTGCACTGGTCTTGCTATGTTGCTGTCTACAAAGAGGATTGCAAGAATGCAGGAGGCTTGAAGGTTTGCCCAAAAATAACGCATCACCATATATACCCATCCCATATGGAGCTTATGCGTGTCAAACTGGCCACTCAGATATTCAGCCGATCTATGGCCTCTGCATTGAAATACTACACTGAAGTAGGTGTACTGCACACGGACACTACTGAAGGCACTATTGCGTTCACCGAGCAGATGAACGACGTCTTCGACGCGATGAACAGGCGGCATCCTAAAGAGGGTCTGCGCATGGGATGCAAAGATTTAGAGTGCATCAAGAATTCCCTGAAGTGGCTCGATGACTGGGAGCAGGAAGTTTGCAGTGGAGCTATTTCCAAAGACATGTTTCTGGCTCCATCGACTGCAGAAGGCCTCCGAGTCACCATGCTGTCGATGCTAGAACTATCGGAGTACCTGCTGGCCCAGTGTGGATTCAAGTACGTCTTAACCGGCAAGATGAACCAAGACCCCCTCGAAAGATTCTTTGGTAAAGCTCGACAGGCTGGCTGTGAGAACGACCATCCGGATATGCCATCGTTTTTGCAGGTGTACCGGATGCTCACAGTGTACAGTTTGTTGAAGCCACCAAAGCTGGGAAACTGTGAGGTACGAGAGCAAGAATCAGCGCTTGATCTTTCTTCGTTCCGAGCTGTCTTTATGACGAAAGACACTGGCGAGTCGCACCTCACCGAGATGAAAAGGAAGCTGGATGGTTTGGTGGAAACTGAACAGTGGGAATGTGAGGACTGCGAAGACCTCTTGCAAGAGAGTGAGAGTAGTATCGAAGTTGTGGATGCAGTTTTGTACTACGTCACTGGCTTCTTAACGCGGAAACTGACAAGAATGTTTCCTTGCGAAAAATGCAGGCAGTCTCTGACTGTAGACGGTCCGACCATGAAAGAAGCCTCCCTCACCATCTGCAAAACGAGAGGTGGCCTCATTCACCCCAACAAACTGTTTGTTCCAGATACTTCGCTGCGCAGAGGACTACTTTGCAAATCATATGGAAGATCATGACATCTTCTGGGCTACAATCGACCATGTTTTGGATAACTTGAAACTCACGTTTCCCTGTGATCAACACAAGAATGACGCGCTTGCAAGAATCCTTTTTTACTGCGTCGGCATGCGAATGCGACAACACTGTGTGAACGAAGCGCGTGATAAGGACCACACGGCAGCATCAAAGAAAAAACTCTCCAGGCTTTGCAAAGACTAGGTCTCTCGGAAAGCGCCGTCTATCCGCACTTTCTTCGAAGAAACGAAGGAACTTACGTATAGAGGAACGAATACACGGTCCTCACGGGCCTTTCAGAATAAATTCTGGTGTAACTGTGGTGTTATATAAGTTTTTCGTCTTTGTTTCTAGCAGCTCTACATTGAATAACGACAATCACGAAGTCCCAAAACAAAACACATGTCAGAAAAGCGTAGACAGATCAGAATAACTTTTTTTCTGCAATATGCATCAACCCCCGTTATTCCCGCTTGCAGGCAGGCTACATGACACGACATTTGTTTCGTAATGAGAGGATATAGCACGCCAATTTACCACAAATAAATCCTTTACCCTATAGCATGCGAAGGTGAATAGATTGAAGAAAACTAAGAGCGTACGGAAAGCAGATGAATTGGTGAATAAATTAAAGCGAACCGCTCTAGGGATTGTTGACAGTTCCATGATATACAAGAGTGGCACTCAAGAACCGAGCAGAAGCGCGCAAGCAGACGACAAGAGCGGGCTCGACGCTGCCCGCGCCTGCCGCTCCGGCGCGGCAGTTCGGCCGCGGTTCTGTAGGTGGCGCTGTCACGACGTCCGCCGCCGCTTTCTGGGGTGACACTATCGCGGCGCGGAAAGGAGCCGAGTTTCCCCTCCTGTCTATTCTTGCTCCGTGGTCCAGGCGCTGCTTTATAGGGACACCCTCAGTCACGTGGAATGACGTCACCAATGTCGGACGAAATGTCAGTGCAGTGACGAAGGGATCAGCGAAACTGTCGACACGAGGAAACAATCCACGTGCGTCGACGTGCGGCCCGAGACTGCGCAGTAGCATCTCGCAAGACGATCCCTCTCGAATGCAGCACCCGGTCGCATCGTTGAAGCCCAGCACTAGGGTCACCACCTGTAGAACAAAGTGGAATGGGTTTCTGAGCATGTTGTTGCCGCTGCTGCTGCAAGGCCCACTGTCGAAGCATAGTCCAGGCGCTGCTTTTATAGGGACACCTTCAGTCACGTGGAATGACGTCACCGATGTCGGACGAAATGTCAGTGCAGTGACGAAGGGATCAGCGAAACTGTCGACACGAGGAAACAATCCACGTGCGTCGACGTGCGGCCCGAGACTGCGCAGTAGCATCTCGCAAGACGATCCCTCTCGAATGCAGCACCCGGTTGCATCGTTGAAGCCCAGCACTAGGGTCACCACCTGTAGAACAAAGTGGAATGGGTTTCTGAGCATGTTGTTGCCGCTGCTGCTGCAAGGCCCACTGTCGAAGCATAGTCCAGGCGCTGCTTTTATAGGGACACCCTCAGTCACGTGGAATGACGTCACCGATGTCGGACGAAATGTCAGTGCAGTGACGAAGGGATCAGCGAAACTGTCGACACGAGGAAACAATCCACGTGCGTCGACGTGCGGCCCGAGACTGCGCAGTAGCATCTCGCAAGACGATCCCTCTCGAATGCAGCACCCGGTCGCATCGTTGAAGCCCAGCACTAGGGTCACCACCTGTAGAACAAAGTGGAATGGGTTTCTGAGCATGTTGTTGCCGCTGCTGCTGCAAGGCCCACTGTCGAAGCATAGTCCAGGCGCTGCTTTTATAGGGACACCCTCAGTCACGTGGGATGACGTCACCGATGTCGGACGAAATGTCAGTGCAGTGACGAAGGGATCAGCGAAACTGTCGACACGAGGAAACAATCCACGTGCGTCGACGTGCGGCCCGAGACTGCGCAGTAGCATCTCGCAAGACGATCCCTCTCGAATGCAGCACCCGGTCGCATCGTTGAAGCCCAGCACTAGGGTCACCATCTGTAGAACAAAGTGGAATGGGTTTCTGAGCATGTTGTTGCCGCTGCTGCTGCAAGGCCCACTTCTTCTTTTTTACGTCATGTATATTCTTTATATATATGACGCATTATATATATGACAGAACTTTGTCAAAGTGGCGGACGCAGAGCCCTCGTGCGCGTTCTTCACGGACTGAAAAAGCGGCCATCAAGGACCTCCGGAACAATGCCTCCATTACCATACTTCCTGCGGACAAGGGAAACGCCGTCGTGGTACTCAACAGAACTGAGTACGATCAGAAGATGTTGGATTTGCTCTCGAACGGCGACGCTTACGTGGCGATGCGGGAAGATTCCACGACAAGCCTTCAAACAAAACTGCAGAAACTGCTCTCGAAGATCTTCCAATTCGTACCGCCTCAGCAGAAGCACCTTTACCATCGCCTCCTGTGTACTAATGGATCTGCACCCGCAATTTACGGTCTACCGAAAGTACACAAGCCAGGCATTCCGCTACGGCCCATCGTTGACTTCACGAGGTCACCGCTGCACCGACTTTCGGGTGCCCTACACCAAGTGTTGGGCCCGCTCGCCGGAAAGACAGCTACACACATTGCCGATTCCTCAGCTTTCGTGGAAATAGTGCGCAACATTACCGTGGATGAAGACGACGTAATGGCGTCCTTCGACGTCAAATTGCTCTTCACGTCGGTACCTGTCGACTTGGCCGTAGCAACATGCAGAGAGGTCCTGTTGGCGGACGAAACGCTCGCAGAGCACACCCCGTTGGAGGTAGCGGACTTGTGTGAGCTACTGGAATTTTGCTTAAGCAACACCTACTTCACCTACCGCGAGCAGTGTTACAAGCAGATCCACGGAACTGTCATGGGGGCCTCCATCTCCGTTACTACGGCAAATTTGGTCATGGAGGTGATTGAACAGAAGGCGCTCGCCGACTTTGTTCCCAAGCCCAAGATATTCGTACGCTACGTGGACAACTGCTTCTGCATTGTCACTAAGAATGATGCCCAACGGCTCCTGCGTCTTCTCAACTCTACAGAAGCCGTCATACAGTTTACCGCAGAATATGAGTGTGACAGCAGCCTTCCTTTCCTCGATGTGCAGGTGAGCCGTACCGGGTCTAGTCTTTCGTTTGCTGTGTACAGGAAAGCAACGCATACCGGACACTACCTGAATTTCAATTTGTCCCACCCAGCCTGCCACAAACAATCCGTTGTTTCTTCCCTGGTGATGCGGGCTACACGCATTTGCTCAAGTGACAATGCAATGAGGAAAGAGCTTCAAACGATACATCGAGAACTATTGACGAACGGGTACCCGAAGAAGTTTATTAAGAAAGTTGAAGATCGTGTCCTCCATCCCAAGCCATCCCAGGGCAGGTCGTTTCGAAGACACGCCGGCATCTCATATGTTCCTGGGGTCAGCGAAGCCCTAAGCCGTAACATTTTCAAGATATGACCTTCGCGTTGCTCACATACCGTCCGACAAGCTTAGGAATCAGCTTTTGAACGTGAAGGACCGCTTAGACAGCAAGCGATACCCTGGTGTTGTCTACAAGGTGCCATGCGCAGACTGCAGCTGCAGTTACATCGGCGAAACCGGCAACTTCACCAGAAGATTAAAAGAACATAAAAGGGACGTGGCCAACAACAAGAAAGCGTCAAACGCCTTGGCTGAGCATGCCGATAACCACGGTCATCTCATCGATTGGGACAACGCCGCTATCATAGCCAAGGAAAAGAATTCGACAACGAGACTACTTTTGGAATCTGTTTCTATCCAGACAACTGAGGACACTATCAACAGGACAGATGGGAATCTACCTGCCAGCTAGATCCGTTCATTACATCACATTTTGGCATAAAAAAGCGACATACGGCTCTTGCCTGCTTAGTGTGAACAAGGAACCCGTACAGGTCCCGAAACGTCTCTGTGTGTTTTTCACCTTGACTTGGTCAGTGACTGCATCTACATCCTCATCATGATACCTGACCAGACGAACTTTCGTCGAACTCTTGACGGCAATCTAATAGCTTTGATAGCCTAACAGGAAAGACGTGATCGGAAATGACGGCCTCATGGCATACGCTATGCGCCTAACTTAACTACAATAACAAGGATAAATCTGGGACATTGCTGTGAAGTTTATTAGGCAAGCAGCACCCAAGAACCAGTAGCTATTTCTCCGTGTGGCAGCAGTGCCATGGGGGTTGTTTCTTGAACACAACTGCAAAGCTCTGCACGTACTCACCGTTAATAACTGGCACACCTTCAGTTGATGGGTGCAAGGTGTCGTTACTGGGTAATGCTGTCACCGTTTCTGCATATGCGGTAAGAAAACATTAACCCAGTGGGAGTATATGACATAGCTTCTGTGCTTGGCTCTGACGTGTTACGAGAAACTAGTACAACCGGTCAGTGCAATGAACTGGTTAGTGCACACTGCACAGTGAATTTATTATTGCGCACCAAACTCACCAGCAGTGTTAGAGACAACTGCATCAGCTGGCACAGCTTCAGTTGATGGGTGCAAGGCGTCGTTACTGGGCAATCCTGTAGCTGTCTCTGCGTATGTGGTAAGCAAACATTAATTCAGTGTGCGTGTACGATATAGGTTATGTGCTCTGACGTGTTACAAGAAAGTACGTACAGTCGACTCTCGCTACAACGAAATTGACGGTGCGCGGGAAAACTTTCGTTGAAGCGAAAATTTCGTTGTAGTGAAATCGAAAAAATATAACTGACCTGAGCCGGTAGAACAATGAAACTTTTATGCCTCAATCTTGCGCGCGGCACACGGCGTCACGGCGGTAGTCAGAAGGGTTCGGAAACCGCGAGTACTGAAACCATACCTGTCAAGTTTGGAGAAACAGAATCCGGGAGATGTACTTATTTACTCGATTCTACTGCGCCCTCGATAGTAATGCGCACCCGTTTCCCGGGACCAAAAAAAAAGTGAAACATCGATTGTAACCCGCACCCTCGAAAAAAGAAAGTGCTTAGTAATCAATCTTCTCACATAAATAAAAACAAATGTCGTACTCGCGTAATGAACGGACTCGCATAATAAGCAGACCGTCGACTTTGGACCCCTGCAGTCCCTCGAACGGCCGTGCTGTGGCCTTCCCGCTTCACTTGATCCGCGTCGTCTCGAAGACGTTTGGCGCGCCGATTAATAACTCCTGCGTCCCGACAAAACTGCCGCACGTTGCCGGGCCTAGCCGCGTGCAAGCGGGGTAACATAATTTACTCGCAGTGCTGTGTTCCTCCGTGCTGTCGCAGTTCCCTCAGGCTGGCTGCCGCGTGCTGCCATGCGTGCTGCGCAGGGGCATGGTCTCGGAGATTGCCACGATGTAATCTCAGACGTCATGCAACGCGCACGCCTGAGAGGCTCAGGCTCAGCACAGATATGAGGGAGAAATGATTAACCGTTTTGCGTGCGGTGATGAGAAGCATCTTTTCCCCCGTTACGGCCGCCCGCGAACGCTACCGAAAGCTGCTGCAGCTGGGCGTCTCAGAGATTGCATCGGCGACGTAGCAACTTTGATTGGCCGCAAGCCGGCCAAGCGTATTGTCGGTCTACACATCATGTGCGGCGACATAGGAACTACAGAAACTATGCGCGCGAAAGACCACCGCGTCGCTAGTTCGTTTTTCGCCGGTGACCGTTCGACAGTGCCCGAAGCACATAGGAGGCGGCCATTTTGATGCCGACGGCGACATGGTAATGTTGCCGTTCGTTCGCACTCGATTCTAACACGCGTACGATTTTTGGACGCGTTTTATCGGAAAAAAGGTGCGTGTTAGATTCGAGTAAATACGGTACTTAAATGGGGGGGGGGGGGGGCTTAGACCATAAAAAAATAAAGTTGTCGACCCTGGTGAAGGAGTTATTGCAATGATATGGGCACTAGCTGTTAGTGGGTTTTTGCAGTCGCCGTTTTTCTGTACAAAGTCCAACTCGATAACACCGCCCACGCATCGTATGTTCTACGCGCGAGTAAAAGCGCACTAACGCGGGGGACGAACGCGGCTGAAGCAGAGATGAAACGACCCGGCCGTCTTCGCCGAACGAACTGAACAATGCGATAACATCGCACTGCGCGTGTGATGGGTGCTGTCGCTGCTTCTCAAGCAGAGAGGAAACGCCCAGCCCTTCTTTCGTCGGGGGAAGGACCAAAAGGGGCACCGGTGGGAGAGGGGCGGTCGCGCGCGCTATCTCGACGGGCATCGGTAGACGGCATCGGTAGACATCGGTAATCAACCACGCAATCAACAGCGGCCGTTTCTGGTGGTGCCAACACGCGATTTCGACTTTGTAGACGCATTTTTATCTTCTGAAATGCACAAAAGTCTTTCGGATTGTGCTTACTGCATAGCAGATTGAATTTTCGAGACTGGAATAGCATCGTCAAATTTCGTTGAAGCGAAACGGCACAAAAGAATGTGTTCGTTGTGGCGAGCATATTTATGCATTGACTCTTATGGACTGCTGACGGGGGTGCGAGAATTTTTCGTTGTACCAGAAATTTCGTTGAAGCGGCGTTCGTTGTAGCGAGAGTCGACTGTACAACCATTAGTGCAATGAACTGGCTAGTAGACACTGCATGGTGAATTGATTATCTTGCATCCAAGTCATTAGCAGTATCAGCCGGTTGCAAAACATCAGTGCCATGCAGTGGCGTGAGAGCACCAGACATTACTGCAAGCATGTGTCTCAGCACACATCAGCAGGATAATGTGAACAGGTCAGCATTTCTCACAGTGCCAATGCTGTTAGGCACTGCGGCGATTATTGAATGCAAACTTTTTTTCAAGTCATTTAATAGAGCTTCAATGCAGGGCCTGTATGACCAACACCTCGTGGGTGTGGTGCTTTTCTAGGGCGCTTCTCTGGACGGCACAGCTGAGGACTTCAATTTCATTATGCCGAAGTTCTTCAAGATGGCAGGCTCAAACTGAAATGACACTCACTGAAATGACACTGCAAAATACAGCACTCTCAGAGTACAAGTTGATATCTTTGACAGCATGCACAATAACAGAAGTACAAACAACACATGTCGAAACGTTGGCGCCCGTGACATTCCCTGTTCTAAATCGTATTTTACGATTTGTTCATCGATTCAAGCATCCATCTTCCCCTGAGCTTCTCTTCTAGTTTGGAAACAACACATTAGTGACACAAAGTAGGTAACTTTCACCTGTTTGTGTTTTCCAATATATAAACTATCACAAACGTTTAGGCAACGCCTCTTTATAAAAAAAGAAATTCACAGAACCACAAAGCGAGCAGCTATTTTTGTAATTACAGAATTTTTTTCACGTCATGTCCACATAGGACATGAGAGCAGACCATCGCTATTCCAGCTCATATCACGCCATGCTTATTTCTTAAAGAAATGCTTGCAATAACAGGATGCAAGCCTATAGAACCAGTAAAGTCTGCAACAAAGCGTAAGGTCAGTAGATGCGGGTGTGCGTTTTTCTGTTAAACCAACCGCGAAGTGCTACGAAGCAAGGAGGCGATGCGACTGAGCAATATCGTCCAAAGCGACACACGCACTTTTATGCGGTAGTAGGTAGAGAACAGTGGTGTATTAAATCGGGCCACAAAGGATCCTTCGGATGTACGTGCATAAATCAAGGCACAATACTGTTTATTCCTCCACTTGAACTCTTACCAACACGCTGGCACCGTGGCACCGAGTTTGCAGCCGCGGCATGAATCGACTACGTGTGATTTGTGAACTTGGAAATATTTGCACTGTAAACCTAGACTATGCGTCGCGTAAATACAGCATGTGCTAAAATGCGGGCGGACAGATGTGCGTAATTAAAATTCATGAAATCGCCAAGATAGAGGCGCTTACTCGGGCTTCGGAACTGCCAAAAGCGCGAGGTGCTCTCATGCGCCGCACCAGGTTAAAAACAAATGACAATAAATCTACGTGCATTTTTCACGATTTATGTGGACAAGGAAAATACAACATACCTTGCACAACTTGCTGGACTTCGTGGGCTTGAAATTCTTTCTGCCTATTCTGTGCAGCCACACTCCATGCCTTGTTTTGTGGTGCTTTCCGAGGGGCACAGAAAAAAGTGCCACCCCTTTTCCCGACTGGACGGAGCACCTGAAGGTGCCACACACCTGCATTGTCGAGAGTGCTCACGGGTCGTCGACTGCAGTAAACAAGCTCGCACAAGCAGAAGGAGGCAGATGCGTACGGAAACATTCAGATAACTACTCGCGACTGCTTTCGAATGGATGCAGATGCTGCCGGTGTGGCGAGCGGCTGTCACTGGCTCACGGTTTCGTCGCGGAGTAGCAAGAACATGGCAACCGGAAGCCGTCGTCAACCGGATATGAGCGCTGGCCAATGAGATTCGTCAGCAGCACATCAAAACTTGCCGCTGCTTAAAAAGAAGGGAAAATCTAGGGACTTTAGGCTCCCCATTGTATGGGAAGGGGGGTCCCCCGTGGTCGACGCCATCTTGCAACCGTCACGCTATCCTTGGGGATAGTAGTAATCTGGCAACAAAGTATAAAAACACATAGCCTCCGAAATGGCACATAGGCGTGCTAATCTTGAAGGCTACCCGGAGGAAATCAGCACTGATAGATGGCAGCAGCTTTCCTGTTTACGATCAGAGCTGGTAAATGAAGGCCTTCAAAGAACACATTTCGTTATACCTGTTGATGGAAAGTTAGAATGTGGAACAGCGGCCGTCCGTGGAGCTGAGAAGCTCGTTCTCATCAAGAAGCCGAGAGACTACATCGGTGGATCCGGTGCACCTGGCGTCGTCAGTGTGACCTTGTCGATTAATGCCGTGTGCGATATTCAACATACGTACAGAGAACACCTATATAACCGTACATACGAGTTCATTCCTTCGGGTGCAGAAAGCTCTTTCGACGCACAACCCACCAGTCTGAGTTCCTTTGCCTGTACTTTGTGGCTGAGGTGGGCAGAGGCACGATCAAACAGCCCGGCTGCCAAGCCGGTGCCCACGAACAACACCGCACCATCCCATCCATCGCTACCCCGCTATGGTCACAAAGAGAGGGGCCGTTCGTAACAGAAACAACATAACCGCACGAAAGCACCATCGTGTTAACCGATGTCATCACGCGATCATGTATGTCACATCAGACACCCAAAATGAGGGAGTGTCCGAAAACAAAAATAGAGAGATCTGAAACCACGCTTTATTGAGCGAATTCATGCATCGTGAACTATATTAATTACATTTTTAGGAAGAGTTTTCAGTATGCCTAATATACTTAAAGGGTCCATGACAGCTATTTTTTTGTTGGAGACCTTTATGCTCTAATGAGTAGAACAGTGTCTTGTAATCACGGCATGGAGTGGCAAATTCTCCAGCGTGAAGTCTAATTAGTCACAGCATCGTTAATTTTGTTCAGATTTAATGAAGCTTCAAAACGCGCGCCAAAAACTGCAAGAAACTAGCGCCGCGGGGCTAGCGCGGCGGCTGTCGGAAGTGAGCGCATGCACTGATCACTTGAGCTTAAGATTCGGTGACGTTGCGGAGAGCGCGAGCGCCAGACCAGCTCGCCACACTCGCTTTGCATCATAGCGTGTGTACAATGTACGCTTGAGCGACCAACACGGAGAGGAAGCAGAAAAATACGGCTTTTGGCGTGGCCTCCGCGATCGGCTGCGAGAGCCGATCTTGGAGGCCACGCTCGGAGGGCATAGCGCGGCGCGCCCGTGTCTCTCTGTGACGTCACGATATCAACTTACAAAAGTGAAACGTCACAGATGGCCCACAAACTACGTCATACTAGTGACGATGTCGCGAGGTGCTGCAAGCTCGGATGAGCATTCCCGCTTACTTTGAAACCATATTAAAATTACTTAGAGGCGACGTTTGTCGCTAATACTTGGTCAAGATTGCCTTCGTATGCAGGAAAACCAATTAATGCAAGCATCTCGCGTTTGAAATTTTGGTGTCATGGGACCTTTAATCTTCGCAAGATTATTAGTTTTTTATGGAATCGGCATAATACAACCTACACTTGTTTTTAGCCCTTTCAGGAACACTTGGGCTGGCCACGTTGACACAATTGCAGCAGGGCGGCGCGCGGGTGGGATTCCCCCCTCCGTGGCCCAGCTTTGCCTCTAGAGTCAGTATATTAACTCTATGGGCAGCGCGGATGTGATGACGTCAAAAACACAGGGTGGCCTGCATGAGAATCTGCTAAAAGAAATTAAAATTAATTTACAGGAAAACTAAATGACATACATTCGCCTGACTTGGCATATATTATTACAGTACCGAGGAGAATATATATTGAAAATTTTATTGAGATCAATGAACATTTAAAATTTCTCCGGAGTTGCCCTTTAATGGGCATTGACATCACACAGCACAAAGGCCTCAACATTTCGCCTCCATCCAAATGCAGCCGCTGCGGCCACGATTCGATTCCGCGACCTTCGAACTCTGTTCACAGTACCACTATCTTGCAGCTTGATTTGAATGTAACCGCGTAACTTTCAGAGGCTTCGAATGGTGCGTGCGCAACTGTCAGTCTTCTGGTACTCACTGCCCGCTTTCACTCATTGTCACCCATTCAAGAAGTTTCATTATATAAAACATTTCAGCGTTCGTGCTCAATGCGCTTCCCGAGACTTAAAATTAAAGGGCAACTCTTTTTTTATGCGGATCGATTTGAAGTTTTACAAATAAAGTAGGCAATTTGAAGGCTTGGGTGGCGTTTCGCTGTCGGTGGTGCCGGCGGTGCGCTGTTGGGCTGGCGGTGCGTTGTCGTCGCCTCGATGGTGGCGGCGCCTGATAGCGTGGACGTGTAACTTGCAACATGTCCGCCCCCTGACTAGATCGAACGGGATTCCGTCGTCATTATGTATGTCCTGATACCTTATCCCATGTGAGTTTAATGGAAAATGTTTCTTTATTGTCCTTTGCAAGATATCCCAAACATAGACCCCTTCCAAACAGTGCAGAAAAACATGGTTTCGGGTTTCCTACAGACCGAACAGTGTGATCCCCATGGTCCAGAACAATCTCTTTCATTCATGAAAATCTTTACTGACAGTGCTCTGGTGTGTAACCGGAAAAAGAAAGTTCTAACACCCGCAGGCACCTGCATGCTTCTTATGCGTTTCAGCACATTCTGTCCCGGCCATCCACTGTATATGACTCTGTACAGAGGCACTGGAAGAACAATGCCACACACAGCTTTATACAATTCTTTTCTTTTAATGCAAAGCAGGTACGCGAAAGAGAAACGCACTCTTAAAAAACGCACGCTATCCACAACTTCTATAAGACGGCCATGCAATACCCCCGACATACTATTATCAGAAGTCAGAATTAACGAGTTCCGGTAAGGCCTTGCTTCACCTTAGTTGGCATACTGCAGGCAAAAAAGGATCGCTCACATCGCGAAAAAACAAAGATCTGTTAACTAACTGGCATACAAAAAGATGCGTCAAACCAAGCCCCCTTTCGTTCACCTGCCAGAACAAATTGGTTCGGCTGCACCTTTCCCACATCAAATGCCATATAAACACAGCAATCACTCTGTGTACCTTGTGTACATTTGTCCTTGAACAATGCAACATCTGCATGACATGCTAGTACTTGGTAATCAAAAACATGTTACTAACAGCTCTGCCAAAAGTGGACAGGTTCGTGCCTTTCCACCTGTCTGCTTTTTCTTTTATTTCTTTGGTCTGATTTATCCAGTACTGGCGACTAGTTTTCTAACTTGCGAGGGGAATACAAAGATACCTACACCTGGCGACAACTTTCTGTGGCAGCACAGCCAAGGCTACGGAGCCGAAGCACGCTTGTCTTACTGTGCCACGGCATGTAGTCCCCCAAAGAAAACGTTTGTATACTGTTCTGGGTAACTAAGATTTTAGCATTCACCACTTACATTTCTCGCGGATTTATTTTTTAATTAGTGAATAAAAATGTTGCGCAGTAGAAAAAATCTCGTTTCATGCTCTCTCAGGTTTTGTGGGTTTTTTTTGGCTTGTGTCGCTTTTTTACCTCACCGCATTCCTCACCGTCAAAGATGGCGTCCTCCGGTTGCAGTTCGTCAACGTCGCTTACGGAGGAAACACTGCCACGTGCCGTGAGTCCACCAGCTTCGCAGCCGTACCAGGCGTTGTCAAACCAAAAGCTGTCCGTTTACGTTTACGCGCAAGTAATGAAAAGCGACCTGTGCTGGTGAAACCGAAGCACCCGTCGAAGCGGTCGCACTGCTTGGCGCAGTAGCACATGTGCATAGGCTCCGCCCACGTAGCCTTGGCCGTGCTGCCACAGAAAGTTGTCGCCAGGTATAGTTGGCGTTTTCACCCACCGTATATTGGCAAAATAATTCAGCTCTGAAGGCCATCTTCCGTGCCACAGCCCGAGGTACTGTTCACTCTGCTGCCCGTGACATCACAAAAATGTACGCTTATCGCTTAGTCTGCACTTTTTTTCTTTGTGCAACACACAGCACTATCATCTGCATACGCCGGCAGCTTGCCTTCTGGGGCGTGATTGGAGGTTCAGAGCACAAAGCGTTCGCATGCCGCAACGTCGCGAAATGGGGGTGCGGCTTTTGTTGTGCGCGCTGCGGATTTGTGCGACTGAGTGTGGCGCAGACTTCCTTCGTTTGGGTGGGAACTGTTTCATGAGAAGTTGACCCATAATATATGCGATAATGGGAGGGCAAGAGCAGCCAGTGGGCAAACGGTGAATATGCCAAAAATTGATGAGCATGTTTTGTTGTCTTCTTTTAGACAGTAAATTTTTTTCTTCTTCAAATGAATAAAACTGTTTTATGAATGCGAAGAATCTTTTTTCACAGGCGTAAACGCGCAACGTGTAGAGAAAACTTGGTAATGGAAAAATGCGGCCGCGCCCCGCTGCTTACGAGGTGAGCATGACCACGGCCAATGGCTTGCCATGAAAAGCGAACAAAACCGCCTGCGTTCGCAAACAACGATCTCCGATCTCCCCACTCTCACCACCAATCTGAAACCACGTATTTTCTGATTTTCCATGATGGCCAGGCACATAGCTTCAGTATAAATAGCGAAACAAAGGGGGACTGAGTGGGCAGCCTTGATGCACAGAACGCATCGCGTGGATGGTGCCCCCCAAAGACTTATTAACAAATAAACATGTTGTGCAGTTCTGGTACACCAAGGCCACTCCCTGATAGAACCAACATTAACACGATCTGAAATGAGAAACAAAATTATCATGGGAGACACAATCTAATGCCTTTTCCAGGTCCTGCTGGAGCATGACTACACCAGCTAAGGCGGCGTCGCAACATTCGAGCACACAGCGCACGTTTGGTGGTCTGACACGTTTGGCAGTCAGTGGCTATTTCTTGAAGCCTTGCTGCTAAGACCTTCGTAAAGATCTTATAATTCACATTTGTCAGGGATATTTGCCTGTATGACGCCACTGGTCTTAGTTTTTCTCCTTCTTCCGTCTTGGGGATCAATATAGTGTGCACTTTGCCAAAAGAAGGCGGCACAGGTTTCCGTTCATGGGACTCATTGACTACGTCTGTCAATAACAGAGACGATTCTGTCTTGACAGCCTCATACCACCCAGCGGTTAAACCGCTGGGCCCGGGCAATTTGCCTCGGTTCAAGTGATCAATGGCCCTTTCAACGTCACTTGGTGTTATTTTTACTTCTAATTGCTTCCTCGTGTCATCACTCAGCCGAGGCATGCGCTCAAGAAAATCTTTTTTGAAACCATCCTGATTAACCTTTCGATATGCAAATGTGATTGACAGTGTGCAAAAAAGACGCATCTGATACTTTCACTATCACTCACAAGTCTCCTGTTGCAATATTTCACATCGACATGATCACATCGGTCTTGGACTTTTTCTCGTCCAAGTGCTGTTATCCCACCATCAATTCTTCAGCACACGCTTGAATCGCTGCTTGTCATATTGACCTAGTTATTCTTTTACACTGCGCACCTCGTCCTTACAGGTGCCCTGCTCTTTGCTTTCCAGGGCTATCAGTTGCTGAAGTATCTTATGCCGACTTCTTTTTTTTTTTCCTGGCAAATTTGAGTGAGCTCTATCTGAGCACTTTCATTTTGACGTTCTGCTTTGAACATTCCCCTTTATCTACAGTTTCTATTTCTTCGGCAAGCAAATCATTAATGGTTACATGTACTGCTTCTACAAATAGCTCATCCTTTAGTAATAACACATTCAGTTTCCATAACTCCCAGTTAAAACCTTTCTCGATTTCTTTATACCTATGCGACGACACACAGCCAAGCGACGATACAAAAAGGACACTGGCACCACCGCGAAACCATGGCATATTGGCATAATGTCTGCAGATATGTACATGCGATCTAACCTCACAAGGCTTCTAGCCTTGTGCATATCTAGCCTTGTGCATATCTTGTGCGCATGTACATATCTGAAGCCTTGAAATCGCATGTTCAAGACTTTGCGATTTGCTTCGTCACATTCATACATGTCATCGAGGTCATTCTTGCTAATTAATTTGCTTAACACGTCGCTGCTGTTGTCATGAATGCCAGTACCATTGACACTATCGCGAGCGCTTAAGACACAACTGAAGTCCCCTAAGAAAACAACTCGCTTATCACAATTCATCCACTGAAAGAGATTCGAAAGAAAAATTGGGCATGCTCATCTATAGCGTACGTCGCATGTATGCGGATTACTCTAAATTCAATTGCACAAGAAACAAGGTCACGACAAACAATCCCGCCTGACTATTATGAAAATGCACTTTGAACAATGAGGCCTTACAATTTTTCGACAAAAAGAACATATCCCGCGGACGTTCCTGTTGCATGACTCACGGCCGCGTAATATCTGTCTGTGAAACGACACACCACGCTCCCTGTCTCCTCTTCTCCTTCGAGCTTAGTTTCCTGGACTGCTAGTGTGTCTATTTCTTGGTCGGTGGCCAACTGTAGGAGTTGACTTACGCCTAGCTGCCAACCCTCTCCCGTTCAGCGTGGCCATTCTGACTGACGGAATAAGTGCCATTGGGAATTCTACACTAAGAGGAGCATGGTGCTTACCTTGCATGACCAGCCTATGGCTAGCCACCTCCAGTACCGCCCTGCTTCCCCTCATTCTTTTCCTTCTCCGGGGGTCTCGTGTCCGAGGGAAAGTTCGGTTTAGATATCAAAGTGAACTGCCTTCCTTGAGGAGTCTTTGCTGGCGGCTCCTCGTTTTTAGTAGTCCAAGTCTTGTCTCGTTCACCTGTCCCGCCGCGCGGACACCTTAGCGTAGCACTGGTGAAACATCTCGTCCCCACTTCCCGCCGTCTCTCCCTGGGCCTGTACTGCGTCTCCCACCTCTACTGACCCCTGTTCCTTCCCGGCCCACTCGGGCTCGGCCGCTGGCGGAGTGCCGACGGGTATGGCGAACGGCTGTGGAGCCTCCGCAACCTTGGGTGCGTCTCCGGACACCGACACCCCAGTCGTTGCAAGGACCACTGGTCTGCCGGCTCCTTCGGCGGCGTCCTCTTGTCTCCGCCGCCGCCTCATCCTCTGCCGGTCCAGCCGCAGAGGCGTACGCTATCACGCAGTCGGCTTTGACGTGCCCAAAGCGTCTGCGGCGTGAGCGTCGGGGGACTTTGCACTCACGGCAGACGTGCCTTGTGCCTTGGCACCGCAAACACTGCGTCGGCCTCCCGGGCACAACCACCAAGGTCAGCTCTCCGTACACGCGGATTTGATGTGGTAGATCCTCAAACTTGACGCCACTCTTCACTTTCAGAATCACTGTTCTCGTGGTAGAGCACTCGTCGGCCGTGCCCGGTACACGCCACCACTAGCGGCTCACTTCCACCACCTTGCCAAAGGCCGCAAGCGCCGTTCGCACTTGTTCGTCGCTCACCCCATGCAGCGGCCACTGAACTCTAGCCTCACCTGCTGCTCCTGTGGGTCGACGACGATGCAGCGCCGCCCCTTCGCCTGGAGCTCCTTCAAAATCCAGCACGTGTTTCTTGGGAGCCGCCTTGTTCAATGTCACAACCCACAAGTGATAAACCTAGCCACAAAGCTTCCAACATCCGGCAGCAGGCTTGTTTGCATCAATGCGTCCCTAAAATCTTCGACCCTATACGGCCTAGCACATATATCACCCTATAAAAACACGGTGTTGTTGACAAGTCGTCCTTTCGGCAGTTGAGGCAAAATGAACTTATATTCCTTGTATTCATCAGCGTTCCTGTTTCCGTGGCTAAAAGTGGCCGCTCTTGCAGAGCCCATGACCCTTGCGATCCGATCAGCTCGACTGCCAGAAGCAGACATGCCACTAGACCACCGTCTTGTGGCAGCCTGACATTTCTCAGTGGGCATTGTCCTCTATAAATGTGTGGATGGGAAACACATTAAATATATTCACGTAATATTGGTCATAACACCACCGCGTGACCGACCACATGATCAATGCAAGATACAATTTACGCGGGCTTCCCACTATGAAGAAGTGATTATCAACATCGGGGTAATCAGTTTTTACTGTTGACCGACGGCTGTTCACACCACTATCGCAATGCAGCGTGATTTGCTTAACTTGCTGGGCACAGGTTCGCCTTGTAAACAGTTTGATTGAAAACACCTTGAGTTCTGTTGCGCGCTTCAACGTCACGACCACGTAATAGTATGTACATCTCTACGGGATATGAATCCATGATTGCCCCGCCACGGTGGTCTAGTGGCTATGGTACCCAGCTGCTGATCTGAAGGTCGCAGAATGGAATCCCGGCTGCGGTAGCTGCATTTTGATGGAAGCGAAACCTTGAGGCCTGTTTGTTCTGCGGTGTCGGTGCACGTTAAATAACCCGGGTGGTCGAAGTTTCCGGAGCCCTCCACTATGGCGTCTGTCACAATCATACCATGGTTTTGGGACTAAAACCCCAGAAATCAACACTGAGCCCACGATTTCTGGAATTCAAACCCCGAGGTCCGGGTTTTGAGTGCCAACGGTGAATGTTATCACACGCACCCTTTAGCATTGTATTTCATGGTGTGCAACAAAGCTGAAATCGTCCCAATAAAGACATGTTTCACTTTATTGTTATGAACGATTCCTTTTTAAAAAGAGAACATTATCCAAGACAGGAAATCACAGCTACTTCTTTGCCCGTTGCAAATTGCCATTTCCTTTATTGTGTATGCAGTTCTGGGTGACCCGCGGACCAATCAGAACCCTGGCTTGCTGGCGTTTGGCATTCTTTTCTTCCGCTACCACAATGTGCACGCCCTCCGCATCAAGGCTGAGCACCCCGATTGGACTGATGAAGATATTTTCCTGCATGCCCGGAGGCACGTGATTGCTGCGTTGCAGGTCAGTGTATGGTAGGTGGTCACGTTCGTTGAAAGACGCATGGCATGTTGGGAAAAAAACAGACAAATGAAAGTATGGTTCCCAGTCACAGGTTGTCCATGCAAGGTGAAGTGTGTGCAGAGAGATATCGGTCACCCGGTTATGTTATTGCCTGAGTATTTTTTAGTATTATTATTTACATATACTGCAATCTTGCATAGCAAGGTATTGCAAAAGTGAGTACACACATGCAGTATAGCACAATATGAAAAAGAGTGTGTACGTTGAAGAAACAGAACTATTTCAGGAAAGTATACACACATCATGAGTGAATGAAGTTTGGTAATTGCTCCACAAATTCATCATTTGAAAGCTTGCAGAGGGAGCCCACAAGACTATTCCAAATGTCAGTAGTGAGGAAAAAAGGAAAACTTATAGCAATCAATGGATGACTTCAAAGAAACTATGTGAAGATGGCTACTTCTGGTGAGTCGAGAGGAAGGGTTAGTAAAGGCAATAGGTGCATCAATAGATGCCCCATGAGCAATTTTGTGCAGCAGGATGAGACAGTCACAAGTATGTCGGCGGGCGAAACGTTTTAGCTGTACCTTGTTAACATGTAATGTTGGTGAAAAATAGCGATCATAAACCCAGCTTTCTTACCACCGTATTGTTCAGATACTTGAGCATTTCATTTCAGATCAGGGGAGAAAGTGACACCAAGGTATTTGAATGTGTCTGCACTTGCAAGCTTGTGATCGTGACTGAAATATGTAAATTTTGACGATTGCTTTTTATTTGAGAAAGTTATTGAGACTGTTTTATTGAAGTTCAGTGAAATCTGCCACGTTTTACTCCATCAAAAAAAAAAAAAATGAACGAGGACTTTAACTTGTTAGGCACAGCAGAATAAAAGGCGCAGTCATCATCCTAGTGTCGTAATTTAACAGAAGTCCCAGCAGCTACCTTAAAGACATCATTTATATAAATGACAAAGAGTAATGGACCTTGTAGCCTGGTGCTACAAAACGGGTGGATGCTAATTTTCCCTTTCATAAGTAATGGAGCCAGTATGGATCCCTGTGGTACACTGGATGCAACATTGACTCGAGATGAGTGAACATGGTTAAATGCAACAAATTGGGTTCTTGAGCCCCGTATCCAATCTGTAAGTTTAGGGTCGTGAATTATTTCCTTGAGTTTAGTGAGAAGCTTATTATTATGTACTGTGTCTAAAGCTTTACTGTAGTCAAGGAAAATGGCATCAAGCTCTCCCTTAACGTTAAGTGTAGATGCAATATCTTGGGAGAACTCTAGTAATTTGTGTTATTGTCAAAAAGCCAGACTGGAAGCCATGCTGAGCATGCGAGAGAACATTATGTTCAGACAAGTACTCGGTGATATATTTATGGATGATGTGCTTCAGCACTTTACAGGATGTTTATGGTAGCAAAATGGGCCTGTAGACCCTTTTCATAAACTGTAAAGCTAGCTTCCCCGCAATGCAACTTGCCCTACTAATGGCGACGGCTGTCTTTATTTAAATGCTGTCAAAATTCAAGTTGCACATGCTGCGGCCCATTTTTTGGGAATGTTTGTGTCAGAAGGGCTGTGTCGACATTTTACATGCCCTATTGCAAGCCAATTGCACTTGCACACATTGTTTGCCGGATTGCCAATGCCGCCATTAGTAGGGCAAGCTACATTGCAGGAAAGCTAGCTTACAATTTATGAAAAGGGTCTATAGTTAAGCACCACATGTCTTTTGCGATCCTTATATATGGAACAACGTTGGCACACTTCAGGGTAATGCAACAGTAGATGACTTGACAGACTTTTAAAAAATCATCGATAAGATCTGAGAGGTCCATTCAGAATAACGTTTCAAAAACATATTAGGTATATTATCTGGTCGTGTACTTTTCGTTGTATCAATTTTGAGTATATTGCTACATATGCCAGCAGTAGTGATTTGCGTGCTAGGGAAACATTCTGGTGAGGATTTGACAATGTGGCTTTTTGGGCTAGTTGGTTCCTTGCAAGAAACGGTGTCATAGCGCAAGGAGACAAGGACGAGAAAGACACAGCAGGACAAACGCTAACTAAATTTCAACTGTATGTTCATTACCAGAAACAACGGTATTTGTACACCCACGTTACAAGGTGTCCAGTCATCACACATAGAAACCTGCAGCATCCAGAAGTGCTACCTCGAATGTAGTCAGCGCCACAAAGAGGCAGCGGACGCAGCTATTGCCGGCCTTTGCTATTGGGGCGGCTTCAGCAATTTCTCGCGTACATGTATCTGCATTCTTGCACAACACACAGCACTGTTTAAAAAAAGGTTTGGAACCACAATCACTGCAATGAACAGATACATGGCCATCCCGATACCGGTTTAATTTCGACTGTGACTTGTGGGCATGTGTATGTAGGACAAACTGGCAGGTGTGTGGACACGAGGCTGCTAGAGCACTCATCAAGTTTAACAGGAAAAGCCAACACACACCCACCATTTCATTGTTGAAAGTGTGATTGCACTGCCTGTTTTGATAACACCATCAGCATGTTCAACCATAATAACAAAACTTCTAGGAAAATCGCTGAGGCATTTTTCATTTTGCAGCACAAAGAAGATTGTGTTAGTCATCCTTCCATTTCATTATCAGACAAGGACATATCGCTTTTGTCTGCTTTCTCATAATTATTTTTCATTTTATGGGATTTGTTATTTGCACAGTTGTTGCACAAGTAGGTCATGCGCAGGGATAAAAAGTCTGAGTGTGCTGTCAATAAAACCAGTTGCTAGAAAGCGCTCATCCTGTGTGTTTCTCTGCCTTGTGTTTTTGTTTTGTTTTTTTTTTCACACTTCACCAGCATGGACATGTTTATAGCCATTTGAAGGACCTGTTTGTTGTCAAGACAGAAATGTTTTCATTAATCACTGAGCTTAAAACAGATGCATTAGTGTGTGTGTGTGCAGAAAACAAACGAAGTATTTTCTGCTGCGTGCACTGCAAGGGGTGTCGCTAGTGCTGCACCTCATGTGCAAAAGGGAGTATAGCTACGGACAAACAGCAAAAGCCACGCATTTGGAATTGGCCAGCACGATCCTTGCAAAACGCCACCAGCGGAGGTGGCATTTGCGCATGGTGCTCTCTATACCTTTGCAGAAAGACAGCTTTCTCCGCTGCAGGGCTTTACTCAATGACCTTTACTCTGTTTTAAAAGCTCACGTGTTACTTGCTTCTCCATGGCTACATATTCGCCATAAACGATAACCTCTAGATTTTGCCAATTAGGAAGTTAATGACTAAATTTTATTGAGTGCTCCAGGTAATTAGCTTCTTTATGTCACCTTGCAACGAGCGCCACAGTCAAGAGTTGCAAGAAGCACGCGCACTAGCTATTCGAGGATAGCACCACGGGCTGCACAGTGGCGGTGCGTGCGACTCGCTGGTGCCTTCAAAAGAAGGAGAAAATGAAAACAGCTAAAAACAAACAGACACAGAAAATTTCTCTTCTTCAATCATGCACCAACTGGCCCAACCCTCGATGCCCTTGCCCTTGAAAAGCAGCGGCCTGCTGTTTCCGGTCTGGTCGCTACTGCCATAGTGGCGTTGTTGCGGCGTGAGTTGAAGGCGCTTTATTGTTAAATGAATTGTGCTTCCTTGTTCGGTGGAGCCTTCGTCTGCACTGCTTCAATTGCGAACTGGATGCATCAAGGCCAAAAGCCGCACAATTTCCTTCTGAAGAGATTTTCTGTTTATTTCGAACCAGATATTCTTAAGAATGTTTGAATGTGTTTGCCGAAACAGCCTTTGTATATTACAGACTCTAGCCTCACCATCCATAGTACAGCTGACCACTCTCCATACATTTTCTTAGTACACGGGCATGCTCCCGGTCATTTCGCCTCGAGATATTTTCTGTGTGACAGACGATCTTATTATTTTTTTTTTTCAGAACGTCATCATGTACGAGTACGTGCCGGTGCTGTTGGGCGAAAATGTGACCGAGTACTCAGGTGAGCAGGTTTGCCTCCTCTTCTTCACTGTTCCTTCTCTTCTAGCGCTGTATGATAGATATGGACTTACTTCCTTTCTCTTTCTTATTAAATGATGCATTTGCTTGTGTTAGTCAAATTAGTACTGCGTTCCTGGTAAAATCTGCATATATTTAGCAGTTGCAACCAACCTGACACATACAGACAAAGGCTGTTCACATACAGACAAAGGTTGTTCACTGCTCTCCTTGTGTCCGTGTCCTGCACGCCTCTTCTTTTGATTATGGACTGTTACCAACTCGCTCAACTTTCTGTCCTTTTGAGACAAAGGAAAGAAACACGAGGACACTGCTGACTAACAATTGGCAATTTCTGTCGGAACCCTCTATAGAGTAGGTAGCTGCGACGCCTTACAGTTTTAAAACTGGTGGTCTAAAAAAGGAAACAAAATTGAGGAGCATTTCTCTATCGGAAAAATAAGGGCAATCGAAGCTTGACGTGTGCGGGCTATCTTTCTATCTTGAAAAAATGTTCCAAAAGTCAGGGGAATTCATATTCAAACGTTTTGCATCACTGGCTTTACTCAACAATAAAAATAACAAAACATAGACGTTTCACCGCCTATGTGGGTGGCATCGTCAGTACACAAATGGCATCCAATGAATGAATGCATCAAACTATATCTTGCTGTAAACATCTGGCAAAGGGCTATGATTACTATTGTATGCAGGTTGATTGCGATGGATAAACCATGATTCCACAAATTTCCTTTGGCCATTGTTCACGCGCCAGCGTCGTCACATTATCGAAATCGAACACGTGTCCTTTAGTCAGGCAGCGGTTGACTAATTCCGTCTTAGCACGTGTTGAATGTGTAGCTTTGGTGACGTCCCTGGCGTGCTCCTTGAGGCGAGTACGACGTCGTCGCCCGGTCTCACCGATGTAGCAGGCATCACAGTCCATACAGTCCGTATAGCTGTGTGCTTATATTTGTTTAGTACAGTGGGTATATTATGTTTTAAGGACTGTAGGCTGTAATTGTTTCGAAAAAAATGGTATCCAATGATACCATTGGATACCATTTTCCATACCACGGGGTTTCGTGTAGCATATGTTTTGTGCGAGTGCAGAGTTCTAGCTGAGCACGGGATGTCAAATAATTCCTCACATATTCGGATGAGAAGTAAATTTTGTGTAGTAATCTACGTTCTTATAATTTATCTACGTGGTTTAGTCTGTATTTAAGAAATATATCTTCTGTTGGTTAAAGTTGACTAATGTTCTCTATATACTGGGCAATTTTCTGTTGGAGTCTGACCAGCTTTTTCCTAGTTAGATTTAAATGTTGTAGCCCACACAAGGTAAGAGTAATTTATATACGATAAGAAAAGGTAATGGTATATTTGAAGTTTTGCTCTCGTAGTTACAAATGTGTGGCAGCGTGCCATAGCACCGGTAACTGCAGAGAGTTTGTCGCAGAGATGTTTGATATGGGCATCCCAGCATAAATTATAAGAAAAATATACTCCATGAATTTTAAACTCTAGAGGCCCGTGGATATTATACTTGATTTTGCGCTCTATAAATCAAAAAATATGTATAGAAAACTAAAGAAACAGCCATTTAACGCTTCACTGAGGAAATGGCACACGACATATACATATTGATTGGAACCATTTACGCTGCAAAGAAAGAGTACTTTAGCAACCAAATTTCTCGCAATGGAAATGACTGCTGAAAGTACTGGAATATTCTGAATAAATATCTCGGCAGGGAAAATAAAGGTAGTGTTACCTGAAAAGATCATTTTTAACAACATTTCATATGCTTCACTAGATGATATCAGCGAAGCATTTAGCAGTCATTTTTCTTCACACTTAAAACCAACGAACACAAAATATGATGCGTCGTACATACTTTGTTCTGATGCCGCATTTTTTCTTCATCCCACAGATCAAACGGAAGTAGGTTCTGTTATTTCTGCATTGCGCAACACCGCTTGTGGTATCGACAACATACAGTAAAACCTCGATAATTCGAAGGCCGCCGGACCGCGAAAACTCTTCGAATTAAGCGAATTTTCAAATTAACCGAAATGAAGAAAAAAAAAAAAAAAAAAAAGCGCCCCGCCACGGTGGTCTAGTGGCTAAGGTACTCGGCTGCTGATCCGAGGGTCGCGGGATCGAATCCCGGCCGCGGCGGCTGCATTTCGATGGAGGCGAAATGTTTAGGCCCGTGTACACTGCGATGTCAGTGCACGTTAAAGAACCCCAGGTGGTCGAAATTTCCGGAGCCCTCCACTACGGCGTCTCTCATAATCAGAACTGGTTTTGGGACGTAAAACCCCACATAACAACAACAAGAAAAAAAAGCAAACAAGCGCTACAAGATGAAATCACATTTATTTTCTTTGCGAGAAAAAGGTTATTTGAAATAATCGGTGATATTGGACTGCTTATTGCGGTAGTTCGCCGCCCCAAGTGCCATGTTCTCAAACCTGCTCACAATACTCAGCATTTCACTGTCACCACCGCTGCACTCGACAAAGCTGCGGAAGGTGTTCACGGCATCGACAACTGAAGCCAAAGCGGGCGCGCGGGCGGGCTCGTTATCGTCACCATCATCGCCGTCTAGCCCAGTGTCGACGACGTCCTCGTGTACATCAGCGTACGATGTTTGGACCCCCGCCTCAACACTGGAATACTCCACGAAGCCTAGTCCCTCGCCGTCGCCGGAGTCGGTGATCCGGGCGCACATCGAGTTTCCCTCGTCGCCTAGGCCGGACGAGCTGCAATCTTCATCAAGATCTTCGCCACCTTGTTTGCGGAACCCGGCATGTTCAAAACAGCGCCTGATCACCTTTGACTCCAACTCCTTCCAGGCAAAGGCAATTAAACAGATCGCACCAAGCAGATCGATGTGGTATTGCTTTCCACTGTCGTAGCAAAGCAGAACCCGCTTCAACAGGTGGTGGCGGTAAATCTTCCTCGTTTGCAGGATCACCCCTTGGTCCATCGGCTGCGATATGGCCGTAGTATTTGCAGGGAGGAAGACGATCTTGACGGCTTCCAGGTTTCTGATGTCCCCGTGGGCCGGGCAATTATCGATAACAAAGAGCACTTTCCGCCCTTTGGGGGCAAACTTCCGGTCAAGGAACCGCACGTATTCCTCGAATATCGCCGCCGTCATCCAGGCCTTCTTGTTGTGTCTGTACATGACGACATCCCTCGGAGGAAGGCGCGCGTTCTTAAAGCACCTAGGCTTACCCGCTCGGCCGATTACGAGCAGTGGGAGCTTGTCGTTCCCGGACATGTTCGCGCCGAACAAAATGGATATTCTCTCCTTGGGCTGCTTTCTCCCCGAGACAGTGGTGTCCTTGGCAGCGAATGTTTTCGTGGGAAGCATCTTGTAGAACAAGGCTGCCTCATCCAAGTTGTAGACGTCGTCCTCTCCAAACTCCTGAAGCAGCGGTGCCAGCGTACGCATCTGCCAGTCGTCAACGACGTTCGTGTCGGCGCTACCGCTTTCCCCGCACACGGTCAAGTATGTAAGGTTATTTCGCTCTTTAAATCGGGCGAACCAACCATTACTGCACTTGAAGCCTTCGTGGCCAAGGCGCAGTGCCAGGTCATCGGCCTTCTCCCGAAGGATGGTGCCGTTCACGGGAAGATGAGCTGCGTTTGCGCACTGCAGCCACTTCATCAAAGCGACCTCAACGTCCGGGTACGTTGGGAAGCGAATCCTTGATCGCTTTGATGAATGCGTTTTCCCATATGCCTCGAGCAACTTTTCTTTGTTCTTCAAGATGGTCGAGAGCGTCGACAAGGGCATCTTGTGCCTTTCGGCGAGTTGGGTCTTAGTGCACGTCGACTTCTCAGCCTCCTCGATTAAGGACACCTTCTCCCGCAGCGTCAGCGTCTTGTACTTCGGCATCGTGAGTCCAACAAGCGGTCAGGACTTCGCACGCGGCAAATGCAGGCGTAGGCGGCGAAGTAAACAAGACTAATGCAAGACGGCGAATGGTCCAAGCACGCGAGCTACGTGAAAAACGCGAAACGGAATGCGTGAAAAACGGGAAAACGCGAACGTGGAAAACACGAAACGGAAAACACATTTTAACCCGTTTCCGGTACTCCAACTACTATGACCTCCGAGATAAGCGTCGCCGGAAGGCTGTTTCACGTCCGTTGCTGCCGGCGGGAATTACGAATTATCCGGATGAAACCCCGCGGGCTGTTCAAATAATCCGGTAAAATTTGCATTGAAAAACACGGGACCGCAGAAGTTCTTCGAATTAACCGAAATTTCGAATTATCCGAGTTCGAATTAGCGAGGGCTTACTGTATCAGCCTACTCAGCCGAACTTGTTAAAGACAGTATTTCACCAGTGCTAGCACACATAATAAATACCATATTTACAACTGGCGTTTTCCCCACTAAGATGAAAATTGCTAAACTTACTACGTTATACAAATCCAAAGAAAAAGACAGGGTATAAAATTATAGACCGATCTCGGTGCTTCCATTTTTTAGCAATGTCACTGAAAAATTAATTTGCATTTGGATGACGAGTTACTTGGAAAAATTTAAAATTCTTTCACCTCGCCAGTTTGGCTTCAGAAAAAATTGCTCAACGACGACAGCAATTTGAATGTTTGTTGACACTATTAGGAAAGTGACAGATTCCGGTTTATTGGTAGCAGGAATTTTTATTGACTTTGCAAAGGCGTTTGACTCCTTAAATTATAATATCCTTAAAAGTAAACTTGATTGATATGACATCACTGGAACGCCTCTAGCACTCATCAGTAGCTACTTAAAAGACAGAACACAAATCGTCCATATGGGCAAGTCACAGTCGTCTACTAAATTAGTTAATATTGGGGTGCCACAAGGCTCCATACTGGGACCTCTACTTTTCCTCTTGTTTGTAAATGATCTACCCTCACAGCTAGTCAATGCTACTGCGCTACTTTATGCGGATGACACTAACCTGCTAATTTCTGATAGGAATGAAACTTTGTTAATTACCAAAGTTAATGCTGAACTTTGTAATCTTCACCGCTGCTGCACACCACGCTTAATCCTACAAAAACTGTATTCATTGTTTTTCACTCCGAAAGACGACAAGTCTTAGCACACAAGGACATAATCTACAACAACTGTCCAATGCAGCATGCCAATCACACAAAATTCCTGGGAGTATACATAGATTCTCACCTAAAATTTCATTTACATGCTCGCAACGTTGTTCAGAAAGCCTTACACAGACTGCGTGTTCTTTGTAAATGTCTGCACTTTTTTTTCAAGAGAAATACTAATTAATCTTTATTATGCATTCATTCATTCACACATAAATTACTGCATTGCTATATGGGGTTGCACGTACGAATCTCACCTTAAATCCGTTCTAATTATCCAAAAAAGAGCTCTACACATAATAATGCCTAATAGTATGAATGTAAGAGGCGGCGATTTGTTTCAAAATTTCAATGTATTAAGTGTACACAATCTGGTTACTTATAATATTGCATCTATAATATACATAATACTTCACGGTAGTCTCAACTCTCTGTCGGTGTCCCTTCGTCTGTCACCTCGAGCTAACGGGTGCTTTTGACGCACCCGACTTTTACTACGAAAAATAAATGCTGCTTATGGTCGTCAAACTGTGGAATTCCGAGGAACTACCATTTGGAATAGCCTCACTACTAATCTAAAGACAGCCCCATCACTCCCCTTTTTCCTAGCACAACTGAAAAATTCGCTCCATAAAAATTCGTCCTGCTAAGAGATTTCTAGTGTTGATTTTCACGTGTATTCAAATTTGCACTTATACATATCCCATATCTAAACCTTTGTGTACTCATTACATCAAATTACCACATCATTTATGATTTGATGGTTTAGTAACGATGACCATTTTCTATTAATTATATAATATGTTAGCTTATTTTTTGTGTTTTTGATATAGTGTTTTGCCAATGACAATTGCCGTTTAGTGTTTTTTATGTTATAGTGCCGTTAGGGACCCTTTAACAAATTTGCTGGGTCCCGAAAAGTGTAAATACATGAACCAAAGAAATGACCAAATAAACTTCAAACTTCAATGCATTGGTTCTGAAAATAAGTAGCATGCTTATGGTTAAGGGGTTTATTTTTTATGTGAAATATTACAACTTTCGTTTTCTTTGAATTTAAGCTTATTTGCCTGTGTCCAATCGGACAAACTTGCCACAATTTCATTACATTTTTGCACAAGTCTGTTCGCAACAGGACCTGAGACACACAATGTGCAACCATATGCGTGCATAATGAATTGGGCATCATTGTTTATGGTTATGATTATCATTTATGAAAATGTTAAACAAAAGTGGCCCAAGAATGCTTCCTTGAGGCACACCATGTATAATAGGTAAGAGGGACGTATTGTGCTTATTAATGGAAACGTACTGACGTCAATGTTTGAGATATGATTTGAGGAATTCTTTTATTGTTTATTTATTTATTTATTACATATACCTACAGTGCCCGAGTTGGACATTATCGTAGGGAATTATTTACACATGATATTGTGATGAAGTGTCACAAATCATCAAGATCAAAACTATACACTGGCACACAGAGACATCACAGTAATAAGAATAATAAAAAAATGCGCAAGACTATTTAAATAGATTCATAGGAAGTTCTCTATGGCAGAAGAAAAGTTTTGTGCACATACTACATCATCGGGAAGCAGATTCCATTCTTCAATTGTTCGAGGGAAAAATGAAAAATTAAAGACCTTAATACGACATTGGTAGGGCCTTATTTTTCTTGAATTGTCGCGTCTCTTAGAATGATAATGAGGCTGTTTTGTATATATGTTTGTGTCGATCCCCGTGTTACCGCTGTAAATATTGTACAAAAGCTTTAGCCTCATTATCTTTCTGCGTGTGGAAAGTAACCTCCACCCTAGTTCTTCTCTTATTTGTGTGAACTTGGAATTTTGTGATCGTACTTTCCCGTGACGAATCTTGGAGCTCTTTTCTGAACGCGTTCTAACTTATCTTCAAAAAAATTTGTGAAAAGGTCCCACGCTGCGCATGCGTATTCCTACATGGGCCTAATATCAGTCAGGTACAACGTTTCCTTTAATGCTTTGGGCGCGCACTTGAAATTTCTTTGAAAAAAGTGTAATAAGCGACATATGCTTTCGCACATGTCTTGTCAATGTGCGATGTCCAGTCCAATGTCGCAGTTGACACCCAGGTATTTCACCTCATTAACACATTGCACTAATACATTGTTTAGAAAGTACGAACTAGACACCTTGTTCTTTTTGTTAGTAAATTGTACATGGTAGCATATTGCTATGTTCAAATTCATTCTCCATTTGTCACACCAAGAACAAATTTTTTTCAAGATCAGACTGCAAAACACTCGGATCCTCAGCACATCGCACTGGATGATATACAACGCAATCATCTGCATATAGTCTGACATTTTGCCCCGCCACGGTGGTCTAGTGGTTATGGCACTCGGCTGCAGATCCGAAGGTCGCGGGATCGAATCCCGGCCGCGGCGGCTGCATTTCGATGGAGGCGAAATGTTGAAGCCCGTGTGCTGTGCGATGTCAGTGCACGTTAAAGAACCCCAGGTGGTCGAAATTTCCGGAGACCTCCACTACGGCGTCTCTCATAATCAGAGCTGGGTTTTGGGCGTTAAACCCCATAAGTCAATAAATCAATAGTCTGGCATTTGAAATGAGAGCGTCACTGAGATGATTGATGAGGAACAGCAGTGGCCCAAGCACCGACCCCTGCGGCACACCCGATAAAACATCAGTCGTTTGTGACGCCGCACCATTCAGTACCACTTCTTGCTGCCGTTCTAATAGCCAACCATAAAGCGAATCGGGAAGACCGAGAAATGACAGTTTAGATAAAAGTAAGCTATGCGGGACCACGTCAAACGCCTTTCTGAAATCAATAAAAACAGCGTCTATCTGAGTGCTATTGCTAAACCCGAGTGCAACCTCATGGAAGAATTCAGTAAGTTGAGTGGCACAAGACAACCCAGCACGAAATCCATGTTGGGTCGGAATGAAAAATCTATTGTTCTGAAAGTGCTTAATGTGAGAGAAGAGTAAATAATATGCTCCAGTGTTTTGCAACAAACTGGTATGTCAAAGATACCGGTCTATGATTGCCCACCAGGTCACGAGAGCCATTTCCATTCCATTTGCCATTTTCCATTCACTAGGTGATATTTTACAACTTAATGACCTGTTAAACAACTCCACCAATATTGGAGCAATGCTGTGTGAACAGCGCTTCAAGATAAAATTTCATCTCTCATCTGGACCGTGAGCAGAATGAGGGTTAATGTCGGGCAACAGAGCTCCAGCCTCATCTGCAACGATGTCATCCGTTTGAGGCAACTGTACACCTAGTACAGTTTCCGCGTCTAGGGGTCTTCCACGAATTCCATATAAACAAAGCTTCCATATAAGGATCTCGTAATTGAGGCTGTCAAAAGCTTTACTAATTAATTACAGGGGAGTGTTTTGGCACCCATTCTATTCCTTATATTTATAAATGACCTACTCCAGTCCATTGGAACCAACATAAAGCTTTTTGCCGATGATTGTATAATTTATACAGAAATATACTCCCCTTCAGATCATGTTGTTCTTAACAACACCTTATTATCAGTGTCAGAATGGTGCATGAAATGCCAGATGTCTTTAAATGTTAAGAAATCAGCCTTGCTATGAATAACCTGCAAACAAAACATATCAAATTTTCCCTACACAATTGCTTACGCGCCACTTACAACAGTTAAACAGCACAAGTAGCTCGGTTTAGTTATCTCTGATGACCTCAGATGGTAGGCGTACGTCAACTACTTGACGTCGTCTGCACTAAAGCTATTATTCTTCCTTAAAAGGCGACTCCGATCTGCACCCACATAAAATTAAACTTTTAGCATATCAAACCTTCATTCGACCTGTACTCGAATGCGCGAGTGTGGTCTGGTTCCCAGCCACTAATAAATTAGTAAGGAAATTAGAAAGAGTTCAAAGAAAAGCAATTAGATTCATATACAACAAGTATCGGTTAAGCGACTGGCCATCAGAATTAATATTAAAGTCTGGAATATTCACTCTAAAAAATCGGGCAAAACTCGCACGCCAAAAAATGTTGTTCCAACTTTATCATAAACAGTTGAAAATCGACAGTTCAAGGTATATATCTCTGTCTCAAACCAGAGAGTCTCGGCATAAACATCCACTAACGTTACAGGAATACCACTTCAAAACCCATTGCTTCAAACATTCTTTCTTTCCTCTGGCGATAAGGAAATGGAATACTTTACCACATTCAATAACAAGCTGCAGGGATCTAGATACCGTATTTACCCGCATAATTTGCGCACCCCTAATATTTAGCCAGCTTTGCAAAAAAAAAAAAAAAACCTCGCATATTTTGCGCTCCCCGTTCCCAGCTCGCCGGCGTGCACGCACGGACCAACAGCCACGCGGGCGCGCTTCGCTGCGCCGGCGAGCGCAGTCATACGCAAAAGGGGCTGCGAGTGCGATGCCCCTTTTTCCGATTCTTTTCTCCGGAAGCCCCCGAAGCCCAAAGTACGGTTGCTAGAATAAAAGCATGCGAGTGGGGGTGAAGAAAAGCAGAGATCAAACGAGCCCGGCCTATCTCCCTCGCTCGGAGGGCCGATGTGATAACATCACCCCGATCGGGACACCTGCCATCGATGCGGGGAGGAAAGGCCCCGCCCGTCTTTAACGAGCATGAAAAGACGCGAGGCGGGGAGAAGGGGGGGGGGGTAGTGTCGCTCGGCTGTCGGCTGCCGAGATAGCGCTATCTTGGCAGCCATCAGTGGCTCGTAAACACTTCTATGTGCTGCGCCTTCCCTGGAGCAGCCGTACGTTTTGCAGTGTTACGTTAGATCGTATCCAAAAGTGTTACCGCGCTAGTTGCATTATGTTACACGTTATTTCAAACGTGTTTGCGAAATATCCGCTTAATTTGCGCACCCCCTTTTCGGCGCTCTAAAATCGCAAAAAGAAGTGCGCAAATTACGCGAGTAAATACGGTAAGTTCCTCATGCTACTTGAGGAACACTTAAGCACTGTCAATGATTGAACTTATTTTTATGTGTTTATGTATTTTTTTTGTTTTACAGCAGAGCTGGTGTGTTCATTATTGCACTTATAGAATTATGTCTGAGCTATTTGCTCTAATCACCCAAATTAACATTGTGTAACTTCTTTTTCTCTGTTCTGGCTATTAGGTACTCCGTGTGCTCGTGTATTTTTTTGTGTGTGTTTCATTATTTGTTTGCCCTCCTGAAATAATCAGTATGTGTGAAATAAATAAATAAAATAAAATAAAGTCTATAAAAATGCCGGCTGTGTAGTAGTTATTTTGAAAGCTCTCCAAAACGTGTTCTCTCAGCGTAAGGAGGCATCAATCCCCCAATAAGACGTCTTTTTGGCATTGTGTGCTATCTGGGTAACACGCCCCACGTAATGTCGGGAGAGGGCCAACAATGTTGAGGTGGACGTGGGAAAACCTTGCGTCTAGAGGCCGCAAGGGGGAGATAGGCATGACGGTATGGCGGTGAACTTTGACACGCTTGCGTTGAAGGCAGCATCGGGGCCAGCGACGAACGCCTGCCTCAATGCTTGGCCAAATGAAGCGAGAGGTGACTAGCTGCTGCGTCGCCTGAATAACAGGGTGGCTCAGTACCAGTTGCCATCGCGCATTTGAACGAAAATTGCGTGACAAAAAGCCAAAAGCACGGAGTGTCGTGGAACACCAGTGGATGTCTCGCACGTTATCAATGTGGAAGAAAACGGAGGCGGGCACTCAGTGAAGGTCAGGAACGTGGATGAGGAACGAAGGCATTGCAGCTCCGATTCATTTCGCTAAGCAGCGGCTAGCTCCTCCATGTCCACTGGTGATTCGGACGCCAGGGCACCGACGCGAGAGAGTGCATCGGCGGCAGCATTTTTTGGTCTATGCACCTGACGCAGATTCACTGTGAACTCGGACATAAAGCACAGTTGGCGGATCTCACGTGCAGTAGTGTACGTGGTGTAACTCCATTGGAAGGCAAACATCAAGGGCTTATGGTCTGTGATAACATGAAAGTCCCATCCCTCCAGAAAGGGGTGGAAATGCTTGGTAGCGAGATACACCGCGAGGAGTTCTGAACAAAATGTGCTGTATTTAGCTTCACGCGGCTTCAGTTCTTGTGAAAAAAAGCCAAGAGGCTGCCAACCAGAGAAAGCTTGTTACTTGAGAACTCCGCCGAAATGCAACGCTCGATGCACCAGCGATGAGTCAAATGGGAGCATGAGGAACAGGACGTATGTGCATGGTGGCGTATGCGAGCGGCTTCTTCGCAGCAGTGAAGGCTCATGCAGTGTCGTCAATCCACTGAAGTGGCGCAGCCGGATCTTTTTTGGTAGCTAGTAGGTCGGTCGGAGGCTTGAGGAAAATGGCGCACTTCGGAAGAAAGCGGCAATAAAAGTTCATCAGGCCCGGGAATTCTTTGAATGTTTTCTGTGAAGTGGGGTGGGGGCGGAAAATCTTGAATTGCGTTAAATTTGCTGTCGAGACGCCGGAGTCGTTGTGGAGTGACAAGGCCTAGGTACTCGATGCAAGCAGTGCCGAAGAGGAACTTGTTCGGATTAATTACAATGCCGTAATCATCAAGCCAGTGGAAAAGGATGCGCAGTTGAACTTCATGCTCGGGACGAGAGGAGCTTGCAACGAGATCATCGATTGAGGTAGGCACACGAAGTCGAGACCACACATAACCTTGTTGATAGTGCAGTAAAAAGTCTGTGCAGCTTTGCCCAATCAAAAAGGCATCCTCGCATACTTTAAGAGGCTGAAATGTGTGGTACTGGCCGGCCTCAGAATGTCGGCAAGCTCCACAGGAATCTGTTGGTAAGCTTTCAGTAGGTCAATCTTAGAGAAGATCGTGCACCCAGCCAGATTAGGTGTGAAGTGAGGAAGTGGATAGCGGTCTGGTAAGGTGTGGGCGCAGTAATCCCCACATGGTCGCCAGGCTCTTTCTTCAGCACCATGTGCAGGGCCCAGTTGCTTGAGGAAGTTCAAGCATGTGCTCAAATTCACAGCGAGCAATGGCGCGACGTTCTCTGGACAGCCGACGAAGGCGAGTAAGGACGGGGGGGTCCAGAAGCTGTGATGTGGGTGAGTAATTTAATGCTTCATCGGTGACTCTCTGTGTTCGGCTTCGTAAGGTTGGGAAAACCAGCGAGAATTTTGGCATATGGGGAAGCGGCTGAGAGCACTTGAAGTCCCTTGGGCTAGGTGCTCCACACAGCATGCCATTGAGAGGTGCGTGCTCATATCTGTGAGGTGATGAGCATGCATGTCGACTGCAAGGTTGAAGAAACTGAGAAAGTAAGCGCTGAAAACAGCGTGCAAGACATCAGTGATGATGAAAATCCAGCAAAACGTGCGGCACAGTTGTTGAGACCGTTGGTCATACGTGTGGATGGCGAAGTCGTTTATTGCTTGGAGGGGGAAGGTCTGTTTGTTGCGCCGACGACCTGCTCAAGAGGCCAGTATGATGCTAACCCATGTTCCAATGTCGACAAGGAAGCAAGCACCAGTGATCTTGTCAGACACGTAGAATAGGTGGCACGTCCGTCGACCAGTACCAGTTGCCGGTGTCAGTGGCTGGTCACACTTTTCCCGACCAGGAGCACGGACGGGTACACTTGAGGGCAGATGTGCCGAAGGTGGTACCAGTACACAGCCGTGGCGTTACCAGCATACAGCCGAGGATGGGTGGGCTTGTCGTGCGTTGGATGGTTGAAACTCGGGAGAGCACGGAGGTTCCCGGGAGCGACGGCAGGCCCGGAACCTCGAAGATGGTCGGTGTGGGAAGTGTGCGATGTCGTCGATACGTCTCGTTAGAGGGTCGAGACGGAGAAGCTGCGGTGGTAGTTCAACGCTGAGTGGTAAAGGCGCTAAGGTTAGAGGCGCATTAGTAGTCGGCTACTCGGTCAGCTAGTTCAGCGAGCTTGTCTAGTGGCATCTCACCTACTGTCTCGAGGACCATGTTCTTCTACGCGAGGCGTTGAAGAAACAACTCACGCAATAGCTTGTCCTGTTGGAAGACGGGGGACTCCTGCAAGCATCTCGCGCATGCTGCGGAGGAGCTGCGAAGGGCGGCTGTCACCGAGCTCTGTAGCGGTGAGGAGCTGCCGGAGTCTGCTGTGCTCGGACTCTGATTTGTGAGGAATGATAGCCGTCCATGTGTCGAAGGGGTTGGTCGCGTCCGGTGAGGTGATGACATCCGCTAATTCCTCGGTGACGTCTGGCGGTAAGGTGGACACCAGATGAAGGAACTTGGTCTGTTGGCTTGTGATGTGCAGCGGGCGAAAGTGCACCTTGACCTGCAGAAGCCAGGCGTTGGGGGTTGTTGGGCCAACATGGCGGCAGGTTAACGTTCTGAAACGTGGCCAATGAAGCACCACTGGGCCGGGTGTCCTGGTGGGCGCCGTTACTAGTAGGAAGGTCTGAGGAGCAGGCGCGACTAATGACGGAGGGTTGGAGTTGTGGGTTCGATGGCCGCTTGCAAAATCTGTTGGAGCTAATACGCTGGAGCTAATGTGCATGCACTGGCTGGCCCTGTCCAAACTTCTTCATCAACAGGCTCTGCACGTGGAGCAAGTTGTCGTGCGACGCAGGGGGCACTACAGGTGTATGAGTGACGTAGTCTCCATTCGTTGAAATTGAACATCTTTGCAACTTGTTTTTGGACAACCAAGCGCAGATCACTATTTTGTTACATGTAATAAAGCTTGAATTTTAAAAAGACAGAAAGCTGAGAGGGTTGGCAAGGGTCTCTTAGGTAAACAAAAGTGTGCAGAACATGTACGCAACAGAGGACGAGTGCACAACATGAAGGCCGGAATCAGTTGAGGAAAAGTACTAGGAAAAAAGGAAACAATACGCACAACTTCACTGCGCATGCTCAGGAATGGTAGCCACGACCCATCTTGTCTGTGAATAAAAATGGCCACGCACTGTTTCAAAATGCTTTGATAGCATAAAAAATCACATAATTGTGTTAAGACATTTGACCTTATCCGACCATTCTTTAATTATTGTGTGGAGAATAAGCTTAGACCAGTATGTGGTGAAACGCCCCAACATCGAAACGATCACGGCGAAGCCTCTCATTGGAATGGAACGCGCATTGGTGTGGCGGCGTGCTACCGCTCTTTCTACGCCATTCTGCACGTGCCCGCGGGGTGCGTGGAGAAAGGAAATAGAAAGAGGAATGAGCCACGAAAGCCAAGACAGACAAAGGAAGACATCGGAGCTGAGAAGACGCGCTGTCCTGGTCGGGCGTCAATGCCCGAGAGGCCAGCATTTGTCGGAGGGACCCGGTCGAGCGCCAACACCCGAGGGACCTCGAGAACGACACGTCCCCTGCCCCGGACGCCCAGCAGACGTCTGGGAGTCTTCGTCGCTACTTCGTCAGCAACACTTCTGGTGCCTGCCTTGCCGTTCTGAAGAGCCGTCGTCAGGGACGCTGACCCGACACCGTCGACGCGCCGGAACGGAACGCGTGAGCCCCTTGAGCCTCTTGAACTCTTTACAACACTTGCTCTAGAGACACTATACATATTGTCGCGGTTCTGCGGACGCACGGCGTTTATTGATAGAGATAAGAGGTTATCGTAGTGCTCGGCGCCGCACAGGAGTCCAAACCGAGACCCTTTCGTTGGGATGGTAGTCCACGAAACGATGCCGGAGATTGTACCGCCGGGTGTCACGTTCTTGTTGAGAGGCTATTCTGACGCATGCAAGCTGTCGTGCTTCTTCGGCGCGCTCAGTGAAGGCAGCGACGTCGTCCTCTGTATCGGTGCAATTGTGGGGCAGCATAGCGTCCAGCATTGTTATAACTTCTCTTCCGTGAAGGAGGCCAAAGGGTGTCATCCTTGTCGTTTCCTGGTGTGCCGTATTATACGCAAATGTCACATATGGTAAAATTTTGTCCCAATTCTTGTGCTCGATACCGACGTACGTGCATAGCATGTCTGCGATGGTCTTGTTGAGGCGTTCCGTAAGCGCGTCCGGTGAGGTGATGACATCCGCTAATTCCTCGGTGACGTCTGGCGGTAAGGTGGACACCAGATGAAGGAACTTGGTCTGTTGGCTTGTGATGTGCAGCGGGCGAAAGTGCACCTTGACCTGCAGAAGCCAGGCGTTGGGGGTTGTTGGGCCAACATGGCGGCAGGTTAACGTTCTGAAACGTGGCCAATGAAGCACCACTGGGCCGGGTGTCCTGGTGGGCGCCGTTACTAGTAGGAAGGTCTGAGGAGCAGGCGCGACTAATGACGGAGGGTTGGAGTTGTGGGTTCGATGGCCGCTTGCAAATCTGTTGGAGCTAATACGCTGGAGCTAATGTGCATGCACTGGCTGGCCCTGTCCAAACTTCTTCATCAACAGGCTCTGCACGTGGAGCAAGTTGTCGTGCGACGCAGGGGGCACTACAGGTGTATGAGTGACGTAGTCTCCATTCGTTGAAATTGAACATCTTTGCAACTTGTTTTTGGACAACCAAGCGCAGATCACTATTTTGTTACATGTAATAAAGCTTGAATTTTAAAAAGACAGAAAGCTGAGAGGGTTGGCAAGGGTCTCTTAGGTAAACAAAAGTGTGCAGAACATGTACGCAACAGAGGACGAGTGCACAACATGAAGGCCGGAATCAGTTGAGGAAAAGTACTAGGAAAAAAGGAAACAATACGCACAACTTCACTGCGCATGCTCAGGAATGGTAGCCACGACCCATCTTGTCTGTGAATAAAATGGCCACGCACTGTTTCAAAATGCTTTGATAGCATAAAAAATCACATAATTGTGTTAAGACATTTGACCTTATCCGACCATTCTTTAATTATTGTGTGGAGAATAAGCTTAGACCAGTATGTGGTGAAACGCCCCAACATCGAAACGATCACGGCGAAGCCTCTCATTGGAATGGAACGCGCATTGGTGTGGCGGCGTGCTACCGCTCTTTCTACGCCATTCTGCACGTGCCCGCGTGGTGCGTGGAGAAAGGAAATATAAAGAGGAATGAGCCACGAAAGCCAAGACAGACAAAGGAAGACATCGGAGCTGAGAAGACGCGCTGTCCTGGTCGGGCGTCAATGCCCGAGAGGCCAGCATTTGTCGGAGGGACCCGGTCGAGCGCCAACACCCGAGGGACCTCGAGAACGACACGTCCCCTGCCCCGGACGCCCAGCAGACGTCTGGGAGTCTTCGTCGCTACTTCGTCAGCAACACTTCTGGTGCCTGCCTTGCCGTTCTGAAGAGCCGTCGTCAGGGACGCTGACCCGACACCGTCGACGCGCCGGAACGGAACGCGTGAGCCCCTTGAGCCTCTTGAACTCTTTACAACACTTGCTCTAGAGACACTATACATATTGTCGCGGTTCTGCGGACGCACGGCGTTTATTGATAGAGATAAGAGGTTATCGTAGTGCTCGGCGCCGCACAGGAGTCCAAACCGAGACCCTTTCGTTGGGATGGTAGTCCACGAAACGATGCCGGAGATTGTACCGCCGGGTGTCACGTTCTTGTTGAGAGGCTATTCTGACACGCACGCGAGCTGTCGTGCTTCTTCGGTGCGCTCAGTGAAGGCAGCGACGTCATCCTCTGTATCGGTGCAATCGTGGGGTAGCATAGCGTCCAGCATTGTTGTAACTTCTCTTCCGTGAAGGAGGCCAAACGGTGTCATCCTTGTCGTTTCCTGGTGTGCCGTATTATACGCAAATGTCACATATGGTAAAATTTTGTCCCAATTCTTGTGCTCGATACCGGCGTACGTGCATAGCATGTCTGCGATGGTCTTGTTGAGGCGTTCCGTAAGCCCGTTCGTTTGTGGGTGGTACGCAGTCGTCTTCCTGTGCACAGTGCCGCTGAGCTCAAGCACAGTGTGTAATAGTTCAGCTGTGAACGCCGCTCCTCTGTCAGTTATTACGGCCGCTGGAGCTCCATGCCTGAGGACTATGTTCTCAATAAAGAATTGTGACGCTTCAGCAGCAGTGCCACGTGGGATTGCCTTAGTTTCTGCGTATCGGGTGAGGTAGTCTGTCGCGACTATCACCCATCTATTGCTGCTGTCAGAAAGTGAAAAATACAAGTTGGAAACTTTTTCGTCAGGGCTTCAGCGGTGCGACTTCGCTACTTGCTCATACTGTTCGAGCCAGTTGTCGGCGTCCTCATACGTATCGCCATGGAATAGCTTGGGAACTCGCTGATTCTGAACTGTCACGTACATTGGGTTGTTCGCCGATGCCATTTCTTGAGCGGGAGGAGCCATCGAGGCAGAGGAACCTTGCAGAACACCAAATTCAGGGCTCAAACCATGCAGGTGGCGGCTTGCGCGGTGGACAGGTGTATCCACGCGTGGGTGTCTTGCAGGGCTGGAAGGGCTGCTCGATGGAGGGGTCGTTGGGATCATGGGGCGAAGGCGTGCAATACCCAGCACCTCCACCAGTGTCGTGGTTCTGCGAACGCACGGCGTTTATTGATAGAGATAAGAGGTTATCGTAGCGCTCTAGCAAGAGGACTGAAGAGGCAGGACTCCGAAGGGCGCCTTCGTCTTTGTCTCTGAGAAAGCGTTCGTAGTCACGAGCCTGTATCGTGCATCATCTTCGTCGCTGGATCCCGAGAAGGGGACGTCCAACTGCGGTTTCTCAGGACCAAAATAAAGTTCTGTGCCTGCCTGCCTGCCTTCGTCGCTGCCAGCGTATAGCTGGGCACGGACCAGTGCGCGGCAATATTTTGTATATATTATTGTCTGTATTGTGTGTTCTCATCTTTAACTGCGTTTCTCTCTTGAATTCTTGTTCTACAAACGCTGCATGCACATGTTGTTGTGAGTTTAGTGCTTGTGTTTCATTGTGTTTCTCTCTACGTTTTCGTTCTCAAATATATGTGTCTGTGTGTCGTGCCAGCCAGCGTCTTGCGTCTCTTCCTTGCTGCCCTCGGAGGCGTCTCTGACTTGCCTCTATGAGCGTCCCGCTCCCCGAACCTTTTTTATTTCGTAACACAGTATTATCCCACAAGGAAGGTCATTTTGTAACCATGCTGGATACCAGTATGTCTTTAGGAAAAGCGTTAGCAGATATTGGAAAGCACTTCCAGCCTGTAAAATTGAAGCTAAAAGGCGTTAGCAAATATTAAGAACTTCCAGCCTGTAAAATTGATGCTTTCTGTACTTAAAGAAACAGCTTTTGACCTCCTTTTTGAGACATAATCTTGGTAGGATAGCTTCTAAGGTCAATGAGGCAAAATCGCTCCCCCTAAAAATATTTTTCTCGGCGAAAACTCACAAGCAAGAAATTCCCTTTCGGGCATTGTTTCAGTGATAGGGACAGTTAATTCTGGAATGTCTTCCTCTCAATGGTTCCCATGACCGTGGTGACACGTTGAAGGACGGAGTCTGGGCCAAGGTGTCCGCACAGCAAAAACACGCAGGTTTATTAACACTGGCCGTACACTATTCACAAAACTTAATAGAATGCTTTGTTGGGCGTGTTGGTTCAATGAGGGATACATTAGAGCGCAAAAAACGACGAAACACAGGAGAAGAAGATGACAACACGAGCGCTCACTACCAACTGGTTTTATTCAGAAACACATGGGAATATATAGCTCAGTACACCACAGGCGCGCCTGCGGGGGAGTGAGTTGTCATTGCTTGAGCGCTGTGTGTCATCGGCCAATATCACTTGATGTGTGCGCAGGCGCGCCTGTGGTGTACTGAGCTATATATTCCCATGTGTTTCTGAATAAAACCAGTTGGTAGTGAGCGCCCGTGTTGTCGTCTTCTTCTCCTGTGTTTCGTTGTTTTTTGCGCTCTAATGTATCCCTCACAAAACTTGGCTGGGGCGGCTAGTACTGTCAGCAGACATCATGAAAACACAACTTGGCTCAAACCACACCAAGCGGTTTGTTCTGAGACCTTAACGTTTGCATTCAAACTGGGTAAACACCAAGCTATCCAACTTCATCATCTCTCGATCAGAGGCAGGGCCAAGCTCAACCTCCTTGCTGCGTCTGTCACCAGAGTTAGCGCTGTGCTCTCTCCTCCCCCTCTTCTTTGTTTTTCCCGTTAAATACATTCGATCGCCTCTGCGACCAGCTTCTGGGACCAACCTATATGCAGCACTTCACCAATAAAACCCGTGTTCACTCTCTCTGCTAGAGCTTACGGCTGCGCCTTCGCATTCGCACACTTCAAACCCCTCACTACACTGAGCTTCTGCGAAAAATAGTGTCGGTCACTAAACCTGAAATGAGTTAGCTGAACTCCGCAGCAGGGCCAAATTGCCACTCTATTTACATGGTGGCATGCGTGCAAGCCGCCGCTTGAACAGGACTGCCTGAACATCCAAAGCACTTCCATGCATTGCCACGGCGCGGTCATCTCCACGGGCGACCACTTCGAGACAGCCGAAGGCACAGGAAGGTCAAAGGACTAGTTCGACCATTGAGCCCCCGCTGTTCTTGTAAGCGACTCTTCCCCTTTCTGTTCCTTTTTCGGATGCTGCGTCCCCTCCAAAAATGCTCTACAGTCGCACGGTGGAAAAACCTGTCACCCGTCGTGACCCCGCCGCTGTGCAGCTGAGTACGGCACAGCCATTACTGACCGCGGCATCGCGGGAACAAAGCTGCCGCCCTTACTGCATACTGCATGAATATGAAGATGTTTCTACAGGAAAGCCATGGGCTAGGCCGCCATTGCCTACTCTTTCCGTTGAGCTTAACAGGGACTTGGAAAGTTTGTGTAGCTCACTACCTGCAGAAGTTGTCTGACCCATTTTGCGTACGTAATTCTCAGGCTGTAGTTTGGTTTCTGACAGGAAGTACAGCTTTTCGAAGAAACAATTATTTTATACCGTGAGAAGCGCGAGACTGTACGGTTAATAATCGAAACTGTACGAATTCTTTTGGCTGATGACTGTTGCATCAGCAAACCATCCCTGTCATTATCCATGAAAGAAGTGGAATACTTGCCTTGAGAGCGGTTCGCACACGCACCGCGTTTAGCATTTTTCATTTTTTAGATTGTTTTTGTGCCTTCACACGTGTGGTCATGTTTCTTTTGAGCGTGTAAGTATGAATGGTCCCAAAATTAAAGTTTCATTATTGAAAGTTAGCACTTGTCCTTGTCTCAGCTCTTCCTATTTGCGGCGCTGCCAAAACCTTGTTGTCGTGAACCACCAACTAGCCACTGTCGATGCAAACGTCTTTACGGTGAGCTCGGTGCATTCACAAGCGTTCTCGCTAGGTCTCGCAGTGCTTCGCGAGGCGTCTGCTGAAAGCTCGGACACAAACCTTGAGCAGCCAAGTGCACATTAGCTTCACGGGCCTTGCGCCGCTAATGCAGCTTCGCTAATATTTTACATTGTAGCGTAGTAACTTTGGAACAAGGGGAAATGAATTACAGTGGATGAGAAATAACAACAGCTTTCGGTAGGGATGGACCTACGACCTTTGGATAATGCTCTACCAGCTGAGCTACGAAGGCGGTTGTTAAGGAGGGAAGGAAAAGCACTTTTCAGGAGGAATACAATCAATTTAGGTTGTTCCTGCCTCGGTACACGGTAGTTTGTGTAATTTATGGTGGGTCAGATTTCGTAATGCTGCGGACACAATCTCAAAAATTATATGCAGGTCCCACGCACTGTGGGAATTGTCATGCAAAGCAGACAGTGAGGAGATTGCCCATTACGAATTGTTCGACATTGTTACGAGTGGGCTCGAGGCCTTCGTGCGGAGCGCATGAGTGGGTGTATGCATAACCAGGAACCACCATGGAGACTGAGTGGTAGCTGATGGTACCACGTTAACGTAGGCAATCACGTTAGTGCACACCAGAGACTCAGGGAAAAATGCGGGCTATGGTACGTTGGTGTGAGTATCATAAGTGTCATTCTCGGAAATATTCCTATGGGATCGAGCAAGCTTGGGCAAAAGCATGCCAACAAAAAGAACATATGCATTGCTTGTGACATTGCTGTGATAGCCCAAAAACACATCCTCTTAAGTCACACATCAGAAGCGCAAGTGACGTTACAGAAGCAACATTATGACAAGTATTGGTGCAAAAGGTTCATTTATTATGTATATGCCGTTTCTAGAGCCACCGTAGCTTAGTGGTGGCGTGCTTACTTGGCACGTCGTGGGCCCATGCTCGATGCCACTTTATGGTCTGGCAGGTTCTATGTGTGTCAGTGTGCTTGTTGTGCCTGGATTTTAATTGCCAGCTACGACAAAGAGTACGACATTTTGTTTGAGTGTGTTCTGATGGCAGGGGAAATGTGTATTTTAGTTGGTCTTTGACATACGCTGTATAAAGTTCAGACTTAAAATTGTGGCGCATGCCCACATACCATCGGCCGAGCACTACGTGTATGAGCCACACGTGACTGCAGTATTATCTGTCGTGACATACATGAAATAGCATATTAATGATCAAAGATCAATCACTCACTTTAGTCGTGCATTTATATCTGTCCATCCAAATATTGGGATATACCAGGAGAGCACGGCTAGATAGACAGATAGATAGGTAGACAGAAAGTGACTCAAATTTGACGAGAAATGCTTCGGATTTAAAACCGTTACGGCGACCTTTTGAAGTATGAGATTGCCTTTCATGAAGCTTCTTCATAGTGGCAAACATGGAGCTACTACTTTGCCTGCATTGTTAGGGTTGTTATAGTCTGGTGCTTTTGCTTTCTTCAATCAGGCTTGTTGGCTCAAAACCGACGAATGTGCAAGGAGAATGTTTCTGATTTCCTTGGCTTTTGGTGTTGTTATATTTGCTGGCGTCCTTTCTTATGGCCTCGTGATAACTATGCAAGGCTAAGCTCGCTCTTTGCTAGTTTGCAAGGTCCATGGCTGGCCCATATTAAAATTTAAATTTGGGCAGACGCTCCTTCTCTGCCTCCGCCCATCGTAGAAAAGCGTTGTTAATATGTGACCTACATGTTGCAGGGTACAAACCAGATGTGCATCCAGGCATCAGCCACGAGTTCCAAGCTGCTGCCTTCCGGTTCCCACACACATCTATACCACCTGGAATTTATCGCAGGTGAGCTCCCGTTGTGCCCTCACCTTAGCATTTTATGTATCGCTGTACATATTTGCCTTCCGAAGCAACTGTTTTCATGGCCCTGTCGAGCACCGCCCTCGCGCGGTCCTCTCCTTGAAGCCAATGTCTCTCTTCTGACGGCTTGCCAGGTGTGCTTGCCTGAGAAGCTCATGTATGAGGCCGAGTCGAAGCAGATGGGCGCTCGATCCAGACTCATTTGTGTGGTAATTTTTTTCAGGTGCTAATTTGTTGCCTGCAGACTTCATTGCTTGGGCACTACTTAGAGTGTTCTGCTGCTTACATCTAAAAGAACTTTTTGTTGGGCTAGTTGGTAGATCATTTCCGAAACTCAATTAGAGTAGTGCAACCACATGACACATTCACACACACACACACACACACACACACACACACACACACACGCACACACACACACACACACCCAGGCATCAACCATGTGTGAGCACCCCGTCGCTATCTCTGTTTCCCAGCGAATTTCAGTTCATCAGATCTAGACTATGAGATGGATGGAGCAGGAAGAAAACATGTATGTCTTCATGGTGTGTGTTTGCTTTATCTGATGCTAATGTGCGCATGTGCCACATGTATATATTCAAGCATTCGTGCGATGAATAAATCAGTTGGAAGTGAGCGCTGTACGTGGTTGATGCCTAGGTGTGTGTGTGTGTGTGTGTGTGTGAGTGAGTGTGTCGTGGGGTTGCGCCCTAATTGAGTTTCGGAAATGTTGCTTACATACCGCAGCCTTTGACAAATGGTACCAGACTTTGACAAATGGTACCAAACAAAGTGGAGAGCAGGCGATTGGCAACTACGGCGTCGGCCATAGGAATAACCGTGGGAAAATGCTAGTACAATTTGCCGAAAGACACCGACTCCGAATAATGAACACGTTTTTCAAGAAACACAAGAATAGGAAGTGGACGTGGAGAAGCCCAAACGGGGAAACAAAAAATGAAATCGACTTCATAATGTGCGAACAACTAAGTATAATTCAAGACACAGAAGTAGTGGGGAAGATAAAATGCAGCGATCACAGATTAGTAAGGGCAAAGATTGTACTTAACCTAAAGAAGACAAGAACTAAATTATTTACTAGAAAAAAATGCAATCTAGAGGTAATCAGAGCGAAGAATGAAGAATTTAAAGTAGCCCTAAGCAACAAGTTCGAAGCATTAGACGAAAACGGTGACGATGTAGAAGAAATGAACAAAAGCATAACGAAAACAATCCTTGAAACAGCGATAGAAGTCGGGGGTAAAACAACTAAGCAAACAACAAGTAAGTTGTCCCAATCTACCAAGGACTTAATAAAAAACGCCAGCAAATGAAAGTAACTTCGCCAAAAGATAAGATTGAATTCGCAGAACTATCAAAATTGATCAGTAAAGCCAGGCAAAGAGATGTAAGAAACTTTAACACGAGAGAAGTAGAGAAAGCTGTAGAGAAAGGCACCAGCATTAAAACGGTCAAACAGAAACTGCACTTAGGGCAAAACAAAATGCATGCGCTAAAAGATAAACAAGGTAACGTTATCAACAGTTTCAACAAAATTGTAAAGGTAGCAGAAGATTTCTACTCGGAACTGTACAGCTCCCATACAGACCATACAACCTTAATAGAAATAGAATCTGAGGAGGACACCGAAATTCCATGTATAACCGCTGACGAAGTCAAAAAAGCTGTCAAAGGCATGTCCCGCGGTAAAGCAGCTGGTGAAGATGGTATAACAGCCGACTTGATTAAAGACGGAGGAGATATTGTACTTGAAAAACTTGCATCGCTCTTCACGAAATGTGTCAAGACATGTAGTATACCACGCAGTTGGAAAAATGCGAATATAATCCTTATCCACAAGAAAGGTGACATAAAGGAGTTAAAGAATTATAGACCAATTAGCCTACTCCCAGTAATATACAAGCTATTTACAAAAGTAATTTCTACGAGGATAAGAGAAACACTCGACTTTAATCAACCGAGAGAACAAGCTGGTTTTAGGAAAGGTTACTCGACAATGGACCACAGCCACGCTATCAACCTAGTAATCGAGAAGTACGCGGAATATAACAAAGCTCTTTATATGGCGTTTATCGACTATGAGAAAGCATTTGACTCGACAGAAATACAAGCAGTTCTAGAAGCTCTACGTAGACAAGGGGTACCTGGCGTATACGTGAAAACCATCAACAACATATACAAAGATTGCACAGCTACACTACTCCTACATGAGAGAAGCAGAGAAATCCCGATCGCGAGAGGTGTGAGACAGGGAGATACGATATCCCCGATGCTATTCACTGCATGTTTAGAGGAAATCTTTAAACGTCTAGACTGGGAAGAAAAGGGCATTCGAATAGATGGAGAATATCTCAGCAATTTAAGATTTGCAGACGACATTGTGCTCTTTAGCAATGATGGAGACGAACTACAAAACATGATTGATGACCTAAACAGGGAAAGTATTAAAATTGGATTAAAAATGAATAGGCAGAAGACCAAAGTTATGCTCAATAGCCTAGCTGAGGAACAGTAATTTGATATCGACAATGAACCCTTACAATGTGTAAACGAATACGTATACCTGGGTCAGTTAATAACAGGAACTCCTAACCATGAAAAAGAGATTCTCCGTAGAATAAGGATGGGCTGGAGCGCATTCGGAAGGAATTAGGAAATCATGACTGGAAACTTACCGCTCTCGCTAAAGCGAAAAGTATTCAATCACTGCATTCTCCCAGTACTAACGTACGGTGCAGAAACGTGGAGGATAACGAAAAGACTAGAGATGAAACTAAGGAGCGCGCAACGTGCAATGGAAAGAAAAATGTTGGGGGTAACGCTAAGAGATAAAAAACGAGCGGAATGGATCAGAGAACAGACAGGAGTAGCCGATATTATTATATCAATTAAAAGAAAGAAGTGGACCTGGGCAGGGCATGTCATGAGGAGGAAAGATAACAGATGGACAGTAAGAGCAACGGAATGGATACCAAGAGAGGGAAAACGTAACAGAGGCAGGCAAAAGGTTCGATGGAGCGATGAAATTAAGAAGTTTGCGGGCATAAAGTGGAACCAACTCGCTCAGGATAGGGTGGATTGGAAATCGTTGGGAGAGGCCTTCGTCCTGCAGTGGACCTAAACAGGCTGATGATGATGATGATGATGATTGTTAATAATCTTGTAATTGTGTATTTCCTTCTTCTTAAGCAAAATAGCACAGCGAGTAGACGTAGGTTTGCGTTTTTTTCCTCCAGTTTGGGCACTGTGGCTCTTCATTACCACAGGCCAGTGCCTTCTGTATACTTTCTGTGCCTGGCGGGAGACTATAGGCCACCGACAGCCGGCTTTGTGATTTGTTCATTTTGTAATGAACACTGTGAACACAATGAAATCTGGGGCTATGGGAAGCCCAACCTCAAGTTTGCACAGCGACGTCCGCCACTGAAGCTGAGAGAGGTGGAACTACCAGTCGCTCGGACAGTCGCTCTCACATGTGTTCTGCATCGCGCGAGTGTGGAAACGTCTCTCCTGGAGGCTCTTATCTCATGTATCCCGCCCGGGCGCTGCAGTCTTGTCAGTACACAAAGCAGGCACACAACACAGATGCTTTGCGCGCTGTCACAACAGCTTAGAAAAAAAGGAATAGCCGAGAACTGGCCCTGAAAAGGTACCGTTTCCCTGACAGAGCCGGCCAGCGTCGATTACGGGAGATCGCTAGACGAGATGTTGCTTGCATGCGCAGTATCTTGATGTCACTTTTTTTGACATAAAGTATAGTCAATAATTAACATGGAGAAGCATGATAGCCAAGCTTATCTTAACAGAAACTGCGTATGTCAAGCGAAAATGCATGCAGTAAATATTCGCCTCATATTTCGAAGAGTGTGCGCTGGCCAGGTCACTTACCATTTTTTAATGTGACAGCAGTGCTACACGCTGGCTCCATGCATTACAGTTATTGTAGCTATAATACCGTGAGTGCAGGTGCTGTTTTGCTTAACTTGTGGAGATAAGTTGTTACTCGCTGCTCAGTACAAAGTCTGAGTAGCTGTATGCTCAGTGACCGCGTCTACGCTGGCCATGGAAGCGGTTGTGCCACTGGCAGTATGCAGCGGCCGCTTTGGCTAAGTAGTAGCTGTAGAGAGAATCAAGGTGCCGATAAAAAGAGCAAAGATATCGCGAGGTCTGATAATGTTTTTATCACCAAAATTGCATTGTGACGGGAAGTTCAGATGATCGAAGGGGGCATTTCATAGTGTTGACCAATTGGACTTTTAAAACAAACAAAGCGCCATCATAGCAAGCGCACACGGTCTGAAATAAATGCTTGTACTGCAAGGAACATGCGTGGTCGCAGTGGGCACTAGAGATTATCATGCCGCATTGTAAGGCTGACAAAATCAGCTTCATAAACACGAAAACGGCACGATTTGACAATGAGATGTCGCTACCTTCTGAGGCGAAACTTGTATGCGGCTGTCAGCATTGCGTATTGTAATGCAGCAGCGACTCGACAAGGTAGACATGAGCATGAACTGTTAATATTAATCACTTAATGAATTTGAAGTCTGTTGTGGCCTGCAAGCGATGGAATTTCGGGCCAACACACACGAAAATGCAATTTCTTGTGCTGACAGCTCAGAGCGAACACCACTTCACAATGAGTTTTATCTATCGTGTACAGTTAAACCTGGATATAATGAAACTGACAAATTCTTGGAAAACTTCGTTATAAAGAGGATTTTGTTATATGCAGATTCGGCACGAAAATTCGAAAAAGGAACGCTTAAGTAATCAAAGAGGTAACAGACTGCAGAGCTCACTGAAAACATTTATTTTGGGTGAGAAAACATTTACAGTTGAGACCACTTATGTGACAGCTTACAGTGAAGGGCCGGCTATAATGCAGTTTTTTCTGACCCCCCTTTGCCCTCCCATAGAACTTAATGTATACGCATACCGCTTCAAGGAGGTTATATATTACTTTTCTGGAGTGGAAGCGTGCCGCTGAAAGTGAAGCCGTCGCCGCCATCTTGCTCCAGGAAACAGAAGCAGACGACAACGCAGACGGCAGAGCGCGTAGACAACGCGACGCTGTTTCGTGGTGTTTAAACGCTGTGTCCTGTTTTTCCTAAGCAGCTAAATATCTGAGAAGGCAACGGTGACTTCGCGCGTCACTTTCGGCTGCACAAATCGCGTTGAGAAGAAGCCTGGAAGGACATTTCACGTGTAAGTTTTTCTCACTTTCTTCATGTACGGCTGCCCGGCTAAACAGAGGGCAATTTTAAACGTTCGCGTCCATATATTACCTCCCTACGCCTGTATGAAAGATAACTGTAAGCTTTAGATACTTGCTAGTGCTTCGTTTTCAGATGCGTGAAAACAGGCTTTGCTACGGGCTCAAGTTCTGCTAAAATACACGTCTGATGCACATATTGGATAGTCATTGAAGTGTTTGTATGCGAACTTTAGAGGAAGGGCATCTTTCCGGAGCATAGACGCAGATTTGTTACGCGTACGTGTTGACGAATGCGCAAATGCGGCGAGCACGTACGTATGGCGTGTTTCTCCGTGCTACTGGTTTCGAAAATGAAGGAAAAAAATACTGTGCGTAGCCTTCTGACTGAGAACATGTGGTGTTCGGAGGGGTGGATGGAAAGCTTAAAACAGCCACTCGATCACCTCTGCTCTAGTGATACCGAACAACCCAACCTCTGTCTTCAAGTGCATGCTTTTCGACGCGTGTCCCGTGTAAGAAATCTCCTATGTACGTTTACACTCAGAACTAAATGAGAAAGTTTTCCGAACGCACCCAACGGGTCTTGACAGACGCGGATCTGAGAAGACTTCGCAAACGCTAAGAGCAAGGAACCATTTGGAAAAATGTACGTGAATTACGAAAAAAGAAAAAAGAGCGTGCGCGGTTAGTTAAGGCAACATGCAGAAAGCATGCGCTGTACTCAATGGGTTGGATACATGCTTAAATAAAGGGCACGAATGCATTTCACGTCAGCTGGCAGTCGCACAATGCCGCATATTTGCGCTATATCGCATCACCACATCACAAAAACCTAGTTTCTACTAACAGACAGAGTAAGCCAGCAAGTACGATTTGTATAGAACCTCTCAGCCAGCGGTGTTCTTTTGTTTTCCTCGACGCCTGCAGCTGAGTACGGACGCGGGAAAATTTTTTTCTCAACTAGAAAACACCGTTGGTAATTGGCATAAGCATAAAGTTCGTTTCTGTCTCAATGTTTTATCGTGAGGTTGCAAAACAAGTCGAGCGCCTATCTTAATACATTGCTGTCTATGGCGCGCCCGCGTACTTTTTGCTCTAGTAACATGGCCGCCGCCGGCTTCACTTGGCCCCGTAGGCAGCTGCAGGGACTTCCACTCCGGAAGTTTAATGGAACCTCCTTGTACCGCTTATTGTGCAGACCCCCCCTCCCAGTTATAATGCAGCTGGCAGGAAACACCGCAGACAATCGAAGTAGCGGGCAGGCTTCAGAAAGGAAGTGCACCACTCGAAAAGAGTGCAGCGAATCGCCGCGGAGGAGGAAGGAGCGCGGAACAAATGAACAATGAGTGGAGGGAAGAAAAAAAAAAGCTGCGGCAGCAGTGCGTCGCACGCGCGCCCTCTCAGGATAGGATTTCCAAAGCAACGGGTAATGCTGCTACGGCTGTTTGTCAGCTGCGAACGCTCTGCACGGAACGCACGCCCGTGACCTCCAATTTACCGCTGTTTGTCTCCAGTTTTTTTTTTTATTTTACGAGCGCTGCCCTTGAATCACCCCGTGAGCGCAATTTCCTCTGCACCCGATCCCTGTGTTGTCAAGGGCAAGCTTCCCGTGAGGCACGCCACCCGCGACCACATGAGATAGGCCTAACAAGCGCTGTCACCGAGTGTCAGGTTAGCGAAGTGGCAGAGACAAAGAGTAGCGCTGCCAGCGCGCTGAAAAAAAAAAACTCGTTTTTTCCCTTTCCCTCTTAAGCCGGCGCGGCTCGGCAACATCAACTGGAAAAGGAGGGTGCCAGCTTGGCGCACTAGGCCAGCTGCAGCAAGCGGCTGGATCAGCTTTGAAGTGAGGGGGAAAGGACACGCCCGTGGCAGCAAGATTGCCGAGTCGAGGTATGCAGGCCCACCTCGCACACGTTCTCACGCACGCACAAGTGCACTCGCTCTCACTTCGCAGTCGCCGTGCCTACGTGCGCGCGCGCTAGCCACGACGCCGTTTCTTCACATTCTGTCGCAGTGGAGAAGATGCTTCCGGTTGTTGCTCGCGCAAAAGTGACAAAATTTGGAGCAAAATCTATAGCTCGTCGACGGAGGAAATTTGTTAGTTCGAGGGGTCTCCCTCTGGCACTTCGTTACATAGAGGTCTCAAATACATGTGCTTCTACGGAGTAACGGCGGGGAATAGAAAAACTTTGTTATATCCAGGTATTCGTTATATGAAGGTTCATTTATAAGCAGGTTTAACTGTAATTGCAGAAAGTGAAGTGATTTACTTTCGACACGCTCCTTGGCAGCCACAAACATGATATTGTCTTCAACGACCGACTAGGTCCCCTAATCGCGGTACTTAAAGCACGGTATATGTTGAGAATGGCAGCGCGAAAATGTTTTTCATTGCCCCAAACTTGGCTGAAGCTGCCATGCAACGGACACATGATGTAGCGCATGCAAGTTGTGCGAGGCGCCTTGGGCTGCGTAAGAACGCGCTAGCATGCGCAAAAAGCGGGCGCACCCACAGGAGGCAAGGGCGAGAGCAGAGAGGGAAGTGGCCGCAAATCGTAGCAGCTGCTGAAATGGCACTTTTCGGAAGCGCGCTCCCTCTGTCCCAGCTTGGGAGGCCTATTGCTACCATGGGATGCCACTGAGCAGCGTGCGTGTTCGCATTCAATGAAGACGCGTGTTTATGATGCTGTTCAATGAGGCTATGAGAATTGTGAGCAGCTTCATTATGTTCGCTCTTGGATCAGAGCTCCCAGTGCTTCAAGAAAGAAAAAAACAGGGCGGGGGGGGGGGTCACTTTTTCTGCGTGTCAGAAAAAGTGCCGCTCAGAAAAAGAGGTCGCCGCATAATAGAAATTTGCACGAGTACCAACTGCATGGTATGACGCATCAGATGTTTTTGCGCTTTATTGCTCCTTCTACTGGACAAGTGAGGTGTTCTACGGCCAGGCTAGTAAGGTGTGCAGGATGTCAGCGAATAAATGATATCTGGGGTTTTACAACCCAAACCCACGGCAATATTGTGAGAGACGCCGTATAGTGGAGGGCTCCGAAAATTTCGACCACCTGGGGTCTGTGTGCTGACATCGCACAGTATACGGACCTCCAGCATTTCTGCCTCTGTCGTAATTCAGCTGCCACGGCCGGGATTCAATCGCGTGACCTTCGGATCAGCAGGCGAGTACTATATTGCCACTAGACCACCGTAGCGTGACTCAGCGACTAATTACCTACGAACAATATACGCAGTTTGCCTCAATCTTAGCTACAAGTGAATGAGGAGTCACTAACTTGGCTTAGGGAAAACAGCTACGCAGATTTCTCATCTAATTTCTCATCTGTGCATTTTTCTAATCTAATCGCACATCGTTATTATATCGGCATGATCATGCAATCAAGCAGGGTGATGGCATCTTACTTGCAGTCAGCCAAGATATTCCGTCTTCACAAGGACGTGGAAATAACTTTTGCATGCCTTACACTCGGTCGTGAAAAATTAATCCTGGGAGTGTGCTGTCACACCCAGAATTACCCGTCCTCATTCACTAATAAACTGTTAATCTCATTCGCACTTGTTTCTCTTCTCCAACTTTTTCGATAGGGGACTTAAATTTTCTGAATATTTTGTGGCACTCACAATCTGCTTGCTTGAAAATTGTAAAAAGAGGTATCGCAATGCTCTGCCTTGGATCTGTGCTAAGGAAGTCGTGTGTTCATTAGCTCCAGTCTAGTTTCGAACAACAGGTTCAGCAGCTTTTACGTGCTGGTTTCCCTCACACCATCATCAACTAGGTGGCAGAAACACTTCTGCAGAACCTCAAGCGCAGCGACGGAGGTGAGCAGGATGCTCACAAGAGGCCACAAGTGGTCCCGTATATTCACACGGTGAGCCACAATCTCTAGAAGGTAGACAACAGGTACGGCGTGCAAAATCAAGCACGAAAACCCCTCCACGGTACCCGGTCCATTTCTCGCCCCTCGATTCACCAGATTTGCTGCTTATGCATTGCATAACTTTGCGGAGACAGGTTTCATTTTCGTGTTATACCGTTTCTCATGACGGAAGGATCAACCACATTTTTTTACACAATGTCATGATGTCTCGTTGTACTGCTTTGATATACATGCCCAAGCACCTCTCGCGTTGCGAAGAGGGACCTAGTGCCTACCAGTAGTTAACGAGTTTTTCGAATAGCTTAAGTTGGGTTGGCGATGGACATACTCGCGCGAGGTTGAATTACGGGCAAAATTATCTTATTCATTACGAAAGTGAAATTCACTGTACCCGCCAGTGGCTGGAGAAAAATTGAGACCACGGCTTAGAACACTAAGCTCATCGGTTGTTATTGTAATGTCGGAAATATTTGCAATATTGCTCTGCTGTTGATGGGAACATTCCTGGATTACAAGAGGGCTATTAACAGAAGGGCATATAACACCATGGCAGGCCAGCTTTTTGGCTTTCAACGCACGTATTTCTTTATGATTTTTGGATTCAAACTCCTCCAGTAAGGCGGAATGGTTAGGATTCACGTTTAAGCTCACTGCAATTTGACTTCATTGATTCATTCTAGAAGTATGATAGCGATCTAAGAAAACTTGGATGAGTTGTAGTGAAGCATCAACTAGTATACCATCCCATCTAGTTGTATTTTGTTCAGACGTATTAGACAGGGCTGGTTTTACATTGCTATGAAGACTCTTCAGTACAGTAGACGAGGCTAGATAGGTATTTAGCATTTATACTTGGAAGTCATTGCACATTTTTTTTTTGTACAATGTTCCTTACCCTTAAAATCCTTTTGAATAAAGATAAGTAGTGTCATTACCAGCTAGCACAGTCTTTAGTCAATTTACATCTTGTGTACGGTGATACCGAAATAGAGCTAGTAAATCATATAAAAATTCTAGGAGTTACATTTTCAAGTAATACGCTTTGGAATTAACATATCAGCAGCGTGTTGGAACAATTATCGAGCGTTGTGTGCATGATATACAGTTGCAAAACAGTGTTACCATATAATGTAAAGCTTTTACTATATAAATCACTTTTTTATTCTTACCTTACCTATTGTTTTTTGGTGAAGGGCATTACAACTAATAAAACCTACAAAAGTTATACTTGATGCGGAAGAAGTACATAAGAATACTTTTCAGTTTGCCATATGATGCCCACACGTGCGGCTTGTTGGAGCAGGCTGGCATATTACCTGTTCATAACCTGTATGCATTAAATTGACTGTAGCAATCAGACGCGAAGTCAAAGAAAATAGACATTTCTTACATGACCTTTCCAACCTACAGCAAAACATTACATCACTTGGTACACGAAATAAAGACACGTGGAAAAATAAAAGCACCCAGAACAAATTACTCAGAAGGCAAACTATCGTACATTCTTCCCAAACTACTTAATAAATATGTGAAAGCCCGTGTTGATCCCTATAAGTGCACACTGCCTAAACTACGTGAGCTACATATGTTCGGAATTGCGTGACTGCTATGTATGTCTTTTTTTGTTTTTGTTTGACTAAAGCATACTCTGCTTCTGTTTTTGTTAAATACGTGCCACTGCTGTATGTACTACACAAAGGTAGCTGCGGGCTCTTGTCAAGCTGCCCCTACAAAGAGCAGCTTTTACCCGCAGCTTTCCTGTCAGTGAACTGATAAAAATGAAGATTAGTATTATTATCATCTGTGGTCGAAATTTCTGGGGACCTCCGCTGGAGGCGTCTTTCATAATCAAAGCTGGTTTAGGACGTTAAACCCACAAATCAATCAATCGTCATCCATGGCTCAAGGGTTGGTTCTGCAAAGCTCGTAGTGGCTGAAGGGGCTGTAGCAGGTTTTGCTGAAGGTTCAGCTGACGGCACTGTCACTGCAGCGTTTCTTGGGCAGTTCGTTGAAGCTGTTTTCTTGTGCTTCTTCGTGTGTCCTTTGTTGGTGAGGCGGCAGTTCCTTCTGAGAGGGACTGCACTTGGTTGTGGTCTCGCTCTTTGCCAACTACGTGTCAGAAGATCGGCCCACAACAGGCTCTGTTTGTTGCCGAGACAGAGTATTTGATACACTGTCAAACCAGGAATGGGATGTACTACAGTCCGAGCCATTGTGGCCCAGCACGTCCCATTCCACCCTGTACAGGCTTCCAAAAGTCCATAAGCCTGGCGTTCCAGTACGGCCAGTTGTTGACTGCACACGCTCACCGCTGTGCGAACTGCCGCATCACCTGCACCATGTCTTTCGGCCACTAGTGGAGCTCACTCTCACCTCTATCAAGGACTCCGCTCATTTCTCTGAGCAGCTACGAAGCGTTCGTCTTGAGGACAGGGTTTAAGATGACGTGAAGTCGATGTTTATTTGTGTGCACGCAGACTGTGCGGTCAATCGCTGCAGTAAACTCCTCAAAGCTGACTCATATTTACCCCAACAGATGCATTTTGAAGTCCGGGACATCGCACAGCTTTTAAAATTTTGCCACGTGCTTCGTGTTCAACACTCAGTACTTCAAACAGGTGTTCATTCTGAATTCCAGCTTCATTCAGAATTCAAAATTATTTTATTTGACATCAAGGATTTGACGTGCCACTTCTGCATCATCCGTCACCAACATGCAAGCAACACAGTTTCTTGAGCACCTGTACTCAAGACACTTGAAGCGCAAACAGACAAGGACTAGGACTAGTAGACACACACAGCGCTAACTTCCAACAACTTTATTGTGACACGTTGACACTCCATATATACCAAGCCGTGACGTCAAAACCGTACAGGATCAGCGCAGACGCAGGTATGCAATCTCCTTTTCTGACAGAAGTACAGAAGGGGTGCTGACACAGTGACTTGCTAATCTATCAATCTTCTCTGCTTCGATAATTTCCCTCGTGCGCTTGTCTTTGCTTTTACCTATTAGAACACATTTATCAAAGAGTGGTCTGCAATCAGTACACCTATTACAATGCTTCACAAGTTCCCCGTCTTCATCCTTTTTATTCTTGACATTGCGCTTATGCTCTTGAAGGCGAACATTAAGGCAACGACCAGTCTGGCCTACATACTGTCGTCCACATGAAAGGGGAAGTTGGTACACGACACCTTCTTTGCAAGTACTCAACGGGGTTTGGTGCTTTTTCCTACAGTCATACGTCACAGGCCTGCCACCTTTGTTCACTTTACAGAGTTTGCCAAGCTTCTCAGGGGCTGAAAACATAACTGTTACATCTAATCGTCTGGCAATGCGTTTGAGGTTGTGGGACAGAGTGTGAAAATACGGAATGACAACAAGTTTGTTTGGAACAGGACTACGGTCACGCACGTGCTTATCTGGTTTTAACTTCTTTAATAACACTTCAGCAACTGAGACCTGGAGATGACCAGGATAACCAGAAAGCGAAAGCCTATGACATTGCTGCTGAAAACTTGCATACATCAGATGGGGACATGACTTGTGCAGAGCATTATGGAAACATAGGTTGGCGATGGCTCTTTTTACCAGTTTGGAGTGGGCGGAATTGAAGGGCAGGAGAGGCTTGTTACTGCGTGGTTCGTACATCCAACAGGTATGATTGGGGTGAAAGATGAGCCTGACGTCGAGGAATCTCAGCTTATTATCAGCGGGCATTTGCGAAGTTAAAACGAGCGGGCTAAACCTTTGTCTAAGAACAGTGAGTATGCTAAAAGCCTGGGATTCAAAAGAATCCTGGTCACAGTTAATCCTTCAAAACGCTCCCTTCAAAGAAAAAAATAAGTGGAGAGCTCGACCGAAGTCGATAATGAACAAGGCTGCGAAGCCGGACCCGAATGATTGCTTCTTAACCATGAGTGCGATAAATGGGAAACCCGATTAGAACAAGAAAATCCAGGTCTCTCGCACCGTGGGAGCCGAAGTTGCGCCAAGATGCCAGCGAGGTTTGTATGTATTAGCAAACGTTATTCATTACAGAGAGAGTCAGCACACAATAGCCGACAGTTAAAGATGAAGGAACTCTAGCCAAGAGTAACTATCTAGTTACTTTAATTGAGTAAATGCCGCACATATGCCATGGCTTATACATCATGCCACAACATTTTTTACAATGTTATGTGCACAGATATACGTGTGGTATTTACTGACTATCACACCTTGTTAAAGTTTACTTGCTTTATTATCAGTGTCCGAACGCCTTTGCACTACTTTTGAGTTTTTCTTTATGTTGAGTAATGATCATCTCGTGCCACGATCATGTCGTGTCATGAACATGATTGTAAAATATCACATCCCTCGAGCTGTACCTTTAGGTTGACACCCATTTCAACCCCCTTAAAACTTTCATGTTGAGTTATAACCATGTCGTGCCATGACCATATCATGCCATGAAAATGACTATAACTCATATCACATCTCCACCTGTGCCTTTCGTTTTACAACTGGTATCGACCCCCATAATGATGCTCATGTCATATCATGTATTTCATGTCATGAATGTGACTAACTCATGTCTCTCGACCTATAACTTTCATTTTACACCCATCTTGACCTTCTTCCGTTACATTTCCCAGACAACACGGGGACGTCCTAAGGAATATGAAAAGACGTCCAACTTGGGAGGTAGGGACGTCCCATGGGATGTCCCATATACCACTGAAAAACATCCCAAGTGATACAAAAGGAGATGTTTTTGGGATGTCCCGGACGGCGAGGTTGTGGGAGGTTATTGGGATCTTTTTATTTTTTTCTTTCTTTGTGAAATTTATTAATTTCTCGCATGCCGGCAGTCGTTCACTGACTGCAGAATTCATAGGACCCCCCCCCCCCAAAAAAAAAGGTGACCAAAAGAAGGTGAGTACCACGATTATTTATTGCACAGCAGTAGTCCGGTGGAAGTATCATATGCACAGATTTTCCCACATGTCCTCCGCTTTCCGCCACCAGTGGTCTTCATTGCTAGACTATTGTCAGTTCTGCAGCACAGGTGAACGAGGACGCGGATGTCCGAGATTGTTTCTTCTGTGTTCTGCGTTTCATTATCAAATAAGGCAGTCTGCGTAAAAAAAATATGACACGAGAGTGATGAAAATGCAGTGCGGCAGTAATACAAGCGATGCAAATGTTAGCGTTGTAACAATACTCACAGCACACGACCTACCATGGGCCACGCATGCAGTATGCATGTCTCGTACCCGTTGCTTCCGTGAGCAAACACTACAGAGGGGGCAACAAACAAAATGTGAGAAAGCTGCTATAAAAATGTAATAACTGAAATGGTCTCAGCTTACCTCAAATGTTATGAACTCAGGCTGGATCGCCAAATGTTCCAAAGATGCCGGACACACCGATAAACAAGCTGGTGACAATCTGAGTACCACACACATCAGACCACATGTGACGGAAAACTGCACAAACAGCTCGCAGTGGCTAAGGGTGTCGGCGGTGAAGGCTCTTGCCGAAGTGCACGTATCTGGAAAAATTTAATTGCACATTTGTTACCTCTGACAAATATCAGTACATGGATCTTTTCGGTGGCATGTCTCTTTTATAGCAAAGCTTATTTACAAATTAGTTTACCGCTTCAAATACAACTTTTCAGAAGGCGTGTTTGTATATGAAATCCAAGACGTTTAAGCCGTTTCCTGTTTTGTGTCTGCGTTACCGCGTATGAGCAATCAAAATGCGGTGGTACTATGGCTCTGCAGACTTCGGTGTTCCTGTGTGGTGATTGGAAAATGCCTTGACAAATCAGCACAAGAGGCCTGCACTTCAGAATATTAACTCAGTACTTAGGAAGAAATAACAAAATTATAACCGGTGCTCTCGATCACCTCTGACTTCAAACGTGCGCGCATCATTAAGCAAACACCGGTATGCATAATTAAATTTCCAGGTTATCTGACATTGTACCGAAATAATCAAATAGTGGCACTTGCTGAAAGGCACTAATCTGAAGTGCTAGTAAAGGCCAACCATGGATGTATTTGGTATGATCCTTAATTACATGTCCCTTGGATGCTTTTTGGACATCCCAACATGGATGTGGGATGTTTGTACATTTTTGGGACGTGCCTGGTATGTTGTGTGTTGTCTGGGTTGTTCTTGCAGAGTCATGCTCATGACATAAGAACATCATGTCATGTCATGAACGTGACTGTGACCAATATTACATTCTTCAACATGCATCTTTTGTTTGACACCCATGTCGATCCCCTTCCAGTGGTCTTATGTTTGCAGAGTCATGCTCATGTCATGGCATGACCTGAGCACATCATGTCATGTCATGAATGTAACTACGACCAATGTTACATTCTTCAACATGCACCTTTTGTTTGACACCCATATTGATCCCCTTCCAGTGGTCTTACTTTTGCAGAGTCATGCTCATGTCATGGCGTGACCTGAGCACATCATGTCATGTCATGAACGTAACTACGACCAATATCACATCCTTCATGATGCACCTTTCGTTTGACACCCATCTCGACTGCCTTCTTACAGTTTCAAGCTTTTCCTTTTATTATGTGTCATTAATTACGTGCTTTGCAAAATCAGTTCATTCTTTAATTGTGATTTGGTAAGTATCATGGTACACTTTCATTATCGCAACCATTAACATAGCTTGTGTGGTTTACAAACTTGAGTTAGCGATTTTTAATCATTGATAACACGCTCACTTTCATAGTTAGTCATGAACATGACTGAAAGTCTTGCTATTATGCTGATCATGCCTGAGTCATGTCCGCGTTAAATGAAGGGTTCGTTTGATATATCGTGTTACGTGATTAGTTATTTATTTCTCAAGGTATCGTTTCTTCTGATAACTTTCCATAATTTTGGAACCACCCTCTTTTAAGGACACTCTGACTGAAACATAGAGGTTTATTTATTTATTTATTTATTTATTTATTTATTTATTGGTACCTCAAGGGTCCCGAGGGACATTACATGAGGGGTGGGCATCAGAAGTAAGAACAAAAGATAGAAAAAAGAAAAGATATAATAATTAAGAACAAACAACAGTAAGAAAATACGAAATATAAATACAAAAGGCGGCAATGAGCTATTTACAAAGGTAAGTCTAAAAACAGAAGTTCCATATATTAGGGTAAGTGTTCGGTAGCCGAACGGAAGCGTGCTGCATCACGGACGAGTGCAACATCTCCTGGAAGGCCATTCCAGTCTCGGGCAGTTCGGACGAAGAACGACTGATGGAATGTAGTGGTGCGGGTACGGGGTGGAATTACTGCGTTCAGGTGGCCTGTTCGGGATGTACGATGAGTCAGTTGAATCAACCGGCTATCACGAGGCATGGTGTGAAAGAATCTGTGGTAGAGGCATAGGCGTGGAATGCGACGACGAGAGGCAAGAGGTACTAGGTCCAGTTTAGACGTTAGAGACGAAACGCTTGTGTGATACGAGTACTCGGAAAGAATAAATCTAGCGGAACGGTTCTGAACCGATTGGAGGGCTTTGATGAGATTAGATTGGTGGGGGTCAAAGATAGCACAGGCATATTCTAGTTTAGGTCGCACGAGCGTTTTATAGGCAAGTAATCTTACGTGTGGCTGTGCCATGAAAAGATTACGGCGAAGGTAACCAAGCATTTTGTTAGCTGAATTGATAATGTGGGTTACATGATCCGTCCAAGACAAATCTTGAGACAGGTGAAGTCCTAGGTACTTGAAGGAATGCACATTAGATATAATGCAGTGATTAATCTTGTACACGGAGGGTGCATAGTTGGATCGACGATGGAATGAAATGTTCACGGTCTTACGGGTGTTCAGTGACATGAGCCATGTGGTACACCAGTCTTGAATGCGAAAGAGGTCTTCCTGAAGAGTACAAACATCGGAGGGGTTATTGACAGGGCGGTACACGACGCAATCATCTGCAAGAAGACAGAGGTTACAGTAGATGGCAGGTCGTTGATGTAGATTAGGAAGAGGAGCGGCCCAAGAACAGTGCCTTGGGGTACGCCAGACAGAACGGGCGAAGTGGATGATGTGCAGTTGTTAGCATATACGAATTGTTTCCGGTTGGATAAGAAACACTCAATCCAGTTGCGAACAAGCGGATGAATGTTTAGGCGCGATAATTTTAACAAAAGACGAGAATGAGGAACCTTATCGAAGGCCTTTTCAAAATCTAAGAATAGAGCGTCGGTTGGAGTGTTACTGTCTAAGTTTAAATGAATGTCATGAGTGAATAGAGCAAGTTGTGATTCGCATGAGTGACCTCTCCTGAAACCATGTTGATTGGGATGAAAAAAGTCCACCGAGTTAAGGAAAGGAGCAACATGAGAGTAGATGACGTATTCCATGATCTTGGAGCATATGCTGGTGAGGGAAATGGGACGGTAATTACCAGGGGAAGACCAGTCACATTTTTTGAAGACTGGAATGACCTTCCCTATCTTCCAGTCGTTTGGCACTGTACCTGTGTCAAGTGAGTGCTGGAAAATGATACAGAGAATTGAACTACATACATACTTCGTACTTTTTAGCACTTTCGCGTTGATTCCGTCTATACCACAGGATGATGAGCACTTCAGGGAGTCTATGACCTTAGCAATGCCTTCTGCCCTGAATTCAATACCCTCCATTGGAGGGAAATTGAAATATGGAAAATGTGGTAATGCATCTGCACTTTCTTTTGTGAACACTGCACAAAACGCCAGATTCAAGGCATCGGGAACATCGGAATCGGCAATGGCTGCCCCCGTGTTATCACATAATGAAATGGAACCTCTATCATCAGGCTTAATCGCTTTCCAAAAACGCCGCGGGTTAGAGTGCAACATATTTGGTATGGTAGTGGAATAGTAGTCACGCTTTGCACGTGCTTTTAATGAGTTGTACTGTTTAGCGGCCTCATTATGTTTTTCCCAGGCCGAAGGAGAACCAGTTCGTTTAGCAGCTCGAAATAATCGCTTTTTCTTATTATTTAGGCCCTTTAAAAACTTGTTAAACCAGGGAGAACGCGCTTTTTCATTTATAGTGATAGTCGGGATGTAAAGATTCATTAAACGCAGCATTTCAGCTTTGAATAGCATCCAAATGCTCTCAGTTGATTGCTGCCGATACGTAAGGCAAGTTTCTCGTGAAAAACAGAAAGTTCACGGTTAATGCTGGAATAGTCGGCCTTGTCGTACAGCTAAGTACTTTTTTAGATTTCTTGCTTTTTAAGATGTTGCAAGGAAAGGTTGTATGGATGACGTTGTGGTCGCTAAAACCACTGATATACGTAAGGGGGGGGCACATTATCGGGGTGTGACGTGAAAAGGAGATCCAGGATGTTTGACGAGTGTTGGGTTAATCGGGTAGGTTTAGTGACCAACTGCGAGAGGCCAAAAAGCAAACATGTGTTTGCAAATTCGCTAGCTATGTTATTTTGTGCAAGACATGACGCAAGATTACTCCAATCTATTGTAGGAATATTGAAATCCCCGAATGATAAGACGGGGGTGTTGGGATACGTCGTTGTTAGTTCTAACAATGCTTCGTGAAAAGATGAAAGAAAGGAGCTATCGGTGCTTGGTGGACGATAACAACAGCCAATTAACATGCGCGGTGAAGTGGTGTGACAGCACGTCCAAACCATTTCCAAAGAAGTGTGATAACATTAGTTTTCCGTTCCGGCGCCCGGGGGCGTTGATCTTTGCAATGAAATAAATACGGCGCACATGACCAGACCAGTCAGTGCGGAACCCGCCAACGTACGTGTGTGTGATTCGGTCCGGCGACCGGCATGGCCCAGGACTACCCGGTTATCACAAGTGGCGACGAGGTCGACTGACGAACCGGACGGGCGCAGCACAATCACACGCCGTCATGCCTGTCGTCGGGAAGCTGGATTCGTTCGACCCGAGTACATCGGAGTGGGCGGAATACCGTGAGCGGGCCGAGCTGTACTTCATCGCGAACGACATCCCGAGCGACAAGCAGACAGCTGTGTTTTTGACATGCTGCGGTCCAGAGACTTATTCTCTGCTACGAGGCCTCCTAGCACAAAGCAGGCCCGCCCAAGCAGGACTGACCGAAATTTTTACCACACTTGGCAAGCACTACGCCCCTCGCGTATCGGAAGTAGTGGCAAGTTTCAAGTTTTTCTCAAGGCATCGAAAAGAGGGGGAGACCGTAAGTGACTACATTGCCTCGTTGAAGAAATTAGCTGAAGACTGCAATTTTGCAACATTTCGAGGGTGCATGTTGTGCGACCAGATAGTCGGCGGAATCAATGACGTAACCATGCAAACAAGGCTGCTGGAAACGACATCTTTAACCTTGGAAACTGCGAAGGACACCGTCGTAGCTATGGAGGCTGCGCGTAAAGATTCACGCGCATTGAGCTGTCAGCAAGCACAGGTACTATCTGACGAAGCTCCGGAGCAAGCGAACATTGTCGCCTCGGGGAAAAATGATAGCTGTTGCTTTCGTTGCGGGGGAGGTCATGCTGCGCGTTGGTGTAGGCACGGCAGCACGATCTGTCACAATTGCTGCCAAAAAGGGCATCTTGCAAGAGTTTGCAGAGTTAGCCGGTTCAGCCGGGAAGTAGAAATTTCGACCGGAGCCAGTCTAGTCGCAGCCGGTCTAGTCGCGTGAACAACGTGGGCGACCTGCCTGTCTCGGCTGAAGAGCCCGAAGCTTTCGACTTGTGGACGCTTCAGACAGCTAGTTCGGAGCCGATGCGCATAGCGGTTGAAGTTAATGGCGTAACGCTCGATATGGAGTTGGACACCGGCGCTAGTGTGTCGACCATTGATGATGGCAAGTTCGCCGAGCTTTTTCCGTCAGTGCCGTTGGAGCCATCGAGTGTGCAGCTGAGAAGTTTTTTCGGCGACATGAAACGCGTCCTGGGAAAGCTGGAAGCAATGGTCAAACTTGGCGACAAGGAGCGCCAGCTACCACTGTTTGTCGTGAAAGGGGCGTGTCCTACGCTGTTTGGACGAAGCTGGATGAAGGCCTTCAAGCTAGGCATCGCTCAGACGGAGGGAGTTAACGTCGTGAAGTCTACGGAAGACCTGGTAAGCCAATATCACGAAGTTTTTTCGGAGCAGCTGGGCACGTTTCACGGCGTTGCAGCTTCTATATCCGTACCAAAGGGCGTGAAGCCACGTTTTGTCAAGGCACGTCCGATACCATTTGCTTTGCGTGATCGGGCTTTTGAAGAACTACAGAGGATGGAACGGGAAGGCGTTATTAAACCGATGAAGACTTCTCAGTGGGCCACGCCCATCGTTCCTGTATTGAAGCGCGACGGCCGCGTTCGGGTCTGCGGCGACTTCAAGACTACCATAAACCCGGTGACAGTGGTCGAGTCATACCCCATTCCTAGGATTGAGGAACTTTTTGCGCGGCTTACAGGGGGCAAGAAGTTCACAAAGCTTGACTTGCAAGACGCCTACCAGCAGGTTCCACTCGATGAGGAGTGCCAAGAGCTAGTCACCATTAACACTCCAAAGGGGTTATACCGATTCACAAGGCATGCCGTTCAGTGTTTCATCAGGTCCGGCAATATTTCAGTGAGATGGAAAATCTTTTGCACGACCTTGACCATGTCGTAGTGTACTTTGACAATATTCTGGTCACGGGAACCAGTGACAAAGAGCATTGGGGAAATCTGGGCCGAGTGTTGGATTGCCTGAAAACCGCGGTACTGCGACTGAAGTTATCCAAATGCGAATTCTCGAAACCAGAAGTCCAGTACTTGGGCCATATCATTAGTGCGGCTGGGCTGCGTCCAAACCCGGCTAAGACTGAAGCCGTGCTGGAAGCCCCTGCACCCCGAGCGGTCAAGGAACTTCAGAGTTACCTCGGGCTGGTTAATTTTTACAGAAGGTTTCTGCCAAACCTTTCTGCCGTGTTGCAGCCGCTCAATAGTTTGTTGGTGTCGGGAACACCATGGCGCTGGGAAACTGACGAAGAGCAGGCATTTCGGAGAAGCAAAGAGCTATTGGCCTCTGCTGCTATATTGGCACACTTTGACCCGGGGAAGCCAACTGTGCTAGTCACTGATGCATCTCCCTTCGGTATTGGAGCAGTACTGGCGCAACGAGAGTCATCTGGAGAAGAGCGCCTCATTGGTTTTGCCTCCCGCAGCCTGGCAACCGCGGAGAAAAACTACAGCCAATTAGATAAGGAGGCATTGAGCCTTGTTTTTGGTGTTACAAAGTTCAGGCAGTACTTGTGGGGCCGGCATTTCGAGGCCGTCACAGATCACAAGCCGCTGCTCGGCCTGCTCGCAGCAGACAAACCAGTTCCCGAATCCTGTTCTCCGAGAGTGCTAAGGTGGGCCTTGTTGTTGTCTGGGTACAGTTACGACCTGAAGTATAGGCCGGGTTCACAAATTGCACATGCCGATGGGTTAAGCCGGCTACCACTGCCAACTGCCGATTTTGTTGTTGACTGCCCTGCCGAAGTGTTAATGCTGGAAGGAATCCAGGGGTGCTGTCGTCAAATGCTGTTGCTGGAGCCACCTCCAGGGACCCGATGCTGTCGCAAGTAAGAGCAGCGTTGTGGTCAGGATGCCAGATAAACCTAGGGTCAGAGGGAAGACCCTACGAGACGCACTTCCAGGAGATGAGTGTGCAAGGGAACTGTCTATTGTGGGGCAACAGAGTCATTGTTCCAAAATCCTTACAAAGGGAAGTCCTCCAGTTGCTGCATGAGAGTCATCCAGGACTGTCCAAAATGAAGGCAATTGCGCGCAGCCATGTGTGGTGGCCTAGCTTGGATAACGATGCAGCGATAACCATTCAAAGGTGCCGTATTTGCCAGGAGCATCAAAGAGTGTCACGACCAGTGCCTATTATGCCCTGGCCGTTCCCGGAGAAACCATGGTCACGGCTGCATGTGGACTATGCGGGTCCTTACAGGAACACCTATTTTTTTATCGCAGTCGATGCGTTCTCAAAGTGGATTGAAGTATTCCCGGTCTCTACACCCTCGACTGAAGCAACTATTTCCTGCATGCGAATTATGTTCGCAAACCAAGGCCTTCCAGATGTGGTGGTGTCGGATAATGGGCCAGCATTTACCAGTGAGCTCTACTCCACATCCCTCAAGAAAAACGGGGTGAGGCGAATGCTGGTGCCGCCGTATCGTCCAGCGTCAAACGGTGCTGCAGAGCGGGCAGTTCAGACTGTCAAAAACAAGTTGCGGAAGGCTGGCCCTGGAGATCTTCGCACTCAAATTGCCCGCATGCTCCTGACTTACAGGTCAACACCTCACGAGGTCACGGGTTGCTGTCCTTCGGAGCTGTTGTTTGGGCGGAAGCTGAGGACTGCATTGGACCTGCTACACCCAGACCTCAGGACTAAGGTGCTACAGAAGCAACTTAAACAGAAAATCAGATGTGACCAAGGAACAAGACCCAGGGCTTTGGGTCACCCTGGTGACCAGGTGTTCGCAAGGAACTTCCGTCCAGGTCCCGCGTGGCTGCCGGCAGTCGTCACCGAGCAACGCACTTCATCCATGGATGTTCTACAGGAGGACGGACGGCGTTTAACTCGACACCTGGATCACATCCGCCAGCCCCAAGAGGAACAGAGTGCAGACAACCAAAGGTCAGGCAGCCCCGTAGCTACAGGCCTTGCTCCAAGCTTGGACGTCGGTCATAGGCAGCTAACTCCGGATCGCCTTCACGTCACAGAGTCTAGGCAAGATCCCAGGGAAGACGTGGCGAGGGAAACGGAACTTGCTGTCACAGCACCCAGTACTCCTGTCCTGCGTCGAAGTACCAGAATGCGACGACCAGTATCGCGCTACTCACCTTAAACAATTGTTTACATCCATTAATAAAGGGGGGAGGGATGTGATAAGATTAGTTTTGTTCCGGCGCCCGGGGGCGTTGATCTTTGCAATGAAATAAATACGGCGCACATGACCAGACCAGTCAGTGCGGAACCCGCCAACGTACGTGTGTGTGATTCGGTCCGGGGACCGGCATGGCCCAGGACTACCCGGTTATCACAGAAGTTTTTACATTTACAGAAGAGCACTTAAGCAAACGATGTATGGCAATAGCCACACCGCCCCCACGGTTATCATCAAAGCGGTCTTTGCGAGAGATGTCGAAATCTGGTAGATCAGGAAGAATCTCGGAATCAAGCACGTTAGAGGTTAGCCACGTTTCCGTCAACAGTACGATATTGCTAGAAGATGAAGAGATCAAGGTGCATAACGGATCCCGTTTAGGCATCAGGCTGCGAATGAGACACTCTCATTGAGACATTTCTCGCCTTAATCAGTGGCACTATTGTTAGCAAAAGCAAAAACAACTTGCCTTGTATATTCATATTATGAGGCGAGTCATCTTACAACAGTAGCTCAAACAAAGAAAAGGCGACACGGTTCCTGGTTTCCCAGTTTTACTGCTACCAACCGGCCCCGCTGATCCCACCTCTGCCCGCGCAATAACACGCAAAACAATGCCGATGGCAACTGTCCTGCTAATCAATCAGATCCTACACACTCACAAATGAACCTACCTACCGATTCCGCGATGTTTACAAAGAGCGAAAGCAAGATCTTGCTGAAACACACACAACGAATGCAAGCGCCTGCAAGAGCCCAGCAAGCAAACAGCCCAAGATGGCGCCGCCGCTAGGCGTCGCTAGCGGCTTTTCATGGCGGCGCCCAGGAGGGCTCTATTGGAAAGGTCTATATAGTGTACACATGCGTTGTCTCTCATTTACATGCCCGTGTGGGCAATGTCACAGGTGATTTACAGTAAGAACAATCCTCAGTGCTTCACCCACTCGTCATGATTCACTCTGTGGAGATGTGTGGATTTTTTTGTGTTATATTTTTGGAGGCACTTGCTTTGTCAGAAAGCGCTCTAGGTAGCCTGGTAAAAGCGGCCAAGCGGCCCTTGAACCTCCGTTGTGGAGAACACTCATATATGATAAAGAATTGCTCTAGAGGCTTTGTGGAAATAAATCCAATTATAACAAAACTGTCTCTATCTTTTGTGGACGTCATTTCTAGCATTTGGCCTGTCCAACACCCCTCAGGTAATTATGGTTGTCTGCGGGATAATTGTTATAGAAATGGACCCAGAAAAAAAGAATGACGAGGTTGGATTTGAATGCGACATGACGCATTCTTTGAACATGAAGCTATTATCCATTCTATATGGCTAGAGCATCTCACCTCCGAACGCTCTTTTTGTTTTTCTTTTTTTTTTGCAGGGACAGGTCTTGCCGTTTTCTTGACACAAAGAATGGATTTAGGGCATTAAGGTTGTGTTCCACCTGGTGGCTTTCTGAGGTAAGCTTCTTATCGTTTTAAACAGCCTTGTTAACTGGGTGCGGCTTCGAAATGGGACTAGAGTTTATTAGGAATGTTTTATTAGTAAATTTAGTTGTGTTGATTGCTCGTGTTCGTTTATGTATAATACGGATAACTTCAGGGAAGCCTCGAATATGACTTCTGAAACTTACTTGCAATTCACTAAGGTCAGAACATTTCAATTAAAATCTCGAAGCAAACGAGGTATTCACGGAATTGGTCCATGTCCACACTGGTAATACTAGCAAAGACTATACATAGAAGAAGGGGCGTGCAAGACACGGACACAAGGGGAAGAAGTGAACAACACGAACGCCGACTATCAAGTGAAGCAGAGCACAGAGGCGAAAAAAGAAACAAGACACACAACTTATCTGCGCATGCTCCGGAACGGTAGTACCCCCTGTCAAACGGTTACACGTGCCGGTCTACGCAATAGACAACTGTTAAGGCATTCTATCTCTTCTCTGTATAAGCTAATCGATGGCTGACTCACGCACGCACTTCCATTAATACTGGTATGTCAGGCCTCGACCAATAAACGCGTCTCTTCATTCTTATGTCTATACAGGATCTCGGTCTCGTCTAACTCGTGCGTGCAGCTACAGACCTGGCAGTGCAAAGGTAGATTAGACGGCGTTCCACCTGGTAGCGACTGTAAAGGATTAAGAGGACGTTCGTCACGAATGCTCGTGTATGGTCAGACGAGAAAGGTACTGCGAGGACACGGGAGCGTAAGAGGGAAAAAATAACACATATTTATATGACAGGACGATGGAGATGGGTACGTCACGCACACTGGTGTAGTAAATGAGAAACGTTAAGGAACAGAAATAGGATTATGGTCCACGACGTGCGGAGTTCAAGAAAACAAATAACGACGCCTCACTAGTTCGGTCACGACGCAGTCGTTGCCTCGTCAGTGGGCGTGTTGACACGGCAGTGTCGCGATGGCTCATCGCCGGAGGCAAGTTGGCGTCGCGTCGACTGTCGGCGGAGGCGACGACTCCGCACGGTGGCATCGCAGCGTCAGATACAGCGGGCGCCGGCCCACGGCTTCTCTACCGTGGCCAGCCGCACTTGTGGTTCACCTCGCGCGGGAGGCGTCCCGGCACTGGTCCTCCAATTAGGCCTCTCCTGGATGAGGCTGCAAGCCGCTCCAGGAGTCCAGATGAGCAGGCAATGTGTATGCCTGCTCCACGCGACGTCCCTGCAGGCACTCTCGCGCGTCGGCACTAACAGGCAGGCGCGTCGTCTTCAGGCCCGCCCAGGAACAGCCGCAGGAGCTTGGAACAACGCGGTCGTCTCCCGTGTTCTACTGGACCACGAGCTCCCTCTGCGCGCACCGCGCGAGACTCTTCTTTTCTTCCGTGCCGCCGCCGAGCACGCCACCTTGCTTTGGCTTCGTAGCGGTGCCGGCATGAATGTCTTTCAAATGTACACAAAAATGTTCCGTCACACAAAAAGTTCCTAATAAACCCGGTCCATTCACTAGAGCGACCTTCTATGTTCGATTAATCTTTGATTAATACAATGCGCTGTTTGCCCTACATAAAAACGTCCGCAGCTAAAAGGAATCTTATAGACCACACCCAAACGACAGTCGGTAAAATAATTTTTGGCTGTGGGCTTTACCTGACAGATATCTGTTTGCTTCTTTCCTTCCATCAGCTCATTTCTTCTATGCACAGCAGAACGAACCCTACCTAACTTATTGGGAGCCGTAAACACAACATTAACCCCATATCACGGAATACTACACAGTTTTTCGCACTTCGCACTAAGAAAGTGCGGTTTAACTTTTACTTGTTTAAAGCTTTTGTGCATCACATTCCAAGCTTTATCAGAATACACCTTATTTGGCATAACTGCACGATGTCCTTCTTTGTCCGATTTTACAACACGCAAATTATTTGAGTACAGATAGTGAGCTAGCTGTCCCACGGCAGGGCATTGTCTGCTCTTGATTTTTGCAGTCGCGACAACATCGACACTAGTCGACAGTAGTCGGTAGTAGAGTGGCTTGTGCTGGGGTGGGACCACACGAAAGATGTCAGCTAGAAGTTTTTGGAAGTCCTTTTGCGGTTCTGCAGTGGGATCACGAAACAGGTGGGTGTAGGTGCTAGCATTACCAAGCAGTGCCAGCATATCTTTTTAGGGTAGTCACCTCTATCAAGCAAAACGGTTCAACTTCCTTTGTCTGCCGGAAGGATAACGATGTCTTGATTGGGCTTCTCAGCCGCTCGATGGCCTCGCATTCCTCTGGTGACAGCATGGAGGCTGAAGAAGGTTTTTCAATCCTGGACAGTACGTTGATAACACGCGTGCGAGCTTCGTCACATCTAGAGGTGTCAACCTGGTTTACAGCTTCTTTTACAGCACAAATTGGTTTCTTTGTATCTCGTGCAGGTCCTGTGTTAAAGTTTAGCCTGAGGCTTAGGACTGAGAGTTGAGCTTTTTTCAGCTGATATGAAGAAAGGTTGTGAACAGCCTCTCCAGGTCATCGCAGCCTTTGCGCATGTACCGACACGGATGCTGAGAAACGTCTTTGTAAATGTAAAATCCAAGATGCCCAGCGAAGATTTCACCGGTGTAGTCTACGCCATAGGTTGCCATGACTGGGAGTTTAGCCCGAGGCTTAGGCCACAGCATTGATTGGTCAAGTGCGCGTGTTCTGGCCAAGGAAAACAAGCCCGCATCACGCATGCACTTGGCAACCCCGCACATGCAAACTGCGGCGCACACATTGAACAGGAGTGACGGGACACTTCCGACAATTCACTGCTTACGTCATATGCTCATTCGTAGTTTGCTGCTCTTTGCTTACACTCTCAGCTAACTTCATGTACTCACTGTGGTGGGCGGGTTCGAGCCAAGGCACCCAAGGATGCCAGCCGAAGCTCAAGGGTCACGGAGTGAAGACGCAGGCAAGACATCTGATGCTGGAAGTATTCTGGGGCAGACATAATGCCGAATGGGAGGCGGCAATAGCAGTATCTGCCAAACAGAGTGGTGAGGGCCAAATGTACCTGGTGGAAGCCTGAAGTTGTGTCCAACTTCAAAAAAACACGGGCATCACCAAGCAGTCCAGTTGTTTGGTCAACTGTCAGGAGTATGTGGTGTTCACACAGAACGGCCTGTTTGAGTTTGGTGAAGCCCACACAAAGGCAGTAACCGGCTTTGGGACCACAACAAGGCCTGTACACCAGTACGTCAGCTCGTCAGCTCACCGGATCATGCCCTCCTGCTCCATCTTGTCCAGCTGTTTCTTGACCATATCTCACAGGGGTATCAGTATGCGCCGAGTTCTGCTGAGGGAATGCGGTACCACGTCAGGCTTGATATGGATTGTGTACTCTTCTGGGAACCAGCCCAGGCCGGTCAAAATGGCTGGAGGGACTCCCTGAGGTGGTGTGTCCGGCAAAGCTCTGTGACGGCGCCGACAAACTTGACGACACCAAGGGAACCAACTCAGCTAGGGCTACTAATGCACCTGGCACTCGCGCCCTCTACACTCACATCATGTAGATACGCTGTGCCGTTCCTGCGGCAATCTATTGTGAACAAGGCACCCATATGGGGTGCCAAAATGTCATGTAAATTTCGGTTTTTTTATTTTAATTGGTGTATCTCTTCACGTTTAATCAGCGTGCACTTCCCCGGCCAGACGGGCTGCCGTAAACCTTGGATTTCAGCAATTATTATACACGAGACAGTAAAGAAGGTAGCTCACAGTTCAGAGATAAATATTGAGCAACTGCCTGTGTGGGGAAATATATTTGCCCAGCGATGACAGGTAAACCTTCAAGGGATGCTGAATGTCAATTTGCATGCTACCTAATTTTGAAGAAAAAAAAAAGCCATGAAGGAACACGAAAAACGGGACTTACCGCTATTTCTTAGTCAGCCGGTATTATGCTTATTTGCTGCTTTGTAAACCACCGTCAATGTTTCTTTATTGTGTGCGTTTCTTTACAATTTGCCGGTAATCCGAGGCATAGCTTCTTAGGAATGTTCACGTGGAATGAATTGATCGTTGTGCAGGAAGTTCTGCCTGCCTCTGGTATCGACGAGCTCATACTGGGAATGGCTTCTCAAATTGCCGAAAAAGAAGACCACATTCTCTGTTCGGACGTGAGAGGTGAGTGTCTCCTGGGTGAGTTTGTGATTCCTACTTGAGGCGAGCACAGAGGTAGTGCCACTTACTGCTCATCTTTCTTGCGTTGCGTATTTCCTATTTTATCGTTGGTGGTGGGTGTGGGCCCCATTGGAAGCTGGGCTGGGTGACATACTTATCTCCTCTGCGCCCGCTGACAAGGCCGGCAAGCACTTGAGTAACCATCTTTGTTACTTTTAGCCCTGCTTTTGTAGTGCTCTCATTATCTCTTCCTTACTGTAGAACCAACATCGCTATTGCCATGCCTCGCTCTGCTATCTGTGTCACTGCTATCTCTCCCTAAAAGCGGAAGAAGGCAGTCGTGGTTCTGTGAACTACTGTCCAACAATCAATCAATAAATCATCAGAGAACCTTATTTTCACTAAAAACAAAAACATGTACGATGAAAATAGGTGGCCAGGAAAAAAGTTGTACAGTGACAGCTTGACAAAGCCCCAGCCACCCATCGGCAGTGAACTTCAAAGGTCAACTCTTGGCCTGGAGTTTAAAAGAAGGGTTACTGCATTGGGCATCACTGCGCTGCTCACCACCAAATCTGCTACTAAGGACATCCGTAAAGACAAGAACCCTGCTAAGGTCATTACCAACTACCCTATTCTGATTTGGTGGTTGCATTTTTTTTTTTCTTCAGACAAGCTATTCGGCCCTGTGGAGTTCACTCGGCGGGACCTTGCGGCGTTGGACATCATGCGAGGTCGTGACAATGGGCTTCCCGACTACAACACAGTGCGCCGTCACCTGGGCCTACCGATGGTCACTAACTGGACCGAGATCAACGAGAAGCTCGCCCGCACGAACCCAGAGGTGAGGTCACGAACAGGGAGTCGCCGAAATATTGTGGAATAGACGAGAAGCGCCAAGGCGAGTAGGCTACCTCTGCGCTACTTGTATTGCCTAGATGTTGTGCAGCGCGTTCACACGTGCCTGTTTGGCCCAGGTTCAATTCCTATCCAGACCCAAAATTTATTTTCAGCTCGTCAGCCTCTCGTGTTATGCTCTTCTCTGCGCTGTTATTTTTGTCGCTATCATCGCCTTAATTTTTGGAGGCGATGCGTTAAAATATCGTGTGCCAATTTTACCATTCTTTGGCCCATTCTTATTAAGGTGAAAGGCTTCGGTAGCTATGTAGGCGATGACCTTGGCGATAACTTATGTGGAAGGGCCGTCCTAAGAATAGAAACTCAAGTACTTTGTTTTTCCATAAAAACGGCAATATGGCGACATGGCTCTTGGCGATGTAGTCGAGGGCAGAAAGTCGGTTGGCTTGCGAAGACGTTGCATGTCAGGAGCACTGTGGCATTTTACAGGAATTCTCGACATTTGGCACGCAACGAAGAATGACTCGCAACCACGATAAATTCTGCGAATGTACTGCACTGCATGCGCCTGAGCCTTGCGCAAATTTGTCATAAGCCACGTGTTCACGGACCATGCAAGCTTCCGTGTGAAACCGAATGGGTCGTCTGGATCGAATGCACTATCGGAGGCCGTCTTGCAGGTGTGCTTGGCCCCCGGCGTCCTGTGGACGGATCGCTTTTCCGAAAGTACAATTTCGGCCTTATTATTTGGCGCATATGGCGTCCACTTGTTTTGCGACGCACTAAGCTTCAGAAACGCGAGTAAGAGCTTGCAGCTTGATCCGTCAATTCTCAATGGCTTTCCTCTTCCCACGGAGGTCACCTTTTGTGTCAGAGTTGCACAATATTCGGCAGTCCTAGTTGCTCCCTTCCTGAGGTGCTTAGTGCAGCCGCTTTCTATGTGATTGCATCACACACCAAGTAGAAGGCCGCGTAGGTGCAACACTCATGCATGTTGAACAGGAGGATGATGTAAATTCATTCTCAATGACCAGCAGCGCTCATCGGCGCTGTTGTGCATCAAACGTGCACATTTAATCTTCGCTGCACTGGCGACGATGTTTTACACGCTAATCCAACGTGAAAGATAAGGCACATAACAAAACAGCCCCGTCACCGAATCAGAATGCTTGCACCGCGATGCATCTGCAACCTACGTTGGAAGCACTGCGTTTCACTGCTCCACCACTTGTGCCTGGAGTATGCCATGAGAGAGGAGGAGGTTTTGGGAAGGCGTCTTGACTGCACAGGTTGGTGGCGCAGTGACTGGAGCACCCAACACATGTATTGTTGCTGACAATGAGGTTGTGGGTGCGAATTCCTGCGTCGGTGTTACATGTAAGGTGCAGCTTTTTCTTGGCATGCGTTGGTGCAAATTTTATTACGTCATTTCACGAAGTTAGTGAAGCCCTCGTGGACCTTGGCACAAACACTTTTGCGTTTTAAAGTAAAAAAAAAAATGTACTGAGAATGCCCCTTCCCGATCACAAGCACCCTCACGGAGCAGTCACCTCGAGGGTGCGGTTTGCACTCTTCTTCCTCGGACTACAATGTGCGCCACACGTGATTTGATATCGAGTCTGCTCCGCATTGATAATACGCGAAAAGGGCCCAAGGTATACACGCTAATACATGAAAAGGGCTCAAACTTGCAATGGTCATTGATGCACACCTTGTGGACAGGGAAGGGGTCAAGGGCTTGTTCTTTATTTGTTAGAAACAACTTAATGAGCAAACAAACTTCATTGTTTGTTTGCTCATTAAGTTGTTTCTAACCTTGTGGACAGTGGTATAGAAGTGTGTCACCACATTCGATCTCAATCTTAAAACTGAGCAACCAATATACAATTCACGTTTCATGAAAAAGGTGACAGCTTCCTCCAGAGAGCAAGGAAACAAAGGGTCACTTCAGTTGACCTTGAGTTTGACTCTATTGTTCCAATACATGTGGGTGAACACTTGTTCCCCACATTTAAACGTCTCTTTGGAATGGTGAATGCCAAATGGAGAGAATGTAATATGGAGGCACATTTAGTCTCCTAATGGCAATCTTTTTGTCTGGAAGTCGGACACTTACTTCGCAAGTAGTATCCATTGGGCACACTGAAGACTCGTTTAGAATACTTACCATATTTTCCGGTTTAAAAGTCGCACCCTTGTATAAGTCGCACCACCCTCAAAATGGCAGTTTTTCCGGAAAAAAACTTATATAAGTCGCACTGGTGTACAAGACGCACCTGCTCATCCGACCACCTACATTAAAGTATTGCGTCGTGAGAACGCACTGCAAAAATGCATGGTTGCGGCGGCCGCCGCTTTTGCACGTTTCCAGCTGTGGCAGACACACGTGCGAGCGCCTCTGAACATGCATAAAAACAATACTTTCGGAAGTACCTTTATTATTCCGATAGCTTGGCGGCGTTTAATCAAAGCCATCGAAGTCGTCTTCCTCCGAGTCGCTCACGAACAATGCAGCTACTTCTGGTTGTAGTACTGCTGGCACATCACTGTCATCCTCTGACTCGCTCGAATCGGACTCTTCAATATCGCCGTCGGCCGTGGAAGGGATCAACCCGGCCTTGCGAAAGCCCGCCACAATCGTCTTCTCTGAAATTGACTCCCAAGCTTCACTCACCCATTTTGCCACTTTGCCAAACTCTGCGCGTCTCATGCGCCCCGTTTTTGTAAAGCTGTGCTCTCCCTGCAACATCCATGTTTCCCACAAACGTTGCAGAACTGCCTTGAAGCTGCGGTTGACAGAGATGTCAAGCGGCTGAAGCATCTTCGTCATGCCGCCAGGTATAACCGCTGGCATGCAGTTCTTGGAACTGACCTTTTTCTTGACAATGTCAGTGATATGCGCCCGCATACTGTCCATCACCAGCATTCCTGGCTTCACGTGGAAGAATCCGTTTGGTCGGCGTGAAAAACAGCGGTCAAGCCACACACTCATCATTCGCCCATCCACCCAACCCGTCGTGTTTGCCTGAATCACCACTGCAGGAGGGAAAATATCCTTCGGCAAGGTTTTTCACTTAAAAATAAGCACGGGAGGCAGCTCTGTTCCATCCGCACAGCAGGCGAGCACAACGGTGAAGTGGGATTTCTCGTGGCCTGTTGTCCTCACTGGGACAGTTTTCTGGCCTTTCTCGGCGATGCTTCTCCCAAGCGGGACGTCAAATGTCAGCGGCACTTCATCGATGTTGACGACTCGGCTCCCACTGACAATCTTCTTTGCAACTTCCTCCCTCACGAACGAACTGAAGTTGTCCAGTTGCACCTGAAAGTCGTCGGGCAGCTTCTGGCACACTGTCGTCCGGGCTCTCGTGACCGGCTGATTCCGCCGCATAAAGCAGAAACACCACGACGGACCACCATTAAATCCCGTAGCATTGGTCTCCGCTGCCACAGCCTTCAGGCGCAGCTGCACTGCTTTCCTTGGCTCGCTGTTGCAGCACCCACGTGCGCTGACTACGCTCGACTTCCGGCCAGCGTGCCTTCTCGCCGCGGTTGGCTCTCTTTGTTGACTTCGTCATGCGGAGGACGCTGTGGGCCTCGCGCCAGTCGCAGATTATTTTTTTGCTGACGTTGAATTGCCTCCCTGCTGCTCGGTTTTCGTGTTCCTCGGCACATTCAACTGCGCGCAGCTTGAACTTGGCGTCATAGCTTCGTCGACTTTGCTTTCCATGTGGCGTCATGGTTAGCGAGGCTCTACCGGCATCTACGCTACGATGCACAACACACGCGACGTGCGCAGCAACACAGCGAGTGCAATGAAAGCGTTATGGCGGACGCAAGTGATGGCAAAGGAAGCGGCTCCGAAATCCAGACTTGCTTTCCATAATTTATAATTTAAAAAAATACCTCCACATTGTCACCCATCTTTGATTATTTTTTTTTTTTTCTGTGCAAAGCTACATCACCTGCGTTATTTCTAGGGTGTTAACTTACTGTTAATTTTATTTTCTTTCGAAATGTGGTAAGTAAGTAAGTAGGAGTTCCTATTCCCTTTTGGCACAAGGCAGGCGCTCGAGGCACCAAAGGATGGAGCTGCTTCTTTCCACTCACACACGCGCGCACATACACACACTTGTCCGTTTCACCACAAGGCATCCTCCGGGCCAAGGTGAACCAAGTCAAAGCCAGTCACCTGTTTCAAAACAGAAAATCCGATGTACAGCTTCGGTTGGTTTGTCCTGTTGATATTTAAATTCCCTTAATTTTTCGTTGCGCTGAGTTTTTGGTTGTTTTATGTCGGTCGTTGTTCGTTTCTGTGCATGGCAGGAGGCGGCACATGGTGAAGCGTCGTTATCACTGATCTCCACTAGGTTGCTGGATGGCGCTTCAGGCACTCGAGCCGGAAGTCGTAGAAAGTGTTGTGTATCGGTTCGCATTTCACCAAAGATGCCAGCTTCTTGCTCTGTAAACTGTACAAGCAGACCACAGAAATCGTCCGGGAAGACGTTTCACTTGTAATTACGATATTCTGTGCGTACGACATGCACGATAGGCAGCGAAACGCTCAGGTCGTATGTTGGTGTTAGAGCTGTGTGTCTTGTAACGCAGACTCCCTCGCTGTAAGCTGATTTGTACCAGCATAAGTTCAACAACTTAAGCAGAGGCAAGTAGACACCACCCCAGGCAGCAGGCTCTGTAGAGATATCACATTACGGTCTCTTATTTCGATCGAACGGACGCACGAACTCGGCAACAGCATGACGCAGTTCCAGTGTTGTTTTCCTTCCAAAAGCATACAGGTGCTTCAATTAACTTGCACGAAGCTTTAAAGATATCCACAAGAGCGTTACGAGCATGCAAACACCTCAGTATTGTTTACTGCCGTCTTGAACATCTCAGAGCATTTTTGAACGAACTCAGGTAATTTTCATTAATTGACCAACTTTTAAACTGCCTTAAACACATAATGTTCGATGGAGAAGTTGTAGAGCATGCCAATTAGTATCCGGGTGACGAATTTTCATACTAATAAGTTCAGTTATTTTAATTTTCCCTGGATTCTAAGAACGTGCATGCGATTTGAAAAAGTACCATGTGACCAGGTGCTTGCGTGACGTGACATGAGCTGTTGGTGCCTGCGGTCTCCGTGCATCATGTCCTGCAGCACGTTTCTTAGTGCCGATTTCATGGCACGTGAGCGCCTAGTAACATGGCCCTTTTTCAAACTTCGTGGGCTTTCTTGCAATCCCAGAAAAATTAAAACCACTGCTTCTATTATTACTAAAGTACATTATCCGTAGACTAGCTCACATGCTCTGCAACATCAAAAACAAACATTTTTCGTTTTAAGCAACAGTTTAGAATTTGGTAAATAATTAATATTAATTACCTGGAGCTCATTAAAAATAGTCTCAGAGAGCCAAAACCACAGTAAACAACACCGATTATTCCATTGTCGTAAATAATGCCTAAGTGGATATTTTTAAAGCTTGGTCGCAAGTGAACTGAAACACTGCATGCACAGTGGACGACAGCTAGACCTTGGCATTTCGGCTTAGTGGCTGTGAGAATAATAGAATACTGTTAAGCCATCGAATTTCTACTGCTATAGCGTATGCGTTTGACTTGAGCTGCACTGAATTTCACGATTACCAGACACTTAAATTGCCTTTATTGCGTGACCTGATTTCTTAGTATGCTTAGCCGTGTGGCTTTTCTCTTTTTTTGCAAACGGTGTGCTGCAAATTAACGGGGCACTCAAAGCTTCATAGAGTTCATGACAAGTAGGCACCACAGGCGCCCGCTGGGTAACTGTCCCTGAACACTAGTCATAAAGCCAGGTAGTTAAAAGAAAACGGCCTGTTTGAAAATATATTTAGATTCCTTTGCTCGCAGAACTGCAAGGGGTTCAGATGTATTGGCCCTCAAAGTTAAGTTACAAGCAAAGATGCCACTTTGTCATTTTCATGTTATTTTTATTCCCAATATCTAGCGTTTAAAGCAATGTGTACTAATTTATCACGCAGCTTTTATCGTGTTGATATGGGACTCCCTCGTATTTTTGTATGCGCTAGTTGGATTTCTGCTAATCTGAGCGCCTTCACAAACTTTAGTTTATTGTGATTAGATGCAAATATTAACACCGGCTGCAGAGTCCACTCGCGAGCACGAATCCCGTTCTAGCGGACAAGCTCAAGAAAAGACCGAAGTGATATTTCGCTTGTTTGCCCACTAAATCCTGCCTTATATTCATGTCGCATGTTTTGTTTCCTTAGTTTTCAGGTCTGAAGAAAACGTATATCATCAAAGACGCAATAATGTGAGAAATAAAGGCCAAAATACGTAATCGGGAAGTCTAGCCAGCGGCTCGGAAGTGTAGCAGACACCCGACTTCCGGCACGAGTCTCCTCACTTCCGCCGACAGTGCGCACGCCCGCACGCGACAGCAACGAAGCGGCGTCCAGAACCCCCTAGTGGAGATCAGTGGTCATGACACCCGCTTGACGCAAACAGCCTGGCCACAGTATTCAAGCCACCCAAGAGGTGGCATCCAACGCGATTTTGAATGTATATAAGTCGCACCATTGTATAAGACGCACTAGCGAAAAATTCAGAAAAAAACCGCGACTTATACACCGAAAAATACGGTATCTCTCTACCTAGTTTGGTTTACCCTATAATTCAACATGGGCTTTCAACCTGCCGAAATTATACAGATCATCATCATCATCATCGTCAGCCTGTTTAGGTCCACTGCAGGACGAAGGCCTCTCCCAACGATTTCCAATCCACCCTATCCAGAGCGAGTTGGTTCCACTTTATGCCCGCAAACTTTTTAATTTCATCGCTCCATCTAACCTATTGTCTGCCTCTGTTGCATTTTCCCTCTCTTGGTATCCACTCCGTCGCTCTTACTGTCCAGCTGTTATCTTTCCTCCTTATGACATGTCCTGCGCAGGTCCACTTCTTTCTTTTAATTGATATAACAATATCGGCTGCTCTTGTCTGTTCTCTGATCCATTCCGCTCATTTTTTATCTCTTAGCGTTACCCGTATCATTTTTCTCTCCATTGCACATTGCGTGCTCCTTAGTTTCATCTCTAGTTTTTTCGTTATCCTCCGCGTTTCTGCACCGTACGTTAGTACTGGGAGAATGCAGTGGTTGAATACTTTTCGCTTTAATGAGAGCGGCAAGTTTCCAGTCATTTTTTGCCTTCTGAATGCGCTCCAGCCCACCCTTATTCTACGGAGAATTTCTTTTTCATGGTTAGGAGTTCCTGTTATTAACTGTCCCAGGTATACGTATTCGTTTACACATTGTAAGGGTTCATTGTTGATTTTAAATTCCTGTTCCTTAGCTAGGCTATTGAGCATAACTTTGGTCTTTTGCCTATTCATTTTTAACCCAATTTTAATACTTCCCTGTTTAGGTCATCAATCATGTTTTGTAGTTCGTCTCCATCATTGCTAAAGAGCGCAATGCCATCTGCAAATCTTAAATTGCTTAGATATTCTCCATCTATTCGAATTCCCTTTTCTTCCCAGTCTAGACGTTTAAAGATTTCCTCTAAACATGCAGTGAATAACATCGGGGATATCGTATCTCCCTGTCTCACACCTCTCCCGATCGCGATTTCTCTGCTTCTCTCATGTAGGAGTAGTGTGGCTATGCAATCTTTGTATATGTCGTTTATAGTGTTCACGTATACGCCAGGTACCCCTTGTCGACGTAGAACTTCTAGAACTGCTTGTATTTCTATGGAGTCGAATGCTTTCTCGTAGTCGATAGACTGCCATATAAAGAGGTTTGTTATATTCCGCGTACTTCTCAATTACTAGGTTGATAGCGTGGCTGTGGTCCATTGTCGAGTAACCTTTCCTAAAACCAGCTTGTTCTCTCGGTTGGTTAAAGTCGAGGGTTTCTCTTATCCTCGTAGAAATTACTTTTGTAAATAGCTTGTAACTTTTGTAAATAGATTGGGACAACTTACTTGTTCTTTGCTTTGCTGTTGTACCCCCGACTTCTATCGCTGTTTCAAGGATTGTTTTCGTTATGGTTTTGTTTATTTCTTCTACATCGTCACCGTTTTCGTCTAAGGCATCGAACTTGTTGCTTAGGGAGACTTTAAATTCTTCATTCTTCGCTCTGATTACCTCTAGATTTGCATTTTTTCTAGTAAATAATTTAGTTCTTGTTTTCTTTAGGTTAAGTACAATCTTTACCCTTAGTAATCTGTGATCGCTGCATTTTATCTTCACCACTACTTCTGTGTCTTGAGTTATACCTGGTTGTTCGCACATTATAAAGTCGATTTCATTCTTTGTTTCCCTGTTAGGGCTGGCAAATAAACCGCCTTTATTGTTTTTTCATCTTAATGCCTGTTCCCTTTCAAACAAAGGGGATGAGATTGAAACAATACTTGAAACAACTGTGGTACCGTTTGATGTAATAATGTTTCCAGAAACTTTGTACACGATCATGTACATTATATCTTCGTGGACACTAGCCCTTCTTTCAACATCGTACTGAGAAGAAGGGAAGTGGTGTTGGTGCTCTTGTAAAGGAACATATTGAATGCGAAATCATTGATGAATTCACTACCAGAAGTGTAGATTATGACACCCATAGCTTGCGCAGCGGGAGAACGGTGTTCTCTGTCTGTTATAGACCACCTTCGGGCAGTGCAGAGTGTTTTCTTCTGTTTCCCGATAGTCTTCTCGGGTATAGCAATGCAGTAACGCCACTTCAACGAAATTTCTGGTTCCACGAAAAATTCTCAGGATCCCCGTCAGCAGTACATAGGAGCCAATGCATAAATATGCTTGCCACGACGAACACATTCTTATTGTGCCTTTCTCGCTTCAACGAAATTTGACGATGCAATTCCAGTCTCGAAAATTCGATTTTCTATGCAGTAAACCAATCAGAAACATTTTGGTGCATTTCAGAAGATAAAAATACGTCTGCAGAGTCGAAATCGCATGTTGGCACCACCATGAAACGGCCACTGTTGATTGCGTGGTTGATTACCATTGTCGACCGATGCCGTCCACGGATGTCTGTTGAGATAGCGCGCGGCAGTGTCCGGCAGTGTGGGGCAGTTTTGTCGGGACGCAGGAGTTATGAACGTCTTCGAGACGCCGCGGATCAAGCGAAGCGGGAAAGCCACAGCGCGGCCAATCGAGGGACTGCAGGGGTCCACACATACGGCGGTTCCACACACATCGAGCGACGAGCGATCTGCACGTATAGGCTACGGCCACATCCAGCGCATCGGTGACTCGCTCGTAAGACGTCGTGTCCCTGTCATTAAAGGAGTACTGACACGATTTTGCGGCAGCGCAAAATATACATTTTTCGTTTTCTAGTCCTGAATTGTCAACGCCCTCCCCACGCGAAAGCCAGGAAACACGTACAAAATATTTTAGTTTGGTTTTAAAGTTTTCGTCGAACAGCACTGCAAGCCAACCCCAGCGCAATGGACACTACGATGACGTATGAGCTAGGTCTCTCAAAAATCACTGAAATCGCTGTCAGAGTCGTTGGACGACCGTGAAATCATCGTTGTTTGCGTGCCCCACGTGTAACTGACCACAGCCGACAGAGCTGCAGCGACGCTATCACGAATTACTGTCCCTACGTGGCTTAAACATACGTCCGACTCTGTTGACACGTCACTAGGAAACCGCCCCCTCGAAATCGAAACCGAAAGTGGGCCTTTAAGGGAGTCGTGTTAAAAATATATTCATTGCGTTGCGAGGCGCCATGATACTCTTTTGGGGGTTCTCCCCGCCAGTGCTTTCACTTACAGCAATAATACGAGAATATCAAAAATTCGTGTCAGTACTCCTTTAAGTACAAAATAAGCAGTTTTACACAATCCTGCTCTGTTCTGTAACAACACTGAATAACATCATCCTTAAAATACTGCCTTCGCGAGCGACAAACACATCACAACAGCTTAATATTATTGACGACGCTGTGGCCGTCGTTGTTCGCGATCACTCGTGCACTAGCCACAAAGTCACGGTGTCTACCAACTGGGAAAACCGGGAAATCTCAGGGAATATGCGCAGTCTGGAAAATCTCAGGGAAAACTCAGGGAATTTGGGCTTCTGTCAGGGAAAATAAACTGAAGTACGGAAGTCGCGGTGACGCTGGCTCCAACTATGCACCTGTCAACGAAGACTCCCTGGGCGCTGCCATAATTCGCTTTGGGCTATTAATATACGTAACCCCCCACCCCCATAAAAGGGCTGCCGAGGTTGTGACGAAAGAGGGGATCCTTCTCTCGTTGAAAAGTTTTGCCCTGGAGTACAAAAGCTAACATATGTACAGCCTCGGCAGTGCATTTTTGGGGAGCCACGCATAACAGCCCAAAGCGGATTGTTTCGGCGATTAGAGAGCCTTTATTGTCGCGTTTTGATGCAACTGTATGAAGCACGTCCTCTCCGCAGCCACGCCAGCCTCCCGCTCTTTTCTAACACGTTACCATTGTAGTAACGTTTGGCGCTATGCACATCCAGGTCCCTTGTACTGCTGACGCCCCGTGGGCGTCGTGGGCACGGGTAAACGAGGGGGATTATAGCTGAACTCGCAGTAACTGAAGGGATGAGTGCCCACTTTCTTCCTCCCCGCTTTCTATCCTCGCACGCGAGCTCTTCTTTTTTTTTTTTCTGCTTTGCTTGTCGCGTCTCGGTCGATGAAAAATCCGCTTTATGTGTCTAGACGCGCTACGGCGCACACACGGCCCGTGTGTGCGCCTAGCGTTGTTATCTTGTGCGTTTGCATGCACGCAGTCTTTTCCACAAATCTGCGCACACATGACAAAATGAACTCGAACATACAACACAACTAATATTGGCCGGCATAGGCGTGCGCACAGGAGGACTGGAATGGGTGCCCCCCCCCCCCATGTCATCTGAGAGGTTAGGGGGCGGAGGGTGGGCGCAAAGTCGGCCTGATACATTGACTTAGTAACTGGGGGGGGTGGGCGCCGCAATGAACCTGTCCTCTTCCCCCCCGATGGAGGAGAAGCCTGCGCACGGTTATCTTACCGGACCTTATTTACTTCATTTGGGTAAACGTTGATTATAGTATAATTGATGGGGATAAACACTCAGAAAATTAACAGATGTTATCGAAGGATATATGCCATCTGTCCTTGAAATGCACCGGTTCAGCAGCTTTTCTCCGGGCAAGCCTTCCGGAAAACTTTAAAAAGGCTTCCAGCTTGAAGAAAAGTTCCTCTGAGATATAGATCGCAGTCGGCCTGTGCAAAATTAAACTCGTTTCTTCCGTGTCAGAGTAGTAACGGTTTGCATACATCTACCTAGACCCTAAGAAATGCGGCCAGTGATAAAAGGGAGAACTGCAAAGCATGCACTACAGTACGCGGTTCTGTGGGAGTTGTAGAATTGATAGTGTACTTACGCCGCGTGTGCTTCGTGTCCGCTGCTTGTTCGTGTAGCGATGTAAACGCAGCATCATGCTTTTTCCAATCAGTTATTTTTGAAAACATTTACTGTTGCCTCACTGCAGAAAACAGCTTGTCTGTATGGAAGTGAACACGAATGGGCACAATCGACGCAAACGGCACGTTCACTTGTAGCTTTTTGGGATGTTTTAAGCCCGTGTACTTAGATGTAGGTGCACGTTAGAGAACCCCGGGTGCTCGGAATTTCCGGAGCTCTCTACTACAGCCTCTCTCATAATTATAGCTTTGGTTTTTGAACGTTAAACCTCCATAACAATAATTATTATCATTATAGTTCTTTTGGGAAGCGGGACAATCTTTTGGGGCTTGTTCTGGAAATATTCGAGCAGCAAAGCACGATGCACAAACAGCACGAGCGAGCACCTCGGAACTGCCGACCACGCCCAATGCACACCTCACCGACGGTAGACTGTCTAGACGCTACCTGACCCCACCCTTAGAAATGAACTCTTCTTGCAAAACGCAAGGCTGACAACATAGCAAGGGCTTGACGGACTCGTCCATTTCTACCTCGGGGGAGCACACGGCCGCAGCCACGGGCGGATCCAGAGTGACCCTGGGGGGGAGGGGGGTTGGAGATCCCAATAAATGAATTTGGAGATGCCATTTAATACATTTTATACCGAGAAAGGCAATTTGCCACGCTGCTTCCACACCAGTGCAGGAAACAATAATCAGTGGGGCGCATCGCAGCCCCGTACGATCCTGGAGGAGGGATTAAACAGCTTGCCAGAGTTCCTGGGAAAGCTGGCGTCACTGACTCACAATGTCATGTGTACGCTCGCGCCTTACTGCGGTGGCCATAGGACGGATATCCAGGAGCAAAACACCAAGAGTTATTTAGAAGGTTCCCCGTTCACAATGCCCAGCGAGTCACATAGGCGAAAGTAAAAGCTTTAAGTGAAGAATCCGCCAGCACAAGAACGCTGCGTGGAGAATGGAGTCAAAAAAGCAACGGGTTTGCAGAGCGTTGCGAGAAGTTCGATCACAACATAGACTTCGACACGCTGTCCTTATTCACATGAATCTGCAAAGCAGCTAGGCTTTTGTTGGAGTTGTGGTGCACACAGAAAATCATGGAAAACATGAACGTGACGGAAAGGAGGTGCTGTGCAGGGAGAGCCGAGAGCGACGTCACCTCTGTTAACAAAAAGCTCTTAGGGCCTATTCTCGGTGAGCCCGCACACCGCTCCGCAAGCGTGCGGAGGGCGTGCGGAAAGGTGAAAACGGCTGTCAAACGGAACGAATCGCGAAATATTGGATTTTGTGGGGCTTGGGTGACCCCACCGACTTCAATAATTCGCGATTCGATCAGTTTAAGAGCCGTTTTCACCCTTCCGCACGCGTGCGGAGCGGTGTGCGGGCTGGGTGAGTATAGGCCCTTAGCCTGTGCCACATGACCGGAGACGAAGCACTGCCTGTGGAAAGGAACAAGCGCCCTGAAACAGTTCGAGAAACTGTGGCAGAAGGCCTTCAAAAATTCTTTTTGTGCAGCAGCATTGAGCTTGTACGTCATTTAGAGGTCCACCGATGTCCCCAGTTGCTATTGTAACTGAGGCGCACGCTTTTCACGACAACCGCAAACCGTGACCAAAGCGCACTGCATGCGGAGAGAAACTTATGGGGCAGCTCAGAGGAGTACTGCCACGAAAATTTTCAGTTGGCGTTTCTTTGCATGAAATGAAAGTCCAAGCCCTCCAGAGCCCAGAAAACGTACTGGTAAGCGTGAGCGTGCCATGAAAATTTATTTACAGCATGCCTTTAAAAGCTGGTTTCGGTTCCTACTGTAGCCTGACGTCACGACACAGTATGTGCATAGTAATGAGCACCTCGTGACGTGCTCCCGCAAAAAATCGTGACATTTTCGCACAGTGGTCTCTTGCGCACAGCGCTTGCAGCAAGCGCGGGGTCTACAGTGTACAAAATTTTGTATAGCAACTCCGCGACGACAGCAAATACTTCGGCACAGTGCTAGGTGCAATGTACGGCACGCACGGTGGGTGTCGGCGTGGCTCCGGAGGCCGCGATAAGCTAAGGTGGCCTCCGAGACCTCTGCGGCATTTCAGGGGCAAAATGCCGGCATCATAGCGAGCTTGCCTTTCGATTATACGTGGGCACACACGACCATAGAAGGTAATTCGACCTAGCTCGCTCGCTTCACGGGCACTCTCAGCTACGACGACTGAACGGCGAGAGGAGACGACCGAGAGTGACGCGCGAGTGGCCATTTTTCATGTTTTTGTACGTGACGTCATCACAACTTGCCATATTGCTGCTTGAAGTCACCAAAATTTGTACTGTATCCTGACGTCACATTAGTGTCGATGTCAGTAGGCACGCCATGTGAATATTGACTTTGACGTCAAATTAAAATATGTTATCAGCATTTCCTGAGCTTAACGTTTGCTCAGAGCTGTCTACGCATATACGAGAGTTGTATGGTGGAGTAAAGTCAGCTTCGAAAATTGGTTTCAGTACTCCTTTAGGACAGCAGAGAGGGGGAATGGGGGACGAAGAAGAAAAACAAGGAATGTGAGAACAGAAGTCCCGCAGAGAAATCGGAGGACGAAAAAAAAGAGAAAAAGCATGCAAGTAACCGCAGCGTGTACTAGCTGTGCTGAGTGCGCAGGAGAGACATACATGTTCGAAAGAAAAGGCACGGGAAGAAAGTTCGTGGTTTACCACTGAAGCTAAAATCCGATACGCTCGTCTTCCAAGCCCAAAGTCATGCACAGCTGCGCCTCCGGTGCGCGAGGTACTGAGGTCGGTTCTCAGTGCCGCCAGGCACCCATCGGTTTTCTAATGCATCCTAGGACCTCCTAATAATCCTAGGACTTACAAGAAGTGTTTGTAATGATTGTGTTATGCCCTGACCACACGTACGCGGTACAACGCGTCACCGTGTATCGGTAAGACTCGGCGCCGCGTCCTCTCCCTTGGAGGTAGAGGCGCGCGGCTACACAAAGTCACGAAGCTGCGCGCCCTCTCTCCATGGGGGGAGGACGGGCGCCGACAGCACCGATTCTACACGGCACACGATGACGCGTTGTATCGCGTACGTGTGATTAGGGCTTTATCTCTTTGCAGAGATAAACAGAACTGATTTCTAACTTGGGGGGAGGCGGGTGCATCGGCAACGGAGGCGCATGAAACCATGTTTTTTATCTTCATCGGCACTGCTTTGCAGAGGTGGCGGAAGTTGATTTTCATCTTTATTGGCGCAGCTTTTGGCTTGTTTAGTATCGACGCTTACGAGGGATTCTTGCTGTTACTCCGCCCAAGGCAGCTGCACGCAGAGAAGATACCGTATGTGTGCCCACACAGCTGGTTGCTCCGAGGGAACAAAGATGCATTTTATGTGCGCGTTTTATAAGGCGCTGCGTGTAGACCCATTTTTCAAGCAACACCACATTCTAAAATACTATTTTAATAGTATTTTAGAACCTGCAAATTGTTTACAATTTGCAGTTATAAGTGATGCTGACACCAAAATACTGTTCCTGATTTTTTTACAATGTGTTTCCGACCTTACGCATTTCGTACGTTCAAAATCCGCAATTTCACAATTTGGCCATCTGGGAAAGCATGTTTTTTTGTTTTTTAATTTGTCCCTAAAAAAAATTAGCACCATCTTCCCAAAGGGAACCCTGATGGGATGCGAAGCAGCAGCTTTGCGCACGGGTGGCATCACGGGTTGAACGGCGCTAACGCGGGTGCTTCACATCTCATCAGGGTTCCCTTTAGGCAGGTGTTGCGAGCGAACGGCAGGCGAGGAAGAGAGTGACGTCAGCGCGCACTGCGAGGGGAGCGTGACGTCAACGCGCAGCTGCAGCGTGACCTACTTGGCAACGCTCCAACACCTGCGGCGAGGGCAGCGCGTTGCCCTCGCCGTACGGACGCACAAAACGCTACACAGGCTAGTCAAAGAGCTGCTTCGCATCTAGAAGTCCAACATGCTTACTAGTGATGGCATTGAGTGACATGGTGCCTACCCGCATCGACATGAAAAAAAGTTATGTGCCACTCAGGGAATTCTTCAGAAATACTTAGGGAAAGCCTGGAAATCTCAGGGAATTTAGCAATGTCAACTTGGCAGACACCCTGCAAAGTGCTCATTTTTGGCAAGACGATTAACATCTCCTGCTCATATGTTGTGCTTTAATACATGCGATTAGTTTTCGCGAAGCCTCGATGTGAAGTGGAACGGTAGAAACGAAGCGAGCCGCTTCTGTGAAACGGCCCCTGCCGATGTTTACCGTCGAACCACGGCCGATAACGATCTCTCAAGTGCTCTAGAAGCAGGGACTACTTTGAAGATAGGCCCACTCTATTGGCGTTTATTTCGTGTCAGAAAGAAATCATAATGAATATTTTCTACGTGGTAGCGGCAAAGCACCCCCGATACTGGTGCCGGATCACATCGCTGGATGCCGCAATGGACTCGGAATGGGACCGCATACCTAGCCCCTCTTTGGATTCTCGATTTTGGGAAGATGTGCGTATGCTTTTTTGTGTTGTTATCGGATCCAGCAACACAGCATGTCAGACAGGAGGCCGACAAACCGGGCAACGTATACGATGGAGACGGCAGGGTGAGGGGCTCGTTCCCTGCCTGCGCTCTTTTTTCCCATAGCGCCTTGTGCGTGCCCACCAGGGGAAGGCGCGGCGCTGCGATTTTAGGAAAGGTTCATTCCCTCAAAAATGGAAAATCAGTGGACACTAAAAGAACGCACATTACCCCTATAAAGTATGTACTGGGCTTGATTTGCCCGGTAATAACGTACATTTATAATATATTCTCCAGCATTGTATTCCCCAGGGCCATGCAGGAAGCTCGAGTCATACCAGTGTTTAAAAGTCGCAATAAGAAAATCATTAATAACCACCAACCTATCTCTATTCTACCTGTTTTTTCCAACGGCATTGAGAAAGTAATGAATGTCAGGATTTCTTCCTATCTAACTACTTCAGGGAACACAGATGAACCGAGACAGCCCTTCTGGCTCGGAAAGAGACCATTATGTATTGATAAAACGGATGCTTGGGCTAGTTGGTGATCTGGAACCGATATGTTAGCACAGCGCAAAAAACGAGGACATCAGAAAGGACACGTACAAAAGAGGCACCGACTTGAAATAAATTTTATTACCAAGAATGCCAGAAATATATACACTTGATAACGAAAAGCACACCTCACCACAAGCACACAACCTTGTGATAAGATTAGTGTGCCGTTTTGGTGCCCGGGGGCGTCGACGTTTGCAAGGAAATAAATACAGCGCACATGACCAGCCCAGGCAGTGCGGAACCCACCAACATACGTGTGTTTGATTCGGTCCGGCAACCGGCACGGCCCAGGACTACCCGTTTATCACAAACCTGTTGCACCTCGGCCAGATATGCGATTTCTTTTTAGGTAACACAACAGAAGGCGTGCTTACACAGAGATCGCCCAGCTGATGCATTACATTAGTCTCAATGATTTCACGTGTAAGCTCCTGACGATGTTTTGCGACAACGGTGCCGGATAAAAAGTGCACCGTTGTCGATCACTTTTCAGGGGGCAGCAGAATTGTATAGCTTTATCAGTTTCTCCCGCACTATGTGATACCTCCTCGGCATCTGCTGACGAGCACATTTGTGCTAAGATCATCGACTCTGAAGTAATCAGTGTTTTTTGATATGTAGAGGAACATTTGATTGCATGATGTGTCTATTACCAATTGAGAAGGGAGTTATCGGGACGGTTGCTATCATATTCAACACAGAGTACCGTGCTCTAAATTTCACCTGTAAGAGGTTGTGTACCAGCAGCATGCAGTTTTGAGACCTGCCGTCAACGTTCAGCGAAGTCTATGTTTGCTATATGCGTATCCCCAGAACAAAGAAGAACTTTCTTCCTTATAACGAATGAGGAATATCACGACATTGTGTGTCAAATGCGTTCTTGTCAAAAACGGCTGCCATGCCTCTTCAGATAGCCTGAATAATCAGCTGCAATGCCTTGGTGCTGTCCGATTTCCCTCCTAGCTCGCATTTCTGCATACGAGTCGGTCTCGTGAGATACAAGCAAATGCGATTAAGAGGGACACAAGGACAGTGATAAACGCAGACCACAGATACTCCGTGATTCCCACGCTACCTCAAGAAGATTGCAAGCAGATAGAATGTGAAGGTGGTGTCTTCAGCCCCATGTAAGTTACCGTGACTTTGCCCTTTATTTATGAAGGACACAAAAAGGCCCTGTGGAAAGAAGCATACTCATCGCTAAAGAGAAGGTGCATCGGGCGTGGTATGTAGCGTCCCGCTCTGTGGCGGCATGGTCCACCAGAGGGGACGATGCTAAAGAATCGGGGCACCTGGGCATCGCATAATTGTACAAAACATATCCAGTGGGCATCTCACAGACCAGTGCAACAATGTGGATGCACGCTTCAATTCAATCATGCAGCTTTGATAAAACACGTTAAAACAACAACAGAAAACAAACAGAGGCAGCTCACATTAGAAAAACCAGTGCTAACTTGTGTGAGTGCTACGAGTCTATCCGTTACTGATAAGTCATGATGGTTCCATTCTGATGCGTGCCTGTGGGTGTGTTCCAATACTCACGGTAGACGGCAAAATAGACAGCTTCGCGAAGACGGCATACGAAGACAAAAACGATGCAGGCTACTTTGCTGTCCAAACAAGATGGCGGCTGCGAGGATTGCTTGAATACCACGGACCTCGCCGGAGTGGTCGTCTGCTCGCAAATAGGCGCTTTCTTACGCAATTTATGTGAGCTTCATTGAGTTTTTCGTAGATTGGAACACGAAATAAGCAAAATTAACGAAAATTGTGAGCGTTTTTTTAGCTTTCTTTTGTCGACGCGAGATGACGCCTCGTCGCGCAAACGTCATCCGGACGTGTTCCATTACTCGGACGACAAGGACGCGGAGCTGTCTTTGAAGCTGCCAAGGTAGGCTGTCTACGATGCTGTCCAGAATTGGAACACAGCCTGTGTATACAGTTGGTTTTATCTGATTCATGTAAATGGGCTTCAAGCATTCTCTCTCTACTTTCTGACGATGGAAGGAACAGAGAAGTGCATAACAGGAAATAGTCAGAGCCCACATACATCGTTTGTGCATTTCTTTGTTTGTCATGTTTTATTGCGCTGCACACGCTTTGTGTTTCTAAGACGTGTACCAAAAAAGACCATAGGCTTCTGGGGAAGAATAGTCTACCGACTCCCATTAACATGTGGAATTATACAGACAGTGTATAAGCTTGAGCTATTTGGTGGTTCATTGTAGAATAGGACAAGTAGCGCAAGTACACAGACGAGCACAGAGGATGCTGCGCTGCTGAGAAGTGATGTGCAACAAAGTCATAGATAATATAGCTAAGAAATCGCGGCTACAAAGAGAGTATGATGTTAATAGGAAAAAAAGAGTGAAATGAAACCACTGTGATTTTCGTGTGATTTGGAGACAGAAACAGAATTCGTCGTTTAACAGCAGGGAGGGGCAACTGATGCGCTTGTCTTTATGAGATCTTATCTCATAGGCTCGGATAGCATCCCTCGTTAGCTGACGTCAAGTTTCATGAATTACCGAGCACTTGCGCAGACCACTGTCCCGCGCATTCATAGCCCTAATTCAAAAAAGGCAAATGAGTGAAGGTCAACGTGGTATTAACAAACTTTCAAAACTGTGCAACAAACTTAATGCGGAGCACCTCAGCAACAACTCTTCCAGCTAGACACAAACTTCGCCACTTGCTCAGAGGTGTACTGAATGCCACTGTCATGCAGTGCATAGGACAGACCTTGTCAAAATTTGTCAGCCAGGGCGTAGAAAAGCACCTTGCTCTGCACTAACAAAAATGTAGACCCCACACAGATGTAAACCAAGGGAAATCATCGAAGCCTACGACATAAGATGTCATAAAGACACGAGTGTCAGCTGTCCGTTCCTGCTGTTAACAGACGAACAAAGTTAATTCAATAATAATTAATAATTGCAAGAAAACCACAGCGGTTTGGTTTTGGTCTCTCTTGCTCCTACCATGCTCTGTTTGTTGCTGTGACCTTGCAATAAACGTCGGTTGTTAGTAGTGCCTTGTTGATCCTGTGTGCTCGTCTATGTCCTCGTGGTTTGCGCTGCAACCTGCATATGGATGCCGGTCAGTCCGTCGACACCTGTTTAAAGGATCGCCAACAATCCCTCTGAAGAGAAAATTATTCTCCAAGCTATGCCATTTTGATATGCAATTTGTGGTGCAGATGCTTTGTTTTCAGTGAAAAACAAACGTATAAAATAGTGCAATGACATTGTAATGAATGCCTAAGGGTTTGCTTACACAGCTTTTTGACAAGATGCGGAAGTTGTACCACGGCCAGCTGGATAAGGTGGACCTCTTTGTGGGTGGCATGCTGGAGTCTGACGAGGGCCGCCCGGGTCCGCTCTTTCGAAAAATCATCCGAGAGCAGTTTGAACGGCTGCGGGACGCCGACCGTTTCTGGTTCGAGAACCGGCAAAATGGGTGTGTCATGTTTGCTTTTATTGTCTTCTCACTGAGTGGCAGGCGCCAAGCATGGCATCAAGCATGGCAGGCACCTTGTCTATTCAGCGCTATGGCTTCTTCTTATCTATCTAGCAAAACTGACCATGTTAGATCTGTTAGAAGCATAGAGGCTTCTTGTTTTGTGCTGCCTGATAAACCTCAGCCGATTCCTGCAGTACAAGGCAGCTGCCGGCTTCCCCTTTAGCTGAAGTAACCACAGCGCGCAAGACACAAGTACACACACAGCGCTGACTTTCAACAACCTTTGTTTGCGGAAGCGCTGCCCATTTTTAAGTAGTGAGACGACGTGCGTACAAGGGTTGATAGTAAACACGTGTTGCTAACAAAGGGATGACAGTTCATCTTTTTAGATGCTGGTACAATGCAAGCAAAGACAACTTATTTAATGATAACCGTTCAAATATGCAATTTCTTTCTGTGATGGCGTTGCTGTGAATGATATCCACTCCAGCAATATTTTTAGAAACCTTTTTTGGATATTGCACACTTTCTATGTTTAGGTTCCATTACAAGTGCACGGTTTCGCAGCGCAAGATGTGTCCTCGCAATACAATAGTACTCTTTTTGTTTGATCGTTCAATGCGTTTTCTATTTATGTCATATTTTGCAGTGTGACCCCTTTCTTGAAATATTTTATTGCCATATATACGGAGTGCGTTTGTATTTTGTTCGTTTGCTTGTTTAAATGTTATCTCAGTTAAATTTTAGTACGTTGTATGCCCCACATATTTGATACCTGCTATCAAAGCATTTGGCGTACAATAAAATGAATCCCCAAAAACCGATATCCAGATTAAGTCTCTTATCTCTAGATCTGTTTAGTCTGGGGAGGGGGGCTGTGTACAGGACTCGTACACCACTAAAATTTCACAGATGCAATGGCTACAAGTGATCACATCATTGTCTAACAGAAACTGCAATCTTATATTGTTTATGGCTGACTTTCAGTCAATTTTATATTTATGCAAAATTTAGTTAGACTTGCAGTAAGCTAACCTAATCTCCTGTTGTCTAAATTTTCTCTTCCTCAATGTTACGGTGTTGCGACAGAGGAAAAAAATTTTAAAAAATACGCATTAGGTCGCGCTAGAAAACTAGCGCGACCTAATGGACCTCAATAAAGTTTTGCCATCCATCCATCCATCAGTTCTTCCTAGCTTGTATCTAGTACTGTGCGTGATCTTGTTGCTGTTCGTGTTAATATTGTCACGGGGAATCACAGGGATGTGGTAGAGCCAGAAGGGTGCATTCACAAATAAACAGGCTCAGCAGTATGGCTGCCAGAATCTCTGCCAGTATGGCTGCCAGTTGCGGAGAAGGGCGAACGGGTGTCAGCATCTAACGCCGTGATGTCGCATTCACCAAGTGGGGAGAGGTTGGCCACTGAGATGCCTTGCGGGAGAACTTGGGTCGAGTGGCTGAAATTGAGGAGTGGGAGCTGCACGTAGTTGTCGACAACAGTCACGAGGGTGTGAGGCATAGCAATATTACGGGTCAACAGTACGTCAACTACCGGAGAGACTACGTAGTCGCCGTCAGGAACAGGTGACGCGGTCGTCAAGGCAACACAAGTGGCGTCTTGTGGTGACAACCGAACATAATCAAGAGCGCATAAGCGGCGTAACGGCGACGCTGGAAGATCGGCAAGTTGAGGAAGCTCAAGTTGAACGACGCCGCTTGCGCAATCAATAAGGGCGGCATGGGTCGACAAGAAATCGAGTCCGAGAATAAAGGTCGTTAGGGCATTGTTCAAGAACAGTGAACAGAACAGATATGTGATGACCGGCGATGGTGATGCGAGCTGTGCACATTCCTATGACGGCAGGACTTCTTCCATCAGCGACACGAATAATACCAGGAAAGGCGGGAGTAACTACTTTCTTAAGGCGCCGACGAAGTTGATCGCTCATCACAGAGATTTGTGCTCCGGTATCGACGAGTGCAGAAACAGTTAGGCCGTCAACGTCAATGAGATTTCGTCGTGTCGGCAATACGAGGAGAGGATTTGAGGTGGAAGTCGAAGATGCAGCGTCACCTCTAAGAGCTGCATCCCTTAGTTTCCTTGTCGGAGGTTGAGCGGCAATGTCGAACGTCGTCGGGGAGGGGAAGGGGACGACGGACGACGTGCTGACGGCGAGGGGGACTGATGTCCGCGGGGCGACGGGGAGCGGCTACTCGGCGCAGTGGTGGCATCGACGGTGTACGGCTCAAAAGGCTGGAAGCGGCGGTAATCATTGCTCCATGGCTGGGTATGTTGAAAACGGCGGTAGTTGTCGGTGCGGCTAGGAGTATCGTACCGGGATCGTAACGGCGAAACCCAATGGTTGCAGTAGCGTGCGACGTGACCTATACGGCGGCCGTGGGGGCGGTGTAGCTATTGTGTTAAAGAACAGTTTAACGTTTCAAGAAGAGCCTGGAATAGACAACCATGAAAGTGTCTGGTGCAATATACAGTTTGATAATACGACGTTGCTGATAGGTGCTATCTACAGGCACCCAGGAGCGTCTGAGGAATACCTTCTGAAGGTTCATGACTACCTACACAAAAGAATGAACACCCGCACAAAGCTGTTATTAACTGGAGATTTCAATCTTGCTGGGATAGACTGGAATACGTTAACTATCGGCAATAGAGATGTGAAAGACTGTGAGAACCTGCTGGATATTATGTTTGGCTTTTCTTTATCACAGATTGTTAAAGAACCTACGCGTGTCCAGGAAAATTCTAGCGCTGTGCTTGATCTTGCTTTTGTATCACAGGCCATAACACCACGCATAAGTATTACAGAAGGAATATCAGATCATAAAATGCTCGTTCTAACATTCTTTTCCCTAAGTAGGAGCGCTAGCCGTAAGGTGAAACCATCTTGCATGGCTTTGAAAGACTACAGCCGAGCTAATGATGAAAGTATTATTGACTATCTAGAAGAAACTTTGGACAGTTTTTCAACTGAGATTGACGGAGATGTCAATGTTCTGTGGGTAAAACTCAAAGAGGCTATAAGATACTGTGAAAATAATTTCATACCGACAAAAAATAAAAGAAGTAAGCGGAAAACGCCATGGATAACGCGGAGCATTATTCATCTAAAACGAAAATTAAAACGTCGACGAAGAAAAAGAATAAATTCAGCAGTAACGAGAGAACTCGCTTGCAAACTACAGTTAGAAATAAATGCTGCAAAAGACTACTTCTTTTCAAACACGTTATCAAACTTCATAAAAAACCAACCGCAAAAGTTTTGGCGTTACTTATCGAAGCCAGATGGTGGTATCTGTAAAATAGAAGTAGCAGGCTCAGTCACAGAAGACATGCGCATTGTGACTAATACATTTAACGCCTATTTCCAATCCGTCTTCATGCGCTCAGCTATCGCGCCGGTGCGCATGCCAGCAACTGACAACCGGAAGGGTGACTTCGAGATAACAGTACCAGGTATTCTAAACTTGCTTTTACATATTGACACCAAGAAATCTCCCGGGCCAGATAATATACCGAATATGTTTTTGAAAAGATACGCGCAGCAACTTTCCCCCTTTTTGCAGATTATATTTTCGAAATCGATGAGTACAGCTTCTCTTCCTAAGGATTGGCTATGCGCTAAAGTAATACCGATTCATAAAGAAGGAAATCAGTTACACGTGGAAACATATAGACCAATATCACTGACAAGTTGCTGCTGTAAATTAATGGAACACCTAGTGAGTAAAGTCATCATGATGTATCTAGACGAAAATAAGATATTATACCCTATGCAACATGGCTTTAGGAAAGGTTTATCAACGATTACTCAATTATTGGAGATAACACACGACTTTGCTTCAATAATTAACTCCAATTTCCAAGCTGATACCATTTTTGTCGATTTTTCAAAGGCTTTTGATCGTGTCATGCACTGTAAATTAATCGAAAAGATCAGGTCTATCGGATTAGCAGACAGTATTGTGAATTGGATAGCAGCATATCTATCGAACCGAACTCAGTATGTTTCTATAAATAATTACGATTCTGATGAACTCGAAGTTTCTGCTACCCCGCACCTCCACCAAATTGTCACGGGGAATCACAGGGATGTTAGTTAGTTATGTTGGTTGTAGAGCCAGAAGGGTGCATTCACAAATACACAGGCGGCTCCAGCAGTATGGATGCCAGAATCTCTCGATCGTTCGTTTGACAGCCTCGGTTTGGTGCGCCTCGTAACAATATCTTTGTTTATTCTTGCAGTAAATGTTCACACTCTTGTGCTCTCCTGTAGTAAAAGAAGGCAGGACCATGTTGGCATGACACGCCATAATTGATTGCTTTCAGTGTCACAGCAAAACACCTTTACACAGGTATCATGCTGATGTGCACGGACGTGGTCAGCTGGAGCCAGATATCGCACACAAAGATGATAGGCTAGCAGTTTTGAAAAATCCAAAGCTCTTTTCCAGAAGTGGGCAGAGTGAAACGAACCAAAACATAAGAGCATTGACCACACGGTGTATATCGAATGCTTCCTGCAAATCAGCGCGATTTGGAATGCTTGGAGGTATTGATATCACTACGGCTTCAGCCAGGCACTCAAGGTATGAGCCAGGCAAGGGTAGTAGACGACAAGGACGATAGCATCTGTAGCTGATGGACGCCATCTTTCCTCGGTCTTATCGACAACCTAGGGCTCCCCTGTAAATAAACTTTCAACCGTAACAGTTTTGTCGTGGAGGTGCTGGGGACGTTGACCAAGAAGAAGACGGAGCTGCTGCAGGCAGTTTTATGATGAAGCCAACACCTCCCTCAACAGCCACCACTGGAGATCCCGACGACTCACAACGGCAACGACGCCTCATCTCTGTGCTCTCTGGTGCGGTCAACTGATGTCCGGATGCGCACGATGGAGCCGTGCTCTCTCTCAAAAAAATCTGGCGAGGACGTGGAATAATGCCTCACACATTACAAGCGTGTGAGCGAGTACAACGGATGGAACCCGTTGGCTCAGTTAGAGAATGTCGTTCTCTTCCTCACGGATAGAGCACTTCTCTGGTTCGAGAACTGTGGGGACACACTGATAAAATGGGACTGTTTCATTTCTGACATCACAGAGCGCTTTGCAGATTCCATTGCCAAGAGGAAACGGGCGGAGCAGCTGTTGCTTCAGCATGCACAATTTCCAGGTGAGACCTGTACCACGTACATAGAGGCAGTCTTGAAGCTCTGTAAGATGGCCAACACCCTTATGTTTGAAGAAGATAAAGTTGGGCACCTTCTCAAAGAGATCGCTGAAGGCGTTTCTTACTGCCTAATTGGAAAATAGTCTCAGCTCGGTCGCCCACCTCATCAAGCAGTGCCGAACGTTTGAAACTTAGAACCTGCGCCGTATCACGTCAAAGTTCGGGAGGTTTGCGAACGTTGCAACGGTCGCAAGCGTTGACGACAGCTTCAGCTATCAGTGTGATCTTGCTACCACTATATGGCAGATAGTCCACGAAGAACTCAAGCGGCACACCAAAGGAGCAGCGGGTATCAAATGCTTCCAACCAATTCCATGAACCTGCGTCCACTCTGTCCTCGCTGTCTGCCATGCCAGGAGCCCAAAGCTCTCCTGCCGATCAGCAGCCACAGCATCGACATTATTTTCCTGATGAAGCGATGCATGACTAGTGCTCTTATGGACCAGTAACCACACGTCTGCAATTCGCAACTCATGCTCACTATATGCAACAACCCACGTTTGACTGTGAAACCTACAACCGGAGTCGCACATTGCCTGTTTGTTATAGATGTGTTGCCATGGGTCACATCTCCCGATTCTGTTGTAGACGCCGACAAACAAGATACGGCCCACCACCAAGTTGGCATAATTCGATCGCTATGTTTAGGACAATGACTAGCAAACTGACCTTGGTGTTGCGCGTATCCCAGGCTCAGCCCACAAAAATGCGTTCGGGCAACATAACAGGAGTGCCTCACCAGCTTCAGACCATAGACTGATGCCACCAACCAGTTGCCAACGCTGTTCACCATCACCATGGCGACGTCTAATGTCCCCACTGCCGTCAGGAAACTAGCCAATGCGGCCAATGGAGGCTAGGTTGCCAGATAGCCAGGGCCTCTGAGAAATATTCCTTTTGTGATGGTGAAAAACAAAGTACATGTCTTTGTTCGAGTGTACCTGCAACTGCGTTAGTGGATACTGGTGCTACCGTGTGCGTCATGAGTGCGACGTTCAAGGAAAGGTTGGGACGGAAAGTTGTGTTCCCGTCGAATGATGGTGCAACCTTTCGTGGTGTCAGTGGAGAGTGCCTTATTCCTCTCGGTATTTGTGTTGCAAGTGTTTTGTTCTGCAGTAAATATTTTAAAACACAATTTTGAGTATTACCGCGTTGCACTCATAATGTCACTTTCTCAAGGAATGTGATGCTTCTGTCAATTGTGTGGAAGCACCTTCAGCTTTGATTGCGGTGGTTCGGGAGCTGGAAGCCATGATTGGACCTGCTGAACAATGTCTTCGTTGGAGGCTACCTGGCGCTAATACGACGGGAACATCTGGCACAGTTCTCAAAGAGATCGCTGAAGGCGTTTCTTACTCCCTAATTGGAAAATAGTCTCAGCTCGGTCGCCCGAGCCTTGATGATCTCGCACAGTTCGTCCAAGCTGAGCGCTTGCACTTCGGCGAAGTGTCGCACCGACCGGCAATTGTGTTGGCAGTTGCGCTTGTCCAGCATCGTCTTGATCACCGTTGCCTCCGAAAGAAATTCTTGGAGTCTTTTGGGTGGGTTCCTTATCAGCCCAGCGAAGACCTCCTGCTTTACTCCTCTCATAAGCAGGCGAAACTTCTCCTCAGACATGTCGCATCGGTGTGGCGAAGGGGCTGGTAATCTCCAGAAATATTGTGATGCTTTAATTCGGAAGCTGCGCATGTGTCTCTAGCATTGATGCTGTGCTTTCCTTATGGACGACGTTTGCGAAGGTATCCAAAAATGTGGATTGGGAGCGGTCTCGGGTTTCAAGCGTCGACCGTCGATTGCCGAACCAAGTGCTCTCGCTGTATTGCAGGCGCAAATATGCGTGGCGCAGCTTGTCGTCGGAGTTCAATTTGTTGAAGGCATGGAAGCGGTCGAACTTTTCTAGCCATCTTTATGGGTCTTTGTAGGATGATCCCCAGAATGGTGACTCTTTAGGCTTCTGCATCATGACTGTTACCGTTGACTCTGCTGTAGTCATCGTGGATGCTGTCCTTGTAGCCTGGCTTTCTCCTTGTTGCGATGAAGCCTGTATTCTGGCAGCAGTCCTTGCTGCATTTGGCTAGTTCAAGGGGCTGAGTTGCTGTGGTCCCCTTGACGGCGTGGGCACGGCTCACAGCTGGAAGGGTGTGTATGGTACATGGACAGGGGAGCCCCTCTACCAGATGTCTCGTGGTCTCATACTGGTGCTACCGTGTCCGTCATGAGTGCGACGTTCAAGGAAAGGTTGGGACGGAAAGTTGTGTTCCCGTCGAATGATGGTGACGATGAAGGACGCAGCAGAATTGAAGGCGTTGTCAGTCGAACATTTTATTGGGCGAACCTTTGCCCAGCAAAGCAAATCAGACTGCGAGCGATAGTGGCGTCAGCAGCAGTCGGTTGACGGTAAAAACTGGCCAGCGGTCAATACGTTGGCTTTTATACATTTTACAGCGTGTTCTGGTATTGTCGCTGAGATTACAGAAGACACTCAAATGTGCACTTCCGGCATGCATAGTCTGTAGAACGGTCGATTCTATTTTCAAAGCCGCATGCAAGACAAGCGCGGCCTGCTCATGGCGTCACAGAAAACTGATAACGGCGATGCCCGTAAACGAACCAAAGCAAGCACGCGTGTCTATATGATCAGTGCTGTACACTGCTGCTGCTCTTGTACTGTGAACACTGGACAATGCTGTTTTTTTGTGTGTTCTTATTTTATGTTCTGCTGACCCATGAGAGCTGTCTTGTGCAACTGATTTACGTAGCGTTACGACATATACAAAAATACGAAATTTATATAATTTCACTCTACTGAAAGTTGTGCCTTTGCAGAACGAGTTAAACAGGCTCGAGCCTGTGGAAAATGATATGGCGGAAATCAAACGAGCACAAAGCGCGTCAACCCACGCCACGGTGTTCTAGTGGCTATGACACTTGGCTACTGATCCGAAGGTAGCGGGCTCGAATCCTGGTCGCTTTGGCTGCACCTCGATGGAGGCGACTGTTGAGACACGTGTACTGTGTCAGTGTCAACTAAAAAAGCCCAGGTGACCTAAATTTCCGGAGGGCTCCACTTCAGTGTCTCTCATAATCATGTCGTGCTTTTGGGACGTGAAATCCCACTACTCAGTCAATCAGTGAAGCGTGTGATTTCCTTTTAACACGATAACGTTAAGGAGCTTGTACCGCAGAAACTTCGGCGTAGGTGTGGGCGTCGGCTTCCTATGGATATAATCATCTCGAACTGTTGCAACCGCTGTAGCAATCAGGAACACACCACGCCAAGCCCTCCAGCATGGCGCAGCTGTTTCAGTGTGAAAATAAATAAATAAATTTAATCCATTAAAAAATTCAATTCCATCAAAATCCAATCAAGTCAGTCTGAAAGATTCAATCCGTTAAAAATGCTGTAAACTGCAATCCGCCTTTTGCATGTTTGTGAGGCGGCCTCTCGCGGATACGGCACGAAACAAGCTGTACAGCGTCGCGCCGAACCTGTCGTGCGCTGCCGCTGCGTTTCTCTATGGCACAACGTGGTCGGGCACACAGTGATCGTTGCGGTTTCTTTCGATTTGAAAAGCTGTACGAATTTCTGGGAGGCCTCTCCGGCATGGTGAAGACTTACAGCGAAAAGAGCAGACCATGAGAAAGCCTTGGGTGTCTAAAAACGTCACAAAATGCCGCTCGAACGGAAAAGGCGCGGGGGCTAGCAGACGCCGCGTGGTTAGTTGAGGGGCGGAATCCAGTTTGTTTGAGACCGCGCGCGTAAAAGAAAAAGAGGTGGGGGGTGACTTCTCGTGAAAGCGTACGGCACCTGCCCCTGTCACGCTGTCTACATGCTCGAGAGACGCCAGGATCACTTTTGCTGACCTTTTGTGTTTTGTTATTTGTTGTTTTGTTGATTTTTCTCTACGTCCCCTCTCCGGTTTCTCCCTTCGAAAATGAACCAGTCATCTTGGTGCGCTCGGTTGAGGTGTCCTCACTGAAAGACAGTTACCGTGCACTCTTCTGGTGCGCTGAAAGTGAATGGACGTGTCGCGCCTTTTTCAACTCTCCGAAGTTTCTCTCCGATTAAGCCTACAGGGAGATAGCTAGCTCAATCCGCGTAAGGTTTGCTGCCAGTAGTGCTTGTTCAAGTCACGGAGCACCAGCATACCTGGCCGGAGTCACGAACGGATGTACCACGAGGCCAGGATCAACGAAAACGCTAAGCGAAGCGCATGTGAAGGAATTCATGGCAGCAATAACGAACGAGGAATGTTCGGGAATGAGGTGTCTGTGCGCGATCCAATGTTTAGTGAGTTGAACTCCACGTCAACTCACAGACTTACGTGAAGTATTCGTCCTCCATCACCGGATACAACAGGCAACGTGCTGGAATAACACCTCTATCTTGCAGGGTACGATTTCGTTATTGTGTTGATCCGAGTGACCATGTGCATTGCCGGATGTCTGTTTTTGCCTGTCCGTGTCGTTCTTACAAAAAAAACTGTTTGATTACGGGAGTACGGAGCAATGGTTTCATTGAACAACAAGTTCTGATGTGTTCTTCGTGTGTCCTTCGCGGCTAAGGCCATGTCAGATACGCGGCATTTGCCTGCCTGCAGTGTACGACGATGTGAGAGAACGTCACGTTACCAAAAATGTGTGTCTGGATGGCGTACCAGCCCAACTGGCGCCGAGTATCATTACTTTCGGTAACGAGTACACCGTTCCGCACTGCGCGCCGCTTGCGTCGTCTGCTACGATGCCGTACAGGTCGTTTGCGCCGGATGCGGCGCATGCACACTCGGACCATGCAAAAGGCGGATTTCACTAATAGCTGTGCACATGATAGATCGGACTGCAATTCTGTTTCGAGTAAACATAATTATGTTGCGATGAAACTCAATTCCAGCCGTTTATAGAGAAGGCACCAACGCTCGTGACAGTGGCCTACCCGTGAGAACGTTCCACTGCTGCCTATGCCAACAGCACATGCTTTGGCGTCGTGCTTCGGCAAAATGTGCCACAGCAGCGCACTCACTTTTCGCACTCGTGTGATGGATTCAGTGCCATGTTGTACTGCTGGGCGCACTGCAGAGCGTTCTTCATCTGTGAGCAATGACGGGGCATTTATGTCAATTGGTGCCCAACCTGGGGTACGGTCATGCAAGAAGTAGGCAGAGTGTGAGCTAATTAAGGAATATTGTGCCATGATACCTGTACAATTACGAGACTCTGGAGCATGACAAGCAATTGAGGAGGCGATGCGTACAGCGCACAATAACTCTGTCGAAGTTTGAGCGGTCCCCCAAATTCTCACGTGGTTTTCGGTGTTATGACTATTGGCATCTTGATTTTTCGGCATTTCATATCTTAGCAATTTCAAATTTTCGCCGTTGCGAAGTTGGACTTTCTCGTAATTCGGCCTCTTAATTTTGGGTGTTTAGATAAGGCTGCGTCACTTACAGGTCCGTGCAGTCTGCTCTGCTTTCTTCTTGATCCTCGAGCCATCTGTACGCAATATCCCTTGCAGCACCGGGTACCATATTACCTTGCCTGTAATATCGAGCACCACTGTGCACAGACAAAGCACACGTACGTTATGTACAGTACAGCAATGTTTACTTGTGCTGTGGGGATGGTTTCCTTCCTAACCCCGCTGTGGGTTCGTACATTCGGCAAACATGCAGAATGGGGGCCATCGCGTCCCCGTGCTCACTTGTCTCTAACCATGCAACGCTGTGCTGCCGCGAGCGTCCACCTGCAGCCCATCGCGAGGAGGCAAGATGGCATGAGACTGGCGCGCACTGCGAAAGAGAACCTTACGCGCCACTCTCCGTGCACGGTAATTATTCACGGAGGTTAACGGTACACACAGACAGACAGAATTAGCGACGCTCACAATATACGAATGACCATGGCGGGAAGAAGGGGCTACGTTCCTCGGAGGAAGAATATAACGGAGACATGAGAAAGAGACGGGTATCGCGAGCGCCACCCGGTTTGTCCTTGCCTTTCCTTTCTTCGTGTTTGTTTTGCGCTAACTTTTCACTATGCTAGACCAACTCGCCTGACAATCTGTTCTTCCAAGCAGATCCCAGGCTGAGCAAGGTGTGCGCGCGCTTTGGCGCATGGAAGGCAAAATGCGTCACGACCCCACAACGGTGCCCAAGTCACTTCTCCGCCGAATTGAACTGTCCAATGCGCAAGCAGTGAGTCTCCATTCTCACCAAAACTGAAAACTGCCCAATCAAGGGTTTAGTTTGAAGCACGCGGGTGGAGCTGGGCGGCGATTCGACAGTGATCAACTGTCGACAGCCGCGCCTCCATCCAGCTATAGGAGAGACGAGCATGGGGACCCGTGAAGAGAACGGAGTCGCCCTTGAGACGCGTCTGTCGAATCCCCACAATGCATAACGCAAGAGAGAGAGAAATATTTACAGCACTCAACGCTTACTTTGCTCCATCTGGAAACTGCATAAAAAAAGCTTTTATTAATGGCTGATTATTCGAGCAAAAAGAAATCTCTCGGAAATGCTTCCCTTGAAGGTTCACGGTATCGAAAAGCTTGACCGTATACATACTGTTGAGCACTGATAACGTCCTTTCTTGACTCCGGAGCATAACGTGTTCCTTTGGAGCCTTGGAGCCAAATCTACCAACTACTGAAAAAAATTTCTTGGATCCCATGCACTGTGGGAACTGATGTGATGTGAAGCAATCAGCGAAGAATGTTCCTATGCCAAACTCTTTGGAATTCAGCCAAGCGATACCAGTAGGATCAGCGTCCCCGTGCAAACTGAGCACAAGAACCATTACCACTACTGCTCGTGTGTTTCTTCATTTACCATTGTTTCAGCAACTGGGGACGGACGTGGAAGGCAGGTATCTCGGTGAGTCCCTTGCGCGTGCAGGATAAGCTCTTCGCGAACTATCTGACGAATTTTCGAAGCAAGATCGAGAGACTGGTCATTATCTATGCTTGCAATGGTCGTAACATTGGCTAGCCTGCCAAACTTTTGTGCAACACGCCTGGTCTTAAGCTGTTCGAATGTGCGGCAGTGCTGAATGACGGAGGCTAGATTGTCTTTTGCGATCAGGAAACTATAAACATCCTCGGCGATCCCGTTTAGAATGTGCCCGACTTTGTCGTCTTCGGACATTGCAGGGTCCGCCATACTGCAGAGTTTTAGCACTTCCTCAATGTAGGTCATGCATGTTTCGCTTGGCACCTGCGCACGTTGTGACAGCGTCTGTTCTGGCCGTTTCTTTTCCATCATGCTGTCCCCGAAGCGCTCCTTCATTTGGGAAACAAATCTTTCCCGTGTAGTCAAAGTCTCCTCGTTGTTGTCGAACCACACCAGCGCAGTACCCGTAAGAAAGAACACGACGTTGGCAAGTTGAGAAGCGCTATTGCACTTGTTGTAGGTGCTCACCCGTTTATAATGGATGAGCCACTCGTCGACGTCTTCGCCCGGTTTTCCGGCAAAGGGACGTGCATCTCGTAGTTGTTGACTGGCAGGACCTGGGATGGGCTCTTCCGCATCGCGGGGCATCTCCAACTCCGGTGGATTCGACGAAGAGCTTCCGGTCCAACCTCCGTCTTCAGGTGTCGATTACCCAGCACCTTCCACCACAACTGTTACGGAGAGTTTTGAAGGAATGGCTTTATTTACAGCAGATGGGTGATGGTGATCTCGCTGCCCGGACTCTCAGCACTTCGTCCTCTTCTTCCCTCATTCCTCTACCCTGCTTCGTCTATGATCGTTACAATACGTAGACAGAGCTGTTGTGGACCAGTAGTGTGCTTGCTTTGCACGTCGGGGTTCGTTTCCTAACCCTTTAACGTTAGCATGGTACGTTGACGTTTGTCTGCGTGCATCCGCTTGTTATATCTATTTGAGTCTCATGCTGCAATAAACACAGTGTCTTTCTCATGAAATTTTCCGTGTGTTTGGTTGGCCCTTGAATGAAATAAGGTGCTGTGCTAGAAACCTATCGCGGAAAGCCGCACGACTGAGCATTGCAGTAGTGCGACAAATGTGGTCGCATTATCGTTAATTGCAACATATGTGACCAATGTGATATTTTTGCGGTGTGTTCATCACTCATGTTCATCATACATTGATACAGTACCATCCCAGTTCTCCTGCGTACCGTGTTGGCGAGACAATCAGGAAAGCGACACCGCATCGGTGGCGAGACAGACAGACAGACAGACAGACAGACAGATGGACGGACGGACGGACGGACGGACAAACAGGCGGGCGGGCGGGCGGACTGCAGCATTGCTTAACCCTGGCTAGAAAACTATTTATGTAGAACATGCATAAGTGCCTAATTTTGAACCAATATAATTAGGCAACATTGAAATTGATTTTTATTTAAGTATTCAAATACACTTAGGAAAGAGAGGACTAAAGTCCTCCTGCCTGAAAACAACAGTTTGCACACAAGCACTGGCAAAATAAACGGTGTAAATGGAGTTGGAACCATACAGAAAAAAACACGTAAAAGTGAAAGTGCATGTACAGCAATAAATGGTAATGTAACAGTCTGTATTAATGTATAAGAACCGCAATCATTCAATCATTGCTCTGCACAAGAACTAGGTTATTTTCCCTTTCATAACTAGGTTATGAAAAGGAAAATTAGCATCCACCTGTATTGTAGCACAAGGCTACAAGGAAATCCTTATGGATTTCTCAGAAATGAAAGCTTTCTAGTTGTGGAAAAATTCGTCCTGGTCCGGGGTGCAAACCCAGGACTAGGGAGCTTTCATTTCTGTGAAACCTGTATGGATTTCCTCGTAGCCTTGTGCTACGAAACGGGTGGATGCTAATTTTTCCTTTCATCAACATTACTCAGCCTTGCGGGTTTCCACAGAACTCATTTGCCAAACTGGGCTTATGCACAAATAAAAAGTAACATACATGGCAACTTACACAATGCAGACATATTTACTGTTAATACTGACATATGTGCAATAAAAACTGCGAGAGAAGTAGTTGACTTATTTCCCACGTTTTCTCGGATTGGTGGTTTGTCATTATTTTGCTTCCTTCCACTTCATATCGCTTCCTTCTTGCTCGAAACCATTGTATCGTGGGTTATAATGGCTGTGTGCATTTCCTATTTTTGCACAGAATGTTCACCGCAAAAGAAATTGAAAACATCCGCAAGATCCGCATGTACGACATCATCCTCGCAGCTACGGATATCCAAGCCGATGAGATTCAGAAGAACGTTTTCTTCCACTTCAAAGGTGAGGTGGGCCATTTAGTATGCTGCTTGTAAGTTTTATTCAATTTCACTTGCAGTTTGGATGCATTGGTGGTTGAAGCGAAGACGATGCCGCGGAAGGCGGCAAAATTCCGCAAATTCATCGCACCTTTTCTTTGCAAAGGGGAAGGGGGGCGAGAGTGTAGGAGCCATGCCCATCGCCAGGCTGGTCTAAGCTCAATGCGTGCTGTGCACTGGCGATGGCCGTGGTGTCAGTGGCAATGAATGCAGTAGTAATGCATGATACAATACACAAAGTAATCCTTAGGGGCAATCTGAATGGTAGTGAACGTGCAGCGGTGGCATGCCAAGCATGCAGTTGCGCAAAGTACCATGTGACGGCAGAGACAACAGCCCAGCAGAGCTGACATGTCGTTTTGATGTCTTCTGGCCCGCGCTTCACTTTGCGCCATCGCTGTGTTGCCCAGCACAGTGGCACGCTCCTTCTGGCACTTGTATTAACTCATTCGCATGTGGCAAGGGCATTGCCGTCGTTGCGACCATATGCAAGGCGCCTGGAATGGAGCAGAGCACGCAATCAAGGCCCTGCTACCCAGTACACTGCATGCCCGATGGCTGCCGAGATAGCGTGCGCGCCAGCGATGGGCGACCGTGCGAAGTCCACAGCTGTTACTCGAGCCCACCCTATCCCTTCTTTTGATGCTCGTTGAAGACTGGTGGGGCGTTTCCCCTCCGCTTCGACTTCCCGAGCGGTGCGAGGTTACGGCACGCGCACTCCGAGTGACGGAGATGGGCCGGGCTCGTTTGATCGCTTCTTCAACCGCGTTCGTCCCTCCGCTTAATGCTTTTACCCGCGGGTAGAAGGTACAATGCGCGGGTGGTTGTTATCAATTTGGGCTTTATACGGGACATGACAGCGATGGAAAAAATCCGTCGAGGCTGCCCATATAATTGCTATCGCAATAAAAAAGCAACAGCTGAAGTGCGGCCGGGACAGTCAGCGGTCGACTGGGGAGAGGTGTGGGCTTTATGTGGGACATGACGGCGATGGCAAAAACCCATATAATTGCAATAAAAAAGCAACGGGACGTGTCGTATAAGCGTCATAGACGTCACGATTAATGATAATGCGGTAACGTGTGGCTCATACCTGTAGAGCTCGGCCCATGCTATTTGGTGAAAAATTCAACTTAGTGCGAATTACACAGGGACACAAGAAGAAACCAATAAAGTTTTCCAACCAACCAACCAACAAGAAGAAACGAAACTGATGGGACGGACGCTTCCTGTCTTCTTGTGTCCCTCTATAATTCGCGCTAAGTTGAACTTTTCGCGATGCATAACCAACTAGCCCAGCAGTCTGTCCTACTAAACCATGGTCTTTGGGCATGCGCCACGGGTGTTTGAATTTTATACAACCAACATCTGTCTCGGGCCAACTAAAATAGAGATTTAACATATCATTAGAACTCATTTTGAAACAACAAAGGCATACTGTTTTTCGTAGCAAGAGATTCTGACACAGACATAACAAAGAGACACACACACAGTCCCGCTGTAACCTCTGAAGAGAACCTACGAAGCTGTAAGCGGGTATTGGACCCGGGTCACCGAGGTACCAAGCAAGCATGCTACCACTAGTCTACGAGGGCTCCTCTCGCCTGGTGTTAACTAAACCTGCTGGCCCAGCAGTTTGAGGTGCGTGGCACCTTTAGGGGCTTGTTGGCAGCATCTCACTGCACTGCCTCCACGGTGGGCCCATCGTCGAGGCAGCGCAGGGAGACATGGTGTGTGTGGTGCACAATGGAAGGCACCACCGCCTTAGCAGACCTCTCTGCCGCCGTGTGGCGAGAACGACGTGTGTTGCCTCTGGAAGCGTCCTTGACATTCCTTCCACGATGAATGCTGAACTGGCCGCTCACAAGGAGAGACAAAGCTGACGTAGGGCTGATAAAGCTGTACGTGCCCAGCAAGCAGCGTCCGCTCTGCAGCGCAGGCAAGCCTTGAAACAAAAACTCTCTCATTGCCCATTAGCAGTGATCGACGTGTTCCAGTAGAAAACACCGGTCCACGACTGCGTGCTTCGCACTTCCCTGGGTTTCATGCCAGTGGAGCGGAATTTGTTTTTTTGTTGGTGCCATGTGTGTTTAGTAACGCGGTGAGCCCAAAACCCTAGCGCCATATTTCTTAGGTTTTGATTTATATTATACATAGTAATATGTCAAATGGTAGTCAAAGCCATTGCAAACGGTAGTCAAAGCTGTATACAAAAGTGGACCTGAAGACTGTGTCGAGAACTACAGGCCAGTTCCTTGACTGGTATTACATGCAGAGTAATAGAACATGTTATATGTAATTGTAATATCTCATATCTTGTTAAGCATAATTTATTAAATGCTAACCAACATGGCTTTAGGCAAGGCTTTTCTTGTGGTACGCAGCTAGTAGAATTCACCCACGATTTGGCCTCAGCAATAGACAAAAGACAGGTAATCGATTGCATCTTCCTGGATTTTCGTAAAGCGTTTGATGATGTGGCACATGACCTACTTATTAGCAAATTACACGCCTATAAATTGGACATAAAAGTAATTGCATGGATATCAGGATACCTTTCACATAGACAAAAGTCTGTATCAGTACAGTGAAGTGTAGGGTTAGTTGGTAAATAGTCACACTTGCAGAATAAAGCGTTGAGAATTTAGGAAGGATAAGTGTGGACAGGAAAGACGCTCACTTGCAACTAAGTTTATTCATACGAAAAACAGCCACCCACGAGAAAACCTGAACTGCGCATGTGCAGAAGTCTCAAAATGCCGTCAAACCACACCCAAAAGCTGAAAAAGGCAGCGAATGATGCAACAAGGTGTGAAGCTATCCTAGAGCCAAGCATGCGTCGCTACTTAGTAGCAAAAGGTGCGAGATTTTTGTTGATCACGAGCACGTGCGGAAACTACACAAGCATATAACACAAAAAGATGAAAGGTGGGAAGGGGCACTAGTCATTTCGTAGACATGTCAAAGAGCATCAGCTCTTTGTCCTTCAGGTGTACAGACGGAGCGCTAAGACAGCGATCACCGTACTCGTTAATCTGATAAGCCTCAAGGATTTCCCTATCTAGTCGACCCTTAGCCCTCCCAGTGACCTTGGTGTTGTATAGAAGCACAGTGCATCCACATCTCCTAGTGTGTGCTGGTAGGTGCGCGGCGTTGTTGACGACCCCCAAAGAATACGCATGCTACTTCAACCTCTCGTTAAGACACCGCCCCGTCTGCCCTATATAAACTTTGCCGCAACTAAGCGGAATCGTGTACACCACCTCAGTGGTATAGGGCACATAGGGCGGCGTGTGGCTCTTATCACACAACTTTCTCTTGGTCGCGCTGCTTGCGAGTGCGCACAGCCGGGAGAGTTTCATAGGAGCAGTGAAAACAAGGTCAACGCCGTGTTTCTTTGCGATCCTCTTGAGGTTGTGAGAAATCGAGTGGATGTAAGGCATTACAACGTACTTGTTTGGTTTCTGGCGTAACGTTGCACTAGGTGGGGCTTGAAGCTTCTTTATTAAAGCTTATCCTACTGCCATCAGTAGACTAGAAGGGAAACCCGACGCTTTTAGTCGAGACACCTGAAGGTCAAAGCTGTGGCTCAGCCGGTGTTCACATGACTTAGTCAAAGCAGACTTGAGACACGATGAGGCGAACGCCCTTTTCACTAACTTAGTGTGAGATGAGTCGAGGTAAAATGGATTTCTTTGAACGTGGCATGTATTCCAAGCAAAGGTGATCGTCATGATTAAAATACAACGATAAATCTAAAAACTGCAGCGTATCATTGTCAGGAAGTTCCATTGTAAAAGATAGGGACTGCGTGCATGCCTTGAACCTATTCAAAACTTGCTCCGCTACCGCAGGGCTAGGCATGTTGGGAGGAACAGATGAAATGACAAGGAAATCATCAACATACCTGTGTAGTTTTCAAAATGTACTCCAGGTTCAAATTCAGCTGTACCAAGCGGTCAAATTTGGCTAGGAAAATTTCACACAGACTGGGTGCCACGCACGAACCGATACAGATACCTCTTTTTTGTATGTAAGTGTTACACTTAAAGTTGACAAATGTGTCACTGTAGAATCCTTTATTAAGCTTTTGTCAACTTTCGGGCAGACGGGGTGGTGTCTTAACGAGAGGTTTAAGGAGCATGCGTATTCTTTGGGGGTCGTCAACAACGCCGCGCACCTACCAGCGCACACTAGGAGATGTGGATGCACTGTGCTTCTATACAACACCAAGGTCACTGGAAGGGTCGACTGGATAGGGAAATCCTTGAGGCTTATCAGATTAACGAGTACGGTGATCGCTGTATTAGCGCTCCGTCTGTACACCTGAAGGACAAAGAGCTGATGCTCTTTGACATATCTACGAAATGACTAGTGCCCCTTCCCACCTTTCATCTTCTTGTGTTATTTGCTTGTGTAGCTTCCGCACATGCTAGTGATCAACAAAAATCTCGTACCTTTTGCTACTAAGTAGCGACGCATGCTTGGCTCTAGGATAGCTTCACACCTTGTTGCGTCATTCGCTGCGTTTTTCAGCTTTTGGGTGTGGTTTGACGGCGTTTTGAGACTTCTGCACATGCGCAGTTCAGGTTTTCTCGTGGGTGGCTGTTTTTCGTATGAATAAACTTAGTTGCAAGTGAGCGTCTTTCCTGTCCACACTTATCCTTCCTAAATTCTCAACGCTCTATTCCGCAAGTATGACAGCAGTCTGTAGTTCTCAACGGTATCTCCTCTGAAGTCGCTGCAGTGACCTCTGGAGTACCTCAAGGCTCTGTCTTGGGGCCTCTCTTATTTTTATTGTAAATAATTATATCATTAGTGGCATTATGTCGTCTTTCAGGATGTTTGGAGACGACTGTGTGGTATATAGAGTTCTTGATAGCGATTTGAGTTGTCATGCCCTTCAGAGTGATTAAGATAAAGTTTCAACCTGGTGCGCGAAATGGGAAATGTCGTTAAATGTTTCGAAGTGTTTAAACATCACATTTACAAGGAAACACGTGTATAAGGCATATGAATACAAGTTAAAAAGAAAAAGACCCAGGCCTGCACGGAACTGCAGGACAGTGGCAGTGTAAGCTGGAGGAGTGACCTCCTTAGAGGTGATTTTAAATGCTTGAGGAAACTAGTGCAAGTAGAGGTGGTAGGTATCCCCTCCGCCATAACTCTTATCATCTCTCCAAGTAGTGAAGTGATATGAAGTGAGAACGTAATGATACGAGGCAAACAAGGAGCGAAGTAAGTGCATAATGCAACACAGGAATTAACACCGTAACAAACTCATCAGAGATTAACTGATACAAAAGGTAAACTTCATCAAAACCTCTTGTTGGGCGAGTTCGTACCTTCTTGAGACCTATAGGCACCGGCACAACCAGATGACACAAGAAGAGAGGGTTCACAAGCAGCCCTTCTTGCAGCGTGATGGTATCTGCATAGGATCATGCGTAGCCCTTTGCGATATCTTTCTGGCAAAGGTAGATGGTACGCTTGCGCAGGTTTTAAATGGGGGGCCGCTTTAAAGTGTTTTTAGATATGTTGACGATTTTTTAGTGCCCCTCTACAGTAGGTGAGGTTTTATCTGTTTTTAGCAAACATAGACTTGGGTTATGTTTTATCCATGGACTTCCAGATGCTTCCATTTTAGAGTTTTTAGACCTAAAAATTAAGTTCTCCGATGCACACATCTGCTGGGGTTACTACCCACGGGCCAAGGAGCTGCTACCGTTTGACTCGGCACACTCCAAGACAGTTAAGAGAGGAGTTGCGTTGATGTGCATGAAATCAGCTCTCCAAAAATCGTGCCCACACCAAGTCACGTTCGGTTTTTATAATCAGGTAAGCCGTCTTTTGGCCGCAGGGTTTCCCCTCTCTGTCTTGACTGCCATTTCAGAATCACTCCTTCAAAAATTCAAGTGTGGACTGGGAAGCACTACGGGCGAGGTTCACGAGAAGGCCCCTAGGCCTGAGGTCGTACCTTATATCAGGGTGTGCCTATTCGTTTCTCTGCCCCAAACAAGCTGGGAAAGTTGTGCCCACGTATTTGCAACGTAAATAAACGTGGATGCCAGAAGAACCACCAAACGCCGGTAGTAAAATGTTCCACTGGAGTGGTGTATTGCTTCCCCGTGTCATGTGGTATGTTCTACGTCGACGGAACTGGTCGCTGCGTCAAGGACCAATTGGGGGAACACGCTTTAAATTTGAACAAACTACAGTCGACGACCGATTTTTCAGACCCTCAAGGGACCGTGAAAATGTCAGAAAAATCAGGCTGTCTGAAAAAGCAAATGTGCCCCCAAAAAGCTCAATTTATTGCGTATTATTGAGACAGAGGGTGGAAAAACTGATTGTCTTCTGCACCATGCCTCGCTTCTTTGCGAGCAGGTCTGCCTGAATTTCGGCGAGAGTCGTCGAGTCGCTGTAAGCCGACGAAAGGGTTGCGACCGCTTGCATCAGCTCAGCTTGCGTCGGCTGCGCTGTTGCAGGTAAGTCATCGTCGTCGTCATCATCGCTCTCGGACTTCGCAAGCACTTGGCGAATGATTTCTTCATCGGTGAGGCCAGCGCACAGTTCCAACTCGCTGTCAACGTGAACAAACTCGTAAAACGAGACGTCTGAGGGAATCTTGACGCCTGCAGTGCGAAGGTCGTCGATGAGCTGTTCACTTCCTGACACCAGCTCGATGACGCTGTCCTCGTCCAAGGCGGCCGACTCGCCATTCAACACAAATCCCACATGGCGGAAACAGTTGCACAGTGTTGTTGATGCCATCGACTTCCACACATCGGTGAGCATGCCGAGTCCTCCAAGCAAATCGACCGAGTAGGTTTTTCCGCTGTCGAGGCACACCACCCCACGCGAAAGCAAACGTTACCGATAGTTCACTTTAGATGAATTAGATGGATTACGGTCACTGACCAAGTCGGATGAGTTAATCTGACGTTTCGGAACCGCATACGGGTTCCTTGCTCACTGAGCAGGACTGGAAGTCGTTGTCAATTATATAGGCAAAACATGACGTAACGAGCATGCGCAAACGGCAGGCATAGTTCCTCGTGTCCTGTTCATTGTAGCTGGCGTCGACTGAATGATTAACGATTCCAGAAGCCGGCGCAATGACACGTTCTTTTCCGTGGCGATGATGGCGGCATTATCCCAGTCAATGGTATGACCATGTGCATGCGCATGCTCAGCAATGGCGTTTGTCATATGGTTATTGTTAGTCACGTCACGTTGGTGCTCTTTGAGGCGTCGAGAAAACTTTCTCGTCTCGCCAATATACACTCCACGGCAATCAGCACTCGGTATCTTATACACAACACCCAGAAACGGTTCACTTGGTAGCCTGTCTTTCACATTGATGAGTTGGTTCCGGAGCTTGCTGGTCGGGACGTGAGGAATACGCAAATCGTATTTTGAAAATACACGCGAAAGTGCCTCGCTGATACCTTCGACGTAAAGTATGGCCGCGCATACACAGGTTGTCACGTTGCTCTGTGAGCTGGATTGAAGTATCCGCTTCTCAGTTTTAGAGATGAAATGATGAGGATAACCATTGCGGTTTAGCTCCTGATGGATCGTCCGTAGCTCTTTCTTCAATGCATCCTCGTCTGAGCAGACCCGTACGGCGCGTGTCACCAAGGATGACACTACGGACGTCTTGTGGCCGATGGGGTGATGCGAACTAAAACTGAGATAGCGACCTGTGTGTGTGGGCTTCCTGTATACTGAGAAGGCGAGGGCGCTCCCATCCCGGCGCACCTGAACGTCCAAAAAAGGCAGCATGTTTCCCTCCTCGTGTTCAACGGTGAACTGTATGTTCACGTTCTGGGCGTTCAGGCAGTCCAAGAAGCGTTGGATGTCTTGCTTCTTCAAAATACAGAAGCAGTCATCGACGTATCGGTAAAACACCTTGGGGGCTGGAGTGAACTTTGCCAGGACCTTTCCTTCCAAGTCTTCCATCACTAGATTGGCCGTGGTGACAGATATTGACGCGCCCATCGCCGTACCATGTGTCTGCTGATAAATCTTGCCATCGTAGGAAAAATACGTGTTGCTGAGACAAAACTGCAGCAGCTCGCTGAGTTCGGCGATGTCGAAGGGGGTGCGACCAGGAAGACCACTGTCTGCTTTTAAGGCTTCTTCACACGTGGCTACTGCCAAGTCTACTGGGACATTTGTAAAAAGTGACGTGACGTCGAACGAGACCATGGCGTCGTCTTCACTCAGTGTGACACCTTTTAACTTGGCAACAATAACAGACGAATTCTCGATGTGTGTCGAGGTCTTACCGGCTAGAGGACTCAACACTTGGTGAAGGTAGCCCGATAGTCGGTAGAGCGGTGACCTGGTGAACTCGACAATAGGCCGAAGTGGAACGCCAGGCTTGTGGACTTTTGGCAGGCCATACATTGCAGGGGCTGAACCGTTCGTGCAGAGCAGATGGTGATAGAGACCGGTGTGGTGCGGAGGAACCAACTTGAACAAACTGGCCAGTAGTTTTTGCAGTTTAGTCTGTAGCCGATTTGTGGGGTCGTAGGTTATAGCATCATATGTATGACGGTCACCAAGGAGGGCCAACATTTTCTCGTGATAGTCGTTCTTGTTCAGCAAGACCGTAGCATTTCCTTTGTCGGAGGGTGGAATGGCGATGCTTCTGTTGCTCCGTAGGCTCCGAATAGCTTGCTGCTCGGCTACCGACGAGAGCGTCTTTGTGCGGTACTTCCGTAATCCCGAAAGCATGCCAATAGGACGGGTGTGGGCTTCTTCACGTACACCTGAGGGAAGTTGGCTGACTGCACGTTCTACCGCACAGATCACATCCCTTGGTCTTGGTTGGGTATCCGTGTTAAAATTCAACCCACGAGATAATACCTCAGCTTCCTTCTCGAATGGAGTGTAAGAGGAAAGGTTGATGACGTCTTGTCGTTCTTGTGACACATCCGGTCAGAGTGCTTGCAGTTTCCTGTCTTGTGAAGCCCTATGAAGGCCTTCCCTCGTAGTCGCATAAAGTTTGCATGCAGCTGTACCTCTGGAGAGTTATCTGGTAATATATGCTCAAGCTGCCGGCGCACAAAAAATGTTTGCGTTTCAAGCCTCCGCACCTTTTCACGGCACTCGAGAACACATGCTTGTAACAGCCTCCACTCAGCCTGACAAACAGTCTGGTGGCCTTGAGATGTCCCTACTACGCGCAAAAGGGGAGGCGGTTCTGCATCTTACAAAACATCGCTCAACAACCACCACTACACTCGCTCACCCCCTTTGGCCACACATCTCAACAACATTTAACCCCAAAACGGGTTCGTGTTGGGGCTGGGAAGAGGCAACAGGCTCTTTTAGTTTAACAAAACAAGTAATTTAATGTGCGAACATGATCGAATATGCCCTTAACAATTAGTGGCTAACATAATGACAAACGGACAAGGCCATCAAGGAGCAAAAAGAACACACATTACAAACCAGCAATCAGCGCCGCTAACATAGTAATCAATAAACTACCGACAAAGGAAAAGTGCAAAGCGGCTAACAAACTCAGGCGCAATGTCTCAAAAGCGCTTGCTGGCGCAACGGAAGGAGGCTTATCTGGGAGGCAGGCTCCATCGGTGCACAGGTCTCGTCGCCGGCGTGTGGACTGGTGCTCGGGGAACTCGGACGTAGATCTCAAAGAAGCCTTAGCTCACGGAGCATCTCCGATCATTGCCATCGACATCACGCTCTCGCACTGGCTACACCATCACTCCAAGGATGTAGAGCCGAACGGAAGGGCTCACACGAGGATCACAAGCGAGGCTCGCTACTTTTTCAACCGGAACATGACGGAATGCCATCGCGTCTCTTCGCGTCTCTCTATTCTCTCCCATTTTTTTTTCGTCACCTGCCCCGAGACGAGTTTCTCTCTTTTACAATCCCACCTCGCCAGGGCGCCTACCCAATCGTTGTTTAGGGCCACCTCGTCAGTAGAAAACTCACCAGTCCAATCCGCCACGCGACCACCGTTCGGGACCCGCCTCCATAGCACAATACAGTATAAGTTCCTCTCCCAAAACATGGAAAGCAAGATATAAAACATAAACAAAACTCGACATTAAGAGAAGGCGTCGGAGCACCTAACCAGCGACACATGTGTACGGATTTCCACACGCCACTGCCCCCAATATGACACACTCCAGATGCAAGCAATCGTCTAGGCGCTGTTGCTACTCCAAATTCGCGCTTGCCGAACCGTTGCGCGCACCCCTCTTCGACAGCAACCGTGTTTCGGCAACGCGGCGACAGGACCCCCGCTGCGGGATTTACGACCCGGCGGCCTTCGGACAAGATGTCGCCGGCCTGTACCGAGACACCGCGCAGGTGCGGATGCGACTCCCTGGCGCCTCGTTATTGCCCATAGTTCTGGTGGTGCACTGTCGTCTGCGTGCGACCGTGTAAACAAGGGCATTAAGCATTTCCGGGCGAACTCCTTCAAGTGGCCGGTGTACGAGAGGAGCGGTCAACACACGTGCACGGTTCATCACGACCTGACAGCTTCCAGATGGGTGTATGCGCACGCATCCTCTCGGCCATAACGAACGCCGGGAGAGCGCGAAGTTGATGCTCAATGTACACACGCATGTGGGGCCACCGCACAAGCGTTGCCTCTGCTGTCGTGGCGCGGTTTCCGTGAACTTGCAGACAGCGAGAGCTGTGGCGGTCGGGGGAATCGCCGGCGAAGCTCCAGCGATTCCCCCGCAGCAGCCGAAAATGTCCGTTTCCTGCGTTCTCTCTCGGCCCACCGACGCCACTAGGGGCGTCACAGCCCCATGATGTAGCTACTCTCAGTCACAGACTCCTTGACATCAAGTCTTCCCATTTACACGGGAGGTTGAAGTCCAGATGCGTCTTGAAAACAGCTATATTTGAACTCAGGGAAACAAATCGACATATCTTCGTAACGACGTCCTGTCCATAAGTGTTCCGGTAAGTAACGTAGTTAAGAGTTCGACGTAAGTTCGTCTGGTCAGGCATGGGTTAGATGAATTACGGTCACTGACCAAGTCGGATGAGTTAATCTGACGTTTCGCTTTGAGAGTTCGCTTTGTTCACTTTGAGAGTGCGTATAACACCCTGGTCCATCGGTTGTAGGACACTTGTCGTGTTCGGTGGCAAGAACTCGATGCGCACAGACTTCAAGTTGTTAATGTGCCCGTGCACAGCGCAGTTGTCGACAAACAACACAACTTTACGGCCTGCTAGATCAAATTTACGATCTAGTCTTCTGACGTAGCTTTCAAAAATTTGCTGCGTTACCCAGGCCTTTTTGTTGGCCTTGTGCAAAACAGGCAGGGACTTTACGCCTTTAAAGCACCTCGGAGCTTTCGACTTGCCGATGACGAGCATCGGCAGTTTTTCTGTGCCTGACATATTGCTACCGATCAGTACAGTAACTCGCTCCTTACTGTGTCTGCCACCATGGCAAGGGTCGCCGGCAAAGGCAAGAGTCTTTTCTGGCATCAGCTTAAAAAAAAGTCCGGTCTCGTCACAGTTGAATGTATCGTCTGGCGAGTACTCCTGTAAAAGGGACTGTAGCCTTTCAGAGCGGTAGTTTGCAACGGCACTTAGGTCAACAGCTGCACTTTCGCCGCACAGTTTTTTAAAACTGAGATCGAAGCGCTTCTTGAAGTTTCTTAGCCAGCTGTCACTGACCTTAAAACCTTCAATGTTCATTTGAAGCGCCATCGTCTCAGCTTTCTGTTTGAGGAGGCCCCCGGAGACGGGAACCTTGCTGGCCACTGTCGACTTCAGCCATACGAGAAGGGCCTCCTCGAGCTTTGGGTAGGTCCCTTGGCTTACATTTTTCTGGCGACGTCCGGTACACTTTTCCACCGCCTCCAAAATCTTCTGCTTGTTCTTGATGCAGTCCAAAAGAGTCTGTTTAGAAATTTGAATCTCTTTCGCAACGTCTACCCGTGATCGGCCACTTTCAATGAGCTTGATGATGGCAGCTTTCTTCACCATCGACATGGATACGTACTTTCCCCGCTTCATCGGAGCTCTCGAGGCCGACGACAACATCGACGATCTCTTCTCCATTATGGATCGGCGCATAATCTGGGCAACACACATGAAACACGTGGAAAACACACAGGCAGACAATCAGTCGATGCGGTCCAACCTATCCTACAGTCACAGTGTTAAAGAAAGAAAAGTGCTGGCTGCGGTGACAGCGGCGACACCAGCAACGATGATGCGGAAATAGCCTCGATCCAGGATCAGTTTAACACCCTAGCGGAGGTATTGGCGGTGCACAAGGCCGGCACCGGTTCGAGGCTACTGGAGGAAAAAGTAAACAAACAAGATGGGGATGACGCGCACGAAAATGCGTGGTAGTCGGCTTGGCTGACGCATGGAAAGTCCGAAGTATCGAACAGCCCGTCCTTAAGTGTCCGAAATTTTAAGCTGCGAAACATTTTGAATTTATAAGGTATGTCCTGGTGCCGGGTGAAAGTCCAAACAATCAAGCATGTCCGAAATATTGGTAGTCGACTGTATATGACAAGTACGCTCATTTAGTTGCGCATGTCATTAAAGGGGCACTGAAGCACTTCTTAAAAAAATTGAGGCTATAATGCTCTTTGATATTTTTCGGGTGATGAACCCGAAAATCAGGTCGAAAATGAGCATAAACTTGAGCAAATGACCCTATTTTGGCAAAAATGCATGGCGCGCATCATGGGCGACAGCGAAAACCTTGTAACTGCCTGTGATTGGTTGAGGAGCTCCATGGCGTCATCGTGAGTGCCTCGGAGGGGCTGACTGCAGCGGCTGGGCTAGTGCGCGTGCACCGACCGGCCGTGCTCGTTTTATCAGTTTTTTCATGCGTATCGCTATTATTATGGCTGACTAGCTGTAGCAATTACAATGAGTTTGTGGTACAACTACATGTGGTCGCCCACATTCAGGTATGTATATTTCATTCAAACGGTGCAGACGACAGGCTACCATCGCAGTTGACTAGCAGAACTGCGATACACGAATCGCGATCGACTGGTATCCACACCGGTCCGACGTGCAGTGCCGTGTTTTCGATCACGTCCCACACACTGCAATTCAAGAAATGTGCAATGAAGCTTCCAATCGAGTGAGCAGCATGTACGTTCTGCCCAGGTACAGCGCTCATCATGTAGTACATACACTAGCAAGACCTCTCATTCTCGGCAAGAACGACAAGACAAGCAACTTTTCATGACTCTCTTTTGTTTCGCACGAACATAATTAAATAAGAGGCCCCCTTCTCGTGCAACAAGCACGTGCGAACAGCGCGCCGTCATTAAGGCCTCGCTGACAGCCCATGAATATGACGCAGGCATAGCTAGGTAGACGATGCGACTAACGCTGTTTTCAATCTGGCAAAAATTCATCAGTGCGAACATTTGCAACATGATCAACGCTTAAATTTTTATGTTGTGCGTCATTTTGTGCGACTAATTCTTGACTCGAGCGAGAACTTCTCGTGGTCGCCAGACCGAGGCAAAACCCAGTGCCTGTTCTCCGGAACCCTCGCGCCCGTTCCCTTCATTTTTCTCCTCTTCGTTTTTCTTTCCACCCGGCATCCCTGTGCGCTAACTTCTCCTCCTTCTCTTCCTTTGTCCTGGCTTTACATGTACACTGGCGTTCCAAATCACTTCATTATCTTCTTTCCCGGTTGCCATTCTTTTTGCTAATTGTAATAACTTTCTCTTCTTCTTCACTATTGCTTGTCACTCCTGACAACCATCATCACCTCGGGGTTGGAGAACCAAACGAAGAGGCTTGCATGAGGGGATCGCAAAACAAGGCTTACCTCACATGCGGAAGGTCACTGTTACTATCATAGTCTCTGAGACGCCACACACTTGACACAACTTTTTCTCCCTGACATCCCCACCTCACCAGGGCGTCTATGTAGTGGTTGTCTATGGCAACGTTGCAAATAGGAAACGCACCAGTGCAACCTGCCGTGCGAGTATTGTTTGGGACCTGCCTCCACAGTGTAACACAGTACAAGCTCCTCTCCTAAAGTATAACAAACAAAATATAAACACACACAAAACTCAGCATTCGGACAGCCCAACCGGTGACACACGTGTACAGATTACTGTAACGAGCGTTAGCTACCACCGCTTCCATTCCGAAGCACTCCAGCTGCAAGCAATGCTACGTGTGATGCAGGTTCTTTGTCATGGCACACTGGAGATGTCCATTATGATTTCCTTTTTTTTCCCATGCTGTGTGTGGTAGTTCATGCCCATCCTTTGTAATACGCTTATTCGTCTTTGACTTGGGAGTCTTTCTTATTTCGATATGCGCTCACCATCTTTGGGGCCTTGAAGTGTTTTGTGTAGTAGTAGTGATAGTAATCTATCTGCACCAGTGTCTTTTGGTAGTCCTAACGTCTGCTTGTATAATGTCCTTATTAGACATTCTAGTTTGTTGTTTTCAGTCGCACAATGCCTCAGGTATGCTATTCTGCTCTTGACGCTGGCTGTACAAACCTTATGCATCTCTTTCTCTTATTGTATTGTGTTTGTTAGTTCTGGTTATGATTAATACTGAAGAAGCGTTCTTTTGCGACCTTCATCGAATGTTCAGCGCATATTGACACTGATTTGCAATTCATTCGGCACTTGACTGTCGACGTTGTGACCCTACTGTTTATGTGCTTCACCAGCCGGGCCTCAAAAATTTTGTGCACTTTGTTGCAGGTGACCCATGCCCGCAGCCGCAGCAGATAAACAGCTCCGTGCTGGAGCCTTGCATGATCTTGGATGGCTGGGACTATTTCAGGGGAAATGAGGTGGCCTACATCTATTCCTGCCTCATCCTGGCCTTCATACCCATAAGTACGCGGATAGTCCATCATTCTGCGCACAAACATAAATACCCATACGCCTCAGACTTGAGTACAAGATGAATGGGCTGGCAGCTTTAGTGTCCTGAGGCGTTGGCTTCGAGCATCTTACAGCCCGCTGTCACACTGTAAACACTACTGTTCTCTTAATTTCATTGTCATATCTACCATACACATTTTTTGCATTGTTCTGTGCTTGAAGTATGCGCAGGCCTTGGATATGGTGTCATCAAGCTACAGAACAAGAGACGACGGATCATTAAAGCCAAGAAAGACATGGCGATCGGGAAGAACTACGACAAATTGTGTAAGTCTCCACAATCGCATTGTCCTCATAGCTATTCGTAAATTTTGGAGTGCTTACTTAAGACTAGCATTCCATCCCAGTCGAAAAAAAACAATTGGAATTCCAATTGGTCTCAATTGTGAATTAGTACACCATTGGGCCAACTGGACCACTTGACTGTATGCCAGATGGGCCAATTGGTTCTAGTTCAATTGGTTCTTATAGTATAGTAGTGCATAACCAATTGGTTGTATTCCAATATGGCCAAATGGTGCATTTGCCATTACAACCATCATCATCATCAGCCTATCTTATGTCCACTGCACTGCAGGACGAAAGCCTCTCCCAATCCTCTCCATTCTTGCCTGTCCTGCGCGAGCTGATTCCATTTGACGCCAGCGAATTTCTTGATTTCGCCCCCCACCTTACTCTCTGTCATCTGCGGCTACGCTTGCCCTCTCCTGGTATCCATTCAGTCATTCTAACTGTCCATCGGTTATCTATCCTTCTCATCACGTGGCCTGCCCATGTCCATTTTTTCTTCTTAACGTCTGTTATTATGTCGGCGACTCCCGTCTGTTCTCTGACCCATTCGGCTCTCTTTCTATCTCTTAATGTAACGCCTATCATTTTTCGTTCCATCGCCCGCTGCGCGGTTCTTAACTTCCTCTCAAACTTTTTCATAATCCTCCAAGTTTCTGCCCCGTATGCCAGTACTGGCAAAATGCAGTAGTTATGTAGTTTCCACTTGAGTGACAGTGGTAGATTTCCTTTCATGAGTTGGGAATGTCTCCTATACACGCGCCATCCCATGTTTATTCTACAGTGGATTTCTTTTGTATGGGCGGGTTCTCCTGTCAGTAGCTGTCCTAGATATAGGTATTCTTCTACTACTTCTAAAGTCTGGTTTCCGATCGTGAAGCCACATTTTTTTCGCCGTGCCACTGAGCATTATCTTTGTTTTCTGCATGTTCATCCTTAATCCTACTTTAGAGCTTTCTCGGCTTAAGTCTTCAATCACCTTTTGCAGTTCGTTGCCATCATTGCTAAAGAGTACTACGTCGTCTGCAAATCGTAATTTACTTAGATATTTGCCGTTCATCCTTAGCCCTGTCTTGTCCCAGTCTAGCCTTCTGAAGATTTCTTCCAAACATGCAGTAAGCAGCATTGGAGAAATTGTGTCACATTGTCTGACACCTTTCTGTATTGGGATTTTTCTGCTTTTCTTATGGAGGAGCAGGGTGGCTGTAGAGTCTTTATAGATGTTGGATATTATGTTTACGTAGCTATCACATATTCCTTGTCGGCGCAATGCCTCTAGAACTGCTGATATCTCTACCGAGTCGAAAGCCTTTTCGTAGTCTATGAAAGCCATATAGAGGGGTTTGTTGTATGCCAGCGGACTTCTCGATTACTTGATTTATCACATGAAGGTGGTCTATGGTGGAGTATCCTTTCCTGAACCCTGCTTGTTCTCTTGGTTGATTGAATTCAAGTGTGGCCCTTATTCTGTTGGAGATAACCTTTGTGAAGATTTTGTAAAGTGCTGAGAGTAGACTGATCGGCCTGTAGTTCCTCAAGTCTTTAACATCTCCCTTCTTATGTAATTGTAGAATATTTGCGCTTTTCCAGCTGACTGGTACATTTGAAGTTTTGAGGCATTGTGTGTACAGTGTCGCGAGCTTTCTAGCTAGGAAGTCTCCTCTGTCTTTGATCAAGTCGGCGGTTATGCCGTCTTCTCGAGCCGCTTTCCCGCGGGACATGCCCTGAATTGCTTTTCTAATCTCGTCCGTAGTAACGCATGGAATTTCGTTGTCCTGATTGACATTTATTGCCCTCATGGTGGGGGTACTCGTATTTGAGCTGTATAGTTCAGAATAGAAGACCTCGGCCACTTTGGTTATATCACTGAAGTTAGTAACGGTGCTGCCCTGCTTATCTTTCACGGCATGCATTATGTTTTTTCCCGCGCAAAGCCTCCTTTTAGTTGTTTTGATGCTGACTCCTTTTTTCACGGCTGCTTCTACTTCTTTCACGTTATGGTTACGTATGTCCCTGACTCTGCTTTTGTTGATGAGCTTAGACAGCTCGGCGAATTCTATCCTGTCTCTTGAGTTAGTTATTCTCATCTGTTGGCGTTGTTTGATTAGATTTTTAGTAGCTTCCAAGAGCTTATTCACAACTTGTCTCAGTGCTTTGCCCCTTACTTCGATCGCTGCTTCGGTGATCAGCTTAGTAATGTCTTCGTTCATCTTCTCTATGTCCTCATTTTCTTCCTGTCCTAGAGCCTCATACTTGTTCTTAAGTGCAATTTTAAATTCTTCTGTTATCGCCCTGATGACATCGAGGTTGGCCTTCTTCCGTTTGATTAGCCTTGTCCTTGTGCGCTTTAGATTGAGGGTTATCTTTGCCCTTCATAGTCTGTGGTCACTAATTCTGACCTTATTAACCACTTCTGTGTCTTGTACTATACTTGGATCACTGCACATTATGAAGTCTATTTTGTTTTTCGTTTCTCCGTTGGGGCTTTTTCATGTCCACTTTCTGTTCCTTCATTTTCTAAAGAAAGTATTCATAACATGGAGGTGACTTCGTTCTGCGAATTCTACTAGCATCTCTCCTCTGCTGTTTCTATCACCTTCGCCGTAGTTCCCGACCACCTGTTCTCCTCGTAGTTTCTTTCCTATTTTTGCGTTGAAGTCCCCCATGACAGTTGTATATTGGGTGTGTACCTTATTCATTGCCACTTCTACATCCTCATAGAACTGTTCTACAGCCTCGTCATTGTGGCTTGTCGTTGGTGCGTAACATTGTATTAGCTTTAGTTTGTATCGCTTGTTTAATTTTAACACGATACCTGCTACCCTTTCATTGACGCTATAGAATTCTTCAATGTTACCCGCCATGTCTTTGTGTATAAGGAATCCCACGCCATACTCGCGCTTCTCTGGCAGTCCTCTGTAGCAGAGAAGATGCCCTTCATTAAGCGATAAGTATCCTTCTCCTGGTTTCCTAACCTCGCTAAGGCCATTGATATCCCAGTTAATTCCCCTTAATTCTTCTAGTAGTTCAGCTAGTCTGGCTTCGCTTGAAAGAGTTCGCGTGTTAAGAGTCGCTACGTTTAGTTTCCAGTGGTTTCCTGTCCGAGTCCATAAGCTTTCCGAGTCTTTTCTTCCTATCCCCTCGTGGTCGCATCCGCTGTTAGAAGCTCCGTTGATGTCACCGTCGTAGGTCCAGGGTTTGGATGGTTCGGTCACTTGGGAGGTGTTGGCCATGGTGTTGCACCAGGGAGGCTAGTTCCTGTTCTGGTGCGTAGTTGAGTTACACAGATGAGGCATGGTGGTGGTGAAAGCCCTTATGCATCTTGTCCAAATGCTTCGTTGGAAGAGAGTTGTGGGAGAGTTTTTTCATAGACGTTAGGTTAGGCGAGGGTATCAATATTATAGAGGGGCAGGATAGACAAAAGAAGATACAAAGAAGGAAAAGCTCAGAAAAAAAAGAAGAAGGAAAAGGGACACAGGCACTCGAGGATTCGAACTCTGGACCCTTCGGACTGCTACGAAAATGTGGCCAAGTCGTCTGGGTGGCCGGGTCGCCAATGTGTTTACGAACAGGTTCCTCCTGCCCCGTCTCGAGAACTGTGGTGCGATGTACTTCCGCGATGAAGCATTTTAGCTGATTCCAAATACCAGGATGCCATGTCTAATCGCGTCGTCTGCCTCGTGGCACGTTCCGCCGCCTTTGACTCGCCATCTCGCATAGTATTGAGAAAGTGCCCTTTCTTTTTTCTTTTTTTCTGTTTAATGCAGCAAGGTGGTTGTCTCAGGGAAAGAAGTAGAGGGTTGGGAGGGGGGGTGTGGGGTAGCGCACAAAGCGGTGGAGGGTGCGTATCAGCCTAGCTCGCACTCACGGAAGCGCCGTGATGAATAAATTCCATGTGTCCGCTGATTGGTGCTCAAGGTTATGTCTCTATGTTGCAGGTGGTTGCTGATTTAGCGGAAGTGTTACGGCTTTGTAGTTAAAGGCGAAAAAAGGGGGAACACCAACCAAATTATAATCATCAAAAGTAACATTTACTCCTAAAGATGAAAAAACCCGACGTTTCGGGTCCCACTCGGACCCTTCTTCAGGGATGACTGGAGGGCACCAGACAGCAGCAGTGCTTATAAGGCCTTCTTTTTTTGTTGCTTTCTTTTTTTCTTCCTTCTCTCTTCCTCACTTTCCCTTTTTCCGGTTCTTCAAACCGAGGGGGGTCATGCTAGTGTTGAACCAGGTGCCGAAGTCCGGTAAAATAGACACTTGGCATTGCACCTGCAGACCGGTTCACGTTACCAGGTGTCGCCTGAATGTGCCATGATTCCACAAAAAGCCGCTTGTGACAACTGGTTTCCAAGTCGATCAGGTATTCAAAGTTTTCACAAGCGGCTTTCATGAACATTTAAATTGGCATGAACATGTTGAACTCATCATAGTAAATGTGGCTAAAGCTTGTGGTGTACTTTGTAAATTGCAATGCACTTTTCCTCAAAGAATAAGGCTGCTGCTTTACAATTCCATATTTGCTTCTCATGCAAGCTACTGCAGCCTTGTGCAGGGAACGTCGTCTAAAAAAAATTTGACTCGGTTAGCTGTCTTGCAGAAGAAAGCTCTGCGTCACATTGCTCACATTGCGCATGATGCTCATACGGGACATTTATTTTCATCACTTAAAGTTATTCTCATTTTTAAGCTGTATGATTTCAATGTCTCCGTAAAGTACGTGACTAGCATAAGACTAAATGAAACAGAGTTTCTAAATCTTTGCAAGCTAAAAAAACCTGGTGAAGTACAGTACGATATCTGAAATCATGAAAACTTGGGCAGTCCCTTTTTCACGGTCTCAACAAGGAAGTAGTGGATTAGAATGTAAAGTGCCAACGCTACTGAATAATTTTTCAAAAAAGGACATATATATATACCTGGCAGAAGCTGAAAGAACTATATAGTATTTGTGAAGAAACATGTACATTTACTTCCAATGGTTGCTCTGTGCAAAGCATTTTGTTGTAATTTCAGTGTATGAAAGGTGGCTTGTGATTTAAGCATACCGGTGATTTTATTTCTTTGTAGTTACATGTTGTTATGTTTTCTTGGGATGTGTGTACTTTTTTTATACCTTGTTTATCATGGAGTGTCTTTTGATGCTTGGAGTGTTTTTGATCATGGAGTGTTTGCTTTTTTGATGGGAATGACTAATGTGCATTGTTATTTATTTATTTATTTATTAAAGGTACTTTCAGGGCCCGAAGGCATTACAGAAAGGAGTGGTGAAAAATAGTAAGTGCAGTTAAGAGGGGGAAAAAAAGAAAAAAATTACAGGGCGTCTTGTACAGCGAGCTTGAAATCATGAAGGTTCGTTATACAGGCAATGGAGGCGGGAAGGTGGTTCCAGGCGGCGCTTGTTCTTGGGACAAATGAGTCGTTGCACAATCGGCTGCGACAGGATGGTAGGCCGACCTTAAAGCGATGATCAATCCTTGGTGATATGAAACGAGGTGGATGAAACAGGGCGTCCTTCAAAGAGCTGTTATAATGGTAGATTTTATGAAAAAGATTAAGGCGAGACAATTTGCGGCGCAATGAAAGATCAGGCAAGTTCAGGGTGCTCTTCATGGATGTGACACTGGAATGACGTGAATAATTTGATAAGATGAAACGTGCTGCGCGATTCTGAATGGCTTCGAGAGTTTGAATGAGAATGGCATGAGTTGGGTCCCATATGGCGCATGCATACTCTAATTTTGATCTGACCAATGTTTTGTACAGTGTTAACTTGAGTGACGATGGAGCGGAAGAAAAGTTTCGACGCAGATACCCAAGCATGCGGTTAGCGTTGTTAGTCACATAATCTACGTGCTTATTCCATGAAAGATTAGAAGATATGTGAACACCAAGGTATTTATAATTGTCAACAGATGGTAATGGAATGTTATTGAGGGAATAGGTACGCGGACAGTGGATGGCAGTGTGACGTGAAACTCGCATGCTCTTGCATTTAGCTATATTGAGTGTCATGAACCATGCCTTACACCATGTGAATATGCTATCTAGGTCGCGTTGAAGGTTAAGATGATCAGTATGGCTGGTAATTTTGTGGTAGAGGACGCAGTCGTCTGCGAATAGTCGGACAGTTGAGGAAGAAACACAAGAAGGAAGATCATTAATGTAAATTAGGAAAAGCAGTGGGCCTAAAACGGACCCTTGTGGTACGCCAGATGTTACAACAGAATTAGATGAACAAAAATTGTTAGCTGTCACGTACTGGCTACGGTTAGAAAGGAATTCTTTAATCCATGCAAGTACATTGGGGTCAATGTTGAGCTGGTTAAGTTTGAAAATGAGTAGTTCGTGTATATCCCTGAATAATATCCCTAATTCGTTAATATCCCTGAATTTTATGATCAAATGCAGGTGGTAAATTTTCTGCTGTTACAATCAATGCAAAATACATCATATATTTTGCTTGTAATTTTCACTGCCAGATGTAATCAGGGCCGGAGCCGTTGTCAAGCTGCTGGAAAGCAGCTTTTAGCTCCATTTTGTTTCTTAAGAATTGAAATGCAAAATAAACTGTCTGATGTCTGATGATGAGCGAGTAGCGCTACTCAGGACGAGCGAAGACGGAGAAGGAAGGGATAAGCAAGAGGACCCTTCGTCTTGTCCTCTTATTTCTCCCTTCCTTCTCTGTCTTCGCTCGTCCTGAGCAGCGCCACATGCTCACACTAATCGTGAAAGGAGGTGAAAGATTCCCCAATTATAGAGTAGGCGATGACATTCGGGATACTCATGCCAGCTCTCCCACTATGCAACAGGTGAAGCAGAGCACCTAGCCGGGCTAGCTGGTCGACATGCATTGGAAAGCTTTTAAACTGCGCTAGCACACATGAACAAAGAGGCAGGCAAGACGTGCGCAGACTCGTAACTGAGTGTTTAATGGGTGAAAATGACACCCATTAAACACTCGCACAATAGCGCTTTACTGCTAGGGTAATGACCGTGGTTGGCAGAGCACCTAACGACAGCCCTTTTGTCTGCAATGTTAAACAAAAGAAAGGGTCAACCTGTATATCCTGCTCCTGCGCAGTGATCTATGAGTGTCCCTTATGTGGGTGTCCATACATCGGTCAGACGGCAAGATGTACTAATATTAGGCTGAGAGAACATCTAAAACCCATCTAAAATGATCTAGATGCTTCACAGTTTCAGATTGATTCTTAAAAAATTTCCTGCTTGTTTATCGCTTTATCCTATTCCTGCAACATAAGATGTATCCTGTGATGCTGCAACCTCAGTGAACATATTGTAAACTATGTATATTTCTGTGTTTAGCATGTGTGCCATCAGCTGCTTATCTATGTCAAGACATCTATGTATAAACTGTACAGACATATACGATTCCGCCTTCATCGACATTTACACTGTAACACTTCTGTGTGTTTGCTGTTCTTTTTTCGATAAGTGTACCCGCCCCTGTGAAAACCCCATTTTGGGTTGACAGTATACTGAAATAAATAAATAAATAAAACAATAGCACATCAGATGGTTATTCCCATGCTGCTAAACATTGAAGTGATTGTAAAAAACTAAACAAAACAACAGCACATACCCTACACTCCTTACACTAAGATTTTGTACCTACATAGGTACCGTAGCACACGTGAGCCAATATCTTCGTGGGGCAACTAGAAGCACAGCTTTTGGAATCCGCCTTTTGCATGGTCCGAGTGCGCATGCGCCGAATCCGGCGCAAACGACCCGTACGGCATCGTAGCAGACGACGCAAGCGGCGCGTAGTGCGGAACGCTGTACCCTTTACCGAAAGTAATGATACTCGCTGCCAGCTGGGCCGGTACGCCATCCAGACACACATTTTTGGTAACGTGACGTTCTCTCACAACATCGTACGGTGCAGGCAGGCAAATGTCGCGTATATGACACGGCATTAGCCGTGAAGAACGCGCGAAGAACACATTGGAACTTGTAGTTAAGTGAAACCATTGCTCCGTGCTTCCATAATCAAACAGTATTTATGTAAGAACGACAGGGATAGGCAAAAACAAACATCCGGCAATGCACATGGTCACTCGGATCAACCCAATAACGAAATCGTACCCTGCAAGATAGAGGTGTTATTCCAGCACGCTTCCTGTTGTATCCGATGATGGAGTACGACTACTTCACATAAGTCCGTGAGTTGACGTGGAGTTCAACTCACTAAACACTGGATCACGCACACACACCTCATCCCCGAACATTCCTCGTTCGTTATTGCTGCCATGAATTCCTTCACATGCGCTTCGCTTAGCGTTTTCATTGATCCTGGCCTCGTCATACATCGGTTCATGACTCCGGCCAGGTATGCTGGTGCTCCGTGACTTGAACAAGCACTACTGGCAGCAAACCTTACGCGGATTGAGCTAGCTATCTCCCTGTAGGCTTAATCGGAGAGAAACTTCGGAGAGTTGAAAAAGGCGCGACACGTCCATTCACTTTCAGCGCACCAGAAGAGTGCACGGTAACTGTCTTTCAGTGAGGACACCTCAACCGAGCGCACCAAGATGACTGGTTCATTTTCGAAGGGAGAAACCGGAATGGGGACGTAGAGAAAAGCAACAAAACGACAAATAACAAAACACAAAAGGTCAGCAAAAGTGATCCTGGCGTCTCTCGAGCATGTAGACAGCGTGACAGGGGCAGGTGCCGTACGCTTTCACGAGAAGTCACCCCCACCTCTTTTTCTTTTACGCGCGCGGTCTCAAACAAACCGGATTCCACCCCTCAAGTGACCACGCGGGAAGCGGGCGGCGTCCGCTAGCATCCGTGCCTCTCCCGTTCGGGCGGCATTTTGCGACGTTTTTAGACACCCAAGGCTTTCTCATGGCCTACTCTTTTCGCTGTAAGTGTTCACCATGCCGGAGAGGCCTCCCAGAAATTCGTACAGCGTTTCAAATCGAAAGAAACCGCAACGATCACTGTGCGTGTCGCTGCCCGTTCACGTTGTGCCATAGAGAAACACTGCGGTAGCGCACGACAGGTTTGGCGCGACGCCGTACAGATTGTTTCGTGCCGTGTCCGCGAGAGGACGCCACACAGACATGCAAAAGGCGGATTGTCGCCGCTAAAACCTCGCACCTACCTCCGTTACATAGACGACATCTTTATTATTTTGGAACATGGTGTAAGTGCACTAAGCACATTTTTTGAGCATTTTAACAACTTTCATCCCAGCATGAAGTTTTCCATGCGCCACTCTTCTAGTAAAATAGATTTTCACGACACGACAGTATCCATCGAAAAAGGAAAACTGAAGACGACACTTTACAGAAAGCCAACGGACAGCCAGCAGTATCTAGATTACAGTCGAGTCCACTTATAACAATACCGGTTTTAACAATATATTGGATATAATAATGGACAGCCGCGGCACCGTCAGCTTTTCATTGTATTCTGTGGCAAAAAAACGCTTATAACAATGCTGTCATGATGCAGTATTGGTTATTGCAATATCGATATTGCAATATCGATATTGTCATGATGCAACATCGCATGCCACCGCTGCTTTTGCCTGCCGCGGCGACGCGGAGGAGGGGGAGGAGGGTGCGCCGCCTGTAGAAAAAGCACTGGGGCGCCGCCGCAGCAGCAGCGTTGTGTGCACTGTGCCAACCTCCCCTATTCTTCGCTAATTTGGCCACGTCTCCAGCTCCGCCGTTTGCACGTGTTCCGAGTCTGGTGCTTACCAGCGTCGTTTTCCTTGCCTGTTGTCACTGTTCCTGTTCTGTGGTCACTGTCGCCTCGATCCTCGTGTCCCCGCACACGCGGACATCGTTGCGCGCACAACGATGGCAGACCGTCCTCCAGAAAGCGACACCTCAGTGAAGAGGAAGCGAACGGCAATACCGTTGGAAATTAAGCGTAGCATTGTGAGAGAGCACAATGCCGGCGAGAAAGTGAGCAGCTTGGTGCGCAAGTACGGCCTGCCGCAGCCGACAGTATCCTGCATCATTCGCAATGCACTCAAGCAAGCCGTAAGTGACAGCCATGCCAGTGCTAGTGGTGCTAGCCATGCAATGGATGACGGCCGGAAAAGGGTTAGGCACGGGGCCTACAAAGATGTGGAAGATGCACTGTACCAGTGGTTCCTTAACGCTCGCGCTATGAATTTGCCAGTCAGTGGTCCCATTATGGCGGAGAAGGCGAAGAGGTTCGCGTACCTCCTTCGCAACACTATTTCCAGCCTGGGGGTGGCTGGCTTCAGCGTTTTAAGGAGAGGCATGGCATTGTGTACAAGGCAGTCATCGGAGAGGCAGGCTCGCTGGATGTAAATGCTAGGCAGAAGTGGTTGGAGGAAGCACTGCCCTGCATCCGCGAAGGCTACGCGGACCGAGACAATGGTGACGAAACTGGGCTGTTTTTTCAGATGCTACCCTCAAAGACGCACGCACTCAAAGGCGATGCCTGTAAGGGCGGCAAACAGAGCAAAGTGCAAGTGACAGTTTTTTTCTGTGCTAACATGGACGGCAGCGACAAGTGTCCCGCCTTTGTGATAGGCAAGTCGAGGAATCCTTGCTGTTTTCGTGGTGCTGCAAGGATACCTGTTCGCTACCACCACAACAAGAAAGCATGGATGACGTGCGAACTTTTCCGTGAGTGGCTGGTCGAGTTCGACGAGAGGATGCAGCGCGAAGGAAGGAAAGTGGCGCTGGTGCTCAACAACTGCACCGCCCATCATACCGCCCAGAAGCTGTCGAACGTGGAGATTTTTTTCCTCCCTCCCAACACCACTGCGGGCTTGCAACCCATGCACACAGGAGTGATTGCTTGCTTCAAGGCGCTGTATCGGCATCGTGTTTTGAGCAGGCTGGCGCTGAACCTGGACATCTCCATATGTGAACGCCGACCTGCACCGGACTTCAAGGTTTCGCTCCTGATGGCCGTGCAGTTCATTTCTGCGGCATGGGCAGAAGTCGGCTCCTCCACCATCGCGAATTGCTTCTGTAAGGCAGGCTTTGCTGGGAATTCCAGTGAGGCGGAAGTGGAAGGCTGTGGCGCTCCTGCTGACGCAGAAATGACCGAGCTTTGGTCGTCGGTGAACGGTGGTGATGGAGACGTGTGGGGACTTGAGGAGTTTTTGCACGCCGACGATGCAGTAGCAACAAATGAGGACCTCACCGACAAGGCGATCGTCGCTGCGGTCACCGGCGCGGAAGACGACAGCAGTGACGACGAGGAGGAACCGGAACCCATGCAGGTTGTGTCGCATCAGGAAGCGTTGCAAATGATCGACTCCCTGCGCGATTTTGTGTTTGCTAAAAACCTTCCGCTTGGCCACGCGCAGCAGTTGGACGCTTTGCAAAAAGATGTCAATAAGATGGCCAGTAAGCAGTCGAAGCTGACTGCTTACGATAGTTCTTCTACGATACCTGCTTACGAAGTTCTTCTACGATACCTGCTTACGGTTTTCTACCTGCTAAAAAGTGAAAAGTGTAAGCAACTTCCCTCTCATTAAGTGCTCTTGTTTATCATGTTCTCCTTATTAAATGCTCTTGTTTGTCACGTTTTCTTTGTTATTTTCGGCATAACCCGCTTATAACAATAATCGGTTATAACAATGATATTTTCATGGCACCTCAATATTGTTATAAGTGGACTCGACTGTATAATAGTCATCACCCACGACACAGCAAACAGGGGATATTTATAAGACAGGCAAGGCGCATAAGAAGGATTTGTGGCAACGACACGGATTACGTTCACCACCTAAGCAATTTAAAGGCAACCTTAGCTGAATGAAACCACTCGCACGACGCTCTCAACAAGGCATACAATGACGTGCGTAAACTAGATAGGACACCAGTACTAGAAAAAAGAGCCCTTAAAGCGCAGGCCAACCAGCCGCTAGCATTCATAACGAAATACTCCAATGTGCTTCCAAACATAAATAATATTCTTCGCAAATACTATCCAATACTAACAAGCAACGATCACCTTAGAAAAGCGTTTCCAGGAATATCAAGAGCCACCTACCGCCATAATAGAAACTTTAAGGACCTGCTAGTACATGCCAAAGTAAACCGTCAGTGCACCGCCTGCGTAATAACTTGCTCCTGTCCCAGATGTAAGACTTGCAAGCATATTCAAAATGATCTTAAAGTTAAAAGCACGGGAAGTGACTATGCCATCATGTAAAATCTAGTTTCACTTGCACTAGTTCAAACGTTATTTACATGTTGGAATGTTCACTCTGTCACAAGCAATACATCAGCGAAACTGGTCAACCAATTAATGTTAGATTAAAAGGGCACCACGAATAACCTGCCGAAGGCAGTGGCGCAGCATTTTAATATGACAGGTCATAATTTCGATGAACTGAAACTTTACATACTTCAAGGAAACTTCCGCTCGCCGAGGGACAGAAAATACAGGGAATCGTATCTCATATACAGGTTCAATACTCTCCAACCTACAGGCATAAACCTTTCAAAGGGAACTCTTGAGTCCATTCGATATGGTGGGGGGTTAACAAAGACGACATGCAGTTGAAGTATGCACAAGCTAACAATGTTTCTCCCAGAAAGTCTACTTTCAGGTGCGGAGCCCCCATCCAGTTTGACGAGAACGGCGTTAAACAGTGTAGTTACTTTTTTTAGCCCCAAGCTTTTGGTTAAATGCATTGTTGGTGTGGCGCAGGTGGTGTGGGGTGGAGGGGGGGACACATGGCATAGGAGCAACTTCTGTTCCAAGTGTGTGTTCCTTTTGTCATCCTGCTATCTAGCACTGGGCACACAATGCACTTTCAAGATACGTACAAGGAGCGGATTCTTTGGAAGCTTTCGCTCTTGCCATTTATATTAGTCACGCTAACACCTGTCACCCAAATACCCCTGCACCCAACCTCCCCTTTCTTTAGGGGTGAAGCTCCTTAAGGTTTGGGTCTGTCCATCCGTTACCTACTAGGAATGCGCTACTAGGAGGGCGCATGTGGGAGGCGCGCCCTCGGTACGTGCCTCCCGGCGCGCGAGCTCTCTCACTCTACCATCTGCTGTCTTGTGAGAGAGAGAGAGACAGAGAGAGCGAAAGGCGTGTGTTGACTATGGAAACGCTCTTTCTTCGATGAACGCGCTAACAGCTCGCAAAGAAGGAGCAAGCAGCGTGTTCTAGCGAGTTTCTTGATTGAAAAATACCGACTGCTCGCGTTGGAGAACCGTTCACCAGCCACACACACACACACATATATATATATATATATATATATATATATATATATATATATATATATATATATATATATATATATATATAGGCACTGGACCTTGACTTGCAATGAAGTGCCGGTGGGAGATTTCACTTGTGCGTAGTTGAACCATAAGGATTCGTAACGTGCGCATTAACTAAATTAATCCGGTACTCGGCACAATCTACGATGAACCTCCGGAGCTTCCCCCACTCATCATCATTCACTCCGTGGATATGCTGTGAATTTCTTTTGTTCGCACATGCTGCTCTTCTCCTCTCTTTCTGAGGACGAGGGAGAGTGCGCAAAGGCATACATAAACGAACGCTAGAGAAGGCAGTTGCCACCCTGACGAAGACAAGTCCGCTTGTCGAAACGTTGGCTCCCGCGACATTCCCTGTTCGAAATCGTACTTTGCAATTTGTTCATCGATTCGTGAGCTGTTTGAGGCGTATAAGATTAAAACTGCAGGTGGGTGTGTACGCGAACCTTTGGTGTTTCTTTCCGATTGTGAGATAGGGTTTTTATAAGCTGTTCTGTGACAAGAGCACATCTATGTTTGAATGGTCAATGAGAAATTTTCATGTTAATCGGTGTAATGTCATTTTCACCCATTAAACACTCAGTTCCGAGTCTGTCAATGTCTTGTCTGCCTCTTTTTTGTCCTTGTGCGCTAGCGCAGTTTAAAAAATCCACACATCTCCACAAAGTGAATCATGATGAGTGAGCAAAGCACTGGGGATTGTTTAGTGTTACCGTAAATCACCCGTGACATTTCCCGCTCGTGCATGTAAATCAGTGACAACACATGTGTTTATTTACACATGCTTTGCCATTCATGCTCCTGGTCTTTGTGAGATTCCCGCACTCCCACATCGTAGATCACGCAAAGTTCCGGATTACTTTTAGTTAACACATGCGCTGCGAATCTTTATTGTTCAACTACGCACAAAAGAAATCTCCCACCGGCACTACATTGCAGGTCAAGATACTGTCACGTGGTCGTTACGCATGTAGCACTCAAGGCGAAGCACGCAGAACTCAAGCGATGTCAGGCGAACTGTTTATTGGCAAACTTGTGCCCAGCAAAACAAAGCCAATGATAAAGCACAGCAATAGCGGCATGAACAGTCGTCGGTCGATGGAATGACGTACAAGCAGCGCAACGTGTTGGCTTTTATACACATGTCATAACGCGTTCTCACATTGTCTCTGGAATTCCAGAAGTTACTCAAGTGGGCACGTCAGCATGCACAGTGTCAAGTAGGGTCGACACGGTTCCCGAAGTGACATGCAAGATTAACGCAGCTTGCGTTGGGCGTAACAGAAAGTGATAACGGCGCTTGCCGCGAACAAAGCAAGCACGCGGCTCACTGGAAGGTGACAACGGCATTCACTTAAAACAAACGAAAACAACCGCACGTGGCAATACAGTGCCTATATGTATGGGGTTGCCGGTGAGCAATTGTGCAGCGTGAGCAGTAGCTTTTTCCAGTCAAGAAACTTGCTAGCGGACACTGCCTCCGTCAGCGTTGCCTCTCAAGGAAGAGGGCGCGTTCTTGTTCCTTGCGAGCCGGTATGGCTTCATTGCAGAAAGAACGTTTCCATAGTCAATGAGTGCTGTTCGCTTGCTCTCACAACAGCAGACGATGCTGTGCTGTGAGCACGGACATACAGACGTACGCCGGACAAGCCTCGGTCTTAACATGCTTCGCCCCTAAAAGTTTTGCGATGTATGTAACAGATGGCTGGCCACTGACAAATCAAAACAGAAAGTCAAAGCCACGAAAAGAGAACATCTGATGATTGAGCTTGCATATTTGGCAAAATGGCATAATACACTCAGCAAAACTGTGCATTGTGAAAGCTTGGAGCGAGTGTCTATTATGCCTGATTTGCGATGTTGGAGTAAAATTCTCATGAAATTGATTCATGTGGTTCAGCATCCTAAAGCCATTACATGATTTGGAGAGACGCCGTAGTAGCGGGCTCCAGAAATTTCGACCACCCGGGTTGCATTAATGAGCGCTCACATCGCACAGTGCACGGAACTCAACATGGAGCCTCCATCGACGTGCAGCCCATGCTGCTGCGATTAGATATCATGTTCTTCGGATCAGCATTAGTAACACGTTCACGAGGGCCAATTGGTTCATAATTCAAGCAGAAGAACCTGTCCGATTCCCCCGAGCTGCAGGAAAGTATGCATAGGCCAAATGGGGCAACATTTCAATGATCATGCTCATTGACACCGTTGCAATGTCAAGAATGGTTACAGTAGACATTCAGCTAATCACTGCAAGCAGTGTGCGTGCTTCCTCTTGTTCAAAAGGACCAAATTTACAGGTAAAAGGAAAACGAAGGAGAGGGAAATCATAGAGGCCTTTTATACTCGGATCTAAGGCGACAACTGTGTTAGTGCGCCCTCTCTTCTGCTATCAGAAAGAAGAGATAAGCTTTCTGAAGGAAGGATAATGATTGCACGTGGTAATTATGTATGATGTGTGTATGCATACTCTGGCATTGGATAAATGGGCGGTTTTCTTGTAATAAACTTAATTTACAGTCAGTGCTTGTCCTGTGGTGTTCTTTCGTTGTCCCCTTTCCGGTCGCACTGTTTTTCTTCTGCTCGGAAAGGCGGCTGAGTGTCATAGCCACTAGACCACCGTGGCGAGTCACAATTCTTGTTAGCTTGCGTTATTTATGAAACACCAAGTGCAAGTAATTTCGAGCACTTGCTTCATTGCTTCTTGTTTGCTCAGATTAGCCTCTTATCTTTCAAAGCACTGTGTCAAACGTGACTTGAGACGAGCGTTGCAGGATGAACGAATGACCCGCTTCCTACACGAGAGAAGAGTGGCTTTCCGGCTGAATGCGGATGTGGCGGTGCACAAAACGGGGGACCTACGTGCCATGACAGTGGTCCCGTGGGGAGCATACACAGTAGATCTACCCGCCGCTACAGTCACTGGACATGTGCCTGTGTGTTGCACGTGAGGCGTCATCACCAGAGAGACAGCCATCCCGCCTTCATTTCCTCGTTCTTCAGATGCCAAGAATCAGGTTAAAGGTCAGGATCTAATGGACTTGCTCGACATCGTCAAGAAACAGTGCAGATTTAATTAATAAAGGGACCCACAAGTTCTCTCTTCCTCCTCCATCCACGGCGCTTCCAGGGAACACTTACGACCACCAACCCGCCCGATGTGTTAGAACATGCACTAGCCCCAGAGAAGCTAGAGCAGCGACCAACGCTGCTTGGCCTGCAAAAGCTTTAGACAGCTAGAAGAGCAAGCACAAAGTGGTGATTGGCTGCACCCGGAGAGAGCCACCTGTGAGTAGAACTCGGGGTGCATTTGGCCTTGGAGAACCAGTATGCCATGAAAGAAATTCAACACCTGTCCTAATTTAGGATCACAACCCTATACAGAAGCCCCCCAGGAGGTGACACAGTGTATGTACGTAACCTAAAACAAGCGGGGTGTGTGTGACCTAAATAGGAACACTTTACAAGAGAGAAAATTGCGTAAATTGTCTATACAACATGCGCTGCTACACAGCTACTGCCATAACGTCCCGTAAATGGTTATGAAAAGTATTTTTTTTCTAGCACCGCCTCTTCAGCTTGTGCAGTTGGAAACTTCAGAAAATGCTGCCTCAGCTGGCACCACATTAAGAAAAAACTAAGATGGCTACGATATCCAGGGTCACGGCGAGTCTTTCGCTTAGCACTGTCGGTGGATTGTGGTAATAAATTGTGGTGTTTTCTCGAAAATGAAAAGGTGCGTGCTGCCGATCACCTCCCATAACATCGCTATAAAGGATTTCAATGACGAAATTACGCAAATATAATTGCGCCTTGCGTGCGAACGCCCAGCTTGTTCGGCAAGCTGCTTCAGATACGTCTTGAAAATCGGGAACCTTCCAGGCAAGCCGGCAGAGATTGAGGTAAGCTACTGTTTGTGGGTAAAGCAGGCCTCTCAGCGCAGTTAGCGGCTTGCCAAGTTGACTTGTTACCTTATTACTGAAGCCATCTTCACTTGAGCAGTCCTCTGATGTATGCGATGCTTCTGATGTTTCTAAGATGTGTGTAATTTTTATCTAGATATATTGACCTGTCTAAGGCTTGTCTAAGTCATTCTAAGCAGCGGAATGTTTAGCAACAATAGACTGGGACCACCTCCCGACCGTGCCCATCATTATTTAGACAACAATAATAGATCACCAAATCAGACCCGGTAATAAGTGACGACTTTTTCTTTAATGTCCCATGTATGCATTTATGTGTGTGCATGCGTGTTTTCCTTTCTGGGTGTGTGCTTATGAGAACTGTATGTACTGTGATGATCAAGAGTGACAAAGGTGTTTTCTCGGAGAAACGCAGCGCTGGCGCTAGGAGCGGGGGACATGGAAGAAGAGTTCAGAATAGAACAGCCGGCCTGCAGCTAAGGCGCTGTGTCTACGTCTCTCTTTATTACAAAGGCGCAGTCGACAAAAGACAGACGCTCAGGGCGTCCTCGCGGGTCATCGGCGCAGCAGGTGCTCCTGTCTAGGGACGCCGTCCACGATTACGCGACCATGGACCCCGCAACCCTTCTGCCGCCGGAAGCACCTATGGGACCCACGCCCACGCAGGGCCTCCTGTTACCATGGAATGGCGCTCACGCTTCCTGTGGTAACACCCCCGTGCCTAGAACTATGTCGGCACATGAGCCGCACAGGGGCACTGTCCAAGCGTCCTCGGACATGGACACCGCTGTCGGGAGGACAGAGCCCGTCGTATTTTCCTCGGCCGCCGACCATGGTTGCTCGAATGCCTCAGACGGTCAACTCACAGACGTCATGCGGGCCATGTCGTTGCTGTTAGAGCAACTCAATATCTTCGGCACGGTAACTCCCGGATTATCTTGTGCGACATCACCATCGCCGAATGCACGCGTGCTCCCGGAGTTCCGTGGTTTTCAGGACGATGCCGTCCTGTGGATCAACAACATAAACTCTCTCGGCACTCGCTATGGCTGGTCAGACCAGCAAAAATAGGTGCCGCCGAGGCCTGGCATAGGTACCAGGGCATATGGCAAAAGTCCTGGCCAGAATGGAGCGCAAAGTTCTTAGCTGCTTTCGGCCCGCTTCCTCGTGCCTGCGACCATGTCAACCATCTTTCGAACATGTACGAGGCTCGCGAGGAACACCGCGATGACGCCGGAGGCGCGCCCGGCAGCCCCCCGACAGAGATCATCGCTGACTGCGCTGTTACAGACGCGAACACCCAGTCTCGTACACCTGTGTGCGTCTCGGGTTCTGCATTGGTGACTGGCATTGGGGCAACATTGCCAACAGCCCAGAGCATTTTCAACCCAGAGCAACCGGAGATGCGCTCGCCAAGCCTACCAATGTTTGAGGTCATGGATACGCCGGCTTCTGAAGGGCTAAATGATGCTTCGCGACTTCAAAAACCTTCACTATCCATCGACAATGAGAACAAGACTGACATCAGGCAACTTCAAGAACAAAGTACTGACGGGCAACACCTTGGTGTTGAGGAGCCCGCCTGCAACCTTTTGTTTCGAAGCATAACTGGCAGCGCCTGTGCCACGTTCTCCACTGTGCGCAGCGGGTTCTGCGACGGTATCCGACACAACCCCACCACTGCCAGAGGTCGATGCCCGTTTCGATCCTCTGCATTCGAAGGAGTGGCCCTCACTGCACGCGCTGCCGTACCAGTGGCATGACCGGCCCACGGATCACAAGAAAGATGTGCTTCATGACCCATTGGACCAACATCCTGGACTACCAGCGACGTTACTGGCCAAATGCAAAGGAACGCGCCGGAGCAACGTGCCGTTCCATTTAAGAACCACCAATGAAGCCTTTGTTGCCGAAGAATTTCCTGCTCAGCCTCCTTTCACTGCAGATACTACTCACTCACTGGACGGAAGTGCGAATAAACTCAGTCTTGACAAGGGCATGAAACTGGAATGGCATAAACGCCTGTTTGGCATTCAACGACCGCAACGGTACAGTCAAGGTCGCCCGCCGGAGACAGTTCTGGACGATCACCGATCCAAGCTGCGGCGTAGCCGAGACCTACGACATCCACAGACTGGGACATACTTGAGAGGCAGCTCCGACCCTCCCGCAACAGCCAGTTTCGTCCACCGGAGTTGTCACCGGCAACGTTCTATATCAGGTCACAGCGCGCACAAGGCCAGCGACCGCTTCGGCACAGTCAATGCTGTCCACCAGAGGCAATTTCTGGCTGCTGACCAAGCTCGCAGTCATGGCCGAGTGTGATGATCAAGAGTGACAACGTTGTTTTCTCGGACAAACGCAGCGCTGGCGCTAGGAGCGGAGGACAAGGAAGTAGAGGTCAGAATAGAACAGCCGGCCTGCAGCTAAGGCGCTGTGTCTACGTCTCTCTTTATTACAGTACATATACATTACGAAGACATGTGTAGGGTTAGAAAATGTGTATGTGTTACCGTATTTGTAAATTGACCATTTTACCTCACCCTTTATATAGCACCTCATTTCGGGTGTCATAAAGGAAAATAAACTGACCGACTCACTCACTCACTCACTCGTACAAACACCGGACGGAACCACAGGACAGAGTGCTGCATTTTCTTTTTTTCATACGCCTGTGTTACTCGCTTTTCAGCTATTTGGCATACCGATGGCCCAGGCACACACATTTGCAAATTTGTCATGCAAGAAGATATATCGAACACTTAATAGGTTGTTCTCTCTAACGCAGATGTCAAGGAGTGGCTGCATCAAAATCACAAAAGATTCGTCAAGGTCAAGATTGGGCCAGACGAGTCTCTGTCCACAGTGAACCGAAAGGGCGAAGTCCTTCGAAAAGTCGACTTCAAGTCCGTCTCAACCCTCGTAGTAGAGGTCACCACTGACATGGCAAAAAAACCTATGTGCCTTGTGCGTTCACCGAGAGACCACGACTTGGTGAGTAGCCTCAGTGCCTTTTGTACCACTGTAGAAGGTTTCCCAGTGACGGCTACAGCCATATTGTTCGCTTTTAAACCAGGTTCGCCTTTGGTGGATTGTGCCCTCAGTGTCCACTCAAGTTGAGGAATTTGATGCACTCTTTGTTTCAGAGTAGCGTAAACGTTGAAAAATACCGGTTTGGATTTTTGCATTCCTGATTACTAATTGAAAATAGAAGAGAAGATTAGGGGAGATGGTTGCTTGAATCGACAAACACGCCTCTAAAAACGGTGCAGAAGAGGGACTGTCACTGGAGCCAACGTTTCGATAAGTCGACTTGTCTTCGTCAGGGCGGCAACTGTATGCCATTGCATGCTCTCCCCTGTCCACAAAGGCAAAGGAGAAGAGCAGCATGGGGGTGGGGAAGTTGGGTGACATGTGTTAGCATGACTAATATCAATGGAAAGAACGAAAGCTTCCAAAGAGTCTGCTCGTGCTACATATCTTGGAAATACACTGTACGCGCAGCATGAAGAAAGGAACATATACGCTAAGTAGAGGTGCCACACCCATCGCATGTGTCCCCCCTCTCGCCGCGCACAATCCTCACCACACACGCAGTGCATTTGACTGTAAGCTTGTTGCTAAAAAGTGACTACACTGTTTAACGCTGTTGTTCTCGTCGAACTGGATGGGGGATCCACACCTGAAAATAGACTTTAGGGAAGAAACATTGTTAGCTTGTGCATACAGTAAAGGCATTTATTGAAGGGTGGCATAAGGCCCGACCGGTAGCTTGGTCAACGGCTGAAGGCACGAGCCCCGAGAGCGAGCGGCGAGCACGAGCAATGCGCGTTAGGGCCAGACCCACTAGATGACACTGGAGAGCGTGCCTCACTATAGGGTTCATTACTTTTCGCTACAATTACCCCCGGAACGCAAGGGGAGCCATCTGGCAACCTAGCAGATTGTTACTATGAGTGGATCATAGTACGGCCTGAGACACGTAGAGCATCTGAAGCCGTACTCAAGCCGGTCGGTGCGGGGGCAGTTGGGACAATGTCGCATCCACGACAGTGCATGCTTGATGATGGGTCGACGGGTTCAATCACGTAGTTGACAGGTGATGCCCGTTCGACGACTCGATAGGGGCCTTCATACTATGGCAGTAACCTTGAGGAGAGGCCGGGTGCAGCGGTAGGAACGGAGAGCCACATCAGCGCTCCAGGAAGGAAGGTGGGCGCAGAGGTAGGGTCGCCACAAATGCTGTTCTGACGCTCTCGGTCGTTGCACGTAAAGGCCCGTGCGAGGTGGCGGCACTCCTCGGCATACCTCACTGTGTCAGATATGGGCACATACTCAGAAGTATTCGGGTAGCACGGTAGAATTGTGTCCATAGTGTGCAACGGGTGCCGACCGTACAGTAGAAAATAGGGTGAAAACCCATGGTGCTCTACGTAGCGGTGTTGTACGCGTAGGTTACAAATGGTAGAATGATGTCCCAATCCGTGTGGTCCAAGGCGACGTACATTGAAAGCATGTAGCCGAGCGTGCGGTTGAAGCTCTCAGTAAGCCCATTGGTTTGAGGGTGGTACGCCGTAGTCGTACGGTGAACCACGTGGCACTCTTTAAGAATAGCTTCAACGACTTCAGAAAGGAAGACACGACCGCGATCACTGAGTAGCTCCTGGGGTGGCCCGTGACGTAGGATGAACCGATGAAGCAAGAAGGAGGCAACGTTGCGCGCTGTCGCTGCCGGAAGCGCAGCAGTCTCAGCGTATCGCGTGATGTGGTCAACTGTCACTATAACCCAGCGCTTTCCAGCAGCTGTCATGGGAAGGGGCCCGTACAAATCAATGCCTACCCGCCCAAAGGTCCTGCTAGGACAAGGTAAAAGCTGCAGACCCGGCGCCGAAAGGCGAGGTGGAGATTTCCGGCTCTGGCAATCGGGGCATGAGCGCACGAACTTCTGAATGTAGTGGTACTTTCCGCGCCAGTAGTACCGCTGTTGAAGGTGCTGGTAGGTCTTGAATATTCCGGGGTGTGCACACTGTGATCGGTGTGGAAAGCCGTACATATTTCGGAACGCAGGCTGCAAGGTACTACTAACAACCACTGGCGGCCGTCGGAGCTGTAATTGAGGCGGTGGAGGAGGTCGTCACGAATGGTGAGATCTTGAGCTTGACGGCGCTTTGCGTGAGTGATTCGTGTCGATGGATTAGACAGCAAGCCTATTATCGAGGCACTCCACGGGTCCTTGTGCTCCTCGGAGGAGATGGTGTCAAGGTCAATAGAAGAGTAACCTCGGATACTGAGCAGCAAGCATTGTCGTCAGCTAAGGGAGAGCGTGAGAGGGCATCGGCGTCCGAATGTTGTCGTCCACTGCGGTACAGCATGCGGATATCATAGTCTTGCAGGCGAAGTGCCCAACCTGCAAGACGGCCGGAAGGATCCTTTAATGACGACAGCCAACAAAGGGCGTGGTGGTCCGTGACGACATCAAATGGGCGTCCGTACAGGTAAGGTCGAAACTTCGCAAGAGCCCAGATGATCGCCAGGCATTCCTTTTTCCGTGACGGTGTAATTGGTCTTGGCTTTAGTAAGGGTACGACTTGCGTATGCCACAACATACCCAGGGAACCCTGGTTTGCACTGCGCAAGGACAGCGCCGAGGCCCACACCGCTAGTGTCCGTGTATACCTCTGTAGGGGCCGTGAGATCGTAGTGGTGCAGTATGGGAGGAGACGTCAACAAACAACGGAGCTTTAGGAGCGCATCGTCGCACTCTGACGGCCACGAGTCGAGGGGCCCGTTACTTCCGAGGAGCTTCCTTAGCGGTGATATGATACTGGCGAGGTTCCTAATAAAGCGTCGAAAGTAGGAGCACAGTCCTACGAAACTGCGCAGTTCCTTGACGGACGTCGGTTTGGGGAACTCGGCCACGGCCTGAAGCTTGGCTTGATCGGGGAGAATTCCGTCCTTGGACACGACGTAGCCCTGTATTGTTAGCCCCCGTGCTGCAAATCGGCACTTCTTTAGATTCAGCTGTAGGTCGGCTTCTCGCAAACGCGTCAAAACATGCCGCAGGCGTTTAAGATGCGTGGAGAAGCACGGAGCGAAAATGACAACGTCATCGAGGTAGCACAAGCATCGCTTCGCTCTGTCGACGGGAACGGCGGGCGTTCAGCTCGGGAGCCCGAGACGCTGGTACTCCGGGGCGTAGCTGTAGACCTCGGTCAAGATTCGAGCGAGGCTCCGTGGAGGTGCTGCAGCCGAGGGTTCCGGACGCGCCGCCAACACTCCCCCTTCGAAGGTCGGCCAGCAGAAATTCACCAGCACGACACATCGCCACTGCGAGCGGGGGACCGTACTCGTGCTTAGCCCGGCGGTTAGGCCTAACCCCTGGTCAGGCCACGTCATCAGTGGAGACGGGGCGACGGCTTCGGAAGCAAGCGATCTCTTCTAGCCGTCGTAAAGGACAGCGACGACTTCCGCCCGACCAGTCTCCATACCGGCAGCGGACTTGGTGGCAACGAGGGGGGACAGCGCCGGCAACATAAGAACTTTCCTCGTGTTCATCGCGACGGCGTCGGCGAGGCCACAGTGGCCAGACTCAGTGCTAAGAACAGAGCCGAATTTAGAGTTTAAAGAAGATTGTCAAAGGCAGCAGAGAGTTTGATTACGATTAGTATTTCCTTTTCTGTGTTAGTTTTCGGGCTGTATTCATTCGTTCACTGTTGGGTTGCTGTGCCGAGTTGGGCATTTGAAAAGTATTGTCAGATTAGGCTGGTAGTTTCATTTGTAGGCAATTCTCTGAATTAGTTTTCTGCTTGTATATATTTGTTCACTTTCGGTCTGCCGTGTGCTGTCATAAAAGTTTGGTTTGCAGTGCACTCAAAGCTATCGTCGTCAAACGCGTCCCTTACTTCCCACGCTCTGCATACGCTCCCGAGATCGGGCGGTGACAACAATTGGCGAGCCTGCCAGGATTAACATCTCCAGGCCCAGTCACGAATGATCATCGGGGGTTGCGGGTTGCGAAGATGGATTGGGAGCGTTTGGCGGCGATAGCTAAGAGTAGAAACCTGTCAGGAAAGGAGGTGCTGAGGTTATTTGAAGATGCCCAAAAAGAACGGGAGCGAGAGCATGAAGCAATGGTAGCTCTACTAAAGCAGCAGATAGCTGAGGCCGAAGGGAAGTTGATGCACCGGAATAAGGAGGAGACGTCATGTCTAGATTTGCCCGCGCTGCCGTCATTGGAATTTAGTCAACATGAGGTGGAAGTAAGCCAACTTCAGAAAATTCAGACGAGCGAGGAAATCGTCTCGGTAGAGTCAGAGAACTGCGACGCGGTTACCGCAAGTATAGAGGAGCTCTAGTCGGCGGTTGATGATGCGGGCGTCGGCGCCCAAGAGCTGTTGAGCGCAGTGGAGGAGAAAGCGCACCCACTGCCGGTGCAGGAGGACAACGCGTATATAGGTGTTCTCTGGGAGGACGACGTAGAGTGCATTGCAGGTCGCTGCAAGCACATACTTGACGGAGGGCGTATTACGGGTTGCTGCAAATGGAGTTTTGACGGGGTTTGTTCCGATGTGTGCCCCACAGTGAAGGACGTGACATCGAGTCACGATCCGTGCGAAAATGGTGCCGTGCTCGAGAGCGAGCACAGTGAAGGTGAAGTCCGCGATCGTAGCGGTACAAGTGGGAGTGAGGAAGTCAAACTTGAGGAAAAGGCAGACGCGGACGCTGCCAACGAAGGACTTGACGCTAAGACGCGTTAAAGCACGCGAGTTCAAGGGAAGCGGAAAGTGAGCAAACAGAGTGAGGTTAAGGAGAGTCGATCATGTAGACGCTGTAGAGAAGTTCGCAGCAAGCGTTCAATGAGTATTGAGATGCGAAGGCGCAGGGGACTGCGATCGCGACAGCGAGAGAGAGTTCGGAAGACGCGTTTGAGACAGAAAGAGCACAAACGCAGCACCCGCTGAGGGAGTTCGCGAGGGCAGAGATGCACGACAAAATGCGGCTTCGGGAGGCATCGAACACGTGGGAAGAACAAACGCAGCGGATGTTGGAGGCGTTTGCGACCCCGTCTGGCCGATAAGCACAAGGGATTGGTCGGGTTGAAGAAGCGTTTCATGAACGATAGGATAAGGAAACGCCACGGGCTGGCTAAGCGTTTACGGCCGAGTGCAGGAGATGGACACAGGGGAAAGAGAGTTTGGAGGGCGCGTTTGACATTGCAAGAAGACAAATGAGCGGCCCCACCGGCCGTTCGCGGGCGAGTCTAAAGGGCGAAGTGAAGAAACGCTTGAGAATGTTTGACAGTGGGAACAAACGCAGCAGTTGTAGCGAGCGTTTGAGGCTACATGCACGAGCAAGGAGACACACGGGTGTTTTGCTCGGATCGCTGATCAAGAGGAGGCACAAAATTAAGGCGGAAAGATTCTTTTTGTGGCCTCTGAAGAAAAAAATTATGGTTTTATGAAAGGATAGCTTTTGATGGAAATGAACAGGGACAGGACTAAGGACAAAGACATACGGACGGGAAAAATAGATCAGAGAAATTATCATAGCAAGTACTGTTTAGTGGTTAGGAAAAAGAATGAGCTTGACAGAGGATTTGATTTAAAGGCCAAGGAAAGGGAAAGTGATTGGTGTGGCAACAACGCATCTGTAGAGGAATATTGCAGAAGGATTAGTAGTGAAAGGACGCAGATAGAGAAATGAAACTAGATAGCGCATTTTACCAGCTAAAGGAAAGGGAAACAAAGGAATGTGATTTTCAAGCTGGTGTATAGAGGTAGTGGAGAAGGCAAAATAGCCCACCCGCTATTTTATGCTAGTAGGACACTGAATAAGGCATAAAGAAGGTACTCAACAATAGAGAAAGAGTGTCTAGCACTGGTGTGGGCAGTGGAAGAGTTCCACATATATTCAATTCAATTCAATTCAATTCAATTTTATTTCCATTTTCTTGCAATACACTGACAAAAAAATGGAGGAGGCCCGAACAAAAAGTGAAACTCTGTTCACTTGACGGGGATTCGGGCCCCCTTTACAAGGCATGTGGCGTGACATTGCATAATGAAGGAAAGAAATGCACTCATTACATAAAATACAAATTACAATACATGAAATATTCTTCTTTACAAAACGAAGGAAAAAATAGAACATCATAGAAACATACGTAAACTGAAAGATAAGACACACACAATTTTTCGCAGACGGGCACTACTGAACGGATATAAAAAAATTTCTTATTGTTTTCTTACTGGTGGATTCAATAAATATTTCATGTGCTATCAGGTAGTTTAATAGTTTTGGCAGTTTGTAAGAAAGCATCTGCTCACTCATAGTTAATCGACTGTATGCAATAGTCCAGTTTTCAGGATTACGAAAAGGATAAGGGTGAGTTTTTTTATTAAGTTGAGCTAGTTTACGCAGTGTTCCATCAGAACATTTCAGGCACTGTTTGTATCTGAGGACTAAGTTGTACGAGTAGAAATTTTGAGCAGGAATAATGGAAAAGCGTGTAAACAGTGGTCTGGTATGTGCTCTATAGTGTTCTCCAGCTATATGGCGGATCTCTTCGGCAAACAATTTAGGGTGCAAACGGACCACCAACCGCTAGAGTTTTTGAGCAAAGCTAAGCTGACTAATGGTCGGGTAATGAGGTGGAGTCTCACCTTGCAGGAATACTGCTTCCGCATACAATACATTAAAGGAAGGCAAAATGTGGGGGCGGATTTCGTGAGTTGGGCGAATGGAAAATGAGAGCATAACGCGATCTGGACTAGCGGTCAGACATGAGTGTGTGAACTCAGTGAACTCTCAAATGTGGTGAACAATGTGCGCAGTGTGCGAACCGAGGTAGTGTGCGTAGTGTATTGTGTGAGACAGTGAAGTGAGGTACATACTACGTCGACACAAGCAGCACCCATGCCACAGCAGAGTCACAGTCACCACCCGCAAAGGATCGGCAGTGGGAGTTTTTTCAGGAAAAAAAACTCCTGAAAAGATGGGCCCATGTCATGAGTCAAAGGGAGGCAGCGCAGAGCAGACGACGACGACGGAAAAGACCGTCCGCCGATGAAGCAGCACGTGCGCTCGTGGCGCGTGAAACGAGGCATGAAAAAGGCGCAGCAGCGCTGAGCAAGAAAATTGTCTGCTTGGCTACAGCCGAAGAAGGACGCATCGGCAGCTTCGCTCTGTCGACGGGAACAGCGGGCATTCAGCTCGGGAGCCCAAGACGCTGGTACTCCGGGGCGTAGCTGTAGACCTCGGTCAAGATTCGAGCGAGGCTCCGCGGAGGTGCTGCAGCTGAGGGTTCCAGACGCGCCGCCAACACTCCCCCTTCGAAGGTCGGCCAGCAGAAATTCACCAGCACGACACGTCGCCACTGCGAGCGGGGGACCGTACTCGTGCTTAGCCCGGCGGTTAGGCCTAACCCTTGGTCAGGCCACGTCATCAGTGGAGACGGGGCGACGGCTTCGAAAGCAAGCGATCTCTTCTAGCCGTCGTAAAGGACAGCGACGACTTCCGCCCGACCAGTCTCCATACCGGCAGCGGACTTGGTGGCGACGAGGGGGGACAGCGCCGGCAACGTAAGAACTTTCCTCGTGTTCATCGCGACGGCGTCGGCGAGGCCACAGTGGCCAGACTCAGTGCTAAGAACAGAGCCGAATTTAGAGTTTAAAGAAGATTGTCAAAGGCAGCAGAGAGTTTGATTACGATTAGTATTTCCTTTTCTGTGTTAGTTTTCGGGCTGTATTCATTCGCTCACTGTTGGGTTGCTGTGCCGAGTTGGGCATTTGAAAAGTATTGTCAGATTAGGCTGGTAGTTTCATTTGTAGGCAATTCTCTGAATTAGTTTTCTGCTTGTATATATTTGTTCACTTTCGGTCTGCCGTGTGCTGTCATAAATGTTTGGTTTGCAGTGCGCTCAAAGCTATCGTCGTCAAACGTGTCCCTTACTTCCCACGTTCTGCATACGCTCCCGAGATCGGGCGGTGACAGCAGGACAGTATCCATCATGCGCTCAAAGGTAGCGGGCACATTACACAGTCCAAAAGGGATGACATTGAATTCGTACAAGCCGTCGGGCGTGACAAAGGCTGTCTTCGGTCGAGCGTCGTCAGCCATAGGTACTTGCCAGTATCCAGACTGCAAATCGAGGGATGAAAAGAATTCTGCTCCTCGCAGGCTGTCAATCGCGTCGTCAATTCGTGGTAGTGGATAGACGTCCTTGCGAGGGATCTTGTTGAGCCGTCGGTAGTTCACACAGAACCATATAGAACCGTCCTTCTTCGCAACAAGAACGACAGGAGACGCCCAGGGGCTGTTCGAAGGTCGAATAACGTTGCGTCGAAGCATGTCGTCGACTTGCTCGTTGATTACTCGACGTTTTGCGGGAGATACGTGGTATGGACGTTGCCGCAGTGGCGGTTGGCTGCCAGTGTCGATGCGGTGCGTAACAGTGGACGTGCGGCCAAGAGAAGCTTGTGCGACATCAAAAGAAGAACGAAATTCTTCTAGCAGGCCCAGAAGCGGGGAACGTTGGGCTGGCGCAAGATCATCAGCAATGGAGGGCCTGAATACATCAACGGGTGACGAATCGGAAGTCGAAACAGCACTGAGAGCACTGGAACTGGAAAAGTGCGTGTCATCGGGTGCGTTGCTAACTTGTGCATCTTCCAGGGGTTCCACCCTGCCGAGACATTCCCCTCGTATCAACGCAACTACGTACAGGGATGGGTTGGTTACGAAAATCGCGGCATTGCCCTGAGTGAGCTGCATGGTCGCAAAAGGCACCAGCAAGCCTTTCCTAGTGGAAACGTGCTCAGATGGCAAAAGGAGTGCAACGGTGTCGTCGGGATCGGCGCAGTAGACCGACATAGCCGTTGTCGGGTTTGGAGGCACTCTGTTGTTGTCTCGGACGAGTAGGTTATACGAAGCCTATGGTTCACTTGCTGGCGTCAAGTCTGAGAACAGCAAGAGTTCTAGCTGGGCAGGTGCGCAATGAATGCCGGCGTTGTGGCACGAAAGGAAATCCCATCCCAGGATGACGTCGTGAGCGCATGGAGAAATTACGATGAATTTGATAGCGTACAGAGTGCCCTGAATGACGACGTGGGCTGTGAATACGCTGTAGGGTGATCGCATGTGGTGGCTGCATAGGTGACAAAGAGCGGCGTCGTGGAGACGGTGCATGGCGGGTATACGGGGCTGCCCACAGAGGAGGTGACATAGTCGGAGGTGGATCGTAATACGAGCGGCTGGGCCGGCTAGTGACGGGTGATGCGACTCGAGGCGGCTGCACGCGATCGCAATAACGTGCGACGTGTCCGGCGTAACCACACGCAAAGCAGATGGGATGGTTGTCGGAAGTGCACCATCGGCTCGATGGGGCAGGTCCCACTCATGTTGCAGCACGCGATGGATGGGACGGCTGCTGATACGAATGCATGCTGGGCTGCAGCCAGGCCCTAGGAATGACTTCGGCGTATGGAGGCGGCACACCCGTTTCAAAAGACTGAGGTCTAGCGACAACTTGGGCGTAACTAAGTGGAGCAGCAGCAGGAATCGGCGTGGCTACAACTGGAGCATAACTCAGTGGTGCAGGCGCCGGAGGCTATTGGTGGTATTCGGGCATGACCCCTGCGATTTCCTACTCAATCTCTCGATTCGAGGCAGAAGTGTGGTCGACAGCTGTTGAACATGCTGCGGTTGAGCAAAGGCCAGCAGAGAGAACTGGCATGCAACTTACTCGAGCACGAATGTCTTGAGTTCCGCGAGCAACGCAGAATGGTCAGAAATGGCTGACAAGCCAGCGAGATCGGCGTCGCCTGATGGAGGGTGATGGGTCATCGACCACTGTCAACGCAGCTCCTCGTAGCTTTGGCACAGCGTTATGACCTCGGCCACAGTGCGAGGGTTTTTGGCGAGCAGCATGGTGAAGGCGTCATCGTCGATACCTTTCATAATGTTCCTGATCTTTTCAGACTCCAACATGGTTACGTTGGCTTTCTTGCGCAAGTCAAGGATATCTTCTGTATAACTCGTGAAGGATTCACCGGCCTGCTGAGCACTGTGTGGTGTCCATATGTGCCTTCTCGTGTCCATGTGTTTTGCGCAACATCAAAGCTTTTCAAATGAACTACCAACAAGCCCACAACGCAACTCTCGTCGGCCTGCTGAGATCGTTCGTGTAAGCTCTGCTCTGCTTGCAGCTTACGAACGGCAGGGCGGCTGAACACGTCGACAATGGCGGTCTTGAAACTGGACCACGTCAGGAAATCTGATGCGTAGTTGTTGTACCACAGACTTGCCACAACCGCGAGGTAGAAAATCAAATTTGCTCAGCTTCCTTGCCTCGTCCCATCTATTGGGCACGCTCACGCGCTCGTAAATCGTGAGCCAGTCCTCCACGTCGGTCCCATCCGCAACAGTGAAGACAGGTACGCCTCCCTCTGCACCAACCGCATGTCCTGGTGTCCCTCATGTCCCAGACCCACTAGATGACACTGGAGAACATGCCCCACTTTGTTACTTTTTGCTACAATACCTTAACTTTTTGTCGTCTTTGTTAACCCCCCACCATATCTAATGGACTCAAGGGTTCCCTTTGAAAGTGTGGCGACACACTCTGCGCATGAATGCCGCGCGGCCTCTGCATCCCTATCCTCTGGCCCGGCGTGATTTTGCTATACGCGGCATGGCCTGCGATAAGCCACAGCGCCACCGCAGCCATCCCAACTACGTCACCGGCGGTGGCCGCAAAAACTGAGCTGCCAGCTTGAACAAGGCTGACTTTTCGCTACTCGGACAAGCGTAGCCACGGTGTGCCCCTCTGCAACTGCTAACCGAATAAACCTAATATTCACTAATGTGCATTATTAGTGAGCTGCTTGATCGCCTTGTTCTTGTATTTTTCTACTGGCCATGTTACTATGCTATCGCCCTTGTCTGCTGGTTTTATTATGATGTTTCTGTCTGCGAGTTGTTTGAGGGAACAGTGTTCTTTGCGAGATAGGTTCTATGGCTTGTGACTCTGTCTTGTTGTATTCAGGATGTCTCTTATGACTTGTTGTATGTGCTGATCTAGCTCTTGGCATTGCTCAGAATCTGGTTTCCACGTTCTTGGTGGTCAAAGAGCATCAGTATTTGTGTCTCCTGCCTCTACCTTAACAAAAAAGAATTCTCTGATACGCAGGCCCCTTGAAAACTCCATTATATCTTTGTGTAGCTCGAATTCGTTAAGCGCATTATTTGTCGGGCAGAATGTTAGGCCGCGTTGTAGATGACCTATTTCAACTGTATTTAGGCTCTGTGATATATCTACCTCCTTGCTAGTGTGTTCTCGGTGTTGCACTGAAGTGTGGACTGTTTCTATTGTGCTTATACAGTCGACTCTCGCTACAACGAACGCCGCTTCAACGAAATTTCCGGTACAATGAAAAATTCTCGGACCCCCGTCAGCAGTCCATAGGAGTCAATGCATAAATATGCTCGCCACAACGAACACATTCTTTTGTGCCGTTTCGCTTCAACGAAATCTGACGATGAAATTCCAGTCTTGAAAATTCAATTTGCTATGCAGCAAACACAATCCGAAATATTTTGGTGTATTTCAGAAGATAAAAATACGTCTATAAAGTCGAAATCGCGTGTTGGCACCACCAGAAACGGCCGCTGTTGATTGCGTGGTTGATTACCGATGTCTACCGATGCCGTCTACCGATGTCTGTTGAGATAGCGCGCGCGACCGCCCCTCTCCCACTGGCGCCCCTTTTGGTCCTTCGCCCGACGAAAGAAGGGCTGGGCGTTTCCTCTCTGCTTGAGAAGCAAGCGACAACAGCCATCACACGCGGTGTGATGTTATCGCATGTGCAGTTGGTTCGACGGAGACGGCCAGGTTGTTTCATCTCTGCTTCAGCCGCGTTCGTCCACAGCGTTAGCACGCTTTTACTCGCGCGTAGAAAGTACGATGCGCGGGCGGTGTTATCAAGTTGGACTTTGTACCGAAAAACCGCGACTGCAAAATCTCGCTAACAGTGTCCATATCAATGTGATAATTCCTTCACCACGGTCGACAACTTTTTTTTTTTTCGTTCGTTCAAGCAGCCTCTCCCCCTGTTAAGTACCGTATTTACTCGAATCTAACGTGCACCTTTTTTCCGATAAAACGCGTCCAAAATCGTACGCGCGTTAGAATCGAGTGCGAACGAATGACAACGTTACCATATCGACGTCGGCATCAAAATGGGCGCCTCCTACGTGCTTCGGGCACTGTCGAACGGTCACCGGCGAAAAGCAAACTAGCGGTGCGGCGGTCTTTGGCGCGCATAGTTTCTTGTTCCTACGTCGCCACACATGATGCGCAGACCGACGATACCGCACCGGCTTGGCCGTCTTGCGGCCAATCAAAGTCGCTACGTCGCCGATGCAATCTCTGAGACGCCCAGCCGCAGCAGCTTTCGGTAGCGTTCGCGGGTGGCCGTAACTTTTGAAAAGATGCTTCTCGTTACCGCACGCAAAACGGCTCATCATCGCGTTTTTCCCTCATATCTGTGCTGAGCCTGAGGCTCTCAGTAGTGCGCACTGCATGACGTCCGAGATTGCATCGCGGCAATCTCTGAGAGCACGCCCCAATCATGCTTAAGCTTAGCTGCACCAGCCTGCGCAGCACGCATGGCAGCACGCGGCAGCGGGCATGAGGGAACTGCGACAGCACGTAGGAACTCCGTGTAAATGATGTTACCACCGCTTGCACGCGGCTAGGCCCAGCAACGTGCGGCAGTTTTGTCGGGACGCAGGAGTTCAGGATCGGCACGCCAAATGTCTTCGAGACGCCGCGGTGAAGTGAAGCGGGAAAGCCACAGCGCGGTCGTTCGAGGGACCGCAGGGGACCAAAGTTGGCGGTCTGTTTATTACGCGAGTACGACATTTGTTTTTATGAATGTGAGAAGGTTGATTACTAAGGACTTTTTTTTTTTTTCGTCGGTGCGTGTTACAATCGATGTTTCACTTCCTCTTTTTTTTTTTTTTTGTCGCAGTAAATGGGTGCACGTTACTATCGAGGGCGCAGTAGAATCGAGTAAATATGTAAATCTCCCGGATTCCGTTTCTCCAAGCTTGGCAGGTATGGTTTCAGTACTCACGGTTTCCGAACCCTTCTGACCACCGCCGTGATACCGCGTGCCGCACGCAAGATTGAGGCATAAAAGTTTCATTGTTCTACCAGCTCAGGTCAGCTATATTTTTTCGATTTCACTACAACGAAATTTTCACTTCAATGAAAATTTTTCCGCACACCGTCAATTTCGTTGTAGCGAGAATCGACTGTAGAATTATTTCGGACGCACTTCGTTGCATGAGTGCTTTTGCTCTTTTGTGTCGCTGTTATATCTTCTTCCTTCTGTTCGATAAATTTGGCTAGTTCTCCATTTCTTTACCAGTTAGTTTAATGTCATTCAGTTGGTCGGTTATTATAATAAGCTGATTGCGGCAATGTTCTTTTAAGATATCTATTGGCGACAAGGAAGCATTCTCTAGGACACCATTCCATTTTTTTCAATAGGCTAGGAGGAAGTGCACAAAGCACACATCTGACCTTAATATCTGACTTTCTGACCACTCGACCTATCGGAATTTTATTTGCTTTATTTATTTATTTATTTAGAAGTACCTTACAGGCCCCATGGGGAGCATTGAGTAAGGGGAGCAACGCAGAAAACAAAAGTAATCTATACATGATTGCAAAAAGAGCACACAATAAGATGCTGGCAAACCGGTGTAATAAATGGAAACAAATGGTAAAACAGCACAATGCATACTCTTAAAAAAGGAAAGAAATGCAATATCATGGCAGCACACAACTTGGCACATTCCACATAAGAGGGGGGGGGGGGGCGGGAATTGCATTATACGTTACAACGAAATGTATAATTTGATGAATGTGGATATTTGTTACGATGAGAAGTGTAGGACCAGGAGTTCCCTAAATTTATCTTTGTTTGTTTGCGCGACAGTGTTGTTAGGAAGCGAATTCCAGAATCGAATAGCTCGTGGCAAAGCCGAGGCGTTAAATGCGTCAGTGTTCCCATAGATGCGATTATAACTGAAGTCGTTGTGAAGACGTCGTGATGTACAGGGCGCGCGTACCAATGGCAAGTGTGCTGGCTTCATTTGATAAACATATCTATGGAACAGGGACAAGAGTGCTATGTCACGTCGACTACTTAGAGTTTCAAGGGAAAGGTTGAGTTTTATTCGCGTTATACTTGACTGGCAGTTATAATCGCGGGAAATAAATCGACTAGCTCTATTTTGGATAGCCTCTAACATGCGGATTAAGTATTCATGATAGGGAGACCATATGGGCGACGCGAATTCAAGTTGTGGACGTACAAATGTCAAGAGCGTGGGTGGAGTATTTTTATTACTCATGTCAACACCTGTCACCCAAATTCCCCTGCCCTTTTTTTTTGTTGTTGTTGTTGTTTGCACGTGCCGCTCTTCTCCTCCTCACCTTCCATGCACGGGGGAGAGCGTGCAATGGCATACAGAAACGAACGCTCGAGAAGGCAGTCGCCGTCCTGACGAAGACAAGTCCACTTGCTGAAACGTTGGCTCCAGCGACATTCCCCGTTCTACATCGTTTTTAGTGATCTCTTCATTGATTATTAATTAGTTATGGTAGTGTGCACCAGATATATCAATCTGAAAAAAAAAAAAGGAGTTCTTGGGTGCCAGTAGCTTAATTTTCAATGTTCACAGGAGTCGATGGCTGCCCTCATCAACTCATCATCTCCTATGAATGTTGACTCCTATGAAATGCCCTCATCGATTCCTTGCTGTTCTACTCGACGGTAGCGCCAGAGACTACTGAAAGTTCATACTTGACGCAACACAGCGCTAACTTTCAACAATTGGTTTATTAGGGGCTCCTTAGGGTCGAGGCTTGTCTGCCGTTGTAATGTCGTAGTCACGCTCCCGGCGCGTGATCTCTCTCTCTTCAACAGCAGCAGTCATGAATGCAGTCAGATTGTGTGTGTATATGTGTGCGCCTCTCGCTCTCGGCTCACTCTCGGTGCGCGATCTCTCTTCAACAGCGGCAGTGCAGTCAGTGTGTGTGGGCCGATCCAGGAGGCCGTGCACCAAGACAGTGTCACCTGCTGCTGTCGTGAGAGAGAGAGCGAATGGCGTGCACTGACTATGGAAATGCGTTTATGCATTCCTCATGTTTGTTTATAAAGTAATGTTCACTCAGCCAACTTCATCGTCAAACGCGCCTCAGTCCACCTGAGCAATACTCTCCCGAGATCCGTGACAATACTTGGCGAGTCTGCCAGGATTTCATCCCCTGATACTCGGAGAGTGCCGAGATGGATTAGAAGCGTTTGGCGGCAGTAGCAATGGATTATGACAAAGTCGAGAGATTCACATTGACGGCTTCCGGGAACAGTTTCATGGATGCAAGCCAGAGAATGCCAGCAAAGCAGTTTATGTGCCGCTTGTCAAGTTATACCCCTGTCACACGGAGCATGCAAACGTCATTCGCAGCAAATGAGATTTACAACTAATGTCATTCTGTTTTCGCGTTCCTCGTCTACACGGTCATACAAAATGACATTCGCTAGTGATGTCGATGTTTACCCGTCGGATACTAGGATAACAAAATGTTACAAATTGTGCCGTTTATTTGCATATTTTCTCTTTATTGTTAGAAACACAGTGGTAAACATCGGAAGGCTATGTGAAAATATACCGCGATAAGATACGGCAGCATTAATAGGGAAGAAATCCGCACAAGTACCCAAGGCAAGACTAGCCCAAAGCCGCTTCGATTTCTTCCGTAGCTGACGATATCGTGGACCGTGCCTGCGTTCCCGTGACCGTGGTGGACGACGATCAGTGTAACCAAACATTAATTGCCCTCCAGGTATTCACTACAGAGCGCCGAAACCGGCTGGAGCAGCTCAAGCAACAAACACGCATTTGTAAACATGGCCGACAGCTAGGAAGCATCGGAGTAAATTCGGAGTCTGGGAACAAGAATATAGTGGCACATATTGCATCAAATGTCGTACTGTACGTCAGAAAGTTATCGAAGGGCCACAATAGAAACTGAGAAGAACTGTAACGTTGTGTACATTTTGTTTTTCCTTACCAAATTTGCATCTTATTGCGAAGCCCCTGTCGTCGAGAATACGCATGTAGCACTGAATGAGTTCGGCGAACGCATTCAGTGGGCGAGTGCCATTAGGTGTGAATGTCGTTCTCTATGCCCGTGTAGCAGCAACAAAAATGACATTAACACATAATGACATTCGCTGCGAATGCCATTACACGTGCCGTGTGACAGGGGTTTTACTTTGACAGATGGATAGAGATGGCAAATGTAGAAAAGACATACAAAGATGTACGTGACTGTATGATTGTTGAGCAATTCCTAGATTGCTGTAGCAATAAGCTAAGTGTTTTTCTTAAGGAAAGAAGGGTAGCCTCACTTAATGATGTGGTAGGGTATGCAGATCAGTATTTGGAGGCACAGGGGCTTAGAAACTTAGGGAAGACGAATGAGGATGTCAAAACAAAATCAGATGAGACAAAGGGTAGGCCACCGGGAGAACTGAACATGTCATAACGACCGATCAGATGTTTCCTGTGTAACCGCAGTGGGCGCTGGGGTATGGACTGTGGTCATACACATCCCCAAGTAGTTTGCCAGTTGTTCAATAGAGGGGGACATCGTGCAAATGAGCGTAGATCAGGGACTACAGACAAGGTAGCATGTATGTTGGAACCCCAGGGTGATAGCATGAAAGGAGGAGGGACTATAAACAAAATAGCATGTATAGTCAATGCCCAGAATGATAGCATCAAAGAAGAGAGATAGGTGCAGAAGGTAGATGCGGGAAAGAAGAGTAAGATTACTCTCAGCCCGCAAGGAGATTGGTTACCTTTGGTAGACAGAGAAGTGCATGGACAAAAGGTGAAAGTTTTGAGATACGTGTACAAACATTGTTTTGGTGAAAAGGAATTTAGTGGACAAAGCAAACCTAACGGGAAAGTATGCTACAGTTATCTTGTTGGATAGTTCTGTGAGAAGGCTTCCAGAGGCTCGAATTAAAGTGGCAAGTCCATATTACATAGGTTGAGTGACAGCAAAGTGCTTAGAGAAGCCTATGTTCGACCTGATATTGGGTAATGTACCAGGAATGAGGAAAGTAGATGAGCCTGATAGGAACTGGGAGAACAACAAGGATTTGGTAGAGGCACGTAATGCACACCTCGTGAGAATAGGGGAACGGAAAGAGAGTAGACGAGAGGAACCATGCCGTGAAGGCTTACGAGAAGTGCAGCCGCAAGCAACCGAAGTGGCTTTGGCAGTAATGACGAGAGCGGCAGCAAGAAGAGAAGCAGAGACCACAAGTTTGAAGGTGATAACCATTCCAAGAATAGATGTAACCCCTATGGAGTTCCGGGAAGAACAGAAAAAGGATGAACCACTGAAGGCTTGTTTTCAGAAAGTAAGGGAACCATTCAAGAAAGGGAGAAGCAGAAACATTTTTGGGCTCATAATACACAATAGAATGTTGTACAGAAAATGTCAGTTTAGCTCAGGAAGAGCGATACAACAGCTGATAGTGCCGAGAATTTTCAGTTGAAGGATTCTAAGCTGGGGGCATGAGGATCTTATGGCGCAGCACACAGGGCTGAAAAATACGCTGATAATGGAAGAGTACTTTTGGCCAGCAGTCCAGTACGATATTAAGAGATATTGGAAATCAGTGGATGCGAGTCGGCAGACGATAGTGGAGAGGCATGGAGGAACTGAAAGAAATGTTGCTTGCATGGCAGTAACAGGAGGTAGTGTCGGGGTGGAAAGACACAGTTACAATCCGAGAGGATTTGACTGATACGTTTACAAATTTGTGCAATGAGGGGAGTAAAACAAGCAAAAAGGAGCTATGCTATGGTGGTAAAGGAGTGCGATGTGCTGTAAAAAAGCCTCAATATAAGAGCAGAAATTGGCAATTTTATGAGTAGAAGCTCTTGAGCGATGTGTAGAGAATTTAAATGTAACAGAGATCATGGCGTGTACAGTTAAGCATTGATCTTGATTCGAAGTAATGTATATGCTTCATTATTTTGTCGAATCAATGATGGTACTAATGGGATGAACTGGAAGTAAAGTGATGTGATGAATATTCACTGAAGTTTTGGAATTAATCCTGAATTTATGCAGTTACATTCATGGATGTAGTTAGTGGGAGAAATTACAAGTGAAGTGATGTGAACAGCAGAGGCACACAGAAAGGAATGCTGCGGTGAGAAGGTGTAGATGTATCTAGAAGTGTGTTGATGGTGTAGTGTAGACTCCAACACGAACTTATAGTGAACATTCACTCTGGTTAAAACGGGAGCATTGTGTGAAGCGCTTATGTGTTATTGTTGTGTGTGGTGTAACATGACGTGTGTGATAACACGACTGGGTGCTTCAAGGGGAACTATTTATTAAGTTGAAGTGGTTACAAAGATTGAGAAGTCACAAAGCACATGATGGCATTCTGGCCAACCATCGGTGATGCCGCTGTCGATAGCGCTCTCCCCGAACGAGTGAGGCTGGTGATGTCTCCCTTTACATCTTCCTTTATCACAGGTTCAGTTTGACAACTGGTTTTACAAGGCGGCCATAGCGAGTTGCTGTGTGGCTGCTAGGGGTCTGCAGTGTCGCACTGTTTTGTACAGGCTCAGCCGCTGCTTGGGTTTCAGACGCCGCCTGCACCTCCTTAGGCTGATCTGGTATTGGTGGCTGGGAACACCTTGTTTGAGCTGTCATTGGTGTTCTTGTAGGCCTTATCATGGATGTGTTTCGTCTCAGCAACCCATGTGGTGTCTGCAGTATGAAGGATCTTGGTGCTCCATGCCTGTTCACCACTGTAGCGGGAGTCCATCTTCGAGGTCCTTCCCAAACGCAAACACTGTCACCAGTGTGTATTGGTGGAGCTCTTGAAGTGTGCTTGTCGGCATACTCCTTCTGCCTCATTCGTTCTCGTGACAATTTTTCTGCGACGTCTTTGATAATTTTTGGCTTTAATAAGTCAGTTTTAGTGGGTAATGTGGTTCTTGTACGCCTTCCGTAGAGACGTTGCACTGGTGAGCCTAGGTTTCCATCTCGTGGTACATTTCTTATGTTTAACAGTGCCATCTGTATGTCACTGCCGTCTGATGCGCATCGTTTGAGCAGGTTTTTCATTGTTTGTACTGCCCTTTCAGCCAGGCCATTGGATCTTGGATATAGCGGGCTGGATGTTTCCAACTGGAAGTTCCACTCTTTCCGAAAAGTGTTGAATTCACGAGCCGTGGAGCAAGTTCCATTGTCAGATTCAACCACTTTGGGTATTCCATGTGTCGCGAACCATGCCTTCATTGCTTGGATCACTTCTCTTGCGGAACAGTGTTTCAGCTCCGAATAGTCTATGTAGCCAGAGTAACTGTCTACTATCACTAAGTGTGGTCTTCCTTTGTAGTCAAATATGTCTACTGCCACACGCTCCCATGGCAATTCCGGCACTTCTTTTGGCAACAGTGGCTCCTTTGGAGGACGCCTTTGCATTGTTTGGCACACTGTACAAGTCTGAACAATGTTGCGCACGTCGTTTGACATGCCCGGCCAATAAACGGTCTCTCTTGCCCTTTTTAGGCAGCTGTTGATGCCCAGGTGTCCAGCGTGGATAGACCTCATGACTCTATCCTTCCAAGTGTTTGGCATTACTATTCGAGTGCCGCGAAACAACAGGCCTTCATACACGGATAGTTCATCACGCAAATGTGTGAACAGCTTTTGTGCACTTGTCATTTTTCTTGCATCAGGCCATCCGTGATTTGTCGCCTGTATCACACTTTGTATGGCTTCGTCTTGTGCCACTGCTGTCTGCAGTTCTGCCATCGTTTCTTCTGACATAGGCAGTATGGCAAGGACTTCCAATTCTTCAGCGATGGTGCCTGCATCCTCGCTTGTGTTGCAGTCACGGCTAAGCAGGTCTGCAATGTGTAGGTCCTTCCCTTTTTTGTAGACGATTGTGGGACCATAGTGTTGGATGTCAAAGAGGAGTTCTGTAGTCTGGGTGGTGCAAGTCCAAGTGGTTTCTTGCTGATTGTCTCCAGTGGACGGTGATCTGTTTCTATTGGCAAGGGTCTGCCATAAATGTATGGGTGGAACTTCTTGCAGCCATACCTGATTGCCAGCGCTTCCTTTTCTATTTGCGGATAGTTCCTTTGTGCAGTGTTTAACGTTGTTGATGCATATGCAACAGGCTTTCCCTCTTGCATTAGCACTGCACCCAACGCTTTTGAGCTGGCGTCAACTGAGAGTGTCAGCTCACCATTTACATTATAGTACTTCAATGCAGGTGCTTCTTTGAGGTCTTTTTTGATAGCCTCTAGTGCATTGCTCTGTTCTTCAGTCCACATCCATGTTGTGTCCTTCTTTAGGAGCTTTCTCAGAGGGATTGCCTTTTCTGCCAAGTTGGGTAGGAACTTCTGTAGATATTGTAGCATTCCCAGAAGTCCTTGCAGTTCTGCTTTGTTGGTTGGTTCTTTGATTTTCTCAATTGCTGTGACCTTGTCTGTGTCTATTCCTAGACCTTTGTCTGTGAGTACATGGCCTAAGAACTTGACCCTCATCTGGTTGTAGACACATTTTTGTTCATTTAGTTTTGCGCCAGCCTGATGCAGCCTTTGTAGCACTGCTTTGGTGTATTTTTCTAGCTCCTCAGCTGTCTTGGCGTAAACTAGAATGTCATCCATTGAGTTGGCAACGTTGGGGAGGCCTTTTAAGACTTCTGTAACGACCTGTTGAAATACTTCCGGTGCTGTCGATATTCCAAAGGGAACTCGTAGAAACGTATATCTGCCCCAGGGGGTGCTGAATGCCAAGTATCTCTGCGTTTTCTCGGACACTGGCAGCTGCCAAAAGCCTTTCTTTAAGTCGAGTAGTGTGAATACTTTGCATCCACTCACTTGTGCGGCAATTTCTTCCAGTGTCTTCAGTGGGAAGTGCCGTCGAAGAAGTATCTTGTTCAGGTCTGTTGGGTCAAGGCAGATCCTTAGCTTGCCCATTTGCTTGATTACTACCATTTGGCTGCATATGGGGGTTGGTTCGTTGACTCTTCTGATTGCAGCCTTTTCCATGCTGTCGAGTTCAGTCTTTACATCGTCCATGAGGGCATATGGTACCTTTCTCGGAGGCCTGACCACACATTTGCTTGCATCCTCTGTCAAGTCTGCATCGTACACAAAACCTTTTATGCATCCGTCCCATGTAGAGGTCGTCTTGATGTGCTTGTCTAGCACTTGCACACGCTTCTCCAGGTTCAACACATCACATGCATTTCTGCCTAATATTGGCGTTAGCTGTCCGTCTACAACGACGAATTTAATCTTGACGGTCTTGTTTCGCACTGTGCATGGGGCTATGCATTCTCCTGACACATCAAGCTTGTGCTGGGTGTATGACACGATGCGTTTCACTGGTGACTGAGTCAATTTGAGACCTAGGGACGTGGCAACATCCAGTGGCAGGACGTTGCACTGGGCGCCTGTGTCTAGTTTCATGTCAATTGACTTCCCAGACGCAAAAGTAATGGTCTCGTGCCAGTCTTCTTCGGCGCTGTTTTCGTTTTGAATCACGGAGATAAACACTTCGTCGTCGGAGTTGGACTGCTCAACACCCGTCGCGTTCACTCGTCGTTGTTGTTGTCTCCTTCCCGTTCGGCACACCGTCGCGAAATGTCCGACTTTGCTGCATTTCTTGCATTTCTTGCCATATGCTGGACAGTTGCCTTTCGCGTGCTTGGTCCCGCAGTATCCACACTTGAACATCGCTCTTGTTGGCGAGTCAGTTGGCTTGTCTTCATCGTTGTTCCGCCCTTTGGCTGCGCTCTGTCGCAGTGCGTCGACTTTTTGGGTGTCCTGTGTCGTCATGTCTTTCATTTGCTGGGCTGCTTGCTCGTTGGCTCGGCACAGGTGAATCGCTTTTTCCAAGTCGAGAGTTGGATCAGTAAGTAGTTGTTCTCTTACGAAGTCATTTCTAACACCCACAATGATTCGGTCGCGGAGGAGTTCTTCCGTCAGCGAGCCGTAGTTGCACCTGCTTGCCTGCAACCTTGCAGCAGTCACATAATCCGTGAAGGTTTCTCCCTCCTTTTGTGTCATGAGATTGAACTTGTAGCGTTCGTAGGCGTGATTTATGCGCGGCGTGAAGTGCTCAGTGAACCTCTTCTTGATTACTTTCACGTCCTTCTTCTCGCTCTCCATTAGGTTGAACGTACGAAAGATCTTTTGAGCTTCGGTTCCAATAACAGACATAAATGTTGCTACTTGCACTTCGGGCGTCTTGGTCTGAAGCTGGGCGGCGATTTCACACCATTCGTATGCTTGCAACCACTCTTCCCACGTGGTAGGGTCGCTCGAATTCGTATCCAACGATTTCGGTGGTCGCAGACCATTCTTGCCGGCCATTGTTGACTTCGACCGCTTCTATCACTTCTGACACCATGTGATAACACGACTGGGTGCTTCAAGGGGAACTATTTATTAAGTTGAAGTGGTTACAAAAGATTGAGAAGTCACAAAGCACATGATGGCATTCTGGCCAACCATGGGTGATGCCGCTGTCGATAGCGCTCTCCCCGAACGAGTGAGGCTGGTGATGTCTCCCTTTACAACTTGTGAAGTCCGTGTAACAAGTGTGTGATAAGGCACCAAATAGGAAGTGCTGCAAATCATCAAGACTGCCTTCACTATGACAAAAAAGAAGTTTTTTAAATAAAAAGAACATTCGAAAAAGGGGGTCATTGTCATGAGTAAAGGGGCCCAACACACGTGCCACATGGCGAAAACGGGAGATGGCGTGCGGAATAACGGAGAGGCGCCAGAATGCATGCGCCATTGACACGTCTAGGTCTGTGCTTGGTGGATGGCTGGCTCATGGCGCGCGACCTGAGCTGCTATCGGAAATGGTCAATGCTGAGCTGGCAATTGTCTGGGTGGCGACGGCCGAGGAAGGACGGATTGGCAGCTACGCTCTGTTGACGGGATGAGGTGTTCGGGAGCCCGTGATGCTGGCACTCCTTGGTGTGAGGGTGGAACTCAAAAGACTTTCGGGTGAGGCTGCTCGGAGGTGCGGCAGCTAATAGTCTCGGACACACCAAAGAATGACACATCACTTCTTCAAGTCGTAGCCAAGGCTGCGAGTAGGCCTAACTCGGTACCGGTGGCTGCCACGTCACCCAGGAGCACAGGCGGCGGAGACTGACGGGTCGGATGGGCTCTACCTGACTACTGCCTTGTTACACGCGCTGATTGACTGTGACACATTGTCAACGTCATTTATTGTATGTACTCTCATTTTCATGTTCTGTCTTCAGCATTGGGACGATACTTTTTCAGAGGGGGGTAGTAACACGTGCGGTTGTTGTGATTAAAGTGGAAAGCCGTTATCACTTCCCAGTGACACGCACGCTGGTTTTGATTGTTTGCAGGGAGCGCTGTTATCACTTTCTGTCACGCGCAACGCAGGCCGCGTTTTATCTTACATGCCACTTCTGGAACCGTGTTGACCATACTTGAAACTTTGCATACCTGATGCGCATATTTCGGTGACTTCTGGAACCCCAGACATAATGCGGGAACGCGTTATGACGCGTGTAAAAAAGCTGACGCATTATGCCGCTTGTCAGTCTTTCCGTCGACCGATGACTGTCCACGACGCTATTGCTGTGCATTGTCACTGGCTTTGTTTTGCTGGGCACAAGTTCGCCCAATAAATAGTTCGCCTGACATCACTTGAGTTCTGCGTGTTTCGCCTTGAGTGCTGCATGTCTTGACCACGTGACAATATACTTCACACAAGACAAATTATGTAGTGGCCATGGCTGAAGCAATGCCCCGGCAGGACACCGAAGCCTGCGTTGCGATAGAGGCGTCGAGACAACTCATAGAGTTTCTTACTTACACACTAGAGAGACATCTGGCGCTAGTGTCTACGGCGACTCGTTCAGCGGCGCTTCAATCCTCATGGGAATTATGGGAAGTACAGGCTTCGGATCTGCTTCGAATGGATTTCGTTCTTGAGACCCGCGACGATTGTTTTCTGAGCTTTAAACAAAAATAAAAGGAAATATTTGCAATTAATACTTACTTTTGTTTTTAGTACGTAACAATTGATACGCGTTGTTTGCATAACTGTGAAGTTGAAGGAAGGCAAAGACAAATTTTGCCACCAGGGTATGCATCATTCGACAATTTTGCTCTAGATGTGGCGCCACGAAGTAATTAATTATGTCTTTTAATCATTGTAAACAAATATGTGCGTTTCCCTTTGAAAAGTACGCAGCATGCATTGATGGAAATAAAAACAATGTCATATTTGGTTAGAAGTGTTGAGCTTTCAAGAGAAACACTAAACGTATCGTCTGCTTCGGCGTCTGCTCCGTCCGAGCTCGCGAACTGCGCACGTTTGGTCTTTTATCAAGGTTTCTGAAGATTACCGATACAGGTGACTGTTTCAGCGGCTCAGGTGGCATCTGGATGCCTGTGGCCTCCTGATAGGTTTTTTTTTTTCTTTTTTCGTTACCGACTGCTGACTGAAGCGCGCACCCCGCTTGTCGTGATTTGCGCGTATCCACTAGGCTGCAGCTTGGATGCAGCAGCCCTTCATATCACAAGTAAGTGTGTGTTTACAATGACAACGAAAACGAATGAGATCGAATTTGCCTACGCAAGCGTCTCTATACTCTGACCGCTCTTTCCAATACACCACCGCACCACGGCAAGCAAGCACATGAACGCGGCTTGAACGCCCATGTTGGCAAGCTCGATTTTCGCGCAGGCTTTCTATCGAGAATGCACCAGACCACTGACGAGAAAATACCGAGTGGCGAGCATATAATGAAACAGGCTGGCGGAATCGCGTCATGTGGCAATGCGACGCTGGTTTTTCGCCACTGTGTGTTGCACTAGCTTTGGCTGTAGTCGAGGCTGTTTATCTCTCTAGCTTTTGTTTCGCCCGAGTGCATTGCACGCTTCGAATAACCTCGCCGCAGGGTACGCGGGAAACAAAGCCAAAACTGCAGAAGTAAATGGCTTGTGCCCAGTTCGCAAGTCAATGCTAACCAATCCGAAGCCTGTACTTCCCATAATTCCCATGATGGTTGAACGATCGCAGCGCCAGATGACCCTCTAGTTTATAGTAAGAAACTCTATGACGTTAACACATTATACGACATCGCTCCAACATTCCTAGGTGGCGGTACGACCGCTTAGAACCAAGAGAGCAGTGAAAGGGAGGTGGTTTTATAAATTAGGAGCAATTTTGTTTACTAAATACATTTGCTTTAATCATACGTCAGTTATATGCAAACTGTAAAGCTATGTAGTAAAAATGTATAATGGCCATCTTTTCCTCCATACCGCAAGTCTCTCTATGGTGTGGTCGGTAGCGCTTCCAGCTCGTACTGTCGTGTCCTGGCTGGTTGTAGGTTTGAATGCCAGCGAGTGGTACTTTTCCAATCTGAAATGCCTGTTTACTTTTCAATCATCTACTTCCGTTACAGAAGTACGTCACAGATTTCTTGGTGGACCCCGGCATAAAACACTTCCGACATTTCCTTCCTTCGAAGCTTTCTGGTCGGTGCAGACTATTCGTTAACAGTTAAAAAAATTACTTGCTATTTCTAACAGAACGCTCTTCGATTGATATTTTCGAATATTCGCACTCCCCTATACATCCTTGTCCATCTTCATTTTGTCTGTCGTCTTTTATGTTCCGCTAAGTATGAATATACTCACTTTTTGATTACCCAAGACATCTCTCTCTTTTGGTACATTACATGTCTTTATACGCCATTACATTACATTAAAATACAGATGTTAACTGCAGTCCTTTTGTCAGCACAAACCCCGGCTCTCACTGGCCAAGGGAGTATAGTCACCTTATGGTTCCAGTGTGTCAATGCATAGCTAATTCTAAGCTTTCTATGTAGTCAAAATCACAGAGACCCCTGTAAATAAGCTCTAACATTGGCGCCTTTGTTATGTGTAATAAGATCTCGTCTGTAAAAGTACGTTTATGGCCATTCGATTTGCTGTTCAACATTTTCGAATATTCGCACACCCGAACTGTATAGTAAGGAAATCGAACAGCGTTTTTATTTGGTGACGCATGCTCGAGTTGTCCGTTTTCTTCTTAGGTGAAGTGCTCGAGTGGGTCCGCTCGTGGTAGACTGCTTCGGTGTAGCAACATTGCAAAAGAATTCACCTACACGTGCTTCAAATCAAATTCAGATCGATCAGTACATACATGCTGGATGGTCAATTGGGCTAAAAGCTACGTACATAGCTTGACGTGACCCATTGACCAGACCAGGCAGCAACAGTGAGTAGAATGAGTATGTGTACAGTGGTTTGAAACTATTCATGCATATTCTAAGTATTACTCCATGTTTAACTCCGTCTATAGCCAGAATTGCCCATGAACAGAATAGTGCAACTAACGTAAAATAAAGGAAAAGAAAAAGGAATGAAACAACTCAAAGCAAGTTTAAAGTAAAACACGAAACAGACTCAGTGAAATCCATAACAACATATTGTCAACGTAGAAAGAATGTTTAACATAAGGAATTACATACATACATGGATAATATACAATACTATTATAGGACCACTAGTACAGAACAATCTAACACAAGTTATACAATGGAGTGTGAGACTCACATAAAGATTAAGAGTTTCTAAGGAAACTAATTGGTGGTAGTGTATACTAATGATGAATATTAAAGTAGAGCAGTAATTACAACATCAAAAGTGAGCAAAGTATAAGCGGAGTTTTTTCTTACTGAGCTTTTCCATATTGTCGTATTTGTAAATCGTAAATCTTAGGTTATGTACTAATGATTGATGTTTATAATTTGTTCTGAAGTAAGGAATGCGCCATGCCCCAGTATTTCTCGTGTTAGCATTGATGCGACGACACTCTAAGGATGCTAATTGCTTTATGTAGTTGCTGACAAATTTTGAGCTATGTCGTGCAGTATATAATAACTGTAGAATCTATAAGTTTTCAATTTGAATAATAATATGCTTAAGGGACGCTTCTCTGGTGCTTGCATATGCATCTTTATTTCCGACAAAACGAATAATCTTCTGCAACATGACAATTGCATGCATGTTAGTTATGGTTGTACACCATACTAGTGCACAATAATTTAAGTGTGCGTTCAATAATGCACCATAAATCTGTACTTTGGCTTTCGTAAGAAGTGCAATGTCTCTGTCCGGCGGCTTCCTATTTATTCATTTATTTAAATACTCTCAATGTCATTATGGCGTTATAGAGGAGTGGGTTAACAAATTCATGAGGGCAGCCTTAAATGATGCATGATCAGGGTTACAGTGATGGAGGCGGGGAGGTGATTACATTCAAACAAAGTCCTTGGCAGGTGAGAATGGAAGTCTGGTAGAATGGCACTTGAACTTTGTGGCTGTGACCCATGCGAAATGACGGCAGCGAGAACAAGGTGCATTTCAGCTGGGGATTTGTGGTTGATTAAAAAGGGCCTGCTTCCTTCTGTTGGATAGGGTGGGGAGGTCAAGAGAATTTTTTATTGTAGTAATACTATCAGTGTAAGAATAATTAGCAACAATGAACCGATATGAGTGATTCTAGATAATTTCTAAGGCAGTTTCAAGTGTAGCAGTGTGAGGGTCCCAGATTGAAGCAGCGTACTCAAGTTCCGACCTAACTAATGCGTTACAAAACAACAAGTTTTAACAGAGCTGGAGACAAAGAAAAGTTACGACGTAAAAAGCCCCGAGTGCAGTTTGCATTGTTAATGATGTAGTTGACATGAGTTTTCCATGATAAATTCTTGTCTGTGTGGACCTTAGGTATTTGTAAGTTGTGACAGAGGCCATTTGAGAATTTGTAATGGTATAAAGAGGGGACATGCATTCGGTTGACCTTCGGGAGAACATCATTATTTTTCATTTTCTGACGTTTCATTTCATGGGCTGTCAAGATCAGATTGAAGTTGTGAGGACTAGTTATTACTCTGTACAGGTATCCAGAATGGCGTCCTGTACTGCCATAATTCTTGTTTTAACAGAGCTCACGTACTAGTAGTCGTACGTAGGCACCTATGCTAGAGCATCCTCAATGACATACCCAGTGCCGACTCTGTCTATCCCACACACGCAGCCATTTCTTTTGGACAGGATTTGCACGCTCGGTCCGCCGTTTCTTGGCTGCTTTGCGAGCCATGTTAATGTCGCAAACGTAACCACATTGGGTGGCGGAAGTCTAGGCATGCACCGTCATTATCCATTGTGAACGATAAGCTGTAATTTTCAGCCTAAGCTGTCACTTGCACCCCCGGATAGTGACACCGCAGGACAGCGTAAGCTGGAGGAGCGACCCTCTTAGAGGCCATTTTAAACGGTTGAGGAAACTAGTGCAAGTAAGATGGTAGGTATCCCCTGCGCCGTAACTATTATCATTCCGCCAAGTAGGGAAGTACCCACTATGCAGCAATTACTGCGGTATTGTGACGCGCAAATCTGTATAACTGCACATCTTAGAGAGTCTCTTGGCTTCGTTTTCTCGGGAATGAACCGCACTCTCGGCCCGGCGTCGACGGCGAGCTGTAGTTTGGGCTTCTCTCTTCACACCTGTCTGTTGTGCTCGACGTTGCCTTGCTGCAGCCGCGCGTGTAGCTCTGCAATTCGCTTCTTCAGTAGTGGTCCGCACCTTGTGAGGAGGCACCATCAGATGTATCGAAGAGCCAAGTCAGGTTGCTGGCGTGGCTGCGCACGTCGCCTGCCATGTGATGCATGGCACGACACAACAGAACTGCTTCAAAAGGCAGCACTTGGTAATAATGATGACAGAAATGTTGAAGAAGATTGTTTCATAATGATGATGTTGATGATGCCTCTGTAATGGGTTCAGAGCTACAAACCATGCAGCCCTGTGTTCTTTCAAATGATTCCTTGAACTCATTATGCAATCCACTTTCCCTGACATTTAGTGGCGTATTATTATTCTGCCACGTAACATTGCATTTGTTATTGTGATTCCTCGGCAGACGTTATACCTGTTTAGGTCTTTTAGCGATGATTTTTCAAGCACAGGCATGGCTCAGTGGTAGAATGCTCGACTGCCACGCAGAGGATGTGGGTTCGAATCCACACAGAGGACGTGGTTTGAATCCTCCTCGGTCCTGGTTATTTTTTTTTTCTAAAATTTGCGCAATAGCGGTTGCAGACACCGGCGGCGGCGTACAACTACGACGCAAAACGGCCCTTGTTGTGATCTCATAACAGCTTAAAAAATGAGTTGTTGAAAGTTGATGCTGCAGTGTTGCACCGAGGATGCGTGCATTTTTCCATTGTTCACTCATTCAGCCTACGTTACCATCAGGTGAGAGGAAGTTAAAAGATTTGCGTGTAACGTTTGCAACATTAATTTTATCAAATATCATTAATTTTGTCAAATATGTAATGAACGAAATGAAGTTACTTATCGCTAAGCTTTCTACGAAACATATATTACATTTGGCTGAGCTTTATTGTATGTGTGTTGGCGACTTTTTTACTAGTGGAACAGCATTTTTGTACTGCTCTTACTGATCATTCCCCCATTAAAGACGGCCATGCCATCTGTACAACATGTAGGGAAGTTGTGAGATGTACTTCTGCAGCTATGTCTCATACTGAAAGTTGTGCTACTGCCGGCACGGTGAAAAAGGCCAATAATTCCTGGTCGGGATCTGCAGATACAGCTAATATGTGTGTCGCAAAGTTTATCGATTCTAATGCTGCATTTCAGTAGTCAGAACCTATTAAGTTTTTCCGCACAAGATATTGTTCAGTGCCCATGCTCAGGGACGTGTCCAAGCCGAGTGTAAACTGTGCTGCAGGTTCTTCAGTTCGACAGCGTCCATTCTCGCAAGAAGTTCCTCAATAAACTGGAAAGCTTCCTGGTCAACCGGAAGAAGACGCTGGAGAGCATAAACACCACTCGTGACACGATGTTGGCGAACGCCGAGACGAAGGAGAAGCGCCAGAAGCGACTGGAGCACTTCTTTCGAGAAGCGTACGCGCTGGTGAGTGTCGCTCGAGGGAGCGTTTGCTTTAGCAGTGGAGCTCCTCCTTGGAGCAGTGTTGGGAGAGCATTGTGTCTAGTGGCTCCGCTTGATGGTTTCCTATCGGGAGAGTATATGACGTACGTACGCTTTGTTTTTTTTTTAAATTCATAGGCACGTAATGGGCAACATGAATGAATTGTACAGCGTCGAACAAAAGTATCGTTTTAGAACTTGGCGGGTGAGTTGTATCACCTTTCTAAAAGGAATCATTTCACAAGACAGTCGGACAACACAACAAATAAATAAAATAAATAAATAAAAACGAAGTGGAGAGCAACAGAGCAAACTGCAGAGTTGAAAGCTTGCGCTCTTGGTGTCCACTTTGCCCGTTTCCAAAAAGCGTTGTGGTAAGAACCACGCCACGGGCGAGAATAAAAAACGAAGGTCGCCGCTTGCACTCCACCTTGACCTGTGTCTCACGGTGCTAAACGAACCGTCCCTTGACACCACTTCTCATGTCTGCTAACGAATGGGCCGGGCAGTCTCCGGCGGGCTTTGGTAATAGTTGCTCGGCGTGGTATGTAACTACGCGCAAGCACAAGGGTGGACGCTTTGGCTTAGCGTTCGGAAAGGACAACGCAAAGGTAGCCACAAGGCACCGTAGGCAAGGCCAGCCCGGTGTTGCTCAAACAAGGGAACCAACGGACGGGATAAGAAATAAGAACTTACCCTTGTTACATATTTCAAGCGGCGCCACTGCACATGCAACGAAATCCAAACGAGAAGATCTTCTGTTGAGCGCAGCCAATAAGCTAGCACCGCACATAATGATTGTACATGTTTGTGAGGCACGCCCTTCTCGCCCCCCGCTGACAAACTCTCAGGGCACTGAGTTGGCTGCTAGGCGAGAAGGCGCGGGGGTGGGGAGGACATTTTCATAGAGCCAATGGGGATGATTTTTTAAAGCCATTGTGGCGCCGTTTGGCTATTGACGGTAATCGTTTGGTATTGACGGTACTGACGGCTATTGACAGGTTTTGACGGTAACAATTAAAAATGTTGTTTAGCTAACAATTTGACCACTTCTGTTTTATGCAGGCAGTTCACGTTTTCGAACCATTAATTTTATTTGTAATCCAAACTAGAAGAGAAGCTCAGGGGAAGATGGATGCTTGAATTGATGAACAAATCGCAAGGTACGATTTAAAACAGGGAATGTCATAATTTCGATGAACTGAAACTACATACTCCAAGGAAACTTCCGCTCGCCGAGGGACAGAAAATACAGGGAATCGTATCTCATATACAGGTTCAATACTCTCCAACCTGCAGGCATAAACCTTTCAAAGGGAACTCTTGAGTCCATTAGATACGGTAGAGTGTTAACAAAGACAACAAAAGGTTGAGGTATGCACAAGCTAACAATGTTTCTCCCAGAAAATCTACTTTCAGGTGCTGAGCTCCCATCCAGTTCCAGGAGAACAAGGACGTTAAACAGTGTAGTTACTTTTTTTAGCCCCATGCTTTCCATGAAATGCATTGTTGGTGCGGAGCAGGTGGTGCGCGGTGGAGGGGGGGGACACATGCCATAGGAGCAACTTCTGTTCCGAGCGTGTGTTCCTTTTTCCACCCTGCTTTCTAGCCCTGTGCACACAATGCATTTTCAGGATATGTACAAGGAGCGGATTCTCTGGAAGCTTTCGCTCTTGCCATTTATATTAGTCACGCTAACACCTGTCACCCAACCCCCCCCCCCTTTTTTTGTGTGTGTGTGTGTTTGCATGTGCTGCTCTTCTCCTCCTCTCTTTCTGAGGACGGGGGTGAGTGTGCAAAGTCGTACATAAACGAACGCTGGAGAAGGCAGTTGCCGCCCTGACAAACACAAGTCCGCTTGTCGAAACGTTGGCTCCCGCGACATTCCCTGTTTTAAATCGTACCTTGCGATTTGTTCATTAATTTTATTTGTGTAATTTATAACCGCTTAGAAAGTGAAATCCATTTGAACGAGGCAAGGGCGCTTTGGAAGCGTCAAAATGGCGACCCACAAAGTGCATGATCCACCATCGTCGTCTGCTACTGCATCACAGGTCCTCCCCTGGTCGACACAGGCACGTACCTCCAAAATTTCTCTCGTTTGGATAATGCAAATGGATGCTGTTTCCATGTTAGAGACTTCTAAGCATCTTGCATACTTACTTGGAAGGTTACCACTGCCGTAAGGATGAGCACACTCTAAACCAAAATGGACGACAAGGGGGCATGCTGTTCGTCCTTTCAGGGAGTAAGTGTGCTGCCACAGATTTTGAACCAATTTTGGAGTAACTGTGAGACTAAGAACAGCGGCTCAAATTTTTAGTCCCCTACGTTTCCCACTCGATCGTTTAAAAGTTGCCCTCGGTGGAGCATTCCAGGCAGACTAACTGTTCAACCAATACTGACCAACTGGAAAAAAGAAAAATGGAGGCTGCCCATTGCGATCACATTTTTACTCTATTTATCAGCCTTTATAGTCACACATACAGACTTCACAAGCATTTAATATCATGTTTACAGACAGGCATTAACTCCAGGGAACATCATACATGTAGACAGGCAAACATACACACAAGCACGTCAAAGTAATGCACCACATAGACTGCTCACCTCTTCTTTTTTTTTTTCTTTATTGCAGTACAAACACAAAACAGTGCAAACACAAAAATAACACTTAGAACCCGCCAGCGTCTATGAGGCTGGTTGTATATGCTTGTGAACTTTCAGATGTATGAAGTTATCTATTATACGAAGAAGTTCCTCATCAGCTTCTAGGTACTTTAGCACTTCACCAAGTTTCGTGACGTTTTCAACAAAATGAGCATTGACAGATCGTGTATGAGGATCAGCGTTCCTTACATCCATGCGTGACCTCCATATGCTATAAAGTCCTAAAAGCATAAACAGGTCATAAGGGACACTATTTCCTTGTACAGGCAAGAATCGTATACCGTAGGGATCTATTGGGAGTTCCTTCTTCAGCGTTCTTTGCAGCACATCCCAGTAAAGGACTGCATCCCAACAGTCAATAAAGACATGCTCAATAGTTTCCGGTTTACGACATAAAAGGCAATTCACTCCCCAAGGCACGAACATACCTCGTTGTTGAAGCCATGTTTTAACTGGTAAGGTGCCTGTGTGAAGTTCAAAAAAGAACATTTTTACCCTGCCAGAAACTAACATTTTCTTGACGCGTTTAAGGACGTTACTTCCTGGTCCCTCCCGATAAATAGATCTATAAATCGGGAGGGGAAGCACTACGTCTATGAGATCTTTTAACAGTCTTTTCCTTGGGACATTGCTTAAGTACTCAATAGAGAATTTGCTTATGAGGAACCTAAAGGAAGATACAACCTCGCATAAGTAACGGGATACTCTATATTGGCCATTTTCTACCGTGGAAACAACAAATTCTGGTATTGCGCCCGGTAACATTACTTGAATTATTGTGCGTATAAAGGGGTCTTGCTGATCTCTTAGGAATAAAAACCTGCTGGTCACCTGTTTCAAGAACAGGTGAGATAAACCCAACCCTCCATCTCGGACCTTACGGAAAAGATTAGTCCGCCACAGAGTTTTTGCGACATTTGTGTGGAATTCTCAGTTTGAACTGCTCACCTCACACAACCATTCACCGACGATCAAGTACATATACCCAGACATACTGAGCTGCCATATAGTGCAGGTGGGAACTTCCTGTTCAGCGCAATTACAAAATAAGCATTTACAGAACAGCTGTGCAGTTAATGCCGGCTCTTAGATAACCCTGCATCACACAGATCTGTTAAAATAAACCAGCATTATAGTCACCTCCTTTTAAATGCGAAGCATTTCTTAGTGAACTTCGGCAACTTTGAGTGTATCTGTCCATCCATCCATCCACCTACGACATTGTGCTCTCCTGGCAGTTTCGTTAATGGGATGTATACCAAAATTTTATGACACAACACGACTGCATGTAAAACGTAAATGACAGGTCATAACACAAAAATGATGACATGCATGTCATGAGCGGCACGGTTTACATGCCACAGTTTTGGTGCTCTCCTGGCCGTTTCATTAAAGGGAGGTATACGAAAATTGGTATGCCATAACATGACTGCATGGCGAACACAAATGACGGGTCATAACATGAAAATCATGACATGCATGTCATGAGAGGCGTGGTTTACGTGCCACGGTCTTGGTGCTTTCCTGGCCGTTTCATTCACTTCATAAGTACCAAAATCAGTATAGTGCAACAACAATGCAGATTCATTTTACATTCCTGATGCGTACTTCGCATTTCCTTGATTCCCACTGCACGTGGGATCTGCCATTTTTTAGTTAGCAAATTCTAATTATTAGTGAACACCTTGTCAATTGAAGCGAACGCGCGTTTGCAATGCCAGTGCGCAATCTCATAAAACACCCCTGAGCACAAACAAACACAGTAACGGCAAACATTCAGCCGCGGTGGCAAAGAAACGCAATGCGTACTTGCCCTGCCGGTATACCTTCTTGCCGAAGCACGTAGAGCACGGCTGTACAATAAACGACCACCGGTGCTCACAAAATGCGCAACCCTGTGCTATTTCTGCGGTCGTTATTCCACCCACAAAAGAAGAGAAGGCCTCATCGTCAGTGCCATGGCTTAGGTGTACTTACCCGACTCACTATGAATGAAACGGCTCGCAGTCACGGTAGACAGCATATGGTCACAGAGTACCGGCGGCAGCACATCGGCGCGGTATGCCATGTATCGGCACTCACCTCTGCGGTAGGTGCTCGACAGTGGTTATCGCACGAGGCGAAATACAGAATTGTAACTGCACTTTATTCTACGTACGATGCAGTGTTTCCACGAAAGCAAGGGGACATTTATTTTTCTTGCACTGGCAATGGCTCACACCGGCTGCCAATGGGCTCGATGCCGACGACATACAGCGAAGTGTCTTTTCGCGTACACATTGCAGCCAGATACTCTTCGGGCATTCGGCAACCTAACGATCAAAACAGCTTACTTTTGTTATCGCTGTAAATATTCTGACATGTCGCCTTAGAAGACGACAACGAAGTGCGCGCGCGCGACTATACTGGTGCTGTGGCACGAGCGCGAGCCTGGTGTCCAACGTTCGCCAGGAGTGACTCCAACGCTTGAGCTACGCTTCTGAACTTGTTTACGTTTCCTGTACTTTAATAAATCGTCTACAGCCACAAGCGGCTGTACAGACGTACAGACGTTTCATTGAGAAAGGAAGGAAGAGAGAAGAAAGAAGGCCTTATAAGCACTGCTGCTGTCTGGTGCCCTCCAGTCACCCCTGAAGAAGGGTCCGAGTGGGACCCGAAACGTCGGGTTTTTTAATGTTTAGAAGTAAATTTTACTTTTAAATGATTATAATTTGGTTGGTGTCCCCCTGTTTTCACCTTTAATTTCGTCCCAACCAGACAGATCTCTGTCAAATGTTCACCTTTAAACTATACAACAGTATTTGGCTTTGCGCTGCAGCCAAATACTCTTGGTGGGATCAATCCTTTGATAGGATCACTGATTGCATTTGTCGAGAACGTGCCATGTCGCTGTCACACACTCGGTCCGGCACAATATTTCAGCTAAGCTGTGCCGTGTCTTTCAAGCATGCGACAAAGTGCATTTGCCATTCCTCTGAACAAATTACACTGAAGTCATCAACATGGAAATGCCGGGCGGTAGTGACATTGTCTCGTGATATGTGGTTGTTTTGTGGCAACAGAAATGAGCTTATATAAGCTGACACAAATATCTACCAACAAAATAATAACTTGACACTTAAGCACTTATGTCACAACATACAGTCGAATCTCATTAATTCGAACACGCTTAATTCGAACTTCCGGTTTATTCGAACTGACGCTGCGGTCCCGGCAAAGTTATGTGTATTTCAATGGCCAAAAACGCCTGGTAATTCGAACGCGCAAGCATCTGCGACGGTCAATTCGAACATCCCGCGCTCCGAAAATTCCTCGAATCACGTGGCGGCGCCTATGACGAGGGTATTTCCATTGGTATTTCTGACCCTGCCGCGGAGAAAAAGCGTACAAGAGCCCTCCCCCCCACCACCCCACTTTTTTTCCCGCTTCATTCGTCAAGGTGGCACGGACATTGAACACTGGCACGGGAAGAAAAAAGAAAAGCGCGCACAGCAGGCGATGCCGATCGGGGAGACCGGGGGCCCTTTTTCCTTCCCTAAGGCAGGGCTCGACTCTCTCTTCTCTGAGGAGAGAGTCTATTCAGGCTGTGGCCTTCCCTGTTTGAGCACCCAGGAAAGAATGAAAGGCGCGGTTATCTGCGTTGCGGGGCATGGCCGCTGACTCTTTCCCAACGATTAGATAATGTTGCTCTTTCCTCAGTTTCCTCCGAGGAGAGAGCCGTGCGGCGGCTCTTCCCTTTACGTCTGCCGTAACCAAAAACAACACAAACCAAACCACCGAGCGATCATGTGTTGCGTAGCCTCCTCGCCTGGCCAGCCTGGCTGCGAAAAACATTCGCAGAAAAAAGCCGCGGTAGTGGAGAGCCGGAATGTGTTCGTTCGTGGTCGTTCTATGGCGCTGTATTATAAACTGCTTCCGAACAAGAAGATTACTTTTCAAGGCAACGATTGTGCCGGCGGCAAGTGAAGCAAGGAGAGGCTGACGGTAATGGTGTGCGCAAATGCGACGGGCACAGAGCGTTGCCGGTTGCTAGTGGTTGGTAAATCGGCCAAGCCTCGCTGTTTTAAGGGTGTGAAGACTTTGCCAGTCGATTACATCGCCGAGAAGTCATGGATGACTATGGACATTTTTTCAGACTGGGTGCATACCCTGGACAGAAAGTTTTCTGCTAAAGGCCGGAACGTACTCTTCGTTGACAACTGCACGGCGCACTGTGATGTAGAAGGCCTGCGCGCAATTCGGCTGGCTTTTCTGCCAAAACACACGACGGCTGTGCTCCAGCCCATGGATATGGGAGTCATTCAAAATTTGAGAACTCTACAGGCGCCATATCGTGGAACGAATGCTATTGTGCATGGACAGCAACAAAACTTATGCCATCGACCTCCTCAGCGCTATCCATATCCTTGCCGCTGCGTGGGCCTCCATTAAGCCAGACACCATCAGCAACTGTTTCCGGCGATGTGGGCTTGGCGAACCCGCGGCCAGTGGTGATGCGGATAAGGCCAAGGATGAGGAGGTGTAGACTACGTCGGACGATGACGATAACTGCATGTCCGAAAGGGGCAGCAGTGTTCTTCCGAACGGCGTGACCTTTGAGGGCTATGTGAATGTGGACGCGGGTGTAGAGATCTGTGGTGTCGTCACCGACGCCGAGATCCTACAAGCCAAGTGCCCTCAACAGAGTGCTTCAGGGGACCCGTTACTCCCAGTGGCGGGGACTCTTATGCCAGCGACGAAGTACCCCGCGACGAAGTACCCCCTGCCCCGTCGACTCCACCAAATGCAAGTGAAGTAGCGTCAGCGCTGGACTTGCCGCGTGCTACTTCTCTTTCCAGCAAAATGCAGATGCTGGTTTAGAACTCGTTAGCAAGCTTCAAGCCATTGTTCATTGACTCATTGTGGGCAAAACGTGTGCAGACGCGCATAACCGACTACTTTTCTTAATGATGGGTATGGTGTAGTTGGAAGTGAAAATACGCGCAAATAAATCTTTGTGTACTTCCCACTCGTGTTCGTTCCTTGCACATGTGCCGCTGCAGGCGAGTGCTCAGTTCAATGAGCTTTCTTTAATTCGAACTTCTTTTAATTCGAACAAATTTTCGAGCCCCTTCGAGTTCGAATTATCGAGATTCGACTGTAGTTGTTAATCAGTGTATAATAGCCTGACTGTCACTTAGCGGTTCTGTGATGAACCTTCATGTGCAGTACTGCTACCACTACAGAGAAATTCACAAGTGAATTCTGGCACTTGGTACTAAACTGTTTGCCAAAAACAAATAGTGTATTACAATAGGATCATGCATGACACGGCAGCCCGGTGTTTAATGTGAGTTTAGTGCTATTCTGGCATCGTTAACATGACCGAAAATAGCGCTTGCGCAGCTCTCCTTTCACAGAACACTCGCCAAGCCGCGCGTTGACATAGCAACCATGCCCGGCTAAGTATAGCCAAATAAGCTATGCAACCTATCGAAAAATCTCATATGCCACATATACCATGTATCCAATAACCTTGTATGAATCATACGAGACTATGCATGATTCATATATGTTCATACGGGTAAGCTAGGGCTAGTTATGCCGAAAGAAATAAAGTTAGGGCTAAGTCAGTTAATCCTAATTTAGCGAGGACTAATTAGCCAAACTAAATGAAACTAGTACTTACTATACCAAGTCTGATTAAGTAATTTTAAAAAAGTCAAATCTAATTAAGCTGACACTAATGAAGTGAAGCTTAAATTAAGCGAATACTAATTAAGTCAAATGTGAATAATGAGAGGCCTAAGTAAGACAAACGTAATTAAGTTACGACTAGCTGAGGCAAGCCAAATTGAGCTAAGACTAAAGAGGTTGCCAAGTGGAACCTTACCAAACCTAGCAAGACCTAGCAAGGCATAAACCTACAGGCATAAACCTTTCAAAGGGAACCCTTGAGTCCATTAGATACGGTAGAGGGTTAGCAAAGACAACAAAAGGTTGAGATATGCACGAGCTAACAATGTTTCTCCCAGAAAGTCTACTTTCAGGTGCAGAGCCCCCATCCAGTTCGACGGGAACAACGGCGTTAAACAGTGTAGTTACTTTTTTTTAGCCACAAGCTTTCGCTCTTGCCATTTATATTAGTCACGCTAACACCTGTCACCCAAATACCCCTGCACCCAACCCCCCCCCCCCCTTTTTTTTTTGTTCGCACGTGCTCCTTTTCTTCTCTCCTTCTGAGGACGGGGGAGAGTGTGCAAAGGCGTACATAAACGAACGTTGGAGAAGGCAGTTACCGCCCTGACGAACAGTGGCGTAGGCAGGCATGGGCTGACCGGGCTGAAGCCCCCCCCGAAATTTTTCCAGCCGGTGCCCCAATGCCCATCTATGCTGGCCCATCACATATACGGACAAAGGTGTCCACTCGGCGAAGGTGCGGCTATGGGCATTCGCGTCTCTGTTGTGGGCTTAAAAACGAAGAACGCGGCTCTTTCAACTCGCAAAGGAAGTTGTCACTCTATGGCGGGGAAAGCTGTAGCTTGTCTGCAGGAAACGGTGCTGGCAAACGAGGGGCATATGTCATTTACCGGCAAAGGGTGCTGCGATAAGAGACTGAAAAGGGAGCCTGCAGTCTTTGCAGCACAGCGCCGCAGCAGTCAGACGCTTCTGCAATGTGTTGGCAATTAGCTCTCTGCGGTGATGGACAAACATGGCAAGTCTGCGTACCCGGAAACATGCGTGTCTTTGCTGCGGGTGAAACGTTCGTGGACAAAGGTCACAAAGGTAGCGAACCAAGCACAAAGCAAAGTATGCCGCTTTTCCCTGTGCAACGCCTTCTCCTGTGCCGCCCAACCCTTCTTCCCCTCTTATTCCTGTTTCTGTGAGGCGCTGATGCTTTTCGTGCGTTGTAACTTGTATGCGGTCGCGTGGGGAATGTGGCGTACAGTGCATGCGCTTTTTTTTTCTTTTTTTGAGCAGGGCCCCTACGTGGGTGGCCCAATACAGCTTCGCTTTCGTCATTTTTCTTCACTTACACATGGTAGCAATGCGCGCTCACGGCGTACTCTTCCGAGGACGATGCCGCAGAGAGAGGAAATTTCAACCAACCTTCCGAGTGTACAGCACTGCTTTGCAGTGTTATCCACAAGCAAGTAAGCTACGGAATAACGAGTCGACAAAAAGACCGCGCCGCGGTTCATCGCCGAGCGTGCACAAGGGTCAACAACTCCGCTACCAGCAGGCGATGGTCGCGACATTCATTCAAGAAGGGGTGGCGACGCTTTCGCGGCAACATGTCTCAAGGCAGCAGCGGCTCTTCGTTTTCTGGGGAAGGTCATCCTCGCAGCGCCAACAGATGAGCGAGACCTCGAACGCTTAGTCCTTTTCTTCAACTGATTTGTACTTACATGATACCTTATATCCTCTGACAATACAGTGGCTTTTTAATGTGCCTGAGAGATATGGATTATATGTGAATTCTCTGATAATGTTTGAATACTCCCTTGCTATTGCTCAGATGAGGTCACACGATGCCTTGTTAATTACAGCAAGCCAGGAAATTAACTTGAAATAATTTCATTTCTTGAATACAACATACAGGGTTGCCGAAATAACTACCGAAAAATAACAACCGAAATAACTACAGTCACCGTCACGATTGATCTATCAATCAGTACTTGACACAACCCATGAGCGGCCAATGGGAAAATAAAATGAGAAGAAATCTCATTATATCAATACCTTTTTCGGCTACAGTATCTGGTCGACCAACTCGAATATGTTTTTGTTTTCTGGGGGTTTTACGTCCCAAAACCAGTTCTGATTATGAGAGACGCCGTAGTGGAGGGCTCCGGAAATTTCGACCACCTGGGGTTCTTTAACGTGCACTGACATCGCACAGCACACGGGCCTCAACATTTCGCCTCCATCGAAATGCAGCCGCCGCGGCCGGGATTCGATCCCGCTACCCTCGGATCTGCAGCCGAGTACCTTAGCCACCAGACCACCGTGGCGGGGCACTCGAATAGAGAAGGCTACATTTTCAAGCAAAAGTGCAAAAGAGCGCAAGAGAACGGGGACAAAAACAAAACACGTACAAAGGACAGGAATTTCAAGCATGCAAAACAAACTTGCCGACATCGAGCCTCTGCTCATTCAAGTAAATAAATTTATCAGGACGCTTTATTTTGAAGAAACTAGTGTTTAGATGCATGAAACAGGAGAATTCCGCGCAACTCTTAATTCAATGCCAAGTTAAAGCACAGAGAAAGTCCTGCAGTTATCCGCCATTGGCATTGTTACAATTGAGGGCTGTATGGACTACCATTATTTGCTTCCCTGGTGTGCGGAATCGGGGACGATAATATGGCATGTCTGTAACATGTAACTCACTAAACGGGATATTACTTCTCTTTTACGCAGAAGGAAACTCACTCTTCTTGGACCTCGTTTAGTAAGGCAGCGAAATAGGTTATTTACATCAGCCCCCATGTCTTTCAACAGCGACCTAAGTGACAGTGAAATAAGAAAGAAAAAACGTACAAAGCCCGATGAAAGTCATAGGGAAAATATTGCCAGGCGGCATATAGGCGAGCGTGTAAGAACCATAAGAAAGCTTTCTTTTAAAACTTTTTTTTAACCACGATGTGTCTAAATCGAGGGCTAGGCGTGTAATATTGTCAACTCAGTGTAGCAAGCGATCGCATAAGATTAAAACATATGACGTTTCAGTTTGCAAAACCAGTGAGATACGGCTAGTGGTAGTTGATAATCTAGTATTTGTCGATGCTAGTGCTGCATCAAATGAGTACATTTGTGAACTTCGTAAGTTGAAAGCTTACGGCGAACGTCATTGATACAGGAAGTATTGGACTTAATACCGATCCTTGTGCCACAGTGACGCCCCGAGGGGCGTCGGCGGGGCGAGACACGGGCGAGACACCATCCTATTTTTCGGCTGCCGCTGCGGTCAGAGAATCGCTGGGGCTTTCGTTACCCGCGAGTTTCGCGGAAACCTCGCTTTGACTGAAGAGCTGACGTTTGCGCGGCGGCCACAGATGATAGTGTGCATTAGGCGGCGACCTTGAAGAAACAAAATGCCGACGCCAAAGCGAACCCAGCGCGCTCATAAGTGCTTGAACAAAGCCATCGGAGCGTCCCCGGTATGTTTCGATCACCGTCCAACCCAGTAAGCAGAACTGCTTCTCCGACGCTCACATCTGACCGGCCACAAAGGAGCGACTGCCGACAGGCGCGTCTTTTCACCGGGCACTTCCAGCCTGAGGGCACCTATAGACGGTTCCAAATTGCTTGCACGTGGAGTGTTTCGGAATGGAAGCAGTGGTAGCTAACGCTCGTTACGATAATCTGTACACAGGTGTCGCCGGTTAGGCTGTCCGATGTCCTGTCCGAATGTCGAGTTTTGTGTATGTTTATATTTTGCTTCTTATATTTTTGGAGAGGAGCTGGCACTGCGTTACACTGTGGAGGCGAGTCTCAAACAATAGTCGCATGGCAGGTTGGAATGGTGCGATTTCTACCGGCGACGTTGCCGTGGACGCCCTGGTGAGGCGGGGCTGTCAGAGAGAAAAACTCGTCTCAGGACAGAGGACAGGGTGGAATTTTGGAGATTCGGGAGACTTGAAGAATGGCAGTGGCCTTCTGTCGTGTGAAGAAGTAAGCTTCGTTTGCGATCCCTCGTGCAAGCCTGGCCGTTCGGCTCTCCAATCTCGAAAAGACGATGTAGTCTTTGCGAGAGCATGATGCGAGCAGCAATGATCAGGGAGAATCCGTGAGCCACGGCGTCTTCGAGGGCGACATCCGAGTTTCTAACAAAGCACCAGTCCACAGGCCGGTGACGAGACCTGTGCGCCGATGGAGCCCACCCAGATAAGCGTTGTTTTCGTTGACGGCAGCAAGCGCACTTAAGACATTGCGCCGTTAGTTTATGAGCTGTTTTACCCATTGTATCGGCCGTTCATTGATGACTTTGTTTCCGCTGTTAAATCCTGTGCTGCAATATGCGTTTACGTTGCTCTTTGTTCGCTTTGCGTCATTACGTTCGCTACTAATTGTTAATTGCATACTTCAATCATGTTCACATATTAAAATCCATCTTTTGCCTGTTGCCTCTTTTCTTCCCGGCCCCAGCACGAATCCGGTTTGGTAAAATGGTTCTTGAGGTGTGTGGCCAGAGGGGGTGAGCGAGTATAGTGGGATTACGTGAAGTATTTCGAACGGAGTCGTAGCGTAGTTGTGGTACTTGTGAAGTGTTGTGGCGCAGAACCGCCTTCCCCTTTGCGCGAAGTAGGGACATCTCAACATTCCGGAGTTCACTTCAGTGAGTTCCAAATCAGATTTATTCATCGCAACTTGCATTCCGCATGCCTCGAAGTAACTGTAGGATTAAACTGGCGTTAGTCTCAACAGCATCGTGGGATTTTTAATTTATCTGGCTAGAAGTGTGAAGTGGGAAACCACATAGAAATCTTTTTCAATATTAAGGGATATTTCACCACGGTTCTCAGTTAATAAATGTGTCAGTAATTATTCGTGAAAGGGTAAGTATGGTGGTGTTTGTGAGCTTAGTGGAGACAAAACCACGCTTTGGGAGGCCTACAATGTTAATGAGGACAGCATTTTTCTGTAACGCAAAAGACTTGATTCTTCTAAAGAAGAAGTGGTAATATGTTCACGACAGATAGATCTGGAGCGGCTTAGAATCACAACCGCAGGCGAATCTCTGTTCTTCCTGCAAATGTATGGAAAATTTGGTTAAAGAAGAGCCTGTATAATGTAGCGAACAGGTAAGTTTCGGTGAGGAAACCATAAATACGAAATATATACTAAAATGTCGTGCTGTATGTCTACTAGCATGTTAAGTTGGAGAGAGTCTTCCGCAGTTTATCAGGACAACGCCCCGATCAATTCATAAAGGGTTTCAAAAAAAAAAATGTGTTTATTATAGCGTCATTTTCAGCTTACCTACCTCAGGTATGCTGCCCGCTGTCCCCCGCTGCGCTTTCTATCACGACGAATTCTTTACAGCATTTCATGCGTATGTGCACGTCGATCATTATACTTTATTTTGAAATTATCATAAAGGTAGTAGCGTGCGCAAGTGACGAATCTTCGCAGTGGCGGGGAAATAAATGTCTTTCTACTAGATTTCGTCGGTACATTGCCCTCTGTGAAAGTTGTGAATGAGCGAGAGTAGCGTTATTTCGGGGCTCAGTTGACATGACAACTGAATGCTGAAGTAGGCTGCAGATGCTGTCCGAATGTATCTCACTGAGCGACGGTCCGCACAAATGCGTCACGTGCATATTTTCGTTCCGAAGTGTATATATATATATATTGTGATAAGAAAGCTCGACGTGGTTATGGACGACGAGGTCGGACTGGCAGACACGATGGCGTCTAGGCTTAACTAACAAGGGCAGCAAATCACGTTCAGCTCACGCCCCACTAGTGCAGCATTAGCGATCCGGCTTCTCCACTACATCTTTCCCCCTCCCTGGAGACGGAGCCACTCCGGTGGGCTAAGGCGCCGTGAAAACTAGCGGTTCATGGTATTGTTTCAGGCGATCTACGTGGACAGTCTCGCGGCCGCGACGGCGCATGTCCGAGGTTGGTGTGACTGGCTCGACGACGTAGTTGACGGGAGAAGTTTGCCGCAGGACCCTGTAAGGGCCGTGATACTTCGACGCAAACTTCGGGGCGACACCTGGCGCAGAAGTGGAGGGCACCCAGAGCCAAACGAGAGCGCCAGACGGGAACTGCCGGTTTGGCAGGCCATCGTCGCGGCGAAATTTCTGCAATGCTTGTTGTTGGGTGGTGTGGGATCGAGCTAGTCGGCGACATTCTTCTGCATATCGAGCGGCTTCGCAAACCGGGGTGGCCTCGGATAAGTCGGGACGGTAAGGCAGGATAGTGTCGATCGGCGACGACGGTTCTCGGCCATAAAGTAAGAAGAAAGGGGAAAAGCCGGTAGTCGTTTGAGGCGCCGTATTGTATGCGTAAGTTACATATGGAAGAATGACGTCCCAGTCAGTGTGGTTGGAGGCGACATACATCGAAATCATGTCGCCAAGAGTTCTGTTAAAGCGCTCGGTCAGCCCGTTTGTTTGCGGGTGGTAGGCGGTGGTGCAGCGGTGAATAATATGGCATTCAGCAAGTAGCTTTTCGACAACATCGGCGAGAAAGACGCGGCCTCGGTCGCTCAGGAGTTCGCGCGGAGCGCCGTGGCGAAGAACGAAGCGGTGCAATATATATATATATATATATATATATATAGACACACAGTGAGGCTCCGACTCCGTCCCTTCTGTCCGTCAAAAATTCCGAGCCCCCCCCGAAAAAAATTTCTGGCTACGCCACTGCTGACGAAGACAAGTCCGCTTGTCGAAACGTTGGCTCCCGTGACATTCCCTGTTCTAAATCGTACTTTGCGATTTGTTCATCGATTTTGCTCCCTAAGTTATTTAAAACTCGTTTAGTGTATGGAAGCTGCGAATTCAACTGAATGCACAGTAACAACAGCCTTTTTTTCTCTCTGCAGCCAGTTGTGAAAAATGAGCGAGAACTGAATACTGAACTATATATTCTATAAAACCAATGTCAACACTGCGGGCAAAACGCAACTTAAACATGGCCAAAAAAAGTGAGAGAGAGACAGACGAAAGTGCCGAGCATATCGGACTGTGGTGATGGGTGGTGCCAGTGCCCAGTGGAATGGCACATTACGCTTCTTCCACATGTATCAGGAACGCTCTGCGTGCTTCAAGCACTAAGGTGACATTGGAGCGCGTTTACATAAGGATTTGACTGCGATCAATGCTTTCATATAGATAACAGTTGCCTCAAACTGCTGATAACGAGGCGTCGCTGTGTAAATTACAGTGCACGCCAAGAACCGCATATCCACACTAGCGCAGTGACCTATAGGTCGATCTTGTTACCTATACGTTGAGCTTGAAGCCGCGACCACTCAAGTCCGTGCACTTTTGCGATTATGACTCTGTGAAAGTCGCATCGTTGCGACTTTCACAGACATCGAATGCTTTTCGCGTGACTGTCAGTCTTCTGGTGCTCCCTGGCCACTTTCGCTCATCATTACCCATTCGAGAAGTTTCGTTATTTAAACCATTTCAGCGTACGTTCTGAATGCAATACCGAGAGTAAGCGAATACAAGTACCTTGGCGTATGGGTAAATGAGGGCGATAGATACATGAAGGTACAGGAAAAAGCCTTGGCAGCAAAGGGAAAGAGGAACGCAGGAATAATGAAGCACAGAGCGTTATGGGGACACAATAGGTACGAGGTGCTTAGGGGTCTGTGGAAAGGGGTAATGGTACCGGGGCTTACATTTGGGAACTCAGTGGTGTGCATGAGGCCAGAGATACAATCGGGAATGGATGTGAATCAAAGAACTGTGGGACGCCTCGCGTTGGGTGCTCACGGGAAAACTACAAACGAGGCTGTAAAGGGCGATATGGGATGGGCGAGTTTTGAGGCAAGGGAAGCGCAGAGCAAAATAAGGTTTGAAGAAAGGCTAAGGAATATGAAAGAGGTTAGGTGGGCAGTGAAGGTGTTCCGCTATTTATATAGAAAGAGCGTTGACACGCAGTGGAGAAAGAGAACTAGGAGGCTCACCAGTAAATATACGGCTCTAAGAGAACTGACAACAAAGAGCGTAAAGGGAAAAGTCAGAGAGGCGGAGAAGATTTACTGGAGGACAGCGATGGAAAAAAAACCGACTCTGAATAACTACCGAGAGGGCAAAAACGAAATAAAGAGGGAGGCATTTTATGATAATTCAAGAGGAAGCGCTTTATTGTTTGAAGCGAGATCGGGCTGCCTTAGAACGCGTGTTTATAAAGCGAAATTCAGTAAAGAAGAAAAATGCACATGCTGTGAGGAAGATAGGGAAACGACAGAGCATGTTCTGATTGAATGCGGAAATATCCACCCAGGTGTACGTTTGGGCACCACCCTACATGAAGCCTTGGGTTTTAGGGCGAACAACGGGAAGCTGAACATAGCCGCGATTGAAATAAGTAAGAGACGGTTAGAATACTGGTGGCAGAAAACTAGAGAGAACGGACAAAAATAATTATAGGGAAAAATATGGAATTTCTGCCATAAGGGGCAGGGAACTGGGATATGAAATTCCGTTTTTGATATGGCATGATCGATTTGATTGAAGTAAATTTAAAAGGCATGAGGAAAATTAAAAGAGGAAAAAAAAAGTTCTTAAATCTTCTTACGAGCCTGGTGGCGCACATGTCACCGCCCCGTTACAAAGGGGAAGCTCATAGCATCCATCCATCCAACACCACTGGGAGTCTCAACCACATACGACCTTGGCCGCTGAGCTGGGCTGAGAACACGACCGCTGCAACCTATATCTTTTATCCACACTTCCTCCCCCATATTGAGAGGAATCAGAGGAGCAGCACCGTGACGGCGATTGTAGTCCTGCGCCTGTTGCAACTTCGCTGCAGTATTCTGTGCTTGAAATTCTTCGTGATTTGGTAAGGCCGGAAGTCGTTCAGGCAGAACCGGAAGACGAGTTTGCAGTCTCCTCCCCATAAGTAACTGAGCTGGAGAGACGCCGAAACGCCAGGTGTGTCTCGGTATGCGAGCAGGGCGAGGTATGGATCCGAGCTTTTCTTCAGCATATCCTTCACAGTGCGCACCATGCGCTCTGCCTCTCCATTACTCTGAGGGTATCGAGGGCTGCTGGTCTCGTGGCAGAATCCATACGCTCGTGCAAAGTTGGCGAACTCCTTGGACGCGAACTGAGGTCCGTTGTCCGTCCGCACCACGTCTGGTATCCCAAAGCGAGCAAAACAACTCTTGATTGCAGCAATGACCGCTTTAGCTGACGAAGTTCCCAATGTGACTACTTCGGGAAATCTGGAGTAGTAGTCGACGATCAGGACGTAGTCGCGTCCTTCCAAGTGGAACAAGCCGATTCCCAGGCGTTGCCATGGTCTTTCCGGTGTTGGTGTTGGTATCAGTGGCTCAGAACCCACGGCTCGAGTCTCGGCACACTTAGCACATTGAGTCACAAGGTCTTCAATATACTGATTGCAATGGGGCCACCAAACGCACTCTCGGGCGCGCTCTTGACAGCGGCGGACACCTTGATGTCCTTCGTGCAGCAGTGAGAGGATGTCCTTGCGTTGAGGCGACGGGATGACAATGCGGCGATCCAGTAAGAGTAACTCATCGTACACACACAGCCTTTCTCGCTCCTTCCAGTATGGTGCTAAATGGGTCGGAACTCTCTTCATGGACGGCCAGCCTCTCTCACAATACGTAATAATCGAAGAGCATTCACTATCTTGAGCTTGAAGACGACGGATCTCATCAAGCTGACTTGCCAGTTGTGGAGGTAGATCCTTAAGCACTTCCCCTATATAGATTTCCAAGCTGCTGACCGCTTTGGAAGTTGGCAAGTCGCAAGGCGCTCTTGATAGTGTGTCGGCTGTAGCTAGCAGTTTTCCAGGAACATACTTGACAGAGAACTGATAGCGCATCAGTTTGATCCGCATACGTTGAATTCGAGGTGGCAAGACGTCCAGATCTTTACTTGAAAGGAGGGCTACAAGCGGAAGATGATCGGATTCGACCTCAAAGCTTAGTCCGCGTAGGTATTGGTCGAACCGGGTGACAGCCCATGTGACAGCCAGGGACTCTTTTTCCGTTTGACTGTAGCGTCCCTCTGTAGCAGTGAGAGATCTGGAAGCATAGGCGATGGCACGTCGAATTCCCGAAGGTTGATCCTGGAGTAAGACGGCTCAGAGGCCATGAGAGCTTGCGTCAGCCGATACAACAGTTGGGTAACGGGGATTGTACATAGCCATACATACGTCGGAGCTGAGCAAAGACTTGATGTTCTTGAACGCTTGCTCTTGGTTGTAACTCCAACTCCATGCGTTGTTCTTGTTGAGGAGAGCACAAATGAGGAGAGGAGAGCACGAAAAGACACGAGCAACGAATGTTGAGGAGAGCACGAAAGGACACGAGCGCGGCTCGTAGCAACAACAAGAAATCCTTTTATTCGATCCGCCCCTCTACTATATACCCGATGACAAGGGGCGCTCGCATGCCCACAGCGCCATCCATCAGCGACTGTACAAAACACTCAGCGTCGACTACAGTGCACAGAGCCGTTCCTGCTGCTCGCGGCGAGCCGGTGTTGGGGACCTTGTGTTCCTATTCCCTCGCCTGATGAGTGCTGTAGCTGTTGAGCAGCCAGCCAGTATGATCTAACGGAATTTTCTTGTTCACTTCTCTAACCAATAAAAATTATATTGCTCAATTTATTGCCATGTCTGTTACTAATTTCATTGGCTATACGGCAATGCGTTTGAAGTGTTGTGTGCACAGTTTCAATCCTCATGGAATCCGAACGTTCTGAGCAACCTGCCTGCTTTCCCTCTGTGAACATTCGTTCCCTGCGAAATTAGCCTCCGTGACATGTTGTATTCCAGTGGAGGGAGGGAGCTCAGTTCCTTTTATACTGCCGGTGAATGTTCTTGAATCCACTGCCCCACACCGCTGCATTGAGAAATCCACACAATATGATTTTTTGGTGAAGTGTGAACAAGCAACACCTCAGTGTTAATTCAGCGATCATTGTCGGCCATATACGGACACGTATGAATCTGTCATTCATCAGCGCAGGCAATGTTCCCTAGGAAAATTTCGAGGCCTTTAACGATAAGCGTAGTTTAGGAAAATCTGTGCTGCCGTGGTATGGTCACTTATGCGGTATAAAAATAATGTGCATTTTGACTTTCTCTTAGCCCCGCCACGGCGATCTTGTGGCAATGGTACTCGGCTGCTGATGTGAAGGTCGCGGGATTGAATCCCTATCGCAGCGTTTCAAGGGAAGCAAAATGTTGAGGCCCGTGCACTATGTGACGTCGGCGCACGTTATGAGCCGCAGGTGGTGGAGATTCCTGGAGCCCTCCACTGCGGCGTCTCTCGTATAATCACCATGTCATACTTTTGGCATGTAAAACCCCAGAAATAGTTCAGATCAAGTCAGTCATTTTCTCTTACTAATTGTGGATGTTTGCGGAGCTGCTTTTCTTCAATGGCGCAATATAAGGAAACATTTTGTGTCTTTTTTTATTTCAAAACCCTTTAGCGCACAATCACGAAGAAAAGCACACGCAAGGACGAGCGCTAACTGTAGAAAATGCTCTTCGTTGTGCGTTTGATTGTGTGGTTGGGCACTAAAGGGTTTTGAAAAAAATGGATCTGTTCCAGCTAGGCCGACTCACAGTTCAAATTTTTGTCCTATCAGCTGCGTCTGCTGTATTGTCACGTGGTAGTGATGCACACAGTACTCAAGGCGAAGAACGCAGGACTCAAGTGATGTCGGGTGAACTGTTTATTGGGCGAACTTGTGCCCCAGCAAAGCAAAGTCAATGATAATGCACAGCAATAGCGGCGTGAACAGTCGTCGGTCGTCGGAAAGACTGACAAACTGCGTAATGCGTCAGCTTTTATACCCGCATCATAACACGTTCTCGCATTATCTCCAAAATTCCAGAAGTTACTGAAATGTGCGTGTCAAGCATCCAAAGTTTCAACAATGGTCGACACGGTTCTAGAAGTGGCACGCAAGATAAACGCGGCCTGCGTTGCGTGTAACAGAAAGTGATAACAGCGCTCCCCACAAACAATCAAAACGAGCGCGCATGTCACTGGGAAGCGGTAACGGCTTTCCACTTAAATCAAAACAACCGCACGTGTCGCTACCCCCCTCTGAAAAAGCATCGTCCCAATGCTAAAGACAGAACATGAAAGTGAGAGTACATGCAATAAATTACATTAACAATGCGTCACAATTAATCGGCACGCATAATAAGGTTTAAGTCGCACAACGTGTACAACTTCAGGTCGGGCGCGCTGCCGCTGGGATGGTGTTTTTTTATTTTGTTTTATTTTACATACTGCAGCCCTGTAAAAGGGCTATTGCAGGAGTGGGATTATACAGTGCAAAAAAAAATCGCTACAGAAAAGACACATGTGAAGTAACACCAAAATAACAATAAAGCATTTATAACAGTAAAGGAATTAAGCTTTTGTTATGTAATGATTTTCAACAACAATATTCACATAATCATTCGGGGGAGTGATCGAATGTCACCAGGTATGGAATTCCATAATTCTATTGTGCGGGGAAAGAAACTGTACTTAAATGTATCTGTGCGTGCAAAAAAGGTAGCGAGATTGAGCTCGTGGAAGTTACGCGTAGAGGAAGGCTTGGCAAATGACAAAAAGGCTGTGTTTGAAATGCGATATGAATGGTTGATTATGCTGTGCAAAAATTTTAATGATTCTACATCACGACGTACTGAAAGAGGTTCTAGCTTTAGCTCATGTAATGCTAATGACGGCGAGAAGTAGCGGTCGTATCTACGATAAATGAAACGGGCAGCCTTCCTCTGAACCGCTTCCAGTCTGAGGACGTCGCATTGTCTGTAAGGTGACCACACCGTAGAGGCATAATCGATGATAGGGCGAACAAGAGATTTATACATTAAAAGTTTAATATCTTTAGGGGCATTCTGCATTGTTCGACGAAGATATCCTAGTTGCTTTAAGGCTTTAGAACATGTTAAGGCAATGTGAGTAGACCATGAAAGATCATGAGTGAATGTGACACCAAGATATTTGTACTGCATCACTCTGCTTATAGAGACACCATTGAAAGAGTAGGTTGCAATAACCGGCATAACCTTTTTTGTAAAGGACAAAACAAGTCTTTTTGAAATTAATGTTCATTTTCCATTTTTCGCACCAAGCACAAAACGAGGTAAAGGAATCATTCAAACGCTTTACGTCAGCTGCGGAAACGATCACGTCATATAAAGCACAATCATCTGCGTTAATCCATCGGGCACGACCTTATAGTCCTGTTCACCACGACGTCGTACTACCTTGCAGGGTCCAAAGTAGCGCCGCAAGAGCTTCTCACACAATCCCTGTCATCGTATTGGCGTCCAGACCCAGACAAGGTCGCCGGGTTGGTATTCCGTGTCGCGTCGTCGAAGGTTGTAGTGGCGCCTGTCGACCGTCTGCTGGCTCTTGATACGCAGGCAGGCTAGCTGTCGAGCTTCTTCGGCGCGCTCCAGGTAGCTGGCAACGTCGAGGTCTTCTTCGTCGTTCTCGACCGGTAGCATGATGTCAAGCATCATTGTTGGGCTCCGTCCATAGACAAGCTTGTATGGAGCAAGCTGCATCGTTTCTTGCACGGCCGTGGTGTACGCGAAGGTCACATACGGAAGTATGGCATCCCACGTCTTGTGTTCGACGTCGACGTACACGGCCAGCATGTCGGCGATGGTCTTATTTAGACGCTCGGTGAGGCCATTCGTCTGTGGGTGGTAGGCGGTGGTTCAACGGTGGCTTGTGTGACTGTACCTCAAGATCACCTGCGTTAGGTCAGCTGTAAAGGCCGAACCTCTGTCGGTGATGAGGACCTCCGGTGCTCCGTGACGCAAGACGATGTTCTCAATGAAGAACTCGGCGACCTAGGCGGCAGTGCCCTTGGGCAAGGCCCTTGTTTCGGCATAGCGGGTGAGGTAGTCAGTCGCTACGACGATCCATTTATTGCCAGAAGTTGACGTCGGGAACGGTCCCAGTAAGTCCATGCCGATTTGCTGGAACGGGCGTCGAGGTGGTTCGATGGGTTGCAGAAGTCTGGCTAGCCTAGTAGTCGGCGCCATGCATCGCTGACCGTCTCTGCATGTCTTTACATAATGGGCAACATCGGCAGTGAGGCGACGCCAATAGTACTTCTCTTGTATTCTTGATAGTGTGCAGGAAAAACCGAGGTGTCCAGCTTTCGGGTCGTCGTGTAAGGCTTCCAGAACCCCTTGATGTAACGCTGAAGGCACCACGAGGAGGTGGTCGGCGTGGAGGGGCGAGAAGTTCTTCTTCAAGAGAACGTTGTTCCGCAGGAAAAACGAAGACAGTCCTCGGCGGAATACTTTCGGCATGGCGGCAGTCTTGCCTTCCAGGTAGTCCATGAGGCTCTTGAGCTCTGGGTCATCTCGTTGGTGTTCCACGAAGTCGTCGGTACTTATGGGTCCCAAGAAAGAGTCATCGTCCTGGCCACCCTGGGGCAGCGGATCGACGGGGGTGCGAGACAAGCAGTCGGCATCGGAGTGCTTTCGTCGGCTCTTGTAGATGACGGTGATGTCAAATTCTTGCAGTCTAAGACTCCATCGTGCGAGGCGTCCTGATGGATCTTTCAAGTTAGCTAGCCAACACAAAACGTGGTGGTCACTCACGACTTTGAAAGGCCTGCCGTACAGATAGGGGCGGAACTCTGATGCAGCCCAGATGATGGCAAGGCATTCCTTTTCTGTGGTGGAATAATTGGCTTCTGCCTTCGAAAGTGACCGGCTAGCGTAACTGATGACCCTTTCAAGTCCATCGGTCCTCTGCACGAGCACGGCACCGAGCCCCGTGCTGCTTGCGTCCGTGTGAATTTCGGTGTCGGCTTCTTCGCCGAAATGCACGAGTATTGGCGGCGTTTGCGGGTGTCGCTTTAATTCTTGAAATGCCTCGACTCGCGGTGCCGTTTCCCATTTGAAGTCGACATCAGCCTTCGTGAGATACGTCAGTGGCTCGGTAATCCGCGAAAAGTTCTTGACGAAGCGCCTGTAATAAGCGCAGAGGCCAAGAAATCGGCGTACTGCCTTTTTGTCGGTGGGCGGAGGAAAGTCGGCGATCGCAGCTGTATTCTGCGGATCGGGGCGTACTCCTGACTTGCTGATAACGTGGCCAAGGAACAATAGCTCCTCGTAGGCGAAGCGGCACTTTTCTGGCTTCAGGGTAAGTCCGGAGGCTTTGATTACCCGAAGAACAGCTTCAAGGCGCCGGAGGTGTTCGTCGAAGCTTGAAGCAAATACGACTACGTCCTCCAAGTAGACGAGGTAAGTCTGCCACTTCAAGCCTGCCAGTACTGTGTCCATAACCCGTTGGAACATCGCAGGCACCGAGCAAAGACCAAAGGGCATGACCTTAAACTCGAACAGGCTGTCTGGTGTTACGAAGGCAGTCTTCTCTCGGTCTCTCTCGTCTACTTCAATTTGCCAGTATCAGGTTTTGAGGGCCATCGACGAAAAATACTTTGCGTTGTAGAGTCGATCCAAAGCATAATCTATCCATGCGAGAGGATACACGTCTTTCTTTGTGATCTTGTTCAGCCGACGATAATCGACGCAAAAACGTAGAGTTCCATCCTACTTCTTCACTAACACCACAGGTGACGCACACGTGACTCGTAGACGGCGGAATCGTCACGCAGCATTTCGTCGACTTGTTGCTTGATGGCCTCGCGTTCCCGTGCCGAAACTCGGTAGGGGCTCTGACGGAGAGGACGGGCATATTCGCCGGTTATGATGCGATGATTCGCGAGAGGGTTCTGATGAAGCCTCGATGACAACGTGAAGCAGTCCTTGTATTGCTGTAGTAAGGCCTTGAGCTCCTTTTGTTGCTGCCTGGAAAGGCCTTGATTGACGTCGAAGGCGGGCGCGGACACTGCGGTCGTCGTTGCGGGTCCGTGAGAATCGGTGAGGGCCAAGGCATTGCTTGCTTCCACAAATTCACTTAGGTGCGCTACCGTCGTACCCCTATTCAGGTGCCTATATTCGATGCTGAAGTTTGTCACCATTACCTTGGCTTCGCCGTTATGAAGCTTGGCTATGCCTCTTGCGACGCACATCTGACGGTCTAGGAGCAAGTGCTGGTCGCCTTCTATGGAACCTTGTAAGTTGCTAGGCGCTTTGGTGCCGACGGAAATTATGACGCTAGACAGTGGCAGGACGGTTACCTGGTCTTCTATCACATTCAAGGCATGATAAGCGACGTTGCAGTCTGACGGCGTTGCATTATCCGTGGACAGCGTGATTGACCTCGATCTTAGGTCGATGACTGCGCCGTGATGCTCCAGGAAATCCATGCCTAAAATGACGTCTCGCGAGCATTGCTGCAGGACCACAAAACTCACCGAATACGTCTTGCTGTGAATCGTGACTCTTGCCGTGCAGGTTCCAGTCGGTGTTATAAGGTGGCCCCCTGCTGTTCGGATATCTGGTCCTTCCCAGGCAGTCTTTACCTTCTTGAGCTTAGCGGCGAAGGGACCGCTGATGACAGAGTAGTCGGCGCCGGTATCGACTAGGGCGATGACGCTGTGGCCGTCGATGATCACGTCGAGGTCGGTGGTTCATCGTCTTGCGTTCCAGTTAGGTCGGGGCGTCGGATCACGGCTGCGTCTGCTTGCTCCGGTGCTGCTAATTCGCGCCGGCGGCGAGGCTTTCCTGTGAAGACTGAGACTACGTCGGGAGGGTCCGTACGTCGTGGTTGTCGTCATTGGCGGCGGAGGATCTTTGGCATTACGTCGTGCAGCAACCGCACCTCCGTCGGTTGCTGCCTTTAGTTTCCCGGATAGGGGCTTGGAGATCGGCCCCGGTTGGAGCTGGTGTACTGGCGGCGATCTGGGGAGACGTAGTGGCCAGGCGAAGGTGAACGGGACGGTCGTCGTCGTTGCCACTGCGATCCGGCGATGTAGTCGGCGTTGTCGCGAGGTCGCTCACCTGGGCGCGGACGTGGCGCGTTCACGTCGAAGCCATGCAGTCCTATCTCACGGTATGGCAGTAGCGGTAGGTGTGCCCGGCTTCGCCACAGTGGTAGCATAGTGGGCAGTGGTTCGGGGTGCGCCGAACATCAGTTTTCCTCGGCGCGCGCTGGAATACTGGCGAGCGGGATGGCGTCGGAGGTGGCGGCGGTGGCTGGCGACGAAATTGCGGAGCCGTTGGGTCCTGGCGTGGGCAAGGAGCGGCGGCAGGTCGTCGTGCAGCAGCGGCGTAGGTCATCGCCTCCGGTGGGGGCTATGGTCGTTCGAGAACGCCCAGCGAGTGCTTACTTCCTCGCTAACTACGTCTTCGAGGGAGGCGACTTGGGGCTGCGACGACGGGGACATCCGGCGCAGTTCTTCGCGAACGACAGCCCTTGTGGTCTCGCGTAGGTCGTCGAGGCTGAGTCCTTGGATTTCTGCGATGTCTTGGAACATGCGGCGATTGTATTGCTGGGTTCGCATCTCGAGGCGTCTTCTCAATGGTGGTAGCCTCGGAGAGGAACTCTTGAACCGTCTTTGGCGGGTTTCTGATTAGTCCGGCGAAGGGCTCCTACTTCTCGCATAAGCAGGCGAACCTTCTTGTCTTCAGACGTGTCGGCGTCGGCATGGCGGAAAAGTTGCGTCATCTCCTCCGTAAAGATCGTTACGTTTTCGTTGGGGAGCTGCACCCGAGTCTCAAGCAGTCATGTGGCTCTTTCCTTCCGCACGACGCTTGCAAATGTGGGCAGGAAAGCAGCGCGGAAGTCGACCTAGCTTCGAAGCGTTGACTCACGGTTCTCGAACCAAGTCCTTGCGGCGTCTTCCAAGTAAAAATACACAGGGCGCAGCTTGTCGTTGGGGTCCCAGTTGTTAAGAGCTGCGACACGGTCGTAGATGTCAAGCCAGCTTTCCAGGTCCTCGTATGACGATCCGCGGAATGTAGGCGGCTCTTTGGGCTGGTGCACGACCACGGTTGCCGGAGACCTTGCTTCCGTCATCGTGGATGCTGGTTTCGTTGCAGCCCTTGTCTTCTTGTCCTTGCCTAGCTGGTAGCGGCAGGTATTCTGGCGGGAGCCCTTGTTGTCTGCGGCTAGCTCGAAGGACCGTGTTGGAGTCGCCCTCTTGGTGGCTTGGGCTTGGCTCACGGCTGGACGGTGGCGTACGGTACATGGACCGAGAAGCACCTCCACCAGATGTCACGTGGTAGTGATGCACACAGTACTCAAGGCAAAGCACGCAGGACTCAAGTGATGTCAGGCGAACTGTTTATTGGGCGAACTTGTGCCCCAGCAAAGCAAAGTCAATGATAATGCACAGCAATAGCGGCGTGAACAGTCGTCGGTCGTCGGAAAGACTGAGAAATGGCGTAATGCGTCGGCTTTTATACCCGCGTCATAACACGTTCTCGCATTATCTCTGGAATTCCAGAAATTTCGGAAATGTGCGTGTCAAGCATGCAAAGTTTCAGCAATGGTCGACACGGTTCTAGAAGTGGCACGCAAGATAAACGCGGCCTGCGTTGCGTGTAACAGAAAGTGATAACAGCGCTCACCGCAAACAATCAAAACGAGCGCGCATGTCACTGGGAAGCGATAATGGCTTTCCACTTAAATCAAAACAACCGCACGTGTCAATATTTTAGCAATGACCGGATGACTGCAAAGGTGAAGCATTTTTCTGGCTTTTTGCATTAAAGGCGTCGTGAAACGTCTGAGAGTTTTTTGGGATGTGCGTATTTGGAACCCTGGTCCTGCAATCTATAATATACTGTAGAATCTCGATGATACGATTACGGTTGATGGGAATTTCGTGATGATATGAATTTTAACGTTGTTTTGTACGAACTACGTTGTATGTATAAAATACGCCATCATTCGGTGTTACACGAACAGCTTCACCAGCTATTGCGGATGATACGAACGCGCAAGATGACCGCTTCACGCGATGGTCTGGCTCAGATTTTTGACTGCAGATTTTTTCCGCGAGGTCCTTACGACTTTGGACCGGAAAATGGCAGCGAAAAACAGAAAAAAATTGCTTCTCATCGACCATTGTTCGGCCCATCCCAAAGATTGCAACTTCAGCAATGTCGCCATAAGGTTTGTGCCCGCAAACACCACGAGCTGCCTGCAGCCGCTGGATGTGGGAATAATCCGAAATGTGAAGCACCATTTCAAGGGATTGCTTGTGCGGAGGCTCCTGGCGAAAATTGAGCGCAAGGATGAAAACTTGCGGATTACCCTGCTTGACGCGTTACATTTCTTGGCCATGTCCTGGGATATTGGGACCCAGGACACAATCGCGGACTGCTTTCACAAGTGTGGATTTTTCGCGGAATCGGATGTGGCTTCGACAGAAGAAAACCAAGAGCCTGACGGCGATTTGCACATCGAGGGTTGGGGGAACTTTGAAACTCGAGCATCGGCACGAGACTTCGTCACCGCGGACGACAACGTAGCGACCTGTGGGCTGCAATCCATCGAAGAATTGGTCGGCGAGGCAAAGGATACAGAGTCTCAGAGTGATGGTGAAGATGCCGGTGAGTGCGATCTCCTACCGTCAATGTGGGAAAACCTTGACGCCCTCGATGTACTGCGTCGCACCGTAAGCACCGGCAGTACGTGTGAGTGAAGAAACCGCAGCACGGTTTTATTCCTTTCAGGCGGCTTTCTTGAGGGACAGCGAAGTTAAAAAAAAAAATCACCGCCTAAGCACTCCGTACAAATGGTTAACCAGCAAAGATGAATTGTGCAGCCCCGGTGTTTGGCAGGGGGTTCAACCTGATGCTGCACTGAAGCCTTCCGGGAACGCTCCCGCAATCATCACGTCGACGCTGTTCTGCCCGCAACGCCGCTTCTTCCGCACTCCGTTGTTACAAGCATTTGACATCGCGAGCTAACTTGGCAGTGTGGTTTGCAGGATCCGCCCGCCACCGGCGCTTCCATTCCCGTTCGCGATTTAGCATGGCTTGGAAGGCTGCCGGATCTTCGGTACGCAGTTGCTGCCGGCGCTCGGCCTCGCGGGCCTGTTCATGTGCCCAAACTGCAGCATCGGCCCGGCGAATGCGAGGTCTCTCATGTGTCCACTGTCGGCGCTCTTTTAAAGTTGTCCGCTGTTCGGAAGTTCGTAGGATCCCTGGCTTACCCACGTGGAAGCTCTCAGTCGAGACAAATGCGTGTGTGCTCGGCGCCACGGCTGCGAATGGATGGACGACGTCACTCATGGCCCAGCCAATGGCGCGCGACCTTGGGTACAATTCTCAGAATGACGTAACTGATAGCACAGCCAATGGAGACCGCTCGTGACAAGATGCCGAGCGGTTTTTCATTTCTCCTAGCCATATACAGCTTTCGCTGTAAAATTTCAAAAGAACATCATGGACTTTTCCAGCAAGAAGTAGTTGACCCCAATAAAGTTCTTGTGCATCTTCATGATCACCTTTAACTTGTGTTGGCTCATACGAATTCGGGATGATACGAATATTTTACGTGCTCCCCACGAATTTGTGTCATCGAGATTCTACTGTACATTGTTTCGTTGTATATTGTGGGTGGATTAATTTATAGCAATAAAAGAATGGCTGCGGCTTAGCTCTGCTAGAGCCAATTGTGCAGGCGAAAGCTAGGTTGGGCTCATGTACACAACCAGATGTTTTGTTGTTCATGGTTTCTTTTAACTGCAGCAATTACTGTTCTACGGTTGGCGAAGTAGCTTGCCGCCGTTTCAATCTCTGCCACAGAGTAAGTCGAGCCCACCGAGTGTCTCTCAAACACCAGGTCTATTACACCAGACCCATTACATCCGCAGGGTGGTCCAACGCAGCGTGCTGTTTTCGCCACAGTGAACGCGCATGCGGCATCCGTTTGTCACTTCAAGGCCAAGCGGAGATACTGAGGGAAACTCGCTCGACTAGGCCAGTAAATTTTTCGCTTTAAAACAACATTTCAGTTTTCCAGCACGCTATTTCCTCAACTTTGCAGCTGATGTCATGTTAGTGTCACCACCATAGCCTACAAGGGCGTGCCATTCTTGGATTGAGGCCATGGTCCGCCAACATGGCCTCGATCCAAGAATGGCACACCCTCGTAGGCCACGGGAACGTAAATTGTGCTGGCACCCAAACAACTGCACCACACAGGGTCCAACTGTTTGCTTATTTCCTAGCTTTTGTACAGATCTCTTTTTTAGAGAAAATCAAAGTTTATAATGTAGTACTTGCATTTTTAAATGTCTTAAGTTGAAGTCACTGAATAGTACCTATGCCGGCGTGTATTGTCGCATGGTCATTTCAGGAGCACAAGAACGCTAGGATTTCAAAAGGGCCTCATTAAATGTACACTGAACATTGCGCCGAATTATTTCAGAATCGGCATGTCGAATGCTCTTTGAATCAATAAAAATTACAACTAGGCATTCCTTTCACTACCCCTTTAATAAAAAAAATGTGGTTGATCCCTCTGTCATAGGAATCGATATAACACAAAAGTGAAACCTGTCTTCGCGAAGTTGTGGAATGCATGAGTGCATCCGGCGAATCTAGGGGCAGAAGATTGTTTGGGTGCTGTGAACATGGGAACACGTTACATGTAGACTTCACCTCGACATGGCGCAGAGATCCTCCACAGTTGCACAAGAGGGAAAGTTCCCGAACGACTCACATTGCTTCGGAAACACTGAATTGCACACTCCAGAGCTCTGCAGAAATGTGCCATGAACGATGAGCTTTGCAAGCGCACGGCTGGACTCGAGCACAGAGGGCGGAGTTGAGTACGGCCGTGGCAACCGAAACCGAACGGGTTGTCAGTGGATCGTTTTGTGAGAACTCAGCCCACTGCAACGAAATGCCAGTCATTTGCTTGTCGACATCCGTCCTTGCGTTCCTGGAGCAGTGCGCGTCGTAACTCAACACAGCTGGCTATGCAGAAGAAATTTTTGTAGTGCCCGCGTTCTCACTATGCCCGACGAACGCACCGTCACGATGCCTTGATGGCCTTGGCACCATCATGCCCCTAACATCCGTTGCGGTCGCGGCGCGAAGACTACCAAAGCGCTGACTACCGGTGAAAATTCGCACGACAGTTTGGTTCCCTCTATCTATCGTTCCTAGATCGCGGTACCATGGCAGCGAACCAAAGCGATCCAAGCGTGCAGTTTAAGGGACGCAATATTAATTTAAGAGTAATTTTGCCTGTTAAGCAGTGTAGTTCACTATACTAAACACCTTTTCATACCAGATGGCGTGAAATGCAACTCGTAAAATGCTATTGTGAACATATAAAGCCCAACTGTTGCATGTGCGACCAATGTTGCGGTGGTGTGTTGGTAGAGCATCCAGCACCTCTCGTGAAATCCCCGGTGAAGGTGGGTTCGAGTCCACTTGGGTGGAACCTTTTCATTGTGAATGTAAGTTCATTTTTTTCAAAGATCTACTTCCGTTACGGAAGTACTTCACTGGTTTCTTGGTGGACCCCGGCATAAAACACTTTTGTGTTAAAAAATAATATTGCTCTATCATAGTGATGTCAGTGAAACAGCCTATTTTTACTGCGAGAAGTAACCCGGTGCACTTTCACGCAGACATTCGGACTGAAGCCTGGTGAGAAGAGGAAGCTCGAGGAAGTCGGCAATGATGTCATCATGGTGATGCGAACGTCGTTATCGAAGCAAGAATTCGCCGAGGCCCTTGGCATGAAGCCAGACTCCCTGTTCGTAAAACAAATGTTTAACTGCGTCGACAAGGACAAGGATGGTCGAATCAGCTTCCAGGAGTTCTTGGACACGGTGGTACTGTTCACAAGGGGTAAATTATTTCATTTCTGATTGAAGCAGCACGTTGTGGCTGGACTACAGTGGAACCCCGGTTTTACATCCCCCGTTTTACGACGGATTAGTCCCGTCCCGGCGAAAGCCCCATAGACACAATGCATTAAAAACCTCAATTATACAATGCGATCTTACGCCGAACCTGCGTGTTACACAATTCACGCGAAGCAGGGTGACCAAACGGCGAAGAAAAGGGAAGTGCCCGTGCGCGTCTTTCCTCACACCGGCTCTTTGTCCCCCCTCTGCATGCCAAGCGCTCGAGAAACCAGTTCGTTTTCGCTTTCCGCTGCCGTTCGTTCGTCTTCTCCTGGTCCTCCCAGCAGCCGCCGGCGCTGCGAGCAGCGTCATAGAGTGGCGTGGTGGTTGTCTTCCCCCATTCTTTTCACCCTTTTCGACCAACCATCTCTCTCCTGCGATCTCCCTCCTGTGATAATGAAAAGTGAAGCGGCACACACAAAAGGAGACATCGCGGCAACAACCACGAAGCAGTCGCTAACCCTAATCGTAGCAGACGACACATGGATCACCTTCTGGAGAAGGCCACCGCGTCATCACGCGCAGCAGCCAGTGGCGGCCGTACGTTCCCCCACTCTCTCGAGGAGCGCGCGCTTGGCCCAATCGCAGCTTCGCATCCAAGCGTGGGATGCTCGAATGCCCCCGCGAGCCCCCTAAATCATGCGTGAACCATGCTAAATCATGCGTGAACCACACCATTGCCACTTTCGCCAACGGCAGTGGAAAAAAGCACACCGACCCCCCCCCCCCCCCCTTCACGAACAAAACAAAGCCAAAATGGCACTGGTCAGTTGAACGGCACATGAACGGCGCTCGCTTGAAGTTGTGCTATTTCAGAGTGTGTCTGAGCAGCAGAGCAGCTGCTGCTGCTCATAATATATTGATATAAAGTAGTTTTAGGATGAATTAGGTGCTGAAAGTTACAGCAGGGGTAGTTTATGACACATACAGTGCAAATATGCAGTTTTCCGAAAAGCGTGTTTTTTGCGATTTTTCGACTTTCAAAGGCCGTGTCCCCCCTTAAATGTGCGCCATGTTTCGCTACGGCTGTTGCGGATCACACCAGTGGATTGCGGTGCACTCGAGGGCATTAATTCTATGTTCGGATTTTACGACACTTTTTTGCAGTCCCAAGAACGGCGTATAATCCTGGTTTCACTGTACTTATACCTGCTTTAGCTATAGTATTACCGGTACTTAGCTACTATGGGGCAGACTGAAACCGTTCAGCTTGAACTGAAAGCGTCGTACGTAATGAGCAATGGAACGGTAAATGAGAGGCGTAACGTTAAACGAGTACTGATGTGACACTTTTCAGAAGGACAGAAAGTTGAGCGAGTTGGTAACAGTCCATAATCAAAAGAAGAGGCGTGCAGGACGCGGACACAAGGAGAGCAGTGAACACCACGAACGTCGACTAACAACTGATGCACAGCACAGAGGCGAAAAAGAAAGAAGACACACAGCTTATCTGCGCATGCTCGGAATGGTAGCGCCACCTGTCAATCGGTTACACGTGCCGGTCTTCGCGATAGACAACTCCTAAGGCTTTCTATCTCCTCTCTGTTTAAGCTAATCGACGGCTGACTCACGCATGCACTTCCACTAATACTGATATGCCAGGCCTCAACCAATAAACGCGTATCTTCGTTCTTATGCCTGTACAGGATCTCGGTTTTGTCTAACTCGGGCATACAGCTACAGACCTGGCAGTGCAAGGATAGATTGGACGGCGTCGCACCTGATAGCGACCTTCTGTGTTCAATTAATCTTTGATTAATACAACGCGCGGTTTGTCCTACATAAAAACGTCCGCAGCTAAAAGGAATCTTATACACCACACCCATGCGACAGTCGGTGAAATTGTTCTTGGCTATGTGCTTAACTTGACAGATATCCGTTCGCTTCTTTCCTTCCATCAGCTCATTTCTTCTATGCACGGCGGCACCAACCCTACCTAACTTATTGGGAGCCGTAAACAAAACATTAACCCCTTATCTACTTCCCACTTTCTTAAGCCTGTAAGAAACTGCATGGATATACGGAATACTCACGACCTTTTTCTTGTTAATGTTACTCTCTGCTACAGCTTTCGTTCCGGTCGAAATCGACTTCTTAAGACGCTCAGCTACTGTGGCTATGGCTAGTCTAGGGTAACCTGCATCTAAGAGGCGCTCGACCTTCGCATTAAAGCTAATGGTCAAACGGTGCACGCACGACTTCGATAGGGCTGACTTTACGATAGGGCAGACCACAGGACCAGCGCTTGTCCTGTGGTCTTCGTTTCTTCGTCGTCTGTGTTCCTTTGCGCTGTTACTTCTTTGCTCTGGATATGCACCAACTAGCCCTCATCAAGTTGTTGCTGACTTTAAACAGGACAAGGCTATTCCGTTTTTTACTACTTTCGAATGCTTGGAGTCAAAGTTTAACAACGGCTTAGATGCTCTAGGGGAATACTGCCAACACACGTGATTCTTCTCAAATGACAACGAGATATCTAAAAATTGTATTACGTTTCTCTCCGGTAGTTCTTTCGTAAACCTTAGGCCTCAACCAATAAACGCGTATCTTCGTTCTTATGCCTGTACAGGATCTCGGTTTCGTCTGACTCGGGCATGCAGCTACAGTTTTTGCACTGCCAGATCTTTTGCACTGCCAGGCATAAGAACGAAGATACGCGTTTATTGGTTGAGGCCTGGCATATCAGTATTAGTGGAAGTGCATGCGTGAGTCAGCCGGGGAGACCGTCAAAGGAACCGCACTTGCGCCAATTGGTTGAGAGTTTCCGAGCAGCACGCGGATTTTTTGTGGAGGACGTAGCTACCGGATCTACTACAAAATAATAGGAATTCTTTTTATACTAAATCGCCGTCAGGAAAGGTAATGATTCTCGGAGACACCGTTTTGGACGAGAATCACAAGAAAATTCTAGCATTAGGCACTAAGTACTGTTTTCATCCTAACCTAAAAGAAGTTGACGTTTTAAGCTTACCTCGATTTATAACTAAGGTTATTCCGGAAGTTGAACGGTCTCGCTGTATTTCAGATTGCTTCGCCAGCATCAATCATTCGAACGATCTCGTTAAGGCCTCTGACCCTATCCGACCGGTTGTAAATTACTGTGTGGAACATAAGCTTCGACCTGTTTTAGTCTGATAAGGAAGGTTGTTTTGTAATAATGCCGAATAGCACTTTTTCAGATAAAGCCTCAGCAGCTGCTGAAAAGAATTTTAGACCTGTGAAACTGAAACCTTCTGTAATAAAACAACGAGCTGTCGATCTCCTGTTGAAACATAATCTAGATAAGGTAGCTTCCAGTGTTAAAAAGGCCGAATTGCTCACTTTAGAATTATTTTTCTCGGCGAAAACCCATAAGCCAGAAATTCCGTTTCGCTCGATTGTATCAGAGTCAGGGACTTGGCAAGTTTGTGTAGCTAGCTATTTGCAGAAGTGCTTAACATCCTTAAGTTTTTCTGACCCCTTCCGTGTACGTGATTCTCAGGCTCTAGTTCAGTTGTTAACAGAGGAAAATCCTGGCGACTGCACAGCGTTTAGCATGGATGTAGAAGATTTGTATTACTCGTTGCCGCATGAAGGTTTATTAAATTGCGTGAAAGAATGTATTCAAGAGCAAGGGCAAGAGTCCGGTTTCATAGATAGATGCGGAGTTTCCTCAGGTACCTTTCTAGAAATTCTTTCCATGTACTTAACGTCAACATTAGTTGGATACAGAGAAGGCGTGTTTGTGCAGAAATCAGGGATTTGTATAGGTTCAAAGGTCGCCCCTATTCTAAGTGATATATACTTGAGCAAGTTTGACTGCCATTTAAAAGAGGCCTTGGGGGACCACATCATTAGGGTATTTCGGAATGCAGACGATTACTTGGTACTTTGTAGTAAGGATGATTTTGAATCCGTCATCACCTATGTAAGCGATCAATTTAAACTTAATGGAGATGGTCTAAGGTTTACGAAAGAACTACCGGAGAGAAACGTAATACAATTTTTAGATATCTCGTTGTCATTTGAGAAGAATCACGTGTGCTGGCAGTATTCCCCTAGAGCATCTAAGCCATTGTTAAACTTTGACTCCAAGCATTCGAAAGTAGTAAAAAACGGAATAGCCTTGTCCTGTTTAAAGTCAGCCCTATCGAAGTCGTGCGTGCACCGTTTGACCATTAGCTTTAATGCGAAGGTCGAGCGCCTCTTAGATGCAGGTTACCCTAGACTAGCCATAGCCACAGTAGCTGAGCGTCTTAAGAAGTCGATTTCGACCGGAACGAAAGTTGTAGCAGAGAGTAACATTAACAAGAAAAAGGTCGTGAGTATTCCGTATATCCACGCAGTTTCGCACTGGCTTAAGAAAGTGGGAAGTAAATATGGGGTTAATGTTGTGTTTACGGCTCCCAATAAGTTAGGAAGGGTTTGTGCTGCGGTGCATAGAAGAAATGAGAAGATGGAAGGCAAGAAGCGAACGGATATCTGTCCGGTTCAGCACTTAGCCAAGAACAATTTCACCGACTGTCGCATGGGTGTGGTTTATAAGATTCCTTTTAGCTGCGGACGTTTTTATGTAGGGCAAACTGCGCGTTGTATTAATCAAAGATTAATCGAACACAGAAGGTCGCTATCAGGTGGGACGCCGTCCAATCTATCCTTGCACTGACAGATCTGTAGCTGCATGCCGAGTTAGACGAAACCGAGATCCTGTACAGGCATAAGAACGAAGATACGCGTTTATTGGTTGAGGCCTGGCATATCAGTATTAGTGGAAGTGCATGCGTGAGTCAACCGTCGATTAGCATTACTCATTACACATCATACAACCGCGATTTCTTACAACCAACAATATGGTTTTTTTTTTTTTTTGTCATATGCGCGTACATCGCAAGAAAAAAGATGCACGCGGCCACATACCTGCATAGCGCGAACGTAGAACGCGATTTTCCACACGCGCCGACCTTGCTTGCAGAGCAATTTTAAAAACCGCGACGTTCTGGATGTCGCGATCAGCAAAACTAGAAGATCGCGGACATTTTGAGACCAAATACCGTACAAAATAGTAATGTGGATAGAAGATATCGCGCATGAAAGGCTTTGAAAGAATGTACGTTTAACGATGCGGAAACCGCTGCAACCGGGACCGCCTAGGGTCTCAGGTTCGACGCCCCCCCCCCCCCCCCCTCCTCTTTTATTTCTTTCTTTTTTTTTTCTTCTTTTTTTTTTTTTACTCCTCGAGATTACGTCGGCAGGGTGGCCTGGCGATGGTTGGGTACCTGAAAGGCTTTCAGTCGTTCAACTGCCGTTTACGACTCACTCCTACACCAGAACAGGAATTGGCCTCCCTGGTGAAGTACTTGGCCACCACCTCCCACACGATGCCTACAACTAAACCCTCGCCCTCAGTGTCCAGCAGCTGCAGAACATCTGTCCACGGCGGCGGTCAGCTATGTGAAGCAGCAGAGGGCAGTAATAATCACTGGACCCGGACAGGCCGCCGCTGGAAACTGAACATTGGAACGTTCAATGCAAGATCGCTCTCCAGCGAAGCTAGACTAGCAGAACTACTCGAGGAACTAGAGGGAGTTAGTTGGGACGTCATTGGCCTTAGCGAAGTTAGGAGAACAGGTGAAGCTTACATAGTCTTAAACAATGGACATGTCCTCTGCTATAGAGGTTTACCCGAAAAGAGGGAATATGGCGTTGGGTTCCTAATTCACAAAGATATAGCGGGCAACATAGATGAATTCTACAGCATTAACAAAAGGGTTGCATGCGTCGTAATAAAACTAAATAAGCGGTATAAACTTAAGATAATCCAGGAATATGCGCCAACAACGAGCTACTACGACGAACAAGTAGAGCAGTTCTACGAGGATATCGAATTAGCAATAAAGAAAGTACGGACACAATACACAGCAGTCATGGGGGATTCCAACGCAAAAGTAGGGACAAAACAAAGTGGAGAGCAGGCGATTGGCAACTACGCAGTCGGCTGTAGAAATAACCGTGGGGATATGCTAGTACAATTTGCCGAAAGAAACCGACTCCGAATAATGAACACGTTTTTCAAGAAACACAAGAATAGGAAGTGGACATGGAAAAGCCCAAACGGGGAAACAAGGAATGAAATCGACTTTATAATGTGCGAACAACCAGGTATAATTCAAGACACAGAAGTAGTGGGGAAGGATAAAATGCAGCGATCACAGATTAGTAAGAGCAAAGATTGTACTCAACCTAAAGAAGACAAGAAATAAATTATTTACTAGAAAAAAATGCAATCTAGAGGTAATCAGAGCGAAGAACGAAGAATTTAAAGTAGCCCTAAGCAACAAGTTCGAGGCCTTAGGCGAAAACGGTGACGATGTAGAGGAAATGAACAAAACCATAACAAAAACAATCCTTGAAACAGCGATAGAAGTCGGGGGTAAAACAACTAAGCAAACAACAAGTAAGTTGTCCCAATCTACCAAGGACTTAATAAAAAAACGCCAACAAATGAAAGTAACTTCGCCAAAAGATAAGATTGAATTCGCAGAACTATCAAAATTGATCAGTAAAGCCAGGCAAAGAGATGTAAGAAACTTTAACACGAGAGAAATAGAGAAAGCTGTAGAGAAAGGCACCAGTATTAAATCGGTCAAAAAGAACTGCACTTAGGACAAAACAAAATGCATGCGCTAAAAGATAATCAAGGTAATGTTATCAACAGTTTCAACGAAATACTAAAGGTAGCAGAAGATTTCTACTCTGAACTGTACAGTTGTCAGACAGACCATAAAACCCTAATAGAAATAGAATCAGAGGAGGACACCGAAATTCCATGTATAACCGCTGACGAAGTAAAAAAAGCTGCCAAAGGCATGTCCCGCGGTAAAGCAGCTGGTGAAGATGGCATAACAGCTGACTTGATTAAAGACGGAGGAGATATTGTACTTGAAAAACTTGCATCGCTCTTCACGAAATGTGTCAAGACATGTAATATACCACGCAGTTGCAAAAATGCGAATATAATCCTTATCCACAAGAAAGGTGACATAAAGGAGTTAAAGAATTATAGACCAATCAGCCTACTCCCAGTAATATACAAGCTATTTACAAAAGTAATTTCTACGAGGATAAGAGAAACACTAGACTTTAATCAACCGAGAGAACAAGCTGGTTTTAGGAAAGGTTACTCGACAATGGACCACAGCCACGCTATCAACCTAGTAATCGAGAAGTACGCGGAATATAACAAAGCTCTTTCTATGGCGTTTATCAACTACGAGAAAGCATTTGACTCGATAGAAATACAAGCAGTTCTAGAAGCTCTACGACGACAAGGGGTACCTGGCGTATACGTGAAAACCATCAACAACATATACAAAGATTGCACAGCCACACTACTCCTACATGAGAGAAGCAGAGAAATCCCGATCGGGAGAGGTATGAGACAGGGAGATACGATATCCCCGATGCTATTCACTGCATGTTAAGAGGAAATCTTTAAACGTCTAGACTGGGAAGACAAGGGAATTCGAATAGATGGAGAATATCTCAGCAATTTAAGATTCGCAGACAACATTGTGCTCTTTAGCAATGATGGAGACGAACTACAAAACATGATTGATGACCTAAACAGGGAAAGTATTAAAATTGGATTAAGAATGAACAGGCAAAAGACCAAACTTATGCTCAATAGCCTAGCTAAGGAACAGGAATCAATAATGAACCCTTACAATGTGTAAGCGAACACGTATACCTGGAACAGTTAATAACAGGAACTCCTAACCATGAAAAAGAAATTCTCCGTGGAATAAGGTTGGGCTGGAGCGCATTCGGAAGGCATTATGAAATCATGATGGAAACTTACCGCTCTCACTAAAACGAAAAGTATTCAATCACTGCATTCTCCCAGTACTAACGTATGGCGCAGAAACGTGGAGGATAACGAAAAAACTAGAGATAAAACTAAGGAGCACGCAACGTGCAATGGAAAGAAATATGTTGGGGGTAACGCTAAGAGATAAAAAACGAGCGGAATGGATCAGAGAACAGACAGGAGTAGCCGATATTATTATATCAATTAAAAGAAAGAAGTGGACCTGGGCAGGACATGTCATGAGGAGGAAAGATAACAGATGGACAGTAAGAGCAACGGAATGGATACCAAGAGAGGGGAAAACGTAACAGAGGCAGGCAAAAGTTTAGATGGAGCGATGAAATTAAAAAGTTTGCAGCCATAAAGTGGAACCAACTCGCTCAGGATAGGGTGGATTGGAAATCGTTGGGAGAGGCCTTCGTCCTGCAGTGGACCTAAACAGGCTGATGATGATGATGATGAGCTTAAACGGAGAGGAGATAGAATGCCTTAGGAGTTGTCTATCGCGAAGACCGGCACGTGTAACCGTATGACAGGTGGCACTACCATTCCGAGCATGCGCAGATAAGCTGTGTGTCTTCTTTTTTTTCGCCTCTGTGCTGTGCATCAGTTGTTAGTCGGCGTTCGTGGTGTTCACTGCTCTCCTTGTGTCCGTGTCCTGCACGCCTCTTCTTTTGATTATGGATACTTTTCAGTTCGTGTGTTTTTCTTTGCATAAAATGACAGGCCAAGCCCTTCCGAACACAGGAAACATACAGGTAAGTATGAACGCCACGTGACAATTTCTTTACAACACGTCTTTAAAAGTTGGCTTCGGTTCCTACTGTGGCCTGATGTCACGACGCAGTATGTGTGTAGCAATGAGTTCCTGCTCGCGTGCTTGCACAAGAAATTGTGACGTTCTCACCCAGTCGTCTGTCGCGCGCAGTTAGTGCCTGTAGCAACAAATGCGAAGTAAAGGATGGACAAAATTTTGTTTAGCGAAGGTACTTTGCCACAGTGCAACATGCAATGTACAACACTGTCACGGGGCTAGCCAATCAACGTGCCCTCGTGTAGGTTCGTGTGTTTTGAGTTCATGTGTTCAAAACTCGATGGCTTAACCGTCATCGAGCAAGGATAGACGAGACCGTTTGTGCAGAACAAAACAAACAAACAACACTCGCTGTATTTACAGAAACGGATTAAAGAGAGGAAAGGATAAAGACAAGACGAAGCATGAGAAGGAGAGAAAAAGTTAACAGGACTTTGAGTGTGAGGGAAAATAGCTAGCGGTGCGTAAGAATAGTTCAAAAGACAAGACTGTCACCGTTCTGGTGGGCACACGAGAGTAGATGGCGAGGTGGATGCAGCAGACGCACTCGGGGGGGACTTTGATCGAGGTGTCACTCGGAGGGAGGGTAGCGTCGGGTGAGTCGGGTCAGCAACCTCTCGGCGTTCCTCAGCCGACGCTGGGACACCGAACCGGAGACGTGGTTATGCCTGGCCAACGCCAGACGATGGAGAGCCGGTGGAATGCCTGGCCAACGCCAGACGATGGGAAGCCGGTAGAAAGCCTGGCCAACGCCAGGTGCTGTACCGCTCGGGTACACGCCCAGGTGGGAGCCTGCAGCGATGGATGGATGGATGTTAGGAGCGTCCCCTTTATAACGGGGCGGTGGCCGGGCCACCAAGCTCTAGCTTTATTTCTTTTTCGTTTACAACCATTTGGGGGGGACTTGGATCGAGGTGTCACTCGGAGGGAGGGTAGCGTCGGGTGAGTCGGGTCAGCAACCTCTCGGCAACCTCTCGGCGGAGTGGCGGCCTTGCCACAGGAACTCGGCCGCCACTCCCGCGCCCTGGTCAGCTTCTTCCTTCCACCACGCCTCAGCCACGTCTGCCTGGCTCTCCTTCGGAAAGCCTCGGCCGTACTTTTTCTTCTGCCGTGGCGCCTCCTCATTCGTCGGGCAGTTTTGCGCCACCACGCGCAATGACACACCGCCTCGTCGTCTTCTATGTTGATGAGATCGGTGGCGCGCACTTCAAACACATTACACTTTCACTTTGCCCCGCACGGCCACTTTACTCCATCACAAACACCCACGGAGGGTGCCGGTGTGGATCCGGAGCCTGCAATAAGTTCAGGTGGCCTTCGAGACTTCCGCCAAATCTTGGAGGTCTAGTGTTGCTTCTCCTTCCCCGCTAGACGATCCACACAGACCTTTTCCTCGATGCTACTTGGCAGTGAGCACGTGAGGGCGAAGTTGTAGATGAGAAACATAGAGAAACATTCTCAAAATGAATTTTCCTCGAGTGCCTGCTTCCTCTGAAATGCTGCCTGCATCATATATATACATATATGTACGTGCACAGAAAAGCAGTACCTTTATGCCCAACGTTTCTGCCGTGGCACAGCCTTTGTCTGACGAAGTGGACGAAAAGAGACACCTGCCTTCGGTGGGAACTGAACCCATGACCTTCGGATAATGCGTCCAATGCTCAACCGCTGACCTACGAAGGCGGTCGTCCCCCTCCCATCCCTTTTATCGGGTATATAGGCACCAACAGTCTAACACTGCGAGGATTGTATGTGCATAAATATGTACATACATACAAAGGTTAGTGAGCTCCGCCCTATCTTTGACGCTCGTGCTAGTGAAGCCCAGTGAAGCAAAGGAAGAGAAGGAAGAAGTCACAATAGAACAGCCGGGCCTGCAGCAAAGGCGCTGTGTCTATGTCTCCTTCCTTTACAATATACGGTGGTGTTCGGGCCATCTCCGCAGGAAACTTGATGCACCTGCTGAACTTGAAGTCATCGCGCAAATGGTTAGACAGGACCGAAGAAGACACGTAAGACACAGACAAGCGCACACTCGCAACTAAATTTTATTCCTCCGAACGCTTAGTTAAGTACCCTCAAGCATGCGCAACACCACAGAGGCAAAATAACAATCTCTGAACACAGTGCCTGATCAAAACCTATCAACTAAGAACCGATACTGATTCTGATACAGAGTTACAGAAGGAACGCTGACACACATATCGCCAGCATTCTGTATGTACATAGCCTCAGCCAATTCCCGTGCCATCTTATCCTTGCTTTTCCGCAAAATGCATGTGTTGCGCAGCAGTGGTTTACACGTACAAGCCCTGCAATGATATGGCAAATGAGATCCGGTACCATTCCCTATCGACAGGGCGTGCTCTGCCAGCCGATCATTAATACACCATCCAGTCTGGCCGATATACACCCGGCCGCGACTCAACGGAATTTTATAAACAACACCAATTGAACATTTCTTAATATAATGCGTTTTCTTCGTGTGTTTCTTCCCACACTCAGGACTCTTAACAGACGACACTCGAGCACAAATACGAGACAGTTTTTTCGGGGCCGAAAACACTACCGGTACGTTATATCTAGCAGCCACATTTTTCAACGAATGAGATACCTTGTGTACGTAGGGAATGACGACAGGACGTTTATCCACATTATTACCTGGCGAAGCACCACTAACATCACGCCGAGCTTTTTTCACTAAAGCCTCGCAAACAGAACCTAAAAGGACTGACGGGAAACCCGCAGAAACAAGTCTAGAGATTTGCAGTTCAAAGCTTTCTTTAACTGCATGTGAGCAGGACCTGTCTAAAGCCATCTGCAAGCTAGAAGTTGCTATCGCTCTCTTGACATTCTTTGAATGGGCGGAATGAAATGGCAAAAATTCTTTCTGAACACGAGGGTGATACATCCAACAGATATGGTCTTCGTTAATCGTGAGAAGAATATCTAAAAATTGAAGTTTCTCACCAGTAGGGAGCTCATGAGTAAACCGGAGCCCTAGTCCTAGCGCCTTAAAAGTGTCTAAGACTTCAGCCACACAGTCAGAATAAGCGCAACTTGGTTGTTTTGTCAAAACAATTAAAAAATCATCAACATAACGAAACACCTTCAAAACCTTGTCACATTGCAGAGCGGTTCCTAGGTGTCGGTCCATGCTAGAAAGGAAAATGTTGCACAGCACTGGAGCTACACACGATCCTATACAGATGCCTTTCTTCTGCAAAAACAGTTGATCATGAAACGATATGAACGTTGCTTCAAGGTAAAATTCCAACAGTGCTAAAAAACTTTCAACTGGGACTGCAGCGTTGTTCATAAAAGGTATCTCCCCATTTTTATCATCGATAAAATGGGGAATGGGGAATTTTTATCGATAGGGAATGGTACCGGATCTCATTTGCCATATCATTGCAGGGCTTGTACGTGTAAACCACTGCTGCGCAACACATGCATTTTGCGGAAAAGCAAGGATAAGGTGGCACGGGAATTGGCTGAGGCTATGTACATACAGAATGCTGGCGATATGTGTGTCAGCGTTCCTTCTGTAACTCTGTATCAGAATGAGTATCGGTTCTTAGTTGATAGGTTTTGATCAGGCAGTGTGTTCAGAGATTGTTATTTTGCCTCTGTGGTGTTGCGCATGCTTGAGGGTACTTAACTAAGCGTTCGGAGGAATAAAATTTAGTTGCGAGTGTGCGCTTGTCTGTGTCTTACGTGTCTTCTTCGGTCCTGTCTAACCATTTGCGCCATGACTTCAAGTTCAGCTATGCACCAACTAGCCCGACAGCAAACGTTATTAAGCACCTGCTGATGCTACCACTGCCGCAATATTATGTCACTCGTGAACTTGATACTACACACATTACCCAATCGTCATTTATTTTGGATGCATTCCCATATTTAGCATGTAGAAATCAAGTGACACGCACGCTTCACACTTAGAGGGCGAGAATATTGTCCGAGGTGTGCTTACGTGCTGACTGCACACTCAGTATGAAAGGGACCCTGCAACACTTTTTGAACACACTGAGCAAACAGTGCCAATCAGTCAGTGAGGCTTCTGTGAACGTGTGAGCAAAATATTGTGCTGCAAGCAGCAGTGAATTTGCAGTTTTCTTTAAATACAGAAGGAAATCGCCTGCTCTTGTTTCAACAAGTGACGTCACTAGCAGCACCGAACCACAAATCGCCTGCTCTTGTTTCAACAAGTGACGTCACTGGCGCCATCGACTAAGTCGCTTCGCTTAGCTCAGTCTTCTTAAATACAGGTACTCCGATTGCCTTTATTTTTTAATGCAAAATGAACAAATAAAACATTCCAGACTACCTTTCGATGATCGCAAGTTCAGCCAATGGTATATCTGCCTGAAACAAAGTAGTCCGTGGCCTAATGGCATTTGTTGGAAAGAGGAGCAGGTGGATTGTAGCCATGTTTGAAACCACATAAAAATTTCCCTGGTGCACGCAGTTCAATAATATTTGGCTCACACGTTCACAATAACCTTCACAACTGTCCGGCATCATTTGCTGTCGAGATTTCGAATGTTGCAGGACTCCTTTAGGAACTGGGACTTTGCGCGATTGACCGGCATGCTACATAAACTGCGCACCACAATTGCGCATAGCGTCAACAGATTTTCGCTGTGGCTTTGATTTCACCTGCACAAACTGCCTTTCATGGACATGTAATAGTGAATTTAGTACAATGCAAAGAACCATGGCTCAATTGGGGTAGCGATTATGTAGCGGGGTAGCAGGAAAGTGTAAAACGTTCCCCAGAGAACTGTTGAATAGCACCGTGATCTGATGATCGGAGCTTGAAAAAAAAAATAGCAGCCGCCGTACACTCATACATACACACATACTACTGGCTATTTGGTGTCGCTTATATTGCAGCATATACCTGAACCTCCTGCACAATCCATAATCTGTGTGCATTCACAAGTGATAACAATGGCACCTATACATCATTTAATGATGTGTTATGCAGCAAGTTTTTTTTTTTCGAATTGTTTCTGATATCAAAGCGCAGTACCTTTCCAAAGTCGGAGATAAAGACACATCTGTCCAGTCTTTGTCACAAAATCTTTGTCACAAAAAGTGTGCAATCGTTACATATTCATTAATAATGCGGTGCCAAGCTGACTGCCCGCAATCTATATTGTAACATTGAAATGGCGGATGTACTTCCTCGATAAGGCTGCTTTGCACCTATACTGATGATGCGCAACACATCCGCCTGAAGCTGCTTAGTTACTACACCCCTACTTGACCGACTATTCGAGTATCCAGTTGTGGCACCCTAACATGGACAGATAGTGCTGACTCCTTAACCAACAATAAAAATATAATTGCTGCTTCTGTTCAGCGAATGAATTCTCCGGAATGCCATTGCCTTCTTTTTTTTTCGCTGAACCCAAGCAGCGACAAGATAAGCAGCCACCGATGAGCCACGAGACGTCAACACGAAATTAAGGCATAGAAAACTGGAGTAACGGGAAAGGTGATATTTCTTCAACCAGCGAAACCAACACTGACACAAGGAGAACTCAGACACAGAGGCAAACATAAGCTTGTGTCCTGCTGCGCCTCTGTGAATTTTCCTTATGTATAAGGAACATTATTCAACTGCACTTGTAAGCAGAATCAGGTTGCATGGTGCGGCATTTAGAGAGGGCAACAAAGCAGCACTTACAGCACCGCAATGCTCTATGCTTAAGTGTAACAGCAGAGCTATGGCAGAAAAAAAATTATTCTATTGGACACTTATTCGAACCTATAATAGTCATCACGATACCCTGCAGCACAAAAAAGATCATTAAAAGATTAATCTAACTATGAGATATTGGGCATGAGTACCGGTAATGCAAAATATACGAATTAAGAACGCAAAAATGTTCCAAAGCCGGGTGAGTTCATGTTCTAAAATATTTACTCCGACTTAACTCAACAAAATAAATAACAACCTTACATAGACGTTTCGCCACCTATGCGGGTGGCATCCTCAGTATACACTGACACACATGAATGGAGGCCGCCCCGTCTACTGCTATCCAAACTAGAAGAGAAGCTCAGGGGAAGATGGATGCTTGAATCGATGAACAAATCGCAAGGTACGATTTAAAACAGGGAATGTCGCGGGAGCCAACGTTTCGACAGGCGGACTTGTCTTCGTCAGGGCGGCTACCCCTGACGAAGACAAGTCCGCATGTCGAAACGTTGGCTCCCGCGACATTCCCTGTTTTAAATCGTACCTTGCGATTTGTTCACCATCTACTGCTAGTCACGTATGTCCATGTAAATGTCCGGTAGTGGGCCGTGGTTGTTGTTGCACGCCGATTGGTCTCGACGAATGAACCGCGACTCCAGGAATTTTCTTTTCCCCCACCTTTGTTCCCGAGCAAGCATCGTGGCGTTCTTGAAGTCAAAGGCATGTCCTGTTTTCCAGCTGTGTTCAACGAGCTCCGTCTTGGAATGTGTGGCATGGGTCGTATTATATCTTCGTCTACGCAGGGGTGAGACCGGCAGGCAGCACACGGTGGCTAAGTGCAACACATGTTTATTCGGTCACACAACTAACGATCTAACAACCCGGAAGAAAAAAGGGCGGTTGCTTATATACATGCTCGAGCCACTATCACACCGAGCATTGACGTCACAAAGCCCAACAGTCCGAGTCCGGGTCACCGCGGATAGCGAAGCGCGTCTGCGTCAGCACCACGATGCACAAACACGATAACACAACACTCCTCTCCCCTCACGAGGTTTTCGTCTCACGGCACATAACGGTCTGGCGGTCGCCTCAACCGGGTAGAACGTCGAAGCTGCGGTGTTGATTGTCCCGAGGGGTCGCCGTTATGGGGACCACTGTCGAGCGTCGGACCGCTGTCGTGTAGAAGGCTCGGTAGAAGGCCCGGCCGATTCAGCTGCTGGTGACGTCAAGTTCGATGCTGGTGGGTCCTGATCGTTGAGCCGAGTAGGCGTGCTGGTCGAGGTGGGCTCTCTAGTGTCCCTGAAGAGCGGACCCTTGTTTTCCACTCTCGGCCCGTCCAGTACTGTTCCCGCCGCCTTAAGCCAGCTCCGGTTCTCCTGAAATGTACGCAGTCGCAGGTTATCAGCGTGAACGTATCGGTCCTCGTCTCCGACGCGAATAATGTACGTGCATGCGCTGCACCGCTGAGCAATTGTACCCAACAGCCATTTGTCGTCGTCCGGGCGGAGTCCTTTTACCAAAACCTGGTCGCCTTCCCTAAAGTCTCTCCATGGCCCTCGTTTCTGGTCTGCGTGGAGCTTCGCCTGCTCCCCCCTTTCACGCATGCGTTGTTCCATTTCAGGGTGCAGCAGGCTCAGCCTGGTTTTGGCTGCCACGACAAGAAGATCTGGGCCGGGGTCTCACCAGTGGTGCTGGACGGGGTGTTGCGATAACTGAAGAGAAATTGGTCTATGCGATGTTGTATGGACTTCTTGTCTCCTTTTCTTTCTTCGTCTAGTATCTGTTTAAACAAGTCCTTCTTGACGGTCTGAACGCATCGTTCGGCGCTACCATTCGAAGCTGGGTGATAGGGAGGAGATTTGGAATGACGAATTCCATTCCTGCTCAGGAATGTTCCGAAGTGCTGCGATGTGAACTGGGGCCCGTTGTCGGTCACGATCTCCTCTGGTAGTCCGTAGGCCGCAAAAACACCTCGCAATTTCTCTACCGTCTTTTCGCTTGTTGTTGCTGTCATGACAAACACCTCAACCCACTTCGAATGAGCGTCCATTAGGACCAAAAAGAAATGCTGGTCCCTTTGCGCAAAATCTAGATGAACTCGCTGCCATCTACGCGTTGGCCAGCCCCATGACATTAGTGGCATTCTAGCTGCCGCATTCTGTGACAACTGACAAGTGATGCACTCTTTCACCGCTTGCTCTATGTCTAGCGTTAAGCGAGGCCACCAGACATGACTCCTTGACAGCATTTTCATTCGAGTCATCCCTGGGTGACCTTCGTGCAGCATTTCTAGAACCTTCTGTCGCAACGAAGCGGGTATAACCACGCGATTGCCCCATGTTACGCACTCTTGGTCTACCGACAGTTCGTTACGGCGAACGAAGTATGGTGAAAGATCGTCGTCCGACACATGCGCAGGCCACCCGTTCTGCGTAAAAAACAACACTTTGGACAGCAATCGATCTTTACGTGTTTCCGATCTGATTTCCCTTGCAGACAATGGAGCCTCGTCTAGCACCGAAAAGAAATAAACGCCCTCCGACTCCTCTGCTTTGTCTCGGAGCGGTAGCCGTGAAAGGGCATCGGCATTTTGGATTTCGCTTGCCTTTCGGTAGACCCATCGGTAGTCATACGCTGCAAGAATTAAGGCCCACCGCTGTATCCGTGCTGCTGCCATTGTAGGGATTGGCTTGCCATGCCCGAAAATTCCAACCAGGGGTTGGTGATCTGAATAAACGGAAAATTTTCGACCAAACAAAAATTTGTGGAACTTCTTTAGACCGAAAATAACTGCAAGAGCCTCTTTCTCCAGGTGGGCGTAGCCCTGCTCTGCCTGACTTAGTGTCCTCGATGCGAACGCTATCGGTCTTTCGACCCCCGCGATTTTATGGAATAAGATCGCCCCTAGTCCATATGCCGAGGCGTCGCATACCATACCCAGTTCCTGATCCAAATTGTAGTATGTTAGTACTCTGGGATGCATAAGCCAATCCTTAGATCTCTTAAAAGTATCCGCCACCCTGTCCGTCCATTGCCACTTAACATTTTCGCCCAACAACTCGTACAATGGTTTCAGCTCTGCTGACATGTTCGGAACGAATTTGGCATAAAAATTGAGCATGCCCAAATATGCTCGAAGCTCCTGTTTGTTCTTGGGTGTCGGCGCGTCTTTGATAGCGTGCACCTTATCGTCGGATGGCCGAATGCCATTTGCGTCCAGCACGTGACCCAGATACGCCACCGATGTTTCGAAAAACTTGCACTTTTCTTTGCGCAGTTTAATGCCTCGTTTCTTGAACCTTGTCAGCACGCTTTCCACCTTTTCCCAACTCTCCTCAAAACTTTCCCCGGCAATCAACACATCATCCAGGTAGCAGGCGACTTTATCTAGGCCTCCTAGAACATCGTCCATGACTGCCTGAAATATCGAGGGTGCACTGGTTATCCCATACGGTAGGCGCGTAAACTTAAACAGCCCCATGTGCGTATTTATCGTGAGCAAAGACTGCGAGTCAGGGTGCAACTGCAGCTGCTGATACGCGGTTGAAAGGTCAAGCACAGTGAAATATTTGCACCCATGCAAGGCTACAAACAAATCTTCCATGACTGGCAGCGGATAATGATCGGTGCGCAAGCAGGGATTCACCGTCATTCTGTAGTCTCCGCAAATCCTGACTGTGTTGTCTCCTTTTGGAACCACCACCAGTGGTGTGGCCCAGTCGCTTTTTAGGACGGGAACAATCACCCCTGCTTTCTGCCAGGCCCTCAATTGTTGGGAAACGGGATCTCGGAGTGCGAAGGGCACTGGTCGAGGTTTACAAAAGACCGGTGTTGTGCCATCCTTCAGCAACAAGCTTACTTGACAATCCGTTATCTGTCCGAGCTCTGGTTCAAACACTTCCGAGAACCTTTCAAGCAAGCTAGCTACTCGATCGATCCCCACCCCACCCACACTCAACCAATCCAATTTAAGAGATTCCAACCAGTCTCGCCCTAGCAACGCAGTCTCACTCTTTTGCAACGTACGGACAACGATCAGAGGCAGCGTCGCTGTCTGGTTGTTGTGCTCTACCGGCATCATCAGCTTGCCCAGAACTGCTAACGGCGTTCCCCCATAGGCTTTTAGCTTTATGCTACACGGCAACAACGGTCGCCCGGCCCAGTGTCACTGATAAAGAGTCTCGGGGACGATAGAAACAGACGCGCCCGTATCTATCTGCATCGGCACATTACGACCCCCGACCCGTACGTTTACAGTATAGTTTCGGACACTCTCGTTAGACGAAAATACATTCTGTAGCAAAATATTGTCCTCACCACTAGTGTCCTCCGCATAGTGCGCTGTGCTGCCGGACGACCGGCACGCTCTTGCCAAGTGGCCCACTCGTTTACAGGCGCGGCAGCGGTATTTCCTGAACGGGCACCTTTCGTCGGTGTGGGAGGTGGCTCCGCATCGGTAGCAAGCCCAACCACTTGTTTCTTTCGCTGCTCTGGTTTCCATGTAGTCTCCCCGCGGCTGTCCCGACCATGAACTCAGAGGTTGTCGTTGTACGGCGTGGACACCCAGTTCTTGCCCCTCCGGCTGGAATTTCTTCGTCTCGGAACGGGCTAGTTCAATACTTCGGGCTAGTTCGCACGCCTCTGCAAACGTCAGTGTGGCCCTCTTCAGAAGCTCTGCTTGCGTTATCTCGTCTTTCAGCCCGGCAACGAAACGGTCCCGCAAAGCTTCATCCAAAAATGCCCCGAAATCGCAGGAGGCAGCCAGACTCTTCAATTCCAACGCAAAGCCCGCCACCGGTTCTGTGTCCTGCTGAATCCGGCGGTTGAATCGGAACCGTTCCGCTATGACCATGGGTTCCGGAGCATAATGCTTCTTGAGGGCTTGAATTAGTTGCGCATATTCTTTCTCCTCGGGCTTCGCGGGAGCTAGTAGATTTTTAAGCGTGCGATAGGTTTTCTTCCCAACAGCGGTAATCAACACCGAAACTTTGAGGTCGTCGCTCACCTGGGTCGCCCGAAGGAAGTGCTCGAACCGCTCGATGTACGATTCAAAATCCTCGTCTCCGTCCTCGAGGAAGGGTTCGAACTTGCCAGCCGCTGCCATGTTGAAGTCTTCCGCTCCCAAAAGTGCCTGGCGTCTGTCGGCAGTGCGGATTCACACGGATCCCATCCTCGTCGCCACTATTATATCTTCGTCTACGCAGGGGCAAGACCGGCAGGCAGCACACGGTGGCTAAGTGCAACACATGTTTATTCGGTCACACAACTAACGATCTAACAACCCGGAAGAAAAAAGGGCGGTTGCTTATATACATGCTCGAGCCACTATCACACCGAGCATTGACGTCACAAAGCCCAACAGTCCGAGTCCGGGTCACCGCGGATAGCGAAGCGCGTCTGCGTCAGCACCACGATGCACAAACACGATAACACAACAGGTCGCTTCAGCGACGTCTCTTTTGTTTCTTTGAGCCTTGTTGTCCTTTCCCTGCCCGTTTCGCCGATGCACGCCGTGTAGCATCCGTCGCAATGTACTTTGTATACGACCCCGCTTTGATCGTTCGCAGGTGTGTGGTCTTTCGGTTTAGCGAGCACGTGTCCCAAGGTGTAACGGGGCCTAAAAACGGTTGCGATACCCAGCGGAAGCAAGGCTCTCCGAACAGAGTCAGATATGCCTTGAACGAACGGAATGGACACAATGGACGTCAGAATTGAGAACCTTGGTAGGATTGCTCTTGTGCGATATTGTGTCAGCACGCTTGACACAATATCCAATTTTATTCAAAGAGAATAATCTCTTGGAATAAAACAGGTTAGACAGGCAACAACTGCGAAAGCACAGAAATAAAAGACAAAATTTTAAAATATGGCGTACCTAGCTGCCTTAACTTCCTCCTGAGCAATGCAGCTTTGCCAACATTCCTTTGTCATTTCGGTTCCAGTGTGCGAGGCTTCAGTGTTGCATTCACTGCCAAGTACAGCAGTGTTACTACACCAACACATTCACTCACAAGCATACCTCACATGAGCACAAAACTTTGAACACCGAGGGGGAAAAAAAGGAAAAGTGTTAAGCAGAAATCTCATCATTTTCAAACTAAAGAAAAGAGTGCATTCAATTTCGTGTAAATGACCCCACTCACCTGCTACAATGCAATGAGCATCGCAAGCATTGCACGCTGACTCTTCGGCGCAAGAGATAATGTACATAGGGGTCCTGTAATCAAATGATGACATATATTATATCTGCGAAGTATAATAGATAGCTTCAGAATGAAACTGCACGTTTAAAACTAAGCATGGCGTCATTACGGTTTACATTGTAGTGGTATGTCGCAGATCTAAAATTAATGCCGGACGAGAGCTGAATCACCGCGGTAGTCTCTCCGGAGGCGTGAGCGCAATGAAACAAGCGAAGCACTTTGTGAGAGAACTGGAGCCACCTGAGTGGAGTGGGCAGGTATAGGCATGCACCGCTAGATCCCGGCACCGGACAAGTTGGCGGCCCCCGTAACATATAATAAAAAATAAGCTAAATACATCAAAGCGTGGTTGTTAGGTACTGGTAACACACTGCTCACCCATAGCCCGACGTATTAATTTAGTTCGTTGTTCATCACCTCACCATCTCTATCCTGCACTATCCGCCCAGCAACCCGGTTCAAGCATTCACTCCTCAGTCCATACCACGTGAAACACTGGACAGCTTATGGCATACCATAAAGCCACTGTGCACAAAGGCGTTCCTGTAACAATACTATAGAACTAGATAAGAGGTTGCGTAATTGTTTTGCTATTCGTGGTTTGCAAGAATGACAAACCACGAAATGCAGAAAACCCCAACAGCGTTGTCACTCGGTAATAACAACAATGAACATTCTCAAAAGTGTTACATGCCTCTGACAGAGCTTAAATGTGGCCGAACGCAAACGCACGCATGGTGCTCAAGCTCGTCTGAATGCTGAGCTGCGCAAAGCCATTCCACCAGCACAAGACGTCATGATTGCTTGCGGCAGTTGTGCTGACATGCCACAACAAATAGTGTGCGATTGCTCAAGCATGCACGTAAATTCCACAGCCCTGAACTGAAATCTCATGACTGCAATGACACAGTGGATTAACGCGCAGCAATGGTTGCCTTACAACACGCAATATCATATGCATCTGTGTAAGACACGAGTAAGTTATTACCATTCCACACAGTTGTACAGGCGCTGGACAAACTACCCGTTACGTCCAAATGACAGGATGGTGGGAATGAAGCCAATGCACTCCTTACTTACTAATCGGGTTCAAACGTATAGCTTCACTGGCTTTACTCAACAATAAAACAATAACAAAACATAGACGTTTCGCCACCTATGCGGGTGGCATCGTCAGTACACAAATGGCGTCCCATGAAAGAGTACATCAACTTATATCTTGCCGTAAACATCCGGCAATGGACCACGATTACTGTTGCATGCATTTTGATTATGACGGATGAACCATGATTCGATGAATTTCCTTGGGCCCCATCGTTGTTCCCGTGCCAGTGTCGTCACATTATCGAAATCGAACACGTGTCCTTTCGTCAGGCAGTGGTCGACTAATTCCGTCTTGGCACGTGTTGAATGTGTGGCTTTGGTGACGTCCCTGGCGTGTTCCTTGATGCGAGTACGACGTCGTCGCCCGGTCTCACCGATGTAGCAGGCATCACAGTCCGTACAGTTAACTTTGTACACAACTCCGCTTTGTTCGTCGGAGGGGGTGCGGTCCTTTGGTTTTGGGAACACGTTAGCCAGTGTGCGCATGGGTTTAAACACAGTCCTAACACCCAAAGGTCGCAAGGCCCTACGCACAGCTTCTGACACGCCGCAGACATACGGGATGCACACAACAGAATTTTCATTATTAGCCCTGCTCTCGCGAGATCTTTGCGTGCGGCGCTGCGTGTCATCGACAAACCGCTGAGGGTAGCTCCGTTTATTCAAGGCAGTGGCAACATTAGTTTCTTCATGCTTCCTCAGGGTCTGTGTCGACGACAGCGCGTCGCAACGTGACAGAAGTGTACGGGCAACAGCATATTTGTGCTCCGCAGGGTGGTGCGAGTCAAAACTCAGCACATTGCCACTGTCGCAAGGTTTGCAGTATACGGATGTCGCCAATGAACCGCCCTCGTTCCGACGCACCAGCACATCTAGAAACACCAAAGTGTCACCATCTTCCATTTCACAAGTGAATTGAATGGCAGGATGAACACTATTGAGTGCATCATGCATAGCCTGCAGATTGTGCTTTTCTACAATGACGAAAGTGTCATCTACATAACGGCAGTACATTTTCACAGGGAAGGGCAAGGTGGACAGACATATAGTTTCCACGTGTTCCATCAAAAGATCTGCCACGATTACCGACACAGGGCTGCCCATCGGGACACCTTCTATTTGGTGGTAGACAGTTCCGCCAAAAGTGAAATATGTTTGCTTTAAGCAAAACCTCAGTAAAATCATGATATCATCTACAGTCAGCGAAGTTCGACTTGTCAAAGAACAATCATCTTGTAGGCGTTTCTCGATTACATCGGTAGCCAGTTTTATTGGCACATTGGTGAATAAAGACGTGACATCAAAAGACGCCATAACATCCACGTCACCAAGCTGCTGCTGACGTATCGCGGTAACAAATTCTTTGGAATTCTTAACCGTGAACGTGTTTCCCCCCGCAAGAGGATTTAAAATTTCAACTAAGAATTTTGACAAGTTGTATGTAGGAGATCCAACAAAAGATACAATAGGTCTCAGGGGACAGCCATCTTTGTGAACTTTTGGCAGTCCGTACGCTCTCGGCGTTGCCTCGTCAGACGAGAAGAGACGGCGGTATAACGACTGGTCGACCATTCCTTTTGTTTTTAGCCTTCGCAAGTAGTCCACCAATTGTCTTTCAGTACTTAAAGTAGGATCGTGCTGCATCTTTTGAAAGTGCAAAGGATCATCCAAAATTTCTTGCATTTTTGCTTCATAGTCCTTTCGGTCCATGACAACAATGCCTTTACCCTTATCGGCTTCCAGGACCACGACAGAAGGGTCGGACCTCAGATCCTCAAGTGCAGCACGTTCACTACTAGTAAGATTCGAACGAGGCGTTCTGGAATTAGCCAATATGTTCACAATGCGGCTACTTTCAAGAGGGATGAACTTTGCTATAGCACCGCGGGTGATTCCAAAACGTGACATTATTGTAGAAACGGAGGAATGCTTCCGTCACATGAAAGATACTGCGGCTGTAGCCCTTGCTCGTAGCCGCATTGTGAACATATTGGCTAATTCCAGAACGCCTCGTTCGAATCTTACTAGTAGTGAACGTGCTGCACTTGAGGATCTGAGGTCCGACCCTTCTGTCGTGGTCCTGGAAGCCGATAAGGGTAAAGGCATTGTTGTCATGGACCGAAAGGACTATGAAGCAAAAATGCAAGAAATTTTGGATGATCCTTTGCACTTTCAAAAGATGCAGCACGATCCTACTTTAAGTACTGAAAGACAATTGGTGGACTACTTGCGAAGGCTAAAAACTATTGGAGGACTACTTGCGAAGGCTAAATGTGGTACTACTTACATTTATTTTCGGCGAGACGTAGACATTGATGTTACAGGATCCAGTCACAGAAGCACCGGGATTGAACCAGGGTTAACGCAAGGAGGAAAGTAGAAAGAACAAAATGCCACCATACAAACACACGCAGGAGTTGCAGCACTGTAACCAAATTTTCTACAGAAACAAACAAAAGGAAGAGCCAGCCGCCAGCAACTGAACTACACTGACTCCACCGCCAACCACCCATCCGAGCTTCGCTGACTTTGCTTTGTGTCTGTGCCAGTCTGCGACCTCTCACCTCTTCGCCCCGGTGACCGGCGAGAGAGGGAGGAGCCAGACATTCTGGTGCCTCTTTCACGGTCCCATGGCACCCGGCAGGCATATCAGCGCTGAGCACTGTGCCAACGCCTGCAGACACTTTGAGACATGCCCTGCGTTCGCATCTCCGGTGTGGAGAGAGGAGGCAAGGGGGGGCAAGCTAGCAGTATTGTTCCACGTTTACGTTCGGTCTCTTTCAGAGATGCCCTCATCATCCCTTTGATGTTGCTCCCACTCGCGACATCTTTAAGACGTCAACCACGCAAAATAAGACGTCAGACCCCCAATAAGACGTCTTTTTGGTCTTGTGTGCTAGCTGGGAAAGCGTGTCAGTGACATCCTAGTAGACATCACGAAGAAGAAATGGGCATTGATTGAGAGGGCAAGCTCACCGCTGGTCATTAAAGGGACACTGCATCACATTTTAAGCACAGTCTCAAAACACCGTCAATTAATGGCGGAGGCTCCTGCGAACATGTCAGCCCAATGGTATTGCACAGTATGCTCCAGGGAATTTGCTATTCGGTTTGGCTATTCTATCTGAAATTACCCCTGTGGGCAGAATGACCACTCAGGATGTGGATGAGCTTGCATTGGCTGAGTTAAATATTGTGCACACATCCTTGGTAACGCTTCTTTACTTGCCCGTCTTAACTTCAATACAGAAAATGTATATATTGTGGGAGGCGACCGCGCTACTGGAGTCCTGGCCTGCAGGCCTCAGTCTCGGCAACTTCAACATTATACCTGTAGTGCCCATAGGCGCGCCTGGTCAAGCCACGGCCGAGCTGACACTATCACGCACCACACGTTCAACGTGTTCATCGTCGTCTTCGCGTGTCAGCGTCCTTCTGGCAGCGATCCCCATACTGCTGCTTCCTTTGCGGAGGGAATGGCGTTGGTCCACGGTGACCTGTGGTAACAACACGGCACTCCCACCGGCAGTGAAACCTCGGGCTCTGGTGCACCCATCGTGCAGTTCCCGACCTCGTTCTGGGAAGTACACCCAGCGGAAAGTCAATAGGCGCTGCCGCCTGCTCCCAGGCCTGTAACAGCGCCGAGGTCAGCCAACACCTCAGTCGTCCAGTACATGGACTGAGAGAGGAGCACCAGAAGCCACATCAGGATATTCGAGACGTCACCTTCACCTTCAATTCGCCGATCTCCTTGTCATGGAGCATGACGGGTCGCGCTTGTGTTCGTCATCCTCCATGACAATAGCCAGGCCTACAAAAGGATTGTGGTCTTCTCTGTCGGAGGCCCCGCTTGCGTCGACAGCTCCGTCCTCGTTCTCCCTTTCATCCTTGGTATCCGCCCCTACTCTGTCAGTAACGAGATCAGAGTCATCATTATCGTCGCCTTCGTCCTCCCCAGTGCCCTTTTTCGTACTTGTCATCCGACTCTCCATTTTTTATCCATCTTTTCAACCATGTTCACGTCATCGTCTTTGGCCACCGTGACCAAAGTACGCTGGTGCCAAGACCTCCGTTGTGGCATAGCTGGTGCCATTGTTCGTGGTCGAGAAGGCTTGGCCGGCCTTCCACGTACCGGCTTACTTGATTGTCAGTGGGACTCATGGCTCTTTCAGTGCAAAATGTGGTAGAGTCGACGCGGCGTCTTGCCTTGGCGCGTCTGTTCCCCGCAACTCAGGCGGAAGTGCAGGCTGCAGAACGAGTGATGCGGCTTCTCCCATGATCACGGTCCTTCCCCAAACGCAGCCGGGCCCCTCGTTGTAAGTGCCACTTTGGGAGGCAACCGCGCCACCATATTCTTGGAATGTAGGCCTCAGTCACTGCACCATCGAGTATAGAACCGCGGCGCCTAGTCTAGTCAAGGCCCTGCTTCTGCTCACACTATCACACGCCATGCATCCCACGTGTCCATCAGCGCTGTCTCTGCTTGTCAGCGTCAGCATGCGGCGATCCCCCATCTGGTGGGCTCAAGACTGATGCTTCGGAGCCTATGGCCAGGCGAGACCCTCAGAGGGAACGAAGAAGCAGGCAGTAAAACATGCCGACCTTCACGCTACCGAACTAAGGTCACGACTGGCCATTTCTGCTGCCATCTCATGCTATCATGAGCCCAGGATAGTGCTGGCTGTGCTTCCTCTTCTTACTTGAGGTTCCGCTGCAGACAAAGCTCCCAATTTAGGTACACCAAAAGTGTATTGATCTTTGCACGTCCACCCTCTATCAATGGTCACCTGCTCAAGGTTGCCCTTTGTTCACTGCATGCAGTGGGAAAATCGCGAAAATGTATGTAGTTTCTGGCAACCGTTGCTTGTTTGTGTCATTCTGAGTGGCCTGCTCACTCGCCGTGGCCGCAGTGGTCTAGCGGTAATGGCTGTTGACTATTGACTCAGAGGTTGCGGGATCGAATCCCGTGGGCTGCGGCTGCATTTTGATGGAGGCGAAGTGATAGAAGTCCGCATTCTTTGCGATGTTAGCGCATGGTAAAGAACCCCAGCTGGTCTAAATTTGCACAGCCACGCACTACGACGTCTCTCGTAATACTCTCATAATTTTGGGATGTAAAACTCCAGCAAGTATTATTAGTGACTTGATTTCGAGGCCACTTTCACACAGTAAGCTGCGAACGTCATCACAGTCATTCTCACCAGAAACCAGCAACCGCATACAGCACTTCACTGAAGAGGAACACTACAATGATGGCACCGGCTGGACAACTCAGTCTTCAACACACGCTAAATGTCACTTACTTTGTTGCGACTACCGCAGATCAAGGTTATGAACAAGGTTAGCATTAACACAAACTGTATCATTTTCTCGTTACATAAGCACAGTATACACACGTGTCCTTTCAATGTGCTTTCGACTGAGACCTTGTCTGGCGACAGTATTATGTGCGCAATGTCTGTCATCAAGTGGAACTGTCTACGTCGACCCATCGTACTCGCACTGTTTCGGAAACATGACGGGCGAAGTCACGCCAACTCCACGATTGTTTCTCTGCTTCCGTTTTCTCTTCCAGCCCACTGTGCCCCCTCAAACTGCTAATATCCCAATGAAGAGACCCACCTGCTAACACGCTGTCGCGCTGTACTAATGCTGGCTAGATGTGTGCACTGCATATCGCCGCCTACTGCACTGGCAATGGCGGCAATTCAAAGTCAGTGTCTGCCTGTGCTGTTTGACGGGGCGGTGCATCGAAGCCCATCTCGGCGGCCATCCGCTCCAAATGCAGGCTGGCATCCATGGGCAGTTCAACCTTCAGAACACTACCATGGCTATGAAGAGCATCGATTGGACATGCAGATATAAAGCACCCTAAACTTGCACACAGCACGGCAGCGGCTCACACGCGTGTATCATCTGGCGCAGGCGCGGAATCTGGCGCGTGCACATCGCAGACAAGAAAGCAAGAAGCAGCTCCCAGAATGCTGACGTAGCTCTTGGGCGGATTGCGGGGTATCCCGTGCCTAGTGTAGCGTGCCTGTGTATGCTTCCGCAAACAACATACACAGGGCCCCGTTAAGCTTCGAGCGCAGTGGCAGTGCCTAAAGGAATGCAGAATGCGTTCCTCATACCTCTTCGGGGCTTGCATGGTTTCAGAATTCTGCTTAAACTTGACACTCTCCAAATTTTCACATAATGAAATTGACCATTTGCAAAATTGTGAGCGTCACCTGGATTTTCTGAGCCAAAAACTCTCGTGCACAGGTTACTTTCGTGTTCTAGGCGCGTGCACATGTCCACATTTGTCACGCCATTCATCCCGTTCAGCATCCGTCCCCGCCTTTCCTTTCTTTCGCTTCTGCCCCTGTCTCTCTAAATCGTCGAACTGGCTTTGTGTCGGCTCACTCCCCGCAAAATTCCTGAGAAGCTTTTGTGGTGCTTGTGCACGTCGGGTGAGGTGTGCAAACGTGAATGCGCTTAGAGCAGGAAAGCAATCTGTAGACGAGAGTTTTTGGCTGGGAAGCAGCTTTACGGGAAAGCCAACTTACAGATTTTTACAAATGGTCAATTCATGAAACGGCATTCGGTTTTAGTGAGGTAGTTCCGGTATTGTAGTGTACGGCAGTACTGCTAGATGGCTGTACCATTCATGTAGTGTACAACAGTACCGCCAGATGGCGGCGTGGCCGGCACTGGTTTCCATAATAAGGGCTATAAACCTGAGGGACTTGTCCGCCCGGAGCCGAGGCTGTCGTGTCACTTACTTGCCCGATGCGCTCGACAAGGTGTCAGAAGTGGGATGCATCTCCGCTGATCCCGTGCGTGCATCCTCGTGACACGGCCCCGCCGCTGCCGCTGCTCTGCCATGACGACTACCGGTGTTGAGGGCTCCGCCGGGACGTCGGCCGCTCCGTTCTTGCAAGGCATGGCCCAGCTGCGTCCAATGTCGCCGTTTGACTTCGACAACCCCAGCTCACGGCCTACATGGCTGTTGCAGTTCGAGGACTTCTCGTTCGCTACCGGACTTTATGTCACTCCGGCAGAGGTACAAGTGTGCTCCGTGCTCTACTGCATGGACCCGCAAGCCAGGGTTGTCCTCGCGTTGACCATGCTAGGTGAGGCGGATATGAAGGACGTCGCGGCCGTGAGGAAGGCGTTCACAGACCACTTCGTGCACCCGCCGAACGAGCTGTAAGAGTCAGCGCGCTTCCACCACCGTACGCAGCAACCAGGTGAAACGGCCGACACATTTTTTACGGCGCTTCGGACAATCGTCAAGTCGTGCAACTATCCGTCGCTGACGTCGAAGAGCGGCTCGTCCGAGACCGTTATCTCGTGGGTTTGCTCGACCGCGAACTCTCGGACAAGCCCTGTTGGAACCCAAAAATGACGTTACACGAAGCGCTGACGTACGTTCGTCAACACGAAGACGCAAGGTAACGAGCGCAGAGCTCGTGACTCGGCAGAGGCATCTTCGTTCGCCATCGACGCCGCTCGCTTTCACAAGGGAAAGCCAGCGCCAGCTGATAAGACAACGCAACAGCTGTGCCCATTCTGCGGACGAGCGTCACACCCTCGCGCCGACTGTCCTGCTCGCTGTGCGTCGTGCAACTTTTGTCGCAAGAATGGCCATTTCGAGAACGTGTGCCGCAAAAAGAAGCACGTAAACGGGAAGCACACACGGAAGCCTTCGGCCAGCTCCATCGAGTTGCATGCAGTTGCGGGAGAGCACCCGAACGCAAAGTTCGTCAAGATACTCGTCGATGGACGCCCACTTTCCGAGGTGGACTCGGGAGCCGAAGTTTCAGTTGTACTCAGTACGTTTTCCGGCGTCCCGTCGAAGCTTCAAGACTCCAAGAGCGAGCTGAATGGCCCAGGCAACAACATCCTGCCGGTCATAGGCACTTACGTCGCTACCCTGTCGTGGCATGGGAAGTCAACCAAGCAGCCTCTCTACATCCTAGCAACCAAGACGGTCCCGCTGCTAGGCTTCCCGGTAATTCAAGCCTTGGGCGTCTGCACATTTGTCGACGAAGTCGCGAGGACTTCACAGCCCACGGGCGGCTTTTGTCTCGATTCCAGTCTCTTCCAAGGACTTGGGACGCTCCCCGAAGCCTACACTATCAGGCTGCAACCCAATGCTATGCCTTTCTCGTTGAGCGTACCCCGGCGCATTCCACTCCCTTTCCGCGACGTCGTCAAGACAGAGCTAGACAAGCTAGAAGCGGAGGGTGTGATTCGTCGAGTGGACACACCCACTGACTGGTGTGCTGGACTGGTTGTTGTCCCCAAGGTCTCGGGTGGCTATCGGCTGTGCGTGGACTTGACTCGCGTCAATAAGGTGATTCTTCGAGAGCGTAACGTACTCCCTACAGTGGAACAATGCCTCAGACATGCTTGGAGAGGCTACAGTTTTCTCCAAGTTGGACGCCACGTCGAGCATCCACCAGGTTGTCCCAAGAATTGACCACATTTGTAACCCCGTTTGGACGCTATTGTTTTCTCCGGCTGCCGTTTGGGATCACGTCTGCACCGGAATACTTCCAGCGGCAGATGTCCCAAATCCTCAAAGGCCAAGTGGGTGTGGTGAACATGATTGACGACATTCTCGTCTATGGGAAGACACGCTCCGAGCATGATCGCCGTCTCCGACAAGTCTTAGACCGGCTAGCAAAAGCCGGAGTCACGCTCAACCGCGAGAAATGCTCGTTTGCAACTTCAAGTGTCAAGTTCCTTGGCGTCGTGGTCAGTGCGGAAGGAATTTCTCCAGACCCACACAAGGTTGCAGCGATCAGAGCCATGCATCCACCCGAAGATGTCGCAGGGGTCCGTCGTCTGCTAGGCCTCGTGAACCACATCGGACGCTTCTTACCACACGTTTCGGAGGTGACTGCGCCGATCCGAGCATTGCTGCTCAAGGACTCTGCCTGGACTTGGGGCCCGGCGCAGCAGTCTGCCTTCTCGGAACTGAAGAAGCTACTGTGCTCAGACCTCTGCATGGCTCGCTACAACACCACGTACAAGACCACGATCTCAGCTGACGCCAGCTCCTATGGTCTCGGGGCAGTACTTCTCCAAGAACAGCCGTCTGGTGAGCGCCGAGCCATTGCTTTTGCATCACGCGCCCTCACATCCACGAAACGCCGGTACAGCCAAACAGAAAAGGAAGCTTTGGCGGCCAGCTGGGCGGTGCAAAGTTTCGAGGAATACGTTCGTGGACTTCAGTTCTTCCTCGAGACGGACCATCAACCGCTAGTGGCGCTCTTGGGTTCCATGGATGTTGACCTACTGCCACCACAGATCCAGCGGTTTCACTTGAAGCTCATGCGTTTCCAGTACTAAATACTCTACGTACCGGGGAAGGTATTGGCAACAGCCGATACGCTCTCGCACGCACCGCTGGATTCCCCTTCATCTAACCGGGTGAATCAAGTAGAGCTATTTGCCCAAGAGGTAGCCCGCTCCTCCCCAGACATCGTCTCGTTGCAGCTCGAGCACCTGCGCCAGGCCCAAGCCAACGACGGCGAGTGCAGTCTGCTACTTCAGTACTGCGCCAACAGCTGGCCTCGGCAGTCGCACTTGCCTCTCCATGTGAAAATGTACTGGCAGTACCAAGGAGACCTCAGCGTCTGCGACGGACTGCTTCTGAAAGGGTCCCGCATCCTCGTGCCGCCTGCCCTTCAGCGCCACATGCTCGAGCTTCTCCACGACGGGCATCAAGGCATCAACCGATGCAAAGCTTTAGCTCGGGAGTCGGTCTGGTGGCCGGGCATCAACAACCAGATAGAAACACTGGTGTCTAACTGCCACACGTGTGCCGAAACCAGGGTGCAGCGCTCGGAGCCCATGCTGCCCTCAAACACTCCAAGTCGGCCCTGGGAAGAGGTGGGCATCGATCTTTTTCATCTCAACGGCCAAGACTTTGTCCTGCTGGTGGATTACCGGTCACGCTTCCCGAAAGTCGTCAGTATATGTTCAACCATGGCACTTGCAGTCATCAACGCCATCAAGAGCGTTTTCGCATGTCATGGGATTCCGAGACTGGTGCGCAGCGACAATGGTCCTCAGTTTGCTGCAAAAGAATTCTCAGTCTTCGCCAAGTCCTAAGGCTTCTGCCACGTCACCAGCAGCCCCCATTTTCCACAGTCGAATGGGGAGGTGGAACGGATGGTGGGGACAGTCAAAGACCTGCTTTGGAAGGCGGATGATCCCTACCTCGCACTCTTGGCATACCGGGACACACCTGGGGTAAATGGAGTGAGTCCTGCTCAGCTGCTTATGGGTAGGTGCCTACAGACCCAGCTGCCGAAGACATCGCACCTGCTGGAGCCAGCATGGCCTCCTGCGGTCACAACCACTCAACGTGACAAAGACAACCGGAGGCGCCAAGCATCAGACTTCAACCGAAGACACGCAGCTAACACCTTGCGGCCTCTTCAGGCCGGAGAGCGGGTCTGGGTGCAAGATGTCAACTCCCCAGCAACCGTCTTAGGGCCAGCTCAACGCCTGCGCTCCTATGTGGTCGAGACTCCAACGGGTGCACTTCAGCGTAACCGGATGCACCTGGTGCCAACGACGGGAACCCCCACTGCCAACCCACCTGGAACCCCTGTGGTGGTTCAGCCCGAGACGACTACAACACCTGGTGCTGACCAAGCAGCATAAGACCAGCAAGCCGCGTCACCTTGGGAAAGCACCTCCACTACAGAGGAACCTTGGGGTTCTACTTCTACGCCACGTATCTCGCGGTATGGCAGGAGGATCCGCAGGCCGAAAAGACTCGACCTGTGAACATCGTTCCCTTTCGGGCCATGAGTTCTGGTGCAGGTGTTCTGCAAGTTTACCGTGGGGGGGATGTAGTGTACGACAGTACTGCTAGATGGCTGTACCATACATGTAGTCTACAAAAGTACCGCCAGATGGCAGCACAGCCGGCACTGGTTTCCATAATAAGGGCTGCCAATAAACCTGAGGCACTTGTCCGCCCGGAGCAGAGGCTGTCGTGTCACTTACTCGCCCGATGCGCTCGACAGGTATCACTGGGAAAATTGTTCCAGCGCTCTTTTAAGAGTAACAGAGTGGGTCTCTAGGGAAGACAAACGTGACAGGAGGCGGATGCGGTCTGTGATAACATCGTTTCAGTTAGCACAGTTGAAGAAACACAGGAGAGGCCCTGCAGGGACATACACAAGCTGATTACCGTATTTACTCGATTCTAACGCGCCCTCGATTCTAACGTGCACCCGTGTCCCGCGACAAAAAAAAATATAGTGGAACATCGATTGTAACGCGCTCCCATTTTTCGCGACACGGAATACGAGGTCCTTAGTAATCAACCTCCTCACATTCGTAAAAAAAAAAATGCCGTACTCGCGTAATGAACGCGCTCGCATAATAAACGCGCCGCCAATTTTGAACACCCGCAGTCCCTCGTACGGCCGCGCTATGGCTCTCCCGCTTCACTCAATCCGTGGTGTCTCGAACACGTTCGGTGCGCAATTCACAACTCCTCGGTCGCGAATAAAACTGCCACACGTCACCGGGCATAGCCGTGTGCAAGTGGCGATAACATCATTTACTCGCAGTGCCGCATTCCTCCGTGCTATCGCAGTTCCCTCACGCCCGCTGCCGCGTGCTGCCATGCGTGCTGCGCAGGCTGGTGCAGATAAGCCTAAGCATGGTCAGGGCGTGGTCCCCGAGATTGCCGCGATGCAATCTCGGACGTCATGCAGCGCGCACGACTTAGAGGCTCAGGTGGCTCAGGCTCAGCACAGATATGAGGGAGAAATGCGATGATGAGCCGTTTTGCGCGCGGTGATGGGGAAATATCGCCCCTTACGGCTACGCGCGAATGCTACCGAAAGCTGGTGCAGCTGGGCGTCTCCGAGGTCGCATCGGTGACGTAGCGACTTTGGTTGGCTGCAAGACAGCCAAGCCGGCGCGGCGAGTATCATCGGCCTACGCATCATATATGCGTCGTGGCGTTGTTCAGCGCGGGACCGGCGGCGACATAGACTACTGAAGCTATGTGTGCCAAAGACCGCCGCGCCACAAGTTCGTTTTTTCGCCGGTGACCGTTCGACAGCACTCGAACCTCGTAGGAGGCGGCCGTTTTGATGCCCGTGATATCGTAACGGTGTCGTTCGTTCGTACTCGATTCTAATGCGCATACGATTTTTGCACCTGTTTAAGGAAAAAAGGTGCGCGTTAGATTCGAGTAAATACGGTATGTCGATGAGATTTCCCATTAAAGCGGTTATGTCTAGCGGCCTCCCGCCGTCATCAAGTAATAACCACGTATATAGGACTGCTTTCTGTTAGGTGAGATACCTTGTTTCACTAGGTAGTGCATCTTTAACTTTCTTTAAGTACATGTTGCTATGACAGTGAATGGTAAAATAGGAACTAAGTCACTTATGAAATACACAATGAAACAGAAACTAAACATCGTTTCGTATTCAACGTTAAATTCTAATAAACAGAGTGAGGGATGTGTTTCCTCCTCCTCTATTCAAATGCATTACAGTGGGTAATGAAAAGGTCGCCTGTCACTTAGCGAACAGAGAACTCATACACGTTTATTATGTAGAGTATACACTGTGGGCAAAGAGAGAGAGAGCGCCTCTGTCTTGGAACTCCTTTATATATCACTTGATAGGTGGCGTGCAGTCATGGTTGTTTGTTGGTGTTTTCCAAGTGTACTATGAGCAGCCAGACATGACACTTTCCTCCCCCCTTTTTTGTGGAGAGAACGGCGCAGTCTTTCCTTAATCCGACAGGTACTTTTACGGAGGCTGGCGCATTCGTTGTGGATATCGTCGCTCTTCCTCAAGGCTGCATGGCTGTGTTGCTTGTACTGGTGTAGTAACGAAAGGGAAGGGGTCAAGGGCTTGTTCTTTATTTGTTAGAAACACCTTAATGAGCAAACAGACAATGAAGCCGAGGAAAGCATAGGGTAGGTTACTTGTGTTATTGTAATTGTGGAGAAATTAGAAAGGAATTAAAGTGGATGAAAAGACGAACCTACCTTCGGTGGGAACCGAACCCACGACCTTCGGATGTCGCGTCCGATGCTCTACCAACTGAGTGGCGCTGCCTAACACTCCCAGGAAAATACGTACATAAATACGCAATAAAGTGGACGGGGGGACGACCGCCTTTGTAGCTCAGCCACTGCTGATTGGCTTGCATTACCATGGTCACGACGACAGGTGTTCGGCGCCGACAGCCCGGGCGCATTAGCAGAAGCCCTTTAGAATCGTTTCTGACCCGACAACCTTACATATACACTGCCTCCAGATGGGCCCATACATGCACGCACACCGTCTGAGTGCACTGCCTCCAGGATGGGCCCACACCCACTATAGCAACGGTGCCGTGCCGTGAGCATGGACGCCGGACGGACACCGGACAGAGAAGCTCGGCACAGATGACGGTCGACCATTTCGAGTCCACTGCAAGGCTTGACTGAGTGTCGTATCCTTGCGTTTAGCACGTGCAGTGTGAGCGCTTGTGACTGGCAGCTATTTAAGACACAGTGTGTAGAACTGTTCACTATTTTTTGCTGTCTCTTCTGATTTAACAGGCAATCTTGACAGACAGTCTGCCTCAGCATTATCGCTAGAGTGCCCCGCCGCGGTGGCCTAGTGGCCGTGGTACTCGGCTGCTGATCAGAGGGTCGTGGGATTGAACCCCAGCTGCAGCGGCTGCATTTTGGTGGAAGCGAAATGTTGAGGCCCCTGTGCTGTGCGACGTCAGCGGACGTTAAAGAACCTCAGGTGGTCGAAATTTCTGGAACCCTCCACTACGGCGTCTCTCATAATGATAGCTGATTTTGGGGTGTAAAACCCCAAGAAATCAGTCAAAATGAAAAGCAGTGTATAACGGTAAGCAGACACAGTAACGCCCCAACGTTGCAGGCCAGCTGCTGCTATTGGTGGAGTTCTGGTCTTTGGTCTGAAAATTGTTTGCAGTGGCTTGTGATCTGTTATAAGCGTCAAGCATCGCCCATACGTGTATTGGTGAAATTTTTCACTCCAGATAGAAGTGTGTTTGACTGTACTTTTTCTCAGCCTCTGCAAAAGTTAGGGAAGCATAGGCCACTGGCTTTGCAGTTACATCTCCCAGGACATGAGAAAGGACGACACGTACCCCGTATTTCGACGCATCGCAAGCCAGTTGCAACGGCTGATCGGGTCGTAGTGAGTCAGAATGAGCGAACTTGCCATGGCAGCTTTGATGTCCCGAAAGGACTCTCGACAGGTTTCACCCCAACAGCAACGTACACCTTGTTTCAGCAGCATGTAAAAATGGGTTCGCAAAAGTAGACAGGTCTGGCACAAATTTTCCATAGTGGTTCACAATGCCTAAGAAGGACTGAAGCTGCTTTTTGTTGGTTGGTTCAGGGGCTTCCATGAGTGCAGGTGATGTTTGGATACCTTTCATGGAAATTGTATCCAAGGTAATGAAGTTTTTGGAAGAAGGAACATTTGTCTCGCCGTACTCTGATGCTATGTTGTTACAGGTGCTTTAGAACGGCCTCGAGGTTTTCACAGTGCTCTTCTTTCGTTTTACCGGTGATTAGGATATCATCCAAGTAACAGCTCACTCCTTTCAAGCCCTTTAGCACTGTGTCCATGATGTGCTGAAAAATACCTGGTGCCGAAGACACACAAAATGGCAAACGGTTCATGGTGTAGAACCCTTTCTGAGTGTTCAGCGTGAGGTATTTCTTGTAACCCTCCGCCATCAACATCTGCCGACAGGCCCTATTCAGGTCAATTTTTGAAAACTGCTAGCCTCCTGCAAGAGCGGTCTTCGATCCTTGGAATGGGGTACCGCTCTCTGTCAAGACAAGGGTTGACGGTCGCCTCGTAATCACCGCACAAGCGGATCCCGTCGTCGTTTTTCACTGTTGGTACCACCGGTGTCATGAACACGCTGATAGTGACAGGGGTTATGATGCTGAGTTTCTCAAGCTTTCGCAGTTCGCCTTCAACACGGTCCGCTTCTTGCCTTCAAAAACGCACTAGCGTCTTCTCGCAGGAACAGTTCTGCGCACTTGCCTGAGATAGTGTCAAGTTCGTTCTTGAAAATATCTCTGCACCTCTGCAATAAAGCTCCCAATGTGACCTTGTCATGGGTTTGAGAACGGATTGCAGGAGCCAGCTTTCTTTAAGGACAAGATGTCGTTCCAATTCAGATGCGTTGCTCGAAGCCAGTCTCGACCGACAAGGGTAGGTCAGCTTCCGTCTACAACATACACTGGTTGTCTCAACCTGATCATCATATCGGACCTCTACGTCAACCGCACCTTTTGGCGCGATGATTGCTCCCGTATACATGCGGAGTTCTAGTCAAGTCGGTGATAGCTTCTTACTGCCGTGTTCTTGAACTGCTGCAGCAAAATGACGGACACCGCGACACCGGTGTCTAGTTCCATCGGCTTTTTTGTCCAACATTATTCCAAACGTAATTGGGTCATGGTCATGATGCTTCGTGGCATTCGTGTCGATAACGCAGTCACCGTCCACTTTCGCGAGCGTTCTTACTTTTTGTCCCAAATTTGCATTTTTTCTGTGCAGCGCTGCAGCAAACTCGCTAAATGTGCCCTTTCTTCCGGCACTTGAAACATGTTTCCCCTATGTATGGACAGGCCTGTGGAAAAGTCCTTTCCGCAGCCTTTACTGGCGCAGAGCGCGATACTGTCCGAACATGGCGTCCAAGAGACAAACCTCCAAGACCAACAAGCTCAATACCCACTACGCTCCCCTAGTTCCTCGTCTTCACCGCGACGCGCACAATATTTAACATCCTCCGCCCCGACAAATGTGTAAGTCCGGTTGTGGTGGATAGAGAAATTCCAAGGACCTCGTCCATGCTTAGAAATAAGAGCTTGCACACTCCGTCACAGAAGCACCTCCACAGACAAGCCTGCGGATCGTTTTTTCTTTCTTCGTCTTTTCCAGTTTCCTGGTTCACCGTATCTACTTGGCTCAGGCGTCGTTTTAGCAGTTGCGGCATAGGAGCCGGTGAAGGTCCTTCGCGACCAGAATGTGCATAGGTTCTGCGTCCTTTCCTTTCCAGTCCTGTGCAGGCAGGCTTCCTTGAAAAACAGGTATCAATTCAGCACATCCTCTTTCGCTGCAAACAACGCTTGTATAGTCAAGCCAAATTCGTTCAAGGCAGTAGAACAGTCCCGAGTGTGAACTGGCATTTCTCCAACGATGTCCTCAATGGTCAACTTGTAGTATTCCTCAAAATATTCCTCAAACATCGTGATCTGGTCTAACACAGCGCTCTCCCTGCCCACAACATTGGCAGAATGGGACCTTTTCCAACAAGTTTCTCACTTTCCACGTGTCCCTTTCGAACCAAATTGTTCTTCTCCATTATTCTGGTGTCCTGGAAAAGTGCCGTAGCAGTTCTCTGTCAAATCTGGCTCGTTCCTCATTACCTTCCCCACCGTGACGACTCTGCCGCTCGTCCCAGTCGTCCAGTTCCATTGCCTCACCCGAAGGTTCCTGCAGCTTCCACTCATTAGTAACTTCACCACAGTACTCATTGCTAAATGCTACATTCATACATCGATCGTGCTTCTGAGTGTCTCTCTCAAAGTCTGCAATGCCAAGCTTGTCGTCACCAATAGCTCCCGTGCGCTCTTCAAGTTCCTCAAGGATTTCTTTTTTCAGTTGCTTACTGCACTCAACTGCATTTAGCACCGATCCACCACCCTCTTCACTCCAATTAGAGTCTGCAGAAATCGCCTCGAAGCTCTCTTTCAAGCACTGTACTTTAGCAGGAATACCAAACAGAACGTGCTTGTGTCTAACTGAAGAACCAGCTTTGGCATCAAATATTAGTTTTGGCATTTGAGCACCAAACTCACGTTGAGGTCGTCGCATTTGTTCCGCATCCGGTGTCACTGGTTGGCCCCAGTCAGCTGTTGCAGAAGGCTGAGACATCCAAGGGGGAGATGAAACATTGAGCAGGTCTATATGATGTTCCAGCAAAGCCAATGCGCCGATAGCAGTGTCTTCATATTCCAGAACGGAATCATAATCTTCTGCCACCTGCTCGTCTGTCATGAAGGTCTCCAGCTCAGCGTTCAGCGTAGATAATTCAGCCTTCACCGCGTGCAGTCGGCTATGGAGCACGTGAAGCTCAGAGAGGTCGAACTGTTCTGAATTGTTGAGTTTGTTCACATCATTCACCGTCCTTAAGCATTCGTTCCGATGAGACGCCCGCTTCTTATCGACATGGTCCATGACGCTCTGGTTGCAGAAGGACATCCCAGATTTGAAGCAACAGCTCGCGGGAGTGAAGGCTGGCTTCCCAAGTCTTCAGCACCAAAAACGATGTGGAAAAGTCCTTTCCGCAGCGTTTACTGGCGCAGAGCGCGATACCATCCGAACATGGCGTCCAAGAGACAAACCTCCAAGGCCAACAAGCTCGTTCCTCGTCGTCTTCACCGCGACGCGCACAATATTCAACAAGGCCTGCTCACATGGCTCAGGGAGCCACAGCGAAAACATCCCACAGTCGACGCGCTCTTGGCTGAGTTATGTTTATAGGTACTCAGCCCTCAAGCCCGCTCCGGCGCTCTCTCATTACGTGAACCTTGTGTATATCGGATACACCTCCTTCCGGTGAGTGAACGGCGCTGGTCCTCTCGATCGTTGCCCCAAGGCGAGCGCTTTTTCGACTGCACATTGGAACGTCAGTCGTTTTCCTTCTGTAAAGAGAAGCGAGATATCTTTGCGCTTGAAGCCACACACAAAACGATCACGCAGTGTCAAGTCAAGAGAGGTTTCGAAATCGCACATTAGGCCCATGCCCCCAGTTCAGCACAAATTTAACAATGGTCTCATTGTCTGCTTGTGTCTGGTGGCAGAATTTCACCCGTTCTTCGATGACAAATTCCTGTGGCACCAAGTGACTTTTCATCAAGCTCTTAGGTGCGTTCTGGTAGACGGTAGCTCTGGTGCTTAACGCAATTTCAGGAGAGCATAGGTCTTCGGACTGATAAGGCTCAGAAAAGCGTGGACCTTATCCTTCTCGCCAACTTGGTTTACTTGCAAGTACGAGATAAGTCGTTCTTTGTACGATACACGGTCTTTTGTTGACTCGTTGAATGGTTCTAGGTGTCCCATATGGCTCATGCGAACTCTTGCCGGGGCGATGTTTGCTGCGCTACTTGGGGGGTTCTTTTCTGGATTACGTCTTTCAATGATGCTGCGTCACCAGATTCCATTGCTTCATTTATCCCATGCTCATCGACAGTGCTGCATTCTGATACATTACATCATCATCATCATCAGCCCATCTTATTTCGACTGCAGGACGAAGGCCTCTCCCAATGCTCTCCATCCTTTCCTGTCCTGTGCGAGCTGATTCCATCTGATGCCTGCGAAGTTGTTAATTTCATCACTCCATCTTACTCTCTGTCGTCCACGGCTGCGCTTACCCTCTCTTCATATCCATTCCGTCATTCTAACTGTCCATCGGTTCTCTAGCATTCTCATAACGTGACCTGCCCATGTCCATTTTTTCTTCTTTACATTGGCTATTATGTCAGCTACCCCTGTCTGTTCCCAAACCCACTCGGCTCTCTTCTTATCTCTTAGCGTAACACCTATCATTTTTCGTTCCATCGCCCGCTCTGTAGTTCTTGACTTCCTTTCTAGCTTCTTTCTAGGCACAGCAATAGCGGAGTGAACAGTCATCGGTCGACGGAAAGACTGACGTATCAATTATTACTTAGCTATCACATATTCCTTCACGATGCAATGCCTCCAGAACTGCCGTTATCTCTACCGAGTCAAAGGCCTTTTTGTAGTCTATGAAAGCCATATAGGGGGGTCTGTTGTATTCAGTGGATTTCTCAATTACCTGATTGATCTCATGAAGATGGTCTATTGTGGAGTATCCTTGTTCGAACCCTGCTTGCTCTCTTGGTTGATTACATTCAAGTGTTGCTCTTATTCTATTTGAGATAACCTTTGTGAATGTTTTGTATAGTGCTGAGAGTAGACTAATCAGCCTGTAGTTCTTCAGGCCTTTTACGTCTCCCTTGTGTAATAATAGAATGTTTGCATTTTTCCAACTTACTGGTACTTTGAGGCATTCTGTGTACAGTGTCGCAGGTTTTCTAGTTAGGAAGTCTCCTCTGTCTTTGATGGAGGAGACTTCCTCCATCAAAGAATGCTGTTTAGCAGAGTACTTTGTTTAGCTCAATGGCAAAATCTAGGCCACCGCAGGGGTCTATAGCAAATGCCCACAAGTACTGATTGTGGAGCGGCATGACAATGAATGAAAAGTAGTTCTAAATTTGACCTGATACTAAGAACGGAACATGATAATTGCTGGCTGACAGCTATAAGGACGCCTCCTCCCCATGTATCTGGATGATCAGCACAAAGGTGTGACAATTACAGCTAAATTAAATTGGACACATCATGTAGATAACATATGTTCGTCAGCATACCAAAAATTATGTTTCTTGAGGAAAAAAATACCGAAAGCAACGAGAGGGGTGAAATTATTGGCATATAAAACTTATATACGTCCTATTCTAGAATATGCTAGCGCAGTTAGGAGCCCGCATCAGAAGGTTCTTAAGAAAAAATTGGAGCGTATTCAGAGACTATCAGTACGCTTTATTTGTTCGAAATACAGGCAGACAGACTCGGTAACGGACATGTTAAAGGCATGTGATTTGGAACTGTTAGAAGTGAGAAGACAGAAGTGTCGATTGAAATTATTCTTTCAGATATTACATGGAAAGGTAAAAGTGAACAGAGATGCATATATAAAACAGCTGCTTGAAAAACAGCCTCTGCGAACAACACATCCCCTGATTGTGCAACCAATACAGACCCGTTCTGATTTATTTCGTTTTTCATTTTTCCCTGATGTCATTACCTTGTGGAACAGTTTGCCAGAGGAAGCTGTACAAACAAATGATGTATCCGATTTTCAAGTATTGTTAGATAGACATTTGTAATAGCTATGGTGTTGCTTGTTAATTGGCCATTGCTCCATGTAAGTGTGTGAAGTTATTCATTGTGCCCTTGCTGTAACAACCCTCAAGAGAGGGTTAACAGTATCACTAAATAAATAAATAAATAATAAATAAATAAATAAATAAATAAACACGCTGAAATGAGGCAAATCAGCCAGTACTTCCATGTCTGAAGTGTGATCGCCAAGCCAAGTTTCGGTAAGAACTAACATGTAGCTTTCAGATGTCAGTACAAGGTTGGACACTAGATCGAGTTTTGAAATGAAGCTGCGTATATTAATGAAGATTACTGAGATAGGAAGACGTGACTTGCCTGTTATTTTTGGGCAATGGATTATTTTAGGGGCGAAGCTCCTCTTAGTCTAACCTTGTCACGCGTCAGGTGTCAGGCGTCAGTCGTCAGGCGTAACCCGCGTGCCGGCTCGCCCGCGGCGTTCGCCTCGGCGCGTGCCTCCCGGCGCGTGCCTCTCTCTCTCTCTCTCCCGGCGCTGCCTCCCGGCGCGTGCCTCTGCTGTCTTGTGAGAGAGAGAGAGAGACAGAGAGAGAGCGAAAGGCGCGCGTTGGCTATGGAAACGCTCTTTCTTAGAGGAACACTGTACCAGCTCGCAAAGAAGGAGAACGCGCCTTCACCCGCGACAACGTTGGCGCAGGTAGCGTCTCCTAGCGAGTTTCTTGTTTGAGAAATACCAACTGCTCGCGTTGGAGAAGCGTTCACCGGCAGCTCATATATATGTATATATATAGGCACTGGATCTTGACTTGCAATGAAATGCCGGTGGGAGACTTCACTTGTGCGTAGTTGAACCATGAGGATTCGTAGCGTGCGCGTTAACTAAATTAATCCAGAACTCGGCACGATGTACGATGAACCTCCCGAGCTTCGCCCACTCACCATCATTCACTCCGTGGATATGCTGTAATTTTTTTGTCTTGCCTTGTGGTTGCTATACTTTTTTTACCGTCTGAGAAGCTTCATCGTATATGTAGCGCTTTGTGCCCATAAATAGTGTTTTTAAACACAGGGAATAAGGTGCAGATTTATATTTAGCAAAGGCGACAAAGTGCTTGCGGGTGTTCCTAACAGCTGGTGAAAAATATTCTGCAACACTAAAGTCAGTGCCTTTGAAGTTACGCCCTTTTGAAAGGACAGCTTCCTTCGTTTTATAGGACACGAATTTTACTATAATTTGGCGCTTGTGGCTACAGGAATGCCGACCGATTCCGTGTGCCTGCTCTATATCCTCTGGCTCAAGCTGTACATTGCGATAATCCGAGCAGTGACGTAAAATTATTTTTTCGGAATTCGATGATGGCTCTGATACAGACGGATCTGGAACGCCGTAGAATACCAAATTATTCCACCTAAACCGGTTCTCAGCATCATCTACATGTGCTTCCAGTTTATGGATCAGCTGCGCCGTACGTTCACTATCTGCCCATATGGATTGCATGTCGGCTTGCAAGGATAATACACTTTCGTAATTACCCTCCAGGTCTGTCAGCCTCTTACTTAAGGTGTCCGGTAATGCGGTTGTACCCATAGATTGGTTTTTGAGATCTTGCATCTTAGCGATCATCTTAGCCTGACCAGTGGAAAGCTTCTTCATTTCGACAAGCAGAGCAGCATTATCTGGGCCAGGATTGATTTCAGTGTAGCCAGAGAGCAATAATAGTGACCTACTCACGTAAAGAAACTCAGAAGTAATAAAAAAGCAGCACTGCGGGCTTGGTAGCTGCACGAAACAATAATTATTTGTTTTTTTAGCGAAAAGAGGATGTGATTGACAGACCTGCATGATGAACAGAAGCGGATTAGTGGACCACATCGTGGCAATTCCACAGAGCCCACAGCGCGCGGGGGGTAGTCGCTGCCCTTTTATAGGCCGCTGGCTGCTTGTTGACGATGGTAGTAGGGTGAACGGCATCTCGTCGAGGATCCATGTTGGACTGGTGCAGTAGCGCACCCAGGATCTCTGCCAGGGGGGGTTCAATTTTTCACGGTGGGCCGGGCAAGCGATTACACAGTTGTTGCGTGTGTAAAAAAAGTAAATAAAGTGCCAAATAATAGTTACATCAATGATGTTGATTATTTTCATTGTTTTTTTCGGCGTTTTGCAGACATTGGCTCCACATTCTTCTAGGACATAGGAGCAGTTACGGAGTGGGAGGGGGTTAGGTCGGCTTCAGGGGGGGGGGTTACAACCCCCGAAACCCCCCCCGTCGGTGCACCACTGGACTGGTGGCACCGCTGAACGGGACAACTGGTTGCTGATTCCAATATGCCGCTTGATGACGCATCTTAGCATAACTGTACAACAAGAAAATCACAGCATATCCACGAGGTGAATTATGATGAGTGGGCGAAGCTTTGGAGGTTTATCAGTAAAAACACCTCCGCACCTCCTATTGATCAATTCACGTACTAACTAAGCAGCACCACAGCACTCGGACGGACGGACCGACGGACAGACAGACAGACAGACTCCCATACTACGCGTTCCCATACATCTGAATGAAGCGAGCACCACAGCACCATCACGCCATCTAGTGAGCACTTCATAAAACTACAGGTGGCTACATACTATGTACAGAGGAAGGAACGACCCACGCCCTAAGGAGCTTCGCCCCTAAAATATAGATGTTTTATGGGGCATCTTCACCGCACAAGCGATGTGGGGAGGCCCACCAGTCTAGTTCTTCGACATATCTCGGTAAAAATCCGACAGGGGTCCCCGGTAGGGGCCCACGGCCTGCAACACCAACCGTGGACACCTCTAGGTGGCTAAACGTCTATATTTTGGTAGTACAATTGTTATGTTAAGCTGGAGCAACTTTTTTAATAACCATACAAGTCACCGTGATTGGATTATACCCAGGTTTCAGAGCAGCAGACAACACGGAAGTGATGATTAGGGGAATGCTATTGGAGCTGTAATATTGTCATGGTTCTCGGGAAGGCTGCTAGCATCAAAATGTGTGGAAGAAAAACAGTGAATAAATGTTATTAAAATCCCTGGGATGCAATTAAGACATTTCCTTTCTGTTTTTAGGTTAGTGTTATTTCGTTCCTGAGCATTGAACATGTGCAGATTGTGGCACAGACAATTCTGTGGACAACACCATCCATAACTCAATTACCAGTTCATGGAGAAGGCTACTTCATTTGTATTCCGAGGATAACCGCCTTAGAAAAGAGCTGCTTTTGCCAAGCATCAGGTGTTCATTAACGTAGATTTGTAGTGCTGCAGGAAAATCGAGTTTTTGGGCACTGCTTGCGAGATTTCTTTGGCAACTCGGCATGTTTGTCATGCCGCGAGTTTCCAAAGGTCCTTACAGCAGGTCATAACTAGCCCGACTAACAGCTCTCATAAACTGTGAAATGAACAAGATCTTCGTGTGTGAATTCTTATAAGCATTAGAGAATTGGTCAATGGATTGAAATTTCCAAGTCATAAGAGCACCAGTGGTCACTGTTGCTGTGAGGTGGTGGAGGTGCGCTTGCTGTAGTTCCTACCAGGACCATAGCAAATGTACAAGATATCACGAAAGAGACATCAAGACCCGCATACTGCACGGTAGTCGAGTCGCCAGAGGACATTTACAAAAAGTCACAGTTTTGCCAGAATGGCGAAGCAATATGAATGCGATAACAATGCATGATGTGATACACGAAGTACTTCGTGTATCACATCATGCATTACGTAAGACTAGCAGCTTTTGGGGAAATCTGAATTGTAGTAAACGTGGGCTTATTAGGTAAGCGTGCAGGTGCTTAAAGTGCCAGGTGAGGGTGCAGCGGCAGAGACAACAGCCCAGCAGAGCTCCGAGTGAAGTCGTGTTGTTTTTGATGCCTTCTGGCACACGCTTCACACCGCGTGACCGCACTAAGCAGCGTATGCTTTGCACCATCGAGAAACTTCGCCCAGCACAGAGGCATCAAACGAGCACATTCCTTGTGGCACTCGTAGACGCATTTGCGTGAGCGCTATGTGGTGAGGGCATTGCCGGTGGTGCGAGGTGCTTGGAACAGAGCACATGACCGAGGCACTGCTACGCAGTACGCAGCACGTCTGATGGCTGCAGAGTTAGCGCGTGCGCCAGTCGTGGCGACCGTGCACAGTGGCTGCTCGAGCAACAATAACTCCCCCCACACACACCATCGCGCTTTTCCAAGCTCGTTAAAGATGGGTGGGGCATTTCCTTACCACTTCCGACGCAGGCCTCCTGAGCGGGCTGATGTTATCGCACCTACGCCCGCTCCGAGCGACAGAAATAGCCCGAGGCTCATTTGATCTTTGCTTCAGCTGCATTCGGCAGCCCCGCTTGCGTGCTTTTACCCGCAGGTACGATGAGCGGAGATTATCATCTTGGACTTTGTACGGGACATGACAGTGATGGCAAGAACCCATCGAGACTATCCATATAATTGCTATTGCAATAAAATTAATTGGTGAAATAAGAGCGCAGTGTAAGTGCTGTGCTCAAAATGTCATGTTGTCGCCCCGCCACGGTGGTCTAGTGGTTATGGCACTCGGCTGCAGATCCGAAGGTTGTGGGATCGAATCCCAGCCGCGGCGGCTGCATTTCGATGGAGGCGAAATGTTGAGGCCCGTGTGCTGTGCGATGTCAGTGCACGTTAAAGAACCCCAGGTGGTCGAAATTTCCGGAGACCTCCACTACGGCGTCTCTCATAATCAGAGCTGGTTTTGGGTCGTTAAACCCTACAAATCAATCAGTCAAAATGCCATGCTGTCGGGCGAGTCTGTCGTGCAAAGTGGCCGCACCAACGTGGACAACAAGAGTGCAAGGGTGCGCAGAAGTGCGTCTGGGTTTTATTAATGATGACACAAAATGTATAACTTCATGACCAGTTGGGGAAACTGTACGTATAAATTTCTGTGACACTATATGAAACCGAGCAGGGAGCTTGTGCCCATCTTGGTGCACTTGTTGTGAATGTTCACATTGTGCGGCAGCCTAGCTATTGGCGTACTGTGTGTTATTGGTTTTCGCTGATGACAGTTAAAGAGAATGATGTTTTATCAGCAAGTGTAATGGGCTAACTATGTGTTTGTGTTCCCAGGTAAGAGCGAGGACAAACTCCGCATTATCTTCGACATGTGTGACAACCATGGGGACGGAATGATTCAGAAGCAGGAACTGACGCGCATGCTACGCTCTCTGGTGGACATAGCCAAGACGAACTCTCTTAGCGAGTACGAGACGAGTGACATCATAAGAGGCATGTACGTTTCGGCAGGTCTTGATAACTCAGACACACTGAGCTACGAAGACTTCAAGAAGATGATGAAAGAGCACCGTGGGGATGTCATCGCTATTGGCCTCGACTGCAAAGGTTAGTTTCTCGTCTGTTCATAGTAGCACTCTCTTGCACGTCGATGTAACAGATAAGGCAAGCATAACCTAGTAAAATACTGGATGCCATCTTTGCATGCAGCGCTACTTTTCTTCGGTGGCCACGAGATGCATGTCTGAAGGGAACGGGAGCCGAGGTTCCTAAACCAACTTATGCTCAACCATATGCAGACCTGCCAAGTTTTACGATTTTATCGTAAAGTGCCCGATTTTCAGCATATCTTTACGAGTATCGTAATGATTGCTGCATTTTTACGATTTTTCATGTTTCGTGACGAAAACTTTGCAAAATAGGCGCTGCTACCTACAATCAACTCCACCTTTGGCCTTTTCATGAAATTGTGTTGGAAGAATTACCCGCTTAAGTAACTAAGGAAGAACAGATCGATGAACAGTGGCGGGCGGTCTCTGCTTTTCGAGAAGTCGATGGTGGTTTGAAGTATGCTAAATTGTCAAAATTTATGTTGGGCGTCTTGACACTCCCGCTGAGTGTGAAAGAATCTTAAGCAAAGTCAAAAAGGCACGCACACAGTTTCGTGCCTCCAAGGTCTAAAGAGACTTTGGAGCAGTTGTTTGTGGCAAGATGTGCACAGTCTCACTCAGGGAAGTGCCACGAACAAGTCTTTGATGAAGGCCAAGGCTGAAACGGCCTCTGTGCTATCCCAGCCTTCCACTTCAAAGATGTAAGGACATTTTATGCCTATTTTGTGATACGTTTATGTACTACTTCGTAAAGCTAAGCGAGTTTCTGAGAAGTAAAACGGTATTTTAGTATCTTTATATGCAATTTTAGTATTTCCTGGCAACTTGTGTAGTACTTTGAGAAGTGGGGGGTTGGCAGGTTTGCATATGAACATAAAGGGAACGTTATGTATCATTTTGTTTAGAAATGAAGTATATCTTTCGGGTTTCACTTGAATGGCGGAGTTCGACACAGTATTAACATGAAACAACAGCGGCATCTGCTCGAGCAGGGAAGTGGAGAGTGACACCGGTTGAACATGTAAGCAGCCACGGTTATGGCGGACAGCACTCACAATGATTGACCAAGGGATAATCTTTGGGCGTCGCGTCCATAGGAAAGGGTAACAATGAGAACAAGCCTCGTAGGGCAGCAGCATGAGGCGCCATCCATGAGGATTCGGACAGACGCGAAGTCATGCATAGTGGCATCACAGCTTAAGATGAAAAACACCATGCGAACTTACTCATGTGTCCTGCGCATGCAGCTATGAACCCTTTGAGCTCGCCAAAGTGAGGAAAGCGTACTGGAAAGTGGAAGCACTGAAGAACACGCCGCTGCGACCAACATTTCAACAAGAGGAGTGGGGTCTTTGTCGGGGCACCAACTCGTTTTGTGGCGCGCCCCCGAAGTTTCGGGAGGGAAATGTGGTTCCTGACCTTTTGACGTCGTTCCCTTTGAGCGAGGCCGGATTCTGCATGTGACACCTTGTTCACCCTTCCCACAAGTCTTGCACGCGTAGCTGTCTGGCACCGGCAGCGTGTGCTGCATCGTGTGCCGGTAGCGTTTCAGCTTTAGGAATTGAAAAGCTGCCAGTCGCAACACAACAGAGCAGTTGATAGATCGCCATCACGGGACGTGCCGTATTCGTGGCTACAGAAGTGTGTCAGAAGTGATTGACCACATCTGCGACGTGAAACTAGGTGCGAGGACGCAATTTCTGTAATTACACAGCCGAAAAATGCTGCACCTTCCTTACGCTGGTGGTGCTTATGCTCGGAGCTCTCAGAAAAACCATGCCCATATATATATATATATATATATATATATATATATATATATATATATATATAAAGGAACAAAAGAGAGTACGACACACGTTGATCTTTGCACAGTATATTTACTGACGTTGTGGCTGGTGAACCAGCCTTTGTTAAAGTAACCTACTTTGACAAAGGCTGGTCCACCAGCCGGAACGTCAGTAAACATACTGCGCAAAAATCAACATGTGTCGTACTCTCTTTTGTTCCTTATTCTACTGGGGCCAACGTTATCTCCTTGTCGCAACTGCGTATATATATATGTCAGGTAATGGCGGTCATATCTGACACTGTGATGCTGCCCTGTGCATGAGGTGGCGAGGAGGCCCCTCAGTGCATACGAGGAATAGCGCCTACAATGGCTCGTATGGAGGGAGCAAGAGAACACAAGTGCTAACTTTCAACAAATGTTTATTTGAAAGGCCAGTGAAACATTTATGTGCAGCAAAGAATGAAGGGAATCTGCATGCGGCACAGGCATGACTATATATGTCAGGTAATGGCGGTCATATCTGACGCTGTGATGCTGCCCTGTGCATGAGGTGGCGAGCCGGAAAGGTCAGTTGAGAAAGCAATTTTGGGATATTCAACCACCAGCTGATGCACTACGAAGATAATGTTCAAAAGCTTCGCATTACACTCAGTGTTGTAAAGGGCAAGCTCGAGTGCTGTGCCAAGCATGTTTTTACTCAGCGTTCATTGTCCTTCAAAACACCGCTCCTATAAACGATTAAGGTGCATTAAAAACAAAGCTTTCGCTACAGATTCAAAAAGGCACAATTCTTGAAATAATATTATGCGCTTTTCAATATTCTTTACAGGTGCCAATCAAAACTTCCTGGATACATCGTCAAATGTTGCAAGGTAAGAAAATGTGCTTCTACTTCACTAGGTTGAAATGCGCAGCAAGTTAAAAGTGACTCGAATTATCTATTATCATGATTTAGTGGGCAGAAGTACACCTGGGAACACGCACGGCTAGAAAAGCTTTAATGAAATCCAGCCACGACGAGGAGCTAGTTGAAGGCGGCTATCAATACGGCAGTCGGCATGCTGCCCTGTGCATGAGGTGGCGAGGAGGCCCCTCAGTGCATACGAGGAATAGCGCCTGCAATGGCTCGTATGGAGGGAGCAAGAGGACACAAGTGCTAACTTTCAACAAATGTTTATTTGAAAGGCCAGTGAAACATTTATGTGCAGCAAAGAATGAAGGGAATCTGCATGCGGCACAGGCATGACATTGTACTATTTAAAATCGGCACGAATAAACACTATTTCCTTCCAGATAAACATAGAGATGGTATGTTTACACAACATGGTGCCAAAACGATCTATCATTTGAGCCTCAATAATTTCACGTATAGTCGTTTCTTTATTTTTGGCTACCGCGTCACTTCCTTCAAATTCAGGCTGACAACCACACATGCCACATGTGCAGTACTTGGTGACCGTCCTATTGTGTTTCTTCACAATATTCTGGCGCATCTAGCAATTTGTCCAACATATAAGTTACTACAGCTGTGCTGTAGTAACGTGCATGTTGGACAGACCGTTAGATGCCGGAAAGGTCAGTTGAGAAAGCAATTTTGGGATATTCAACCACCAGCTGATGCACTACGAAGATAATGTTCAAAAGCTTCGCATTACACTCAGTGTTGTAAAGGGCAAGCTCGAGTGCTGTGCCAAGCATGTTTTTACTCAGCGTTCATTGTCCTTCAAAACACCGCTCCTATAAACGATTAAGGTGCATTAAAAACAAAGCTTTCGCTACAGATTCAAAAAGGCACAATTCTTGAAATAATATTATGCGCTTTTCAATATTCTTTACAGGTGCCAATCAAAACTTCCTGGATACATCGTCAAATGTTGCAAGGTAAGAAAATGTGCTTCTACTTCACTAGGTTGAAATGCGCAGCAAGTTAAAAGTGACTCGAATTATCTATTATCATGATTTAGTGGGCAGAAGTACACCTGGGAACACGCACGGCTAGAAAAGCTTTAATGAAATCCAGCCACGACGAGGAGCTAGTTGAAGGCGGCTATCAATACGGCAGTCGGCAATGTCTGCACTGGTGGGAGACTTCACCGTTAAGTTCGGCGACAGGCAGCCTGCAGACGAGGCACTCTTAGGAACAGCAGAAGTCAGTCTCGCAGAACGCGGTAATGTGCGCCTAGTGATGGTGGAACCAGAAGGGCACGTGCCGGAATGGCGAGTCTATAAGTACCTCTTATAAGTACCTCGGCATTCACATCACTTCCACTCTTTCTTGGAATACGCACATCGATTACATCGTCAGCAAAGCTAATCGCATGCTCGGATACCTAAAACGCAACTTTCATTCAGCCCCCACTAACACGAAGCTGGTTCTCTACAAAACTAACGTTCGCTCTCAGTTAGAATATGCATCGTCAATATGGGACCCAGGCATCGAAATCCTTACAAATCAATTAGAAATGGTTCAGAACAGGTCAGTGTGCTTCATTTTATCGAACTTTCATCGCACCGCCAGTGTATCTATCATGAACTCAAACTTAGGCCTACCACTACTAACAAACCATCGCAAACTTGCGTGACTCTGTCTCTTTCCCAAAATATTTTATCACGATACACTGCATGACGAATTGCTCCTGCCACCCACATACATATCATCTGGCCTTGATCACGGGCACAAAGTTGGCTTAATCTCATGCAAAACAAAAGTATTCTCTGACTCATTTATACCACGTGCATCTGTGGACTGGAACCACCTTCCCTCTTCAATAGTGAAAATCAGACAGCCATCATTGTTTCAGTCATCAGTGCCCAATGTTTTTCTCTGAACCCTAGTGTTTTAGCACTTGCACTTCAATGTACTAATGCTTTCGCCACATATGTTATCTGGACAGTGTTCTCTTTGCTTTTTTGTTGACCACCTGTGTGTTTCATAATTTTTTTTGTGTGTGTACTGTATTACTGTAGCAAATCCCACTCCCCTCTGTAATGTTTTTCCTTGAGGGTGTCAATAAAATAAAAAAAAAATAAAATAGAGATGAGGTAGACTGTATGCCAACCGAAATTTCTCACCACTTGCGTACTATGTACGGAAGTATTAAGTTACAGCTGACTCAAAGGATGTTGGCCCAGCAGCAGCAGTCGCATTTTTGATGGAGGCAAAGAATGCCAGAGGCCCATGTACCCCATGTGGTTAAAATTTCCGGAGCCCTTCACTACGGCGTCTCTCATAATCATAGCATGTTTTCAAGAAAAAAAATTCACGCATCTCCTCCTCCACGAAGTGAACCATGACGAGTGGGTGAAGCACTGGGGATCGTTTGGTGTTACTGTAAATCACCCGTGACATTGCCCACTCATGTATGTAAATGAGTGACAACGCGTGTGTATATGTACACACGCATTCACTACATTGCAGGTCAAGATCCAGTGCCTATATATATCGGGTGGCCAGTGAACGGTTGTGCAGCTCGGGCTGTTGGTTTTTTTCAATCAGGAAACTCGCTCGCAGACGCTGCCTGTGTCAGCATTGTCTCTCGCGAGTGAGGGCGCGTTCTCGTTCCTTGCAAACTTGTGCAGTGCGGGTGTGGACGCCAACGGACATAGCCCCGAGCAAGAGATGCTTCACATCTAATAAAAGCCCGGAAGTCATTATTCATAAATGATGCCTTAATAGGCCAGCATGGACAGTAAACTTTCATGGATCGCAGTGAATTGTGGTGCTGCTTTGGTGTCATTCCTGTCATAGTCATCATCTCCTAAAGAAAATTGGCGAAATTTTGCCAAAGAAACAAAATTCGTGCTTTAGCCACACCTCGGTGCCATTGTCGCGAGGCGAGATTAATCTTCTGAAGAAATCTAGCAGTGTTCATGTTGTGTACGTCCAAGCGGTAGAGTCACGCACTTATGCCCTTGCTTTAGTAAAACGCTTCGCAGTGGATACGACATGTTCGTGCTGGTGCCTTACCATAAAATTCCCAGTTTGAGTAGGCGGCCGTTCCCTTTGTCGTCCTTCGTCCCTGTGTTGACCGCGCTGTTTCTCTTTCAAAGGTAAATGGACTGTCGACAGTGTCGACAGCTCTTACACTATTCAGAGTGCAAAAGCTATCTGTAGCAACAGTGAATAATTGCTAGTGTTACCGGTAGCGTAGGCGACAGTATTATCATTGATAGTGCAGTCAGTGTTACTCTCGACAGCTTAAGTTCCTTTTGTCAGCATGAAAAAAAAGAACCGATGACAAGTTGAAGAGCGGCGTCAGTGTGTGCTCTGTTGCGACTGATTTCGCCTGGGTGCCCAGGCCACCACGAAGGCACTGTGGTCAGGAGCGCGGGACGTCCAGGACGGTAGGCAAAGAAACAACTGTATTTACATAAAATTTATGTACGTCATTTCACGACCTTCTCCGCTCTCCTGAGTCGAGTAGGCGTTTCCCTGGTTCAGCTCCGTGGCCCACGACAAAAACCTGCATCCCCTGCCATTGGTTGAAGACAGGCAGGAGGATGAGGCCCGCAGTCAGGTGACACCAGTTGGCGAATCACTGCCTTTCTGAACGGCACCACCATAGTGGCACGTGCTTTCCCAGGCTCTGTCAGGCAGTCGTCTCCGTTCTGTTTCCACTGGCTTGCCACGAGGCCAGCGAAAACAACGGCTAGCAGCGGACGGACAATGGCCAGCAGTGTCGCAGGTGTCTTCTCCAACGGCAGGCCCTAAGCACCACAGCCCAGCGAAACAAAGGGTGCCAGCCGGCATGCAGTGTTTGGCGCCGGCAGGGCTGCACGGTCACTTGCAACTCCGTGACTAAGAGCGGTCGCTCCCACTTTCCTTCGACTGGAGGCTGCACCAGCCGAGGGGACTTTCTTCTTGGAATCACGATCACAACAGCTTGAAAAATTTCGCCATGAAAGCGAAGCCGACATGGTCGTCACTTATGTTCAGGGTGTTTTAAGCAGCATCAAGTTCACTATAGCGCTCTGTTCCTGTCTGTCGGCATAGTCAGAGAAAAATGTGAGCATATTTTGCGTGCAATGCTCCATTATCAGTGGTAGGCAAGGCTCTGCGAAATCGTTGCATGATGCTGAAGGCGCGTTCGCATTCGCCAGTCTACCTGTATTTCGATACAGCGAGCTGAGCTGCAGCACCATTTGTTCGTGGTCATCGCTTCGGTCGAGCAAGCAGTGTCCTTGTGTGTACAAACTCCGGCATATTGAACAATGTCACGCGAGCATTGACAGCACGCAGTATCCTCGCCTCACGGCAACTGCCGGTCTCGCAGTAATCTGAGAGACCGGCAGTACGAGGCACACAAAGCACCGCAGCAGTACATAGCAGCCAAGCGTCGGCTGCCGTACGCTCTTCCTTTCAGGACGACACACTCTTCTCTGCTAGAGGTGGTGCCCACAATGCGAACTGTTGCAGACAGAAACGTCACGATTCATTTTTTTAATACGAAGCATTTCTTAGCGAACTTCTGCAACTTTGTGCATATCTATCTATCTATCTATCTATCTATCTATCTATCTATCTATCTATCTATCTATCTATCTATCTGTCTATCTGTCTGTCTGTCTGTCTGTCTGTCTGTCTATCTATCTATCTATCTATCTATCTATCTATCTATCTATCTATCTATCTATCGAGCCGCCTATGACATTGTGCTCTCCTGGCCGTTTCGTTAATAGGATGTATACGAAAATTGGTATGCCAGCCACAACATGACTGCATGACGAACATAAATGACAGGTCATAACATGAAAATTATTTATTTATTTATTTATTTATTTATTTATTTATTCATAATACCCACAGTGCCTGGTGGCATTACAGTGGGGGGGTGCATACATATAATACAAGCAGGAAAGCAAGGTACAGGAAATGCTTGAGCACGGCACACGGTAGTATTACATTTCAATGGAACAAGCAAGCATACACACTTAAAGCGCCGCAGCGAAGCTGGTGTTATCAGTTAATATGTACAACAGCTGAAGGTAGGCGATTCCAGTCACGGGTGATGACACGCATTTCGTGAGCGGCATGATTTACATGCCACGATGGTGCTTTCCTGGCCGTTTCGTTAATGGGATGTATAGGAAAATTGGTATGCCACAACACAACTGCATGAGGAACGTAAATGACTGGTCATAACATGAAAATCATGACACACATGTCATGAGCGGCATGGTTTACTTGCCACATGCTTGGTGCTCTTGCAGCCGTTTCGTTAACTTTATATGTAGCAAAATTGGTATAGCGAGACAACAATGCAGATCCAGTTTACGTTCCTGATGCGTGCTTCTCATTTCCTTGATTCCCACTGCACATGGGACCTGCAGTTTCTTTTCCTTTTTATCCCAACGTTTGTGTTCAACAGCACGCGCTCCTGAGAATACTAGCGGCAAAGGTTTCCGCTGGTGGCTACTTTACGCCAAATTGGCTACTTTCCGACACTGTGCGACAATGAAAACTTCAGGTTGGGTGCATGGCTACTTTTTGGCTACCTCTAATTCCTGTTTTAGCGCAATTACTAGCCAATTTTCTTATTATTTTCAAACAAAATCATAAGCGAGCCTGTTATTTGAAAGATTTCTTTGTCATGCTGGCCTACGCGCCAATGTATATGTAACAGGTAGTGAAACTTCGATAGAAGACCATACGTAAAAAAATAATGGTTCATGAATAGTCTGTGGGGCTTAGCACCATCTACGTGAGGCGGCAACTTTTCTTGCGGAAGAAAAAGTGAGGCAGATTTGACGACATGTACACAAGAAAAGAAAAAAGTGGTGGCATCGTGTCTGTCACCAGTACGCGAAATTGGATTTCAATTTGTTTACATTGATTGCAAACATCTTGCGTTTACACTTTACTCTGCTAAAGGCTACGCACGGAAAATTTCGAACACCACGTACATGATAGGCAATCTATTCTGCGCCTGCTTTCTGGATTTAAAGCTTTATGAAATGTGGCCGCATGTGTTCTCAGCAATTCAGCGAAACTTAGTTGCATGCTGCCCTTTAGCATGAAAGGGAAAATTGGCATCCACCCATTTGCAGCTCAAGGCTGGAACGACATCCTTATGGATTTCTCAGAAATGAGAGCTTGAAAGAAATGAAAGAAATCCATATGGATTTTCTTGTAGCCTGTGCTGAAAACGAGTGGATGCTAATTTTCTCCTTCATAAACGTTATTCTACCTTGCGGGTTTCCGCAGAACTCATTCCCCCTTGGCATTGTGGTGAAACCATGCAGTACTTTAACTTCCTGACGGTTCCGCTAACTTGGTTGCTCAGTACCGACCACTTCTGGCTGTCTCGATTAACAGGTGTGTGCGTCTTGTGCTGTGTCAGCTATGCAGTGGGTCACCCTCAATGCATTGTAGAAGGATGGTCATGTGGGCGAAGAAGGAAGGGACACAAACCACAGCGCTGTCTCACAACTAACTTTTATTTAGCAACACACGCATATTTAACAGCACTGACCACACCCACGTGATCCCATGACAGCAGATGGAAAAGTGTGCAACAGAATATGAATAACCTCGTTAGAACCAACATATGCTAAGTGATGAACTGATTCAAAAATGAAATTCCCTTGTCATGTAGGTCTATCGATGGCATGCTGACGCAGCGGGAACCGTTTTTGTCGATGTGGAAAGCTTCAACAATTTCTCTCTGGTTGCCTGATCCCTGTGTTTGAACAGACATTTTGTGTCAGCAAATATAGGGGTGCAATCGTGGTTTGAACAGTGCCAAGCCATGTGCGAGTACTCATTCCCTTTCAGAGAGCGTTTGTGCTCGGCCAATCTTGTATTCAGGCACTGGCCTGTTTGGCCAATATGCATGTCACCGCAAGAAAACGGCGCCTGTTACACATGCACCGGACGAGGGCGCGCGTTTCTCTACCTTGCAACCTTTTTTTACTTTTACTTACTCCTAATCTTTTTTTGACCAGGTTTCCTTTCAATTATACCGCAAATCTTATTTAATTAATTAAGGGCAGAAAAGATAACTCTGACATTGAACCTCCCTGCAACATTTTTTAGACCATGAAATAGCTTATGCACGTATGGAATAACTACAGTTTTTCCTTTGTCTAACCGGGCTGAAGCACTATCCCTCTTGATTGTTCCCAATCTTACACATTTCATCAGCTTGTGCACATTCAACCGGATGGCACTTTCCGGGAACCCTGCTGCCCTTAGACGCACTACTTGTGTCACAAAGCTCTCAGAAGCATGATGGAAACATGACTTTACTAAGGCTGAAAACAAGCAAGAGTAGGCGATCCAGTTTTTTACTACCTTAGAATGAGCGGATTTAAAATTTAGGATAGGTTTTGCGGATCTTGGGATATACTGCCAACATACACGATTCTTGGTGAGTTCTAGCCTCAGGTCCAAAAATTGCAACTGGTTGTCTTGCGGTAATTTCATAGGTGAAGCGTAAACCAGACCCGCTGCAAAAGAGATCAACTTTTGTTACATTCTGTTCTAAGTTTGAATTACTGACAAGAACCAAAAAATCATCTACACACGTTATAAATTTGATTACATTTTCATCAAGATTACTTTTTACTTTTCTGTCTACATTTCCTAGAAAAATATTACTTAGCACCAGAGCAATTTTAGACCCAATGCAGATCCCTGTTTTCTGAATGTAGGATGAACGCAAATAAAAAGAGAGTATTTCCAGAAAGCTACCTACAGATATGCCACACCTACTATAGAAGGATAATTCGTTGTTGTCCTCAGTGATGCAGAGCTACTGCGCGCAAATATACAAATATATAGCATGTCAAAGATGTTACCAAAAAACAAGGAAAAAAAATGTATCGGTTGGGATGATGCATGTAATTCATGTTCAAGAACAAAAACAAGACAAATATCAAGGGAAAAGAAACGATAAAATAAGATGACACTGCATACAAATAAAAAAGCAAGATCAAACAAAGTCAAAACATATTTTGCAAAATAACCTTAAAGCGTGATAGCGGTGGCTGACTGTGGCAGTCCATTCCATTCGGATGTGGTTCTTGGTAAGAATGCATGCGAGTCGGTTACGGTTCTGCAACAAGGAATATTAACTTTTTGTAGATAATCAATTCTGTGTGATATGAATGAAGCAGGTTTAACAAACTGCTCGCGAAGGTTAGAGCTGCCGAAAGTTAGAAATGGTGCCACCTTATATTTCAGTCAACTGAACAAACAAGCAGGGTTTTGTAAAGACTACTCAACCGTAGACAATATTCACACTATCAATCAGGTGATAGAGAAATGCGCGGACTATAACCAGCCTCTATATATAGCCTTCGGAGATTACGAGAAAGCATTTGACTCGGTCGATACCACAGCAGTCATGCAGGCATTGCGGAATCAGGGTGGAGAGGAGCACTACATAAAACTACTGGAAAACATCTACAACAGCTCCACAGCCACCGTAGTCCTCCATAAGGAGAGCAGCAAAGTACCTGTAAGGAAGGGCGTAAGACAAGGGGACACAATTTCGCCAATGTTATTCACAGCATGTTCACATGAAGTCTTTAGAATACTGGATTGGGAACAGGTGAGGGTAAGGGTTAATGGTGAATACCTCAGTAACCTCAGATTTGCTGACAGCATTGCCTTGCTAAGTGACTCGGGAGATGAATTACAAAGCATGGCTACTGACCTAAATAGGCAAAGTAGAACAGTGGGCCTGAAAATTAATATGCAGAAAACTAAAGTAATGTTCAATAGCCTTTGGCAAGCACAACGATTTGAGATAGCTGGCGAGGCATTGGAAGTAGTAAGTGAATATGTGTATGTAGGCCAGGTGGTGACCCCTGATCCGAATCATGAGGCTGAGATAATTAGGAGGATAAGAATGGGGTGGAGTGCATTTTATTTTATTTTATTTTATTTTATTCATACTGTCAGCACATAAGCCAAGACAGGAGTTGGGGTTACATAACTGTCATGTACAAACGTAGTACATGCTAAAACAGATTTCACACGGAACGCTCAAGAGTTGCACAGCATATCAGAATAAGAAAACAAAACACGAAATCATATTAGAAAACATCCCGTACAGCTCACCGATATATGTAAAATAACATGTTCGAATACATCTCGTACACGTCACCAAAGAAAAGAAAAAAAGAATATTTGAAGTGATATAGTACATTGAACATGCTCAGGCAACGGGTAACCAACAACAAGACAATTGAAGGGCGAACTAATGCTAAAGCAATACATATCGCTTACAAATATTCTGACAAAGCCTTTTCAAAACTTTGTAAATCACAACATTCGACTATGTTTTGAGGTAACCAATTCCAATCATCAATGCTCCGAACTAAAAAAGAATGCTTGAATAAATCTGTTCTGTGGTTGATTGGTGTAATATGTTTCGAATGTTTTGTTCTGGATGAGGTAGTTTTCTCTATTGCAATGTGTTCACCTAGGTTAACCCTGAAATCTCTGTTAAGTATGCAAAAAAGAATATCAGTCGATTAAGTTGCATTTTTCGTTTCACCGTCATTAGTCCGGTTTTTTCTCTAAGCTCGCTGATAGACTGAGTTCTTGAGTACGAGTTTGAAATGAACCGTAAGGCTTTATTTTGTATACGTATATTTGGCAAGCATTGTGAGATAATGAATGGTAGCTTACCATTGTCTCTGAAGAGGAAAGTGTATAACAGATGCATCCTACCGGTACTCACCTAGGGTCAGAGACTTGGAGGCTAGCTAAGAGGGTTCAGCTTAAACTGAGAACTGCGCAGCGAGCTATGGAACGGAAAATAGTAGGTGCAACCTGAAGGGACAAGAAGAGAGCGGAGTGGTTTAGGGAGCAAACACATGTTAGGGACATATTAATAGAAATTAAGAAGAAGAAATGGGCCTGGGCGGACCATGTAATGCGAAGACAAGACAACCGTTGGTCATTAAGGGTAACGGAGTGGATTCCTAGAGAAGGCAAGCGTAGCAGGGGGCGGCAGAAAGTTAGGTGGGCAGATGAGATCAGGAAGTTTGCGGGGATACATTGGGCCCAGTTAGCACAGGACAGGGATAATCCGCCTTTTGCATGCCTGTGTGGCGTGCTCTCACGGACATGGCACAAAACAAGCTGTACGGCGTCACGCCGAACCTGTCGTGCGCTACCGTAGCGTTTCTCTATAGCACAACACGGTCGAGTAGCGACACACACAGTGATCATTGCGGTTTCTTTCGATTTGAAACGCTGTACGAATTTCTGGGAGGCCTCTCCGGCATGGTGACCACTTCTGGCGAAAAGAGCAGACCATGCGAAAGCCTTGTGTGTCTAAAAACGTCGCAAAATGCCTCCCGAATGGGAAAGGCACGGAGGTGAACAGACGCCGCTCGCTTCCCACATGGTCAGTTGAGGGGTGGAATTCGGTTTGTTTGAGACTGCATGGCTAAAAGAAAAGGGGGTGGGGGTGACTTCTCGTGAAAGCGTATGGCACCTGCCCCTGCATCCAACACGGCCCGTGGGCCTCCCTCCCGTGACGACACAAACAATACGGCTTCCCCTCTGAACATTCTGGCTATGCTCGCACTTGTACATGCTGTAAAAGACAGAAAAGCTCTCTTGACTCTTTATATTTGTGCTGTCTTTGTTACTTCCCTTTTTGCGTCTCTCCTCGCAAAGACAAAGGAGTACAAAAGGACAGAAAGTTGAGCGAGTTGGTAACATTCCATAATCAAAAGAAGAGGCGTGCAGGACACGGACACAAGAAGAGCAGTGAACACCACGAACGCCGACTAACAACTGAAGCACAGCACAGAGGCGAAAAAGAAAGAAGACACACAGCTTATCTGCGCATGCTCGGAATGGTAGCGCCACCTGTCATACTGTTACACGTGCCGTTCTACGCGATAGACAACTGCTAAGACATTCTATCTCCTCTCTGTTTAAGATAATCGACGGTTGACTCACGCATGCACTTCCACTAATACTAATATGCCAGGCCTCAACCAATAAACGCGTATCTTCGGTCCTATGCCTGTACAGGATCTCGGTTTTGTCTAACTCGGGCATGCAGCTACAGACCTCGCAGTGCTAGGATAGATTGGACGGCGTCCCACCTGATAGCGACCTTCTGTGTTCAATTAATCTTTGATTAATACAACGCGCGGTTTGTCCTACATAAAAACGTCCGCAGCTAAAAGGAATCTTATACACCACACCCATGCGACAGTCGGTGAAATTGTTCTTGGCTAAGTGCTTAACCGGACAGATATCTGTTCGCTTCTTACCTTCCGTCTGCTCATTTCTTCTATGCACGGCAGCACAAACCCTTCCTAACTTATTGGGAGCCGTAAACACAACATTAACCCCATATTTACTTCCTACTTTCTTAAGCCTGTGCGAAACTGCGTGGATATACGGAATGCTCACGACCTTTTTCTTGTTAATGTTACTCTCTGCTACAGCTTTAGTTCCGGTCGAAATCGACTTCTTAAGACGTTCTGCTACTGTGGCTATGGCTAGTCTAGGGAAACCTGCATCTAAAAGGCGCTCGACCTGCGCATTAAAGCTAATGGTCAAACGGTGCACGCACGACTTTGATAGGGCAGACTTTAAACAGGACAAGGCTATTCCGTTTTTTACTACTTTGGAATGCTTGGAGTCAAAGTTTAACAACGGCTTAGATGCTCTAGGGGAATACTGCCAACACACGTGATTCTGCTCAAATGACAACGAGATATCTAAAAACTGTATTACGTTTCTCTCCGGTAGTTCTTTCGTGAACCTTAGACCATCTCCATTAAGTTTAAATTGATCGCTTACATAGGTGACGACTGATTCAAAATCACTCTTACTAGAAAGTACCAGGTAATCGTCCGCATACCGAAATACCCTGATGATGCGGTCCCCTAACGCCTCTTTTAAACGGCAGTCAAACTTGCTCAAGTACAGATCACTTAGAATAGGGGCGACCTTTGAACCTATACAAATTCCTGATTTTTGCACAAACACGCCTTCTCTGTATCCAACTATCGTTGACGTTAAGTACATGGAAAGAATTTCTAGAAAGGTACCTATGGAAACTCCGCATCTATCTATGAAACCGGACTCTTGCCCTTGTTCTTGAATACATTCTTTCACGCAATTTAATAAACCTTTATGGGGCAACGAGTAATACAGATCCTCTACATCCATGCTAAACGCTGTGCAGTGGCCAGGATTTTCCTCTGTTAACAACTGAACTAGAGCCTGAGAATTACGTACACGGAAGGGGTCAGGAAAACTTAAGGATGTTAAGCACTTCTGCAAATAGCTAGCTACACAAACTTGCCAAGTCCCTGACTCTGATACAATCGAGCGAAAAGGAATTTCTGGCTTATGGGTTTTCGCCGAGAAAAATAATTCTAAGGTGAGCAATTTAGCCTTTTTAACACTGGAAGCTACCTTATCTAGATTATGTTTCAACAGGAGATCGACAGCTCGTTGTTTTACTACAGAAGGCTTCAGTTTCACAGGTCTAAAATTCTTTTCAATAGCTGCTGAGGCTTTATCTGAAAAAGTGCTATTCGGCATTATTACAAAACAACCTTCCTTATCGGATAAAACAGGTCGAAGCTTATGTTCTACACAGTAATTTACCACCGGTCGGATAGGGTCAGAGGCCTTAACGGGATCGTTCGAATGCTTGATGCTGGCGAAGCAATCTGAAATACAACGAGACCGTTCAACTTCCGGAATAACCTTAGTTATAGATCGAGGTAAGCTTAAAACGTCAACTTCTTTTAGGTTAGGATGAAAACAGTGCTTAGGGCCTAATGCTAGAATTTTCTTGTTTTTCTCGTCCAAAACGGCGTCTCCGAGAATCATTACCTTTTCCGACGGCGATTTAGTAGAAAAAGAATTCCTCTTACTTTGCAGTAGATCCGGTAGCTTAGTCCGCCACAAAAACTCCGCGTGCTGCTCGGAAACTTTCAACCAATTGGCGCAAGTGCGGTTCCTTTGACGGTCTCCCCGGGTGGCGCAGCTGGCTTCTAAACATTGGCGAAAAAATCTGACTTGCCGCCATGCTTCGGCTGAAATAATCGCGCAAATCCTGTTCGCGTGTCCCGTAGAAGGAAGAAGAAAACCGCACAACATCTGAATTTCTATCGGAATGATATTATTGCGTTTGAACCACGACATAGTTCTAGCGCGAAACATACAAATAGCAATTAAAGAGGCTAAAGAAGCAGGATTGCGCAGATAAGTAGGAGAACACGGAAAAGGGCTCAGGGTACTAGAAATGAAGTTCAAAAGGACAGAAAGTTGAGCGAGTTGGTAACATTCCATAATCAAAAGAAGAGGCGTGCAGGACACGGACACAAGAAGAGCAGTGAACACCACGAACGCCGACTAACAACTGAAGCACAGCACAGAGGCGAAAAAGAAAGAAGACACACAGCTTATCTGCGCATGCTCGGAATGGTAGCGCCACCTGTCATACTGTTACACGTGCCGTTCTACGCGATAGACAACTGCTAAGACATTCTATCTCCTCTCTGTTTAAGATAATCGACGGTTGACTCACGCATGCACTTCCACTAATACTAATATGCCAGGCCTCAACCAATAAACGCGTATCTTCGGTCCTATGCCTGTACAGGATCTCGGTTTTGTCTAACTCGGGCATGCAGCTACAGACCTCGCAGTGCAAGGATAGATTGGACGGCGTCCCACCTGATAGCGACCTTCTGTGTTCAATTAATCTTTGATTAATACAACGCGCGGTTTGTCCTACATAAAAACGTCCGCAGCTAAAAGGAATCTTATACACCACACCGATGCGACAGTCGGTGAAATTGTTCTTGGCTAAGTGCTTAACCGGACAGATATCTGTTCGCTTCTTACCTTCCGTCTGCTCATTTCTTCTATGCACGGCAGCACAAACCCTTCCTAACTTATTGGGAGCCGTAAACACAACATTAACCCCATATTTACTTCCTACTTTCTTAAGCCTGTGCGAAACTGCGTGGATATACGGAATGCTCACGACCTTTTTCTTGTTAATGTTACTCTCTGCTACAGCTTTAGTTCCGGTCGAAATCGACTTCTTAAGACGTTCTGCTACTGTGGCTATGGCTAGTCTAGGGAAACCTGCATCTAAAAGGCGCTCGACCTGCGCATTAAAGCTAATGGTCAAACGGTGCACGCACGACTTCGTGGTGTTCACTGCTCTTCTTGTGTCCGTGTCCTGCACGCCTCTTCTTTTGATTATAGACAAAGGAGTACATTCTTGGTGCTGGTTCGCGGACGTATGTTCTCATCAATAAGTGAAAGTTTGGCAGTGAGAGCAAAATCTACGCGAGTCGTTTGACAGCGTTTCTTCAAGCACGGAGCCGCCTGGTAGTGCTTACGTACCCGGCGGCTTCTTTACCGTCGCGAACGGCTAGACGACTGCGCCAGGATCAACGAAGACACCAAGCGAATCACAAATTAATGCCTTCATATGGCAGCGTGTGGGTCACAGTATTCGCGTCAGACAGCGATCAAGGCGCCTCACAGCCCTGATATATGCTGCCCGGAGCTGACAATCGCGCTTCGTCGATGGAAAGCGGGAAAAATGAATTTTGCTGCCCGGAACTCTTCAAGAGGCGCATTCGTAAGCGGCACATCTAGATGGCATAGCGCAAATAGAACCAGTTTTTAAACTTTTTTTTTCGGTGTCTGCAGCAGTGGCCGTCACTGCTCCCGCTACGAGTGCTGTGGTCACGGCTACCCAACGAGGGCGACACAAAAAGCGCGGTCACACGCAAACACCGCTCTCTTCTCATCGACGTTCTGTTGAAGAGTGGCATTGTATGCCACTATGCCAAGGGCAAGCTTTCTGGGGAAAAAATAGAAAAAGAAAAAAGAAGCGCATGCTCTTAGTTCAACAACATTGCCCACACCAAGTGTGGGAACGCAGCATGAAAGCACCCAGGATCGACCTCTGTAGGGCGTGCATGCGGTACCACAGACAGGTCAAGCCCCTCAAAAGTGAAGCACGACGGTGCCCAAGGTAACGCTGTCTGCACAAGAGACACGAGGATCGCTTTTGCTGGATTTTTGTGTTTTGTTGTTTTTCTCTACGTCCCCTTTCTGTTTCTCCCTTCAAAAATAGAGCAGTCCTGGTGCACTGAAAGTGAACGGACGTGTCGTGCCTTTTTCAACTCTCCGAAGCTTTTCTAATGATAGCTATAGCTCAATCCGCATAAGGTTTGCTGCCAGTAGTGTTTGTTCAAGTCACGGAGCACCAGCATACCTGACTGGAGTCACGAACGGGTGTACAACCAGGCCACGGATCACTGAAAACTCTAAGAGCGCAACTGAAAGAATTCATGGCAGCAACCAACGAGGTATACTCGGGGATTATGTGTGTTTGTGTGTGCGATCCAATGTTTAATTATTTGAACCCCACGTCAACTCACGGACTTATGTGAAGTATTCATCCTCCATCATCCGATACGAGAGGCAACGTGCTGGAATAACACCTAGCTCTATCTTGCAGGGTAAGATTTTTCGTTATTGTGATGATCCGAGTGACCATGCGCATTGCCGGATGTCTGCTTTTTTTCTATCCGTGTCGTTATTACAAAAAAAAAACTGTTTGGCTACGGGAGTACGGAGCAACGGTTTCACTGAAATACAAGCTCTGATGTGTTCGGCGCGCGTTCCTTGTGGCTCAGGCCGTGTCAGATGCACGGCATTTGCCTGCCTGCACCGTACGATGATGTGAGAGAAGTTCATGTTACCAAAAATGTGTGTCTGGATGGCGTACCGGCCCAGCTGGTGCCGAGTATCATTACTTTCGGTGACGGGTACACCGTTCCGCACTGCACGCCACTTGCGTCGTCTGCTACGATGACGTACGAGTCGTTTGCACCGGATGCGGCGCATGCGCACTCGGACCATGCAAAAGGTGGATTGGCGATCTATGGGAGAAGCCTTTTCCCTGCACTGGGTGTAGACAGGCTGATGATGGTGATGAATAAAGTATATGGAACAGGCTGAGTCGGCCTATTTTTCGCCAGATGTCGAAAAATAGCCCGACTCAACCACACCGCAAAACACAGCAGCACCTTTGTGAAGTAGAATTGGCTCATTTCCTGTGCTATATTGACCCAGAAGTGAGAGCTAGATTTCCATGAACCGTTCCTGAACACTCAGAGACATCGTACCATCGTCTTCGACTGAACGTGGCATACACGAAAAATTATCTCTGCAGCATAGGGTGTACCACAGAACCATATTGTGATAACTGTGGCAGCATAGAGCCACAATGGAGCACGTATTACTCGAGTGCCTCGCGTACCGTGACGAGAGATAATTTTTTGAGTGACAGATGCACGTGACATGCCAGGATCAATTAATGCTACGAAACACATTAGGTCCCTTGCCCGGCGTTTCAAAACAGCGAAGGGTTCGGGATTTATTGTTTAACTACGTCTCAGAAATTGGGCTACATAGTCCAAGGATCGATGAAAACTCGTCAGGCGAGGGTGATTCATGGTACGGAATAAACAGGCACTCGCCTTGTCACAAAATAAACCAACAAATAATGACGTTTCGGAGCCGCTACGGGTCTCTTGTTCACAATGAAGAGGGTGCAACAGGGTGCGACTATTTATAAGCTGGGTGGCGCAGAGTGCACATGTATATCTTGGGGAGATTACCCCGCGTGCGGTTGATCGCGTTTTTAGTCGTCTGAATATGTAAAGATTCTAAAAGTAGCCACATCGATGGGTGCTTCTCTGTCGCGATTATGGTTGTGGAATCCCAATCAGTCGTGGTTCGTGGTCATGTGATGATCCGCCAAGGCGTTCAAGCTTGCATTGCTCTTCCTGACATCGTTCCGGTGCTGCTGAATTCTCCTTTTAAAATTTCCAGTTTCACCTATGTAGGATGCGTCACAATCTTTGCAGGGTGTCTTATAGAGAACACCTGGAAATCTTGACTTTTCCAAGGGATCCTTCATGCGCACCAGTTTCTGCTTGAGTCTATTCATTAGCACGTGTGCAATTCTGATGTCATACTTGCCAAACACCCTTGCAAGAGCTTCACTGATACCTTGCACGTAGGGGACGACAGCACGTTTTTGTCGGTCTTCTTCACGAACCACTTCGGGACAAGCCAATGACGACTGCAACTGTTGAGTCCTCAGTAGCTGTGAAGAAATCGAGAGTTCGACGGAAACCCGTCTGGTCGGGATGAGACATGGACACAAAAACGAAGTACACCGACCAATAAAAACATAAAAGAAAAGAAAAGACGTTTCGGCTTCCCTACGGAAGCCTAGTTCACAACGTTTCGGCTTCCCTACGGAAGCCTTGTTCACAATTGTGAACAAGGCTTCCGTAGGGAAGCCGAAACGTCTTTTCTTTTCTTTAATGTTTTTATTGGTCGGTGTACTTCGTTTTTGTGTCCAGTAGCTGTGAAGGGTAGCCATTTTTGGAAAGGTCATTCTTAGCGACGGCTAGCTCTTGCTTGCACAGACCAGGCTCAAAGCAGATGCGTGACGCGCGTGAGAAAAGTGCAGTGGAAACGGAGCGTTTTTGTCTTATCGGATGTGTAGAGACCCACATGAGTATCTACCCGTGTGGGTCGGCTTCCGATACACACTAGTTGTAAACCCTTTGGCAGACCGTCTGATAAGGACATCGAGGAAGGCAATCTCTCCATTATTTTCTTGGGCTATATGGAAAACCTTAATGACTGGCCATTTCATTCAGAGGAGCCCATCCGCAACCGCCAGTCTTGCCTGTACATGTTCGCATCAGGCTTATCTGTCCTATTCATTTTTATTTCATTTTTATACTTTTTCTTCCCACTCTCCTCTGGACTCTTTTAATCCCCTTGCCCATCCCTAAACAGCGTAGAATGCCAGCGGTTATATACATGTCTGCCAAAATTGCTGTCTTTAAATATAGAGCCTCTCTCGCTCTCTCTCTCTCCCTCATTTGGGGCGTTGAGAAGGGCCGTGCCATTGGTGAAGCAAACAAGACTCCACGCTAGTGCAGTCTGTTTGCATAGGCAATGGGCTAACTGACCATGCTGACAAGAGTGTCGCCTTGGCCAGTTACGCGTGAAGCAATCGCAACAAGTTGCTTGTGGCGAGGTCGCCCCACACGTATCGGTTACAGTTCGCAGACGATGCCATCACCCCTCGTCGGTGTCATCGGTCTTGTGCTTGTGGTAAGAGAAGAAAGCGGTAGCATTATAACGTCCTGTGCAAGAATGAGCATATAAGCACAGGAAGTCAAGAATGAATGACAACTTGAACGGTGTGCTGTGCAGATGGCCGTTTCGTGAGCTTATTTGCGCTACGTAAAGGGTCGACGCTATAAGGTGGAGTTACCTTGTGTAGATGCAATACAAATCGGCAGGAGCTCCTGTGTCAATAGCAGCTTCTGTGTCATCAAGGCACACCTTCGGTATTCGTGTCTGTCCTAGTGATGCAGCTTTCCCTCCAAGAAATGCACCATTCCGAGCGGTAGTCGGAGGTGTGCGTGACTGGTTACGGCGGTGACGTTGAGCATTGTAGAGGCGTAGAGTGGTGGCATCCTAGACGATAGCTTCGATGTGCGATAGCTTCGAAGAGGGCAGGGAGAAGGGACGTGTTGAAGGGCAGTGCTATCAGACCCCAGCCGACAATGCCAGAGGCCCATGTACTGTGCATTGTCGGTACACGGTAAAGAAACCCAGGTGGTCAAAATTTACGGCTCTTCTTCCTATCTCGTTCAGTCCCTTTCCCTTATCCCCACGGATCCTTAGCCATGCTCCCGACGTGGGCTGCAGAAAATACCATCTTTTGCTTGACTGAACTGCAGTACCAGATCCCTTTGGTAAGCCTCATAGCCGTGCTTCTCGTCCTGTTGGTGCCCTTGACAAAACTGCGCGAAGTGGCCTTTGATGTCCAGGTAATAGCAGGTTGGGTTCAGTGCCAGTGGTCATAGAATGGAGATGCATGAACGGGGCCGTAAATGCTGCTACTATGTTGTCAACCGGAGGCATGCGCTCAGCAACTGCGGGCTGCATGGCAGCAACTCGAGCATATGTCGCTGGTGGGGTCGGAGGCTTCCGAGCGCCAGGGCAAATGATTTCAAGAGTGTGGCGTGTAATTAATTATACATTTTTTTTTCTCACAGAATGACAAGTTTTCAAATCAATCAGCCCGCTGAGGACCCGCCTTCTTGGACAGTGCAAAAATGGAACCAAGTGACTACATTCCTGGAGGAGAACCGTCAACATGTCTTCTACTTGTTCGTCTTCTACGTCTTCACAGTTGTATTGTTCATCGAGAGATTTATCTGTAAGAACATCTTCCCTCTTTTTTATTTCCCACGAATCAGACCCAGAGCGCATAAATATACGCAGGATAGAGGGTACAGCTGCTGTCATTCAAGGTCTGTGCACCTAATGAGGCTATTTATTATTATTATTAGTAGTAGTAGTAGTGGTAGTAGTAGTAGTAGTAGTAGTAGTTATCAGCTATTGCTCAAAGGCCAAATCCTGCTATTTTTGAGCATGTCATGGTAATTGCGGTTCTGTGGAAGTTCGTGCCAAGTCGCGCAAAGTCGCAAAGTCGCACATCGAAGCTAGTCGATGCTCACGTCTAGGAATTATGCCAAGGCACAGTCAACCAAAATTCAACCTAGATGGAACACCAAGTCATTCACGGCAATCCCCATGTTTTAAAGTGATAGTGTTGAAGAGCTCATTTCGCAAAAATTCCGGTGTCGGCATCATTGGTTGTCACCTAATAATCAGCGTTGTTCGTGAGCAAAAATTCGAGGTAGATGCAAATAAAGAAAGAAGAAGATAAAACCTTCAGCGATCGAGGAATCGATCCTGGGACCCTCGCTACGGGGTGCGTTACACCACACGCTTGGCCACCCTGCTTCCGTTTTCTTTACAGCCTTTCAAAAGCATATGTGTAAGGTACATACACCAGCCAAACATGGGCTGACAAGAGAAGCAATCAAAAATCGGGCACATGTGTTAGGCTTTCTAACTGGCCAATTAATCCTGGGTCACAGAGCGGCAGTTCTTGAATCAAGTTGCAAGAACTGGTGCTCGGCCACCCTGCATATGTCTTCCTGCATTCTTTGTCTTTAGGTGGGTGCTGCGCTAGACGAAACACGGACGAAGAAGACGCACAGAACAGGTGCGCCTTCTTCATCGTCTGTGTTTCTTGAGCGCTGCACCCACCTCAAGATAAACCATTACCAACTGGCTGAAGTCTCATTTCTAATGGTGTCTTCTTCAATGGCGAGTTTTGATGGTGCATCTATGTCAAATGGCACAAAAAGAGGGAGGCCACTTGATAACGCAGCTCGCACATTCTACCAAGTGGTGTCATGACATTTACATGGCCAGCATCAAAACAACTAAAAGGAAGCCTTGTGCGAGAAAGAACGTAATGCATGCAGTGAATGCAGCGCAACATCGTTAGTCACTGCAATGATATAGCCAAAATGCCCCAGGGCTTCCATTCAGAACTCTACAGCTCAAACACGAGACACCCCACTAGGAGTGTAATACGCGCCGATCAGGACAGCGACGTTCGAAGCGTCACTGCAGAGGAGGTTAGGAAAGCAATTGGAAAGCAGTAGGAGAAAATGGCATAACCGCCGACTTGATCAAGGATGGAGGAGAGTTTCTAACTAGAAAGCTCACTACACTTTACTTACAATGCCTCAAAGCTTCAAATGTATGAGTAGGTGGGAAAAATGCAAACATTCTATTATTACATAAGGGAGATGTAAAAGACTTGAAGAACTACAGGCCGATCAGTCTACTCTCAGCACTACACAAAATATTCACAAAGTCATCTCAAATACAATAAGAGCCACACTTGAATTTAATCAACCAAGAGAGCAAGCAGGGTTCAGTCAAAGATACTCCACAATAGACCATCTTCATGAGATCAATCAAGTAACCTAGAAATCCGCTGAATACAACAAACCCGTCTATATGGCTTTCATAGACTACGAAAGGCCTTCTGACTTTGTAGATATAACAGCAGTTCTGTAGGCATTGCGCTGTCAAGAAAGATGTGATAGTTACATAAATATAATAGCCAACATCTATACAGACTCTACAGCCACCCTACTCCTTCGTAGCAAAAGCAGGAAAATACCAATACAGAAAGGTGTCGGACAAGGAGATACAATTTCCGCAATGCTATTTACTGCATGTTTGGAAAAAATCTTCAAAAGACTATACTGGGACAAAACAGGACTCAGGACTAACGGCAAATATTTGAGTAAATTACGCTTCGCCGACGGCATAGTACTCTTCAGCAATGAGGGTGGCAATGTGGGCATGTTGGTAGAGCATCTTGAGTTTGATGGTAGCGCACGACAAACAGAGCACTACAAGCGACATTTGAGATGCCATGTGACGGGAGGATCCGATTCCTCAGCATCAATTTCATACTCACTGATGACAAAACATGCCGGCGTTACGAACCTAGGGCAAACAAGCCACTGTTGCAGTTTCACTCCGCGCATACAAAGTCAGTAAAGAGGGGAATCGCGAAGATGTGCTTGAATGAAGCACTAAAAAAATCGTGCCAGTGCCTCATGCACAATAGTTTTGAAAAGCAGGTGTCATGTTTAAGTGATGCCGGTTATCCGAACCACGTTCTCGCATTAGTTGCGGAGGGCCTGCTAAGTAAGGCACAAACGGACAGGTTCCATGCAAGTGGATGATGCTAGCACAAACATCAATGAAAGAAACGTTGCCGTCATACCATACATACACAAATTGTCCCATAGACTTAAGAAGATAGCTGAAAGGAGTGACGTTCGTATAGTTTTTTCAGCACCCAATAAATTGGTGAGCCCGCGTAGGAAGACAAGGCCAGATAAGACCACACACAGCGCATGCGAAACAGAGCACAAAGACGAGAATAAATTTGTTAAGTGTAGCACGTGCGTTGTCTATCGAATCCCTTTAACTTGTGGAAGGTCTGTTAATGGGCATACCGGTAGATGTCTAAATGAAAGACTAAGGGAACATAAAAACAAGGTAAGCAACATGGCTCCTGATGGTTTTCTTGCCGTTCATTGCTGAAGGTGTACTTGTAAACTCAGATTTAGGAAACTGCTATCATGAGTAGAGAGCCAATGCGAGACAACACATCTGATAGTAGGTGCCAAAAACATATCGAAATCTGGCGACACATACATCAGTAGGGCATCAATAATGTTGTCAGAAAAAGAACTTGAACACATGTGTTCTTAAACACATGTGTTTTTTGTTTGTGGTTTTCTTGCAGTTTAAAGGGGCCCTGCGACACTTTTTCAACTGCCGTCAGTACTGCAGTGTGTGTAGGATTGAATGCTGACATGAACGCAAAAAGAATTATGCAAATCGGTGAGCTAGAACTGGAGTTATTAGTCCTCGAAATTCAAAACACGAGCAGAAAGCATAAAAACAACATTCCCTTTCATATTTCGCTCTCCGCTGACGTCAGTGGTCACGTCCAATAGCAACGCGCGTCTTATAGAGCGACGCTGGAAGACACCAGGAGCAGAGCGCGCGCGCGCAGATAGCGTCCAGCCGTCAACATACCTAGAGTCATTTTGAAAGTAATGTCAGATACTTGCTTTCTACCTTGCGAAGCATAAAAGCTATTTTAGTATATTTTGGTACTGAATAGCGTGACCAAGCAGACACCACACGTGTGTAACAAGCACCTTGGAGCGTCAAGCCAATCAGAACTCCCAGCCTGTCCCCGCCAACGTCGTCACTTCATGTCACTTCCTGTAACGAAAATCCCCGTTGTGTGTCGCCTCAGTTCAAACAGGAGGCAATTTTGGGCGGTTTGTTCACTGAAATAAAATTATAGCCACTTTGCTTTCGGCGTTTCTACTCTCTCTGCGAGATCCCTGCGTGCAACAGTTCTAGAATCAGGGATAAAAACGACCTGCCCAAAATTTGTGTCGCAGGGCCCCTTTAAGGCAGGAACATGAGACAACAAAAGGAGAAAAGTGAGACTCATTGAAGGTATTTTGCCATGTCCATGAGATATGTACTCCTACTGCTGATGTGATTTCCATTGTTCATCATTAATAATTCTAAGCAATGCACACGTGTGACATCTAACGTTTTGGGAGCATATGTACAAGCGGGATCTGCGGGAAAAAAAATCAGTTGTTGAAAGTTAGCACTGTGGTGTGTCAGATGTGCCTTCCTGTTGTCCATGTTTGTAGTGCACTACCATCAAACTCAAGATCTTCAGCAATGATGGCAACGAACTGCAGAAGATGATTGACGATATAAGCCGAGAAAGCGCTAAGGTAGGATTAAAGATGAACACGCAGAAAACAAAGGTAATGCTAGGTGGCACAGCGAAAAAACGTGTCTACAGGATTGAAAACCAGACATTAGAAGCTGTGCAAGAATACACATATCTAGGACAGCTACTGACAGGAGAACCCACTCATGTAAAAGAAATACACCGAAGAATAAACATGAGATGGCACGCATACGGGAGACATTCCCAACTCATGAATGGAAACTTACCATTATCACTCAAGCGGAAATTATATAACTACTGTATTTGGCTAGTACTGACATACGGAGCCGAAACTTGGACAATTACAAGGAAGCTGGAAAAAGTTAAAAACCACACAGCGGGCGATGGAACGAAAAATGATAGGCGTTACATTAAGAGATATTGTTACCTTCCTTGCCGCCTGTTGACGGCCTGCCGAATAACTCACAGAGCTTCGTTTTGCAGAGGTCCCTACTGGTCAACTCTTCGTGCGGGTGTGTACCATATGCGTGCTGTTTCCTTCAAATAAAATATCACGTTGGCGAGCTTCATCGTAGGGTCCCACCTGTGGTACTCGCTGACGCGCTCGTACATGGTGACGCAATCTTCCACATCCACTTTGTCATCGTCCGTGCCTGAGAAGTTTCCTGGATCTCGTGGGGGCGGAAGAATCACAGGAGCCTGTAGCTGCGGCACTGCCCCATCAGCCATCGCCGAGGAACCAAGAAGGTGACCGCTCCGAAGTTCCGTATTGGTTGAGTGAGGGAACGCAGCTGGGGCGGACGTACCCAGCACCTCCACCACAAATGTTACGGGGATACGTGTATTTACAGTATGAACACAGGCAGCCAACACAAATGGCAGGCCTGGGTCCTGTCCAAACACTTCGTTGCCTTCGCCCATGTCCTGCGTACAGAGTGAGACCCTCTGCTACCTTCCTCGCAACACTGCAGAGTAAGCCCCTCTGCTATCTTGTGACAATATGAAGACAGTTGAGTGGGTAGCTGACATAATAGGCGAAGTTACGAAGAAAAGGTGGACATGGGCAGATCATGCGATGAGAAAGCTAGACAACCAATGGACAGTTAGAATGACGGAATGGATACCAAGAGAGGGCAAGCGCAGCCGTGGACGATAGAAAGTAAGATGGAGTGATGAAATTGTGAAATTCGCAGGCATCAGATGGAATCAGCTCACACAGGACAGGAAAGGATGGAGAGCATTGGGACTGGCCTTCGTCCTGCAGTGGACATAAGATGGGCTGATGATGATGTGACTGGAGAGCATGGCAAGGCAGCGCGATGAGAACGGGACCAGGCATTCCTATCGCGTTCACTCTTAAGGCGATGCTTACGGGTCCCACAATTTTTATCGTTTATTGATCGGTTATCGATAAGCTATTCATTGGCTGTGGCATAATATCGCCATGCTCTAGGGCTAACCTAGGCAGCACCAAGTCATTCCCGGCAACTTCCAAGATTTAACGATTCTTGATCGATTGTCGATTAGCTGTCGATCAGCTATCACTCGGCTGTTAGCAAGCATTTTGCTATTACGTGATATATACGTGCCGTAGGGCTAATGTAGGCACTGCCAGGTCATTCCCAGCATTTTCCAAGATTTATCGATTATTGATCAGTTATCGATTAGCAGTCTATCAGCTGCCACATGCTATCATCGACCAGGCTAAGCTCACCGAGTACCTTAAGCATGCAGGGCTATGCGATGTCGAGCAGGTGTTGCGCTAGCTGTGCGTGGTGGGTTGCTAGGCGTCATGAGGTGAGGTTTTCGGTTGACCGTGGATATTCACGGCTGGCCACAACAGGTTCGCTGTTCAAAAAGTTAACAGCTGCAATCTAATCTTACGAATGCCTTTGTGTTAACGTTTTGTGTGGATCGTTTTTTGTAGAGAACGGTGGTGACATAACCTGTGGTAGCTCTAGAGCTTCGCTTCGAAAGCGAAGCGCACGCTGTCGCGCCCGCAGCTGCTTGTGCCCTCTAGTACCATGTCCGAAGCAATGCCACAATTCATACGCGTTAAACGTTTTTCATAGAGTTATTGCAATTTGATTGATTTGTGGGGATTAACATCCCAAAACCAGCTCTGATTATGAGAGATGCCATAGTGGAGGTCTCCAGAAATTTCGACCACCTGGGGTTCTTTAGCATGCACTGACATCGCACAGCACACAGGCCTCAACATTTTGCCTCCATCGAAATGCAGCCGCCGTGGCCAGGATTCGGATCACCAGCCTTCGGATCACCAGCCGAGTGCCATAACCACTAGACCACCGTGGCGGTGCAACTATTGTATTTTGACGAGTCATGCACATTTTGAGTGACTGCCATATTCTATTGTCATTCATATACCATAATAACCTTTTCTACTTACTAGGATCATTGATTCTGGATTCATGGTCACTTAGGCTTCCTATACCCATCCTTTTGCTTTGTCATGTTCATTATCATGATCGCATGACTACCAATATGATTAATCTATTACTATTTACAATTACCCGTCATGTTATTGCCTGTCAATGAATATATTGTCATGTCACGATGATGAGGGACGCAGCAGGAGTCAACACGATGTCAGGCGAACTGTTTATTGGGCGAACCTGTGTCCAGCAAAACAAAGAGCAAATCACACCGCAAACCAATAGCAGCGTGAACAATCGCCGGTCAATTGAAAAACTGACTTGCGGCACCCTGCGTTGGATTTTATACACACGTCAAAGTGCGTTCTGGTATTATCACTGACATTCGGAAATGCACTCAAATGTGCGCGTCGAGCACGCAGAGTTTCTAGAACGGTCGACACGGTTCCCAAAGTGTCATCCAAGATAAGCGCGGCCCGGGTTGTACGTCACAGAAAAGTGGTAACGGTGTTCCCGTAAACAGACCAACACAAGCGTGCGTGTCAGTATAATGGGAGGAAGTTTATAATGGTATTACTGACTGTCAATTTTTTACATATCCCTCAGGGTATTTTTGTGCAGCCCCTACTGTAAATCAGTACAGGACATCAGTCACCCTGCCCAATGAATAGAAGCACGCATCTCAAAACCGCGCAAGCCTTTCCAGGCCTTTCAGCATTGAGAACTCTCACCCTGTTTCTCGGAATTCCTGCATTGGAAAGTTCATGGGACATCCATGTCACTCAAGTGGACGATAACAATGCCTCCAATAGAACCACGCTTGGCTTCAGGTGTCACCCGTCAACACGGCACATCAAGCTCCCATCGCAGAACGATAGTAATTCAATTCAAATTCAGTTCAAATTGTGGTTCCATAGAGGTAGAGGACCCCTCCTCTGTTTGGGTGCCAGGGTCTTCCTGGGACCATAACAACCTCTCCCAAGGCACCACGGATGCTCGCCTCTTTATTTGCATCAGCAAAGCATTCAGTGGTACGTTGCACGGTGCCATCATGGCCAATCCAAATTATATTTACACAGGTCCTCTCGCATGCCACTATGTCCGAGCTTTCCTGATATAGCGTACGACTGAACTGGTCCCCGGCCAGAGTTGTATTCCTCTCGACACGTGGGACACACCCCTAATGGGGCCGTTCTTCCCTCGTTAATCTGCAACCTTACTATGCTCCAGCGCCCAGCAAAGCTCGCATCCATCCCCATGTTTGCCACTGCCTTTACGCGGTCAATACAGCAGAACCTCGACGATACGATTACGGTTGATGCGAATTTCGCGATGATATGAATTTTAATGTTGTTTTGGATGGACTACGTTATGTAACATGAGCCGTCATTCGGTGTTATATGAACAGTTTCCCCAGTCATTGCGGATGATATGAACGCGCAAAATGACTCAGATTTCTGACTGCAGATTTTTCCGCGAGTTCCTTATGACTTTGGACGGGAAAATGGCAGCGAAAAACAGAAAAATTTTGCTTTTCGTCGACCAGTGTTCGACCCATTCCCAAGACTGGAAGTTCAGCAATGTCGCCGTAAGGTTCCTGCCCGCAAACATCACGAGCCGTCTACAGCCGCTACATGCAGGAATAATCCGAAATGTGAAGCACCATTTCAAGAGATTGCTTGTGCGGAGGCTCCTGGCGAAAATTGAGCACAAGCATGAAAACTTGCGGATTAGCCTGCTTGACGCGTTACATTTCTTGGCCATGTCCTGGGATATTGGGACCCAGGACACAATCGCGGACTGCTTTCACAAGTGTGGATTTTTCGCGGAATTGGATGCGGCTCCGACGGACGAAAACCAAGAGCCTGACGACGATTTGCACATCGAGGGTTGGAAGAACCTCGAAACTCGAGCTTCGGCGCGAGACTTCGTCACCGCGGACGACAACGTTCCGACCTGTGGGCCGCGATCCATCGAAGAATCAGCCGACGAGGCAAAGGATAGCGAGTCTGAGAGTGATGGTGAAGATGCCGGTGAGTGTGATCTCCTACCGTCGATGTCGGAAAACCTTGACGCCCTCGATGTAATGCGTCGCACCGTAAGGACCGGCAGCGTGGGTGAAGAAACTGCAGCACGGTTTTATTCCTTTCAGGCGGTTTGCTTGAGGGACAGCGAAGTTAAAAAAAGTTCAAAAGAACACCATGACTTTTTCAGCAAGAAGTAGTTGACCCCAATAAAGTTCATGTTCATCTTCAGAATCAGCTTTCACTTGTTTTGGTTCATACGAATTCGGGATGATACGAATATTTTAGTGCTCCCTACGAATTCGTATCATCGAGATTCTACTGTATTACCATCTGGTTCTGCAAAGGCTCTTGTGGGGACACCGAGACTACACTGTACAATTACGTGTTGACAGCATGGGGGCTCACTTGCACGTGACCAGAGTTCGAATTTCTCATAATTTGGGACAAAGGGAAACGCTGTGATGAGGTTTATTAACTGCCCGTGGCATCTCACGTTTGTCTCAATGATGCAAAACAACACATCCATCATCATACCTAAAAATGTGGCACAGCAGATGCCTCATCCCTTGAATTTTCACCCATGAACACGGAGTCTAGGATATCGACCCTAGTCAGTCGAACTCATTCTCGGTCGGATCACATCTTGCATCTTCGTCAAGCACATAAGATTTATATGGATTTCATTATCCTCCAGCTCCGCGCAATGGTGCTTTACGTTCCCCCTGCACCCAGCAGTTGCTTCACCTAGGCGTTTACAATATGGCGGATGAACTCAATGAGGCCCACAGAACAGTGCAGCAACACCGCTTAGCGCTTACAACGAGAAGTAGAAGCGTTTTTGCCAAACCAGCCATACGGGCTCATATGAGAAACGTGTCTCTTCCACCTCTGGTCAGGTTCATGGTCACTTGCACACCACTCCCTAAGAATACGCGTGCAGAGCCCCACGATTCCGTGGCTCACGCGGACTCCATACAATTCCTACAGTGGTCGACCACACGTCCTCTACAAGGACACAACTGCCCACTCTCACTTTGCAGTCTGCAGGGTGTGTTTGTGCTTAAGGAGAATTCAACGGCACCTGGTTCTCGTACGGTTCGTCCAGCACGCCGAGTTCTTGGAACAGGTCGGGCACAATGCCTTCAGTCTTGGATGACTCACATCCAGCCGTGCTATGCACAAATCTGACCACCTGCAGTGCTTGCATGGCAGGAAAGCCTACCTGAGGCACCGTTTATGCATGCATGCCGTGCATTATCGGCTCTGACATCCGGCCTCTCCATCTCAACGTTGCCAAGACACCAAAGACTGCCCTTCATGGTACGTGAGCTGAGCTTCTTGAGGGTCAAGACGCGCCGGTATTGCAGAGTGTGCTGAGAACCACATAAACTTCAGCGCCGCTATTAGCCGTGACATTGAGCAGCGACCCATTGACTGCAACGTCAGCGCACTTAGCTTGGGGCAAGCCGACTGAACGAACCTCATTCAGTGCTATAGCCGACGCTAAGGAAAGACACACCACTGCATTATGGCCCTTGTTTCGGCACTTATTACAGGGACCTCGTCCGGGACTTATTACAGGGACCTCGTCGTTGCCCGCGCTCGCGTGCTTTTACAGGCCCGGCAGGTGTGCGAGGGGTTGTTATCAATTTGGACTTTATACGGGACGTGACAGTGACGGCGAAGGCAAAAACCTGTTGAGACTGTCCATATAATTGCTATTGCAATAAAACCCGGCGTTTTGTATACTTCCTTGCCTTGGCATCTGGTTTGCGCACCTTTTTTTTTAGTATTAATTACCAACTCGCCCAGCAATCAGTCCTTCTGAGGAACTGAAAATTTCCCTTGCCTGCGGACCCATGGTGTACGTCAGCTTAAAAAGACAAAACTGAGTGAGTTTTTAAGGGTTCACAATGCAAAGAGAAGGCGTGCAAGACACCAACACAATTGAAGAGGAGTGGACAAGGCGAACGCCGACTATCAACTGAAGTGCCCCACCACGGTGGTCTAGTGGCCATGGTACTCGGCTGCTGATCCGAGGGTCACGGGATCGAATCCCGGCCACAGCGGCTGCATTTGCATGGAGGCGAAATGATGAGGCCCGTGTCCTGTGCAATGTCAGCGCACGTTAAAGAACACCAGGTGCTCAAAATTTCCGGAGCTCTCCTTAGAGTGTCTCTCATAATCGCAGCTGATTTTGGGAGGTAAAATCCTCGAAATCAGACAAGATCAACTGAAGTAGACCACTTAAGCGAAAAGGAAAAAAACAGACAGAACTGTCGATGCTCAGGAATGCTAGATCCACTTGTAAAATGTGTACAAGTTGTGGTTCTTGCTGTTCCCAATAAGTTATATAAGATCTGTGTGGCTGTGCAGAGAAAGAATGAGCAAAAGATGAACAGACATTTATTCAGTAAAGCACACTGCCAACAATAATTTGACCAACTGTCGCACGGGAGTGGTGTATAAGATTCAGTTTAGCTGCGTATGATTATACGTAGGACAAAGAGCATGTTGTATCCATCAAAGGTTAATTTGCACAAAAGGTTGTTATCCGGTTGAACGCCATCTAACCTACCGTTGCACTGCCGGGACTCTAACTGCACACGAAGTCCAATAAATGCGCGATGCTATGCACTCATAAGAGTGAGGAAAGACATTTATTGGTCGAGGTCTGTCATGACAATGAGACTGGAAGCGCGTGCGTGAGTCACCCTTCGATTAGCTTACACAGAGAAGAGACAGAATGTCTTAATAGTTGTATTTCATTATACACCGATACACCGGCACGTGTGTCCATTTCACATTCCTGAGCGTGCGCATGTAATCTTTCTTTTTTGTCTCTGCTCCACTTCAGTTGATAGTCCACATTCGTCTTGTCGACTCCTCTTCCCTGTGTACGTGTCTCGCACGCCTTTTCTTTGCATTGTGTACAGCAGTCTGAGGACACGCACTTCCTCATCGGCAGCGTACAGGCCGGAAGCGCGTAGGTAGTCTTCGAACTGGATGAGCCAATGTTTCCACTGCGCTGGGTTGGTGAAATTGAAGCACGCGGTCATCTGAGGTTTTCCGATGCCAACACGAGAGCTGGCGTACTTGCCAGTGCGCTTGGCAAAGTACCATCCATCTTCTTGTGACCGTTATTCATGCGCGACTGTTATGCACTGCAGATCACTGCTGGCATGCCCTCTTGAACAGTTCCGGTGGAAGCACGGCCACTTCTGACACCATGTAGTGAACATACAGCCGAGTTCCCAGCCAGGAGAATGCCGTTGTCACTTTATTCCTGCATCTTTTATACGCAGCCAACATATGAACACCATAGACAGACCACACAGATAAGTTCTTAGTGATATCAGTATGGTTAGAAACATCCTCTGCATAAATGCCCTTAACGCCACGGACACGAAATCGCAGGCACTGACCGTGGCACAAAAACCACCAAGCTTCTCATAGTTCATCTTGTGCGCATGAAGCCGTACGATGTGTGTTTGTGACTTTGCAATGATTCATTCCACCCTGTTTGTGTTTCTATCTTTGCTCTATCTGCATTGCTTTAACACGAAAGTGTTTTACGCCGGGTCCGCCAAGAAATCTGTGACGAACTTCCGTAACGGAAGTAGATGTCTCAAAAAATAAACACGCATTTCATATTGAAAAGTTACCACCCACTGGGATTCAAACCCACAACCAGCCAGTATGTGGCTGTGGAAGCTGGAAGCGCTACGGCCCATCCCACCGATAGACGAAGTGCGGAGGAAAAGACGGACCTTATAGGTATACTAGACCGCTTTACAATTTGTATGAAATTGATGACCGGTTAAAGCAAACGTATTTAACAAGCAAAATTGCTCTTAACTTAATATTGCCTCCCTTTCATTGCACTCTTCGTTCTCGGCGGTGGTGCTGCCGCCTAAGAACGATGGAGCGAAGCTGCAAATTGTCGCCGTAATATGCGCATCGGCAGTTAGCGTTTCAGTAGTTTCGACACCTCTATCGCCGAACAGGCTCTGGTGTCCTGCTGGAGCGTTGCTTCAGCCGCGGCTGCTACATAGTCTTGTGTGACGTCTATGATAGCCAGGGGCGTTGCGGCGTGCTCTACTCCAGAAACGCAAACACAGCCGTCGAAATGATGCGCCTTTCGCACAGCGAAGTGTGCATTCACAAAACAGACAGCTCGGCTTCGCTTGCAAGGTTTCACCATTTGCGAATTCTCCTGGTTTTGTGCAAGTTTGCGTAGGGGGCGCTTTCAATGCAGTGTTTCCCCACAAGTGTGAGTCGTTCGAGAGCTTTCGCTTGTGTGGAACTGTCGAGGATCCCTGTACAGTGTCGAGGTGCCCCTGACGCGTACACATGTCCAGAGTGCGCAACGCATCTCCTGCCCCTCCGATTCGTCAGTTTGCCGCTTATGTGAGAAGACAAGTTTTACTTTTGTGTTATACCGATTCCTATGACAGAGGCATCAACCACATTTCTTTTTTCCTTGTTTCCTTATGCTTATGATGCTGTATCGAGGCGATTCTTCCTCCCGTTTTTTTTTTTTTTCTTTTTTCTCAAAGAAGGATGCCACCTGTATGTGGTTGGTTGAGTGCATGCAAGACCGGCTCTAGCACAAAAGGCAAAAGAAGACCACACTCTTCTCCTCTCGAGAGCCAGCCCCGCCAGTGGCGCTTTCCAGGAGGCCGCTCCCCTAATATTTATTAAGCGCCGACAGTAGTTATGAAATCTCGTGACAATGTGCATGCAAGCGAGACTCGGTCTCCTTCATCTCAACAGCTCCGTGCATGACCCACACCAGTGAATCGGCATGACCGTTCGAATGACTACATCTACAACAGTAGCAGCTTCCTGTTCGTACATAATTTCGAGTGCGGGAGAGCCGGCTATTTTTCTCGACAGCGATTCGTCATACCTGTGGGAGGGACAGATTTCTCGCCGAGTCAGAACAGACATGCTTACACTCAAAAGAAAAGAAAAAGAGAAAAGCAGGGGAAGATCGCTAATGCTACAAGTGAAACGTAGACGGAAATAATATACCAGAAAAATATGAAAAACCCCAATTCAGACAGCAAATTTCTAGAATACAGCAGAAAATACATTGATGCAACATGAGAAACATAAATAGGCAATCATTAAGTACTGTCCACATACATCAAGTCGAATGGTAAGCTGTAAAGGACTTTTACAGTGTGAGACATAATGTTATAGCAGTGTATAGCATGCAACGAAATAAATATTGTTACGAACTACGTAGGTTTCGGGGGCTTTTAATGCGTAAGCAAAGCCGAGGCACCGAGGTGGTCGCGATCGTATCAACAACGCAACGTCGTCTTCTTCTCTTCTCTGCGCACTTCTCTCGAGCCACTGGCACCTGTCTCAAACCACTGACGCGCTGTAACATTTCTCCTCTCCCAGACGAAGCCCTCCGGGCGAGTCACTCCTGTTGCCTGCATGTGAAAGGCTTTAGACGGGCGACGTGCGTCACGTCAGTTTTAGATGAGCGTCTTCCGCTTGAAGTGAGGCGTGCAATTTTATAGGCCACCTCGCTCAGACGCTCTAGGATTATGAATGGTCTGGCGTATTCCGCGAGTAGCCACGCTTGTGTACGGGGGTCCACAGCCAAACGAGGTCACCGGGAACATAGGTGACATTCCTGTGGTGACTGTCATGGCGTGCTTTTGAACAGTCCTGTGAAGCCAACGTACGTAAGCAAGCAAGTCGACGGGCCTCCTCTGCCTGACACAAAACCTCTGCGATGGCCGAGTCGTCATGAACAACAAAAGAGAAGATAGTATCCAACGTATGTCAAGGTGGACGAGCGTACAGGAGGTAGAAAGGGCTATAGCCGGTGGTCTCGTGTTTCGCAGAGTTGAAAGCGTATGTCACGAATGGCAATACTTCATCCCAGTTCTTGTGGTCTGAAGCGACGTACATCGATAACATGCTAATCAATGTTCGGTTCGTGCGCTCAACCAAACCATTTGTCTGTGGGTGATAAGCTGTGGAATGTCGGAACTTCGAGGCACACAAACGAAGTAATTCTTCGACGACATCAGCCGTAAACTGGCGACCCCGGTCACTTATTATCACGTGAGGCGGCCCGTGTCGGAGTATAATCGAACGCAGCATGAACTCAGAAACCTCAGTTGCGGTGGCACACGGTAGGGCTGCTGTCTCACAGTAGCGTGTCAGGTAGTCGGCGCACACGATTATCCACCGGTTGCCTTTTGAAGAACGCGGAAACTGTCCGATCAGGTTTATGCCAACTTTTTCAAGAGGGGAACTGGGGGTCGTTACTGGCTGTAGTTGACCGGCTGAAGCAGGAGTTGGTCGCTTGTGGCTCTGACACTGTGTACAACTGGCTACATAGACATCAATCGTCTTGCGCATTCAAGGCCAGTAAAATCGTTCTTTGGTGCGATGCAGTGTTCGTGCGGCTCCAAGATGACCAGACGTGGGGTCATCATGTGTAACATGCAGGACAGGCGATCGAAGGGATTCCGAAACCACCAGTAGAAAGCGGGCGCCAGTCGTGGATAAATTCCTCTTGTAAAGAAGGTCATCTCGGATGCAGTATGGGTTTTCGGCCATGGAACCTTCTGCTGCTGAGAAAATGCTTTTCAAACTGGGGTCTTTTGCGCTGCTCGGCGGCGAAAGTCAAAGCGTCGGGAAAGTCACGCGACAGAGAAGCGATAAGGTGGTCGAAGTTATCAGCGTCACAATCTCTTGTAGGTAATGGCATCCTAGAAAGGCAATCCGCATCAGCATGTCGACGGCCACTCTTGTAGGAAATAGTAAACACGTATTCTTGTAAGCGCATGGCCCATCGCGCGAGGCGACCGGATGGATCCCGAAGGTTCACCAACCAACACAGGGAATAGTGGTCGGTAACAATGGTGAAATGGTGGCCATATGTGTATGAGCGGAACCGCTTTACGGCGAATACTACCGCTAAGCACTCCTGTTCAGTCACGGTATAATTGCATTCAGGTTTGCTTAAAGAGCGGCTCGCGTAGGCTACGACATGTTCTTTGTTGTCAGTGCTTTGTTGTCAGTGCCGAAGTATTGGCCGCGAAGTTAATAATGACTTCAGTTGGCGAAAAGCGACGGCGCACTCAGGGGTCCAGTGGAACGGAGTGTTCTTGCGTAAAAGATTCGCCAGGGGGTATGCGACATCCGAGAACCCACGTATGAACTGCTGGAAATATGAGCAGAGCCCCAGGAAACTGCGTAGCTGCTTCACAGATTTTGGTTGTGCGAATGATTCAACTGCTGCTGTCTTCTGCGGGTCAGGTCTAATGCCGTGTCTATCCATGAGATGTCCTAATACTAGTGTTTGGCGTTCGCGAAAACGGCACTTCTTCGAGTTGAGCACAAGACCGGCCTTCTTAACGCAGTCGAGTACGATATCCAAACGAGTGTTATGTTCGTGAAATGTGCGCCCAAAAATGATGACGTCATCAAGATAGCACATACAAATCTGCCATTTCAGACCACGCAGAATGGTGTCCATGAATCTTTCAAATGTCGCAGGGGCATTGCACAGTCCAAACGGCATGACGTTAAATTCATACAGCCCATCAGGCGTAACAAATGCCGTTTTCTCCTTGTCATCTGGATGCATAGGGATTTGCCAACATCCGGATCTCAAATCAACAGAAGAAAACTAGGAAGCGGAATGTAAGCAGTCTATGGCATCATTAATGCGCGGGAGCGGGTAGACATCTTTCTTAGTAACGGAATACAATCTGCGATAGTCAACGCAGAATCTCCACGTACCATCTTTCTTTTTCACAAGGATGATGGGAGCGGCCCAGGGACTCACCGATTCTTGAATTATTCCTTTCAACAGCATCTCTTGCACTTGCTCGTTGATAACCTTGCGTTCGGATGGTGCGACTCTGTAGGGTTTCTGCCGTATGGGGTGTGCTGAAGCGGTGTTGATCCGATGACGTACTCGAGACGCTGGAATTGAAGGTGTTTTGCTGCACTGTGAAAAGTCGAACACTTCCGAGTGCCTGGCGAGGACGTCCAGAAGTACATGACGCTCACTTGGGCTAAGTGACTTGTTGATCATTTGTAAAAGGTGCGAATCGTCGGAACCTTTGGGACGTAAATGCGCATTCTCTTCAGCAGCATCAACAAGGGCAACTAGGGTCGTAGACAATTCGGGTTTAAACAAAGCAAGTTTCATGCCTCGGGGCAATACTGCAGGTTCCATTGAACTATTAACAGTCCATACTCCTGTGCGTCCTTCAACTACAGATACCACGCAATGAGGTACTAAAATGTTCTTTTTTATGCATGCTGAATGAATCGGTTCTAGTGTGGCATCGAACATGGCAGGATCGTCACTGGAGCATGTAACTGGAACGCACATGGCAGAAAACGGGGGAACAACTGTGTCCTCAGAGACAAAGAAGATACAGTCGGCCCGGGGTGAATTCTCAAGGAGCGTCACTGGACAACTACCATGCACAGAGATATTCCCGCTCCTACAGTCAACAGTTGCTCCACAGTCCCTCAAAAAATCAAGACCCAAAATAACGTCATGCATGGACCGTTTTATCACTGCAAATTCCGTGGGAAACACTTTACCGCACAAAAACACGTTTGCGGTACAAACACCCACAGGACACAACGTATCACCACTCACGCCATGGAATGTCGCACCACGACTTGGAGAAAACATCACTTTCTGACCTAAAATGTTCTTAAAACTCGTACTCATCATTGAAATGGTCGCCCCAGTATCCGCAAGTGCCATTGTAACCACTCCAACAAGTACATAAACTTTGTTTTTATTGCGATAGCAATTATATGGACAGTCTCGGCTGGTTTTTGCCGTCCCTGTCGCCGCCGTCATGAACCGTATATGTATAAGTATGTATATATATATGTAAGTCACAAAGAAAAATAATTCAGATAAATGTTTCCGAAGCGTGGAATCGAACGAGCAACCTCTCGCTCCGCAGCGCGTGGCGCTAACCACTACGCCACAAAGAGCGGATCCTTCAGGGAGCTAACGGCGAGCCTTATATACACACCCTTCAATGCTGTCAGGACTCAGAGATGGCAGGCGCTTATAAGCGTTTCTTCATTACCAGCGAGATGGCGCGAGGAGCGCAACGGCCGCCTTTGCAACAGGAGCACTGTTCAAACTGAGAGTATCCATTGTGACAGCTTATTCATGCTCGTTCGGTGTATGTCTGCGTCCATTTCGTGCGTTCGTTTCGTGCGTGCTTCACTTGATAGCTCGTGCTCATCTTCTGTTTGTTCATTTAGCGGCCTCCTTTGAGCTCGAGGGGCGCGCTGGAAATTTCAAGCTGCCTCCACGCTCTTTGCGTTGCGGTCCCCTTTGTCGCTATCGCATTCATTTCTTCGCCCTTGCGGCGAAACTGTGACTTTTTTAGTAATAACGCTGACGGGGGTACATCTGTCGGAAATGCCTGGTATCCTGCGGCTTCACCCCCAATGGCCGCACCAACTAGTTTTCCGGCGGCGGTGACCGGGTGCGTCGGCGCGGCGGTGGAGACCGTGGGATACATGGAGCTGGTGGTGGCGTTACACTTCGGTCAGAGGCCAGGGAGGAGTACCGTACACGTGTAGGCATGTGTGGTGGCCGTTGCGGAGAGAACGGGCTGTCGAAAGGCTGGGAGTAAGGAACGAACGAGGGCTCTCGCTGGTATGACGAGCGATTATTGCAAAATCGTGCGATGTGTCCAGCAACGCCACAGCTGTAGCACACTGGAAAAGGTCGAGACACACGTTGCTGCTCATAATAACCAGTCCTCTCTCGCTTCTCTCTCGTCTTCTCTCGCTTCTTTCTTGTTCAGTTTTGTGCCAGGATTCTTCTCCTAAGCTATGCACCAACTCGCCCAACGTCAAGCCAGTCGCCAGGGTGTCGAGTTCGCCATCACGATCATGTAGCAGCGGGCCGGGGTGTCGTTGGTGGGCCAAGGGCCAGCGCGGGTTCATTTTTCCTTTCGGTGCAACCAGGATCACCATTTCGTGGGCTGTCACCAACATCACGCCAGTGCACTAAGGACGTGAGAAGTGGGTCAGGAGAAGTCTCCTTTTCTCTCGTCTGCGTTACCCCAGACTTGTTTGTTTTTTTAACACGAAAGTGTTTTATGCCGGGGTCCACTGAAACCCCATAAGTCGCTACCGTAATGGATATCACGCAGTAAAATAAACATGAACAGCAAAGAAAAATCTCACCATATCCACGAAGTGAATGATGTTAGAGGAGCTTGCTCGGAAATGATCTGGAAGCCCGTGAATCCTCCGTACAAGTCCTTTACTATCATACAAAGACGTGACACATTGTTAAAGTTATATGCACATTATATATACAATGTTTATTAATTTACATTTTGATGAACTATATATACATTTGATGAACTATATATACACAAGTTTACATATTACAAGAAGGGCGGCCCTTCGTGGATATGGTGGGAATCGTGGTGGTGGATATGGTTCTCTTGCCGCCGCTTGCGTGCTGCTTTGGCTTCGCGGGTTTTCAGTTCGGGGTCCGCTTGTCTTTAGGCCGCTTCGCTTCTGCTTTGCGGGCATTCAACTTGGGGTCCGCTTGTCGACGAGCCTTCGTCACTTTGGCCTCATGGGCTCTCACCGTAGGATCTTGATGGCAAGCCCACGCTGCCGCTGCCTTGTGAGCTCTCATCGCCGCTGCCTTGGCCTCTTGGGTGTTCATGACGAGTAGCTGTAGTGAAGTGCACTGAGTGAGCTCCCGCCGAAGAGAAAGGAAGCGCGCCAAAAGCGCTCGCTTTATATAGGCACAGCCCTCTAGCGGTCACCTATCTAACTAGCACACGTGCCAAGAGTGTGTGCACCATCGCAATGAGAACTAGTGGCTACGCCGACGATGGACAAGCCCCGAGCATAAGGAGCAAGCTCCTGAAATACTCAGAAAAACTTGTGTTGATGCGTTGGGAATCGAACTCGTAGCAGCCTGCTCCACGACGAAAGGTGCCGGGTGATTCACTGCGCTAATGCCGTACACGCCCGACGCTGTACGGACGCGCCTTACATTCCTTCTCTCTACAACGCTCTCAGCTGGCTTGGCGCGAGCGCATCCAGGCGCACATTGCCTGGAACGGTGCTGCCATCAAAGGGATGGAACGCGCCTCACCATTCCAGGCGCGTTCCAAACTCCACCTCGATGCACGCATGTGGAGCTGTGCGTGCATCAGAAAGAAGCGTGATAAGAAAGAACACAGCAGCGTTCGTACCAATGTTGGTTCGTGCAGCTTGTGTGTGCCGATAGCGCAGTGGTAGAGCACCAATCGCCTTTCGTCATGGGCAGCATTCCCTCACCAACCACTCTTTGAGCGTGATGGCAACAAGAACACTGCTGCGTTAGGTGCCCAAGTACAACAACAACATCAATGGGCCCTTGTGGCGCAATTATAGAATATACCTATGCCATGCGGTATTTACACGGATTGTGTCCAGTCATTACGTAAACTACTTCAGTTACCACAAGGGGTTGGTCATGTTATGGAGGCGATGCATGGACGTGGGTTCATCCATGACAAACGCTGCCGTACCAGCGAAACACCGATAGCAATGGGCAAGTTCACCTCGGTGTAACAATTAACATTCACCTGCTTATGCGAATACCAGAAAACTTACAGCCAATGGAGTCGCCGTGTGGAATAAGCTTCCACAAGAACTAAAACAGAATAAAAATTTCTCTTTTGCACTGAAAATATATTTCCTAAGTAACATGTAGATACCCAACGTAGCAATGCTAGAAAGAGCCATTTTGAATTCACTACCATGTATAATCACGTTGCATGCTATTACTTTTACTTATGTATACGCTCCCTTACAATTTATATATATGTGTATATCGTCATCATCATCATCATCAGCCTGTTTAGGTCCACTGCAGGACGAAGGCCTCTCCCAACGATTTCCAATCCACCCTATCCTGAGCGAGTTGGTTCCACTTTATGCCTGCAAACTTTTTAATTTCATCGCTCCATCTAACCTTTTGCCTGCCTCTGTTACGTTTTCCCTCTCTTGGTATCCATTCCGTTGCTCTTACTGTCCATCTGTTATCTTTCCTCCTCATGACATGTCCTGCCCAGGTCCACTTCTTTCTTTTAATTTATATAATATTATCGGCTATTCCTGTCTGTTCTCTGATCCATTCCGCTCGTTCTTTATCTCTTAGCATTACCCCCAACATTTTTCTTTCCATTGCACGTTGCGTGCTCCTTAGTTTCATCTCTAGTTTTTTCGTTATCCTCCATGTTTCTGCACCGTACGTTAGTACTGGGAGAATGCAGTGATTGAATACTTTTCGCTTTAGCGAGAGCGGTAAGTTTCCAGTCATGATTTCGTGATGCCTTCCGAATGCGCTCCAGCCCAACCTTATTCTACGGAGAATTTCTTTTTCATGGTTATCCAAACTAGAAGAGAAGCTCAGGGGAAGATGGATGCTTGAATCGATGAACAAATCGCAAGGTACGATTTAAAACAGGGAATGTCGTGGGAGCCAACGTTTCGACAAGCGGACTTGTCTTCGTCAGGGCGGCCCTGACGAAGACAAGTCCGCTTGTCAAAACGTTGGCTCCCGCGACATTCCCTGTTTTAAATTGTACCTTGCGATTTGTTCATTTTTCATGGTTAGGAGTTCCTGTTATTAACTGTCCCAGGTATACATATTCGTTTACACATTGTAAGGGTTCATTGTTGATTTTAAATTCCTGTTCCTTAGCTAGGCTATTGAGCATAACTTTGGTCTTTTGCCTATTCATTTTTAATCCAATTTTAATACTTTCCCTGTTTAGGTCATCAATCATGTTTTGTAGTTCGTCTCCATCATTGCTAAAGAGCACAATGTCGTCTGCGAATCTTAGATATTGTACTTGAAAAGAGATATTGTACTTGAAAAACTTGCATCGCTCTTCACGAAATGTGTCAAGACATGTAGTATACCGCGCAGTTGGAAAAATGCGAATATAATCCTTATCCACAAGAAAGGTGACATAAAGGAGTTAAAGAATTACAGACCGATTAGCCTACTCCCAGTAATATACAAGCTATTTACAAAAGTAATTTCTACGAGGATAAGAGAAACCCTCGACTTCAACCAACCGAGAGAACAAGCTGGTTTTAGGAAAGGTTACTCGACAATGGACCACAGCCACGCTATCAACCTAGTAATTGAGAAGTACGCGGAATATAAGAAACCTCTTTATATGGCGTTTATCGACTACGAGAAAGCATTCGACTCGATAGAAATACAAGCAGTTCTAGAAGCTCTACGTAGACAAGGGGTACCTGACATATACGTGAAAACCATAAACAACATATACAAAGATTGCACAGCCACACTACTGCTACATGAGAGAAGCAGAGAAATCCCGATCGGGAGAGGTGTGAGACAGGGAGATACGATATCCCCGATGCTATTCACTGCATGTTTAGAGGAAATCTTTAAACGTCTAGACTGGGAAGACAAGGGAATTCGAATAGACGGAGAATATCTCAGCAATTTATGTGTATATATATATGTATATACATGTGTATGTATGAATATCAATATGTTTGTTTATTTTTGTCCCTATGTGTTATTGCTATGCTCTCCAGATACGTATGTTATAATTAGTTTTCAAGGTGTCCTAATGCCAGTAAATTATTTTCGTATGTTCATTTATTTCTTTACTGCTTCAGATGTTCTTCCATACGTATGAACAGTCGCTAACCTCTGTAGAAGCATAATGTTATAATTGCTTTTACAAGTGTTATAGTGTTAGTATAAATATTTGTGCTTGTATACTTCTTTATTGATAAGTGACATGTCTTTTTTACATTATTACTTTTCAGTGAATCCCAACTAGCCTTAGGCTAGGGATTCAGATGCGTTTCTTCGAATATTGTATTTTTGTCTAATGTCAATGTCAATAAATTCAAATTCACTTTGGTGTTATCCCGTTGACAGAGGGATCGCGTGATCACCATCATGTAGCTGTGTAGGGAAGGGCGTCCACTTTGCCCTTCTGCATGGCACTCGGCTGACAAGTGAGCGATTAATTTTTTTTTTTCTTGGACTACAGCACAGGTTTCCGCTGTTCGCTGCCTCCGTAACACCACGGGCAGTGCATCTCGCGTCTGTGTCACCCTTTACTGCGATACATCCATGATTTCCTTTCCCTTCGTTTCATATAACTACTACATCTGGCACTACTTGTTAGCTTTCCTGGCCGTTCGTATTCTCATTACTGCAATGGCACAAAGTTTACAATTCTTGGTTGTCCAGTGTGGATGCTGAATGTTACAAGAAATGTCTTTTCCCAGACTACTGCTACATGTCCGAGCACATGGACCTTCGACACGTGATGGGAGTTGGCATCGCCATCACGCGAGGATCAGCGGCCTCCCTTTCCTTTTGCTACTCACTTCTGCTGCTCACGATGTGCCGGAACCTCATCACCAAGATCCGCGAGCTGCCTCTACAGCAGTACATACCGCTCGACTCGCATGTCCAGTTCCACAAGATTGTTGCCCTGACTGCTCTTTTCTTCAGCCGTAAGTATGATGATTGTTCATTTTGCGTTGGTGCAGATTTGCACCGTTTGGAAAATAGGCGACAAAATAGTGCAAGTGAAAGTATTTACCTATAACGCCCGTCTATTTCCTACATTCATTACATATGGCGACACTTAAAAATGTTTCTCATTGTCTACCTTCTTCATTATGAAAGAAATTATTGCGCATATAGACAGCTCAATGTACTCTTGTCAGAGTATTCTCGAACGAGTCCACATCAATGATAATCGTTTATCACGGCGTAGGTATTATGAGGTCACACCAACAGCCGATTTCGTTTGCAGTTGTGTCCGCCACACAAAGTGAAAAAAAAAGGGACCAATATAAAAAAAGACCGCGACCTTGAGCTGGAACCTCCAAACCAGGAGTTCTCTGTCAGTGTCCAGCGTTATTACACTCAGTCATGCCATTGCTTGCAGTTGCCTAGGAAGGGAACTTGTTTATGCATATATAGGCATTATTTCCTGCCGTGGGCATTATTTCCTGCCGTGCTGCAGCAGGCATCGCATCACGTGAGTCGCGCAGCGAGAGGTCACTTGAAAAAAAACTGAACAGGTTTTACATGTTAAAGCAAAACGCTTACTTGAAGCACACGCACTTCAAACCACTGTTTGTTTTGTGATAACGCAAGTAGTGGTTGCCGTGATTAAGAATAAAAACAGGACAGATGCTCCGCCCAGCACGTCTCGTCGAAGCAGCCAGTGCGAAGGACAATCATGGCGGAAGTGACATCAGTTCAGGGATCTTGGGTGGCCGCACCGCCGTCGCCTGCACCATTTGGGCCTCACTTGCCTTGTGTTCGCGCACCATATTGTAATAACCAATGTATCCATTCTACGTTTTGGCATCTGCCCTGTGAATGTCTAGCTAGAGATTCACAGGGCAGGCGACGCGTGCGTATAAGCACTTCTTCCATCGCATTGACAAAGCAGTAAATTGATTACCTCAGTTTAAAGGGCAACTCCGGCGTTTTTTTCACCATGTTCTGGTATCAATGTTTTCCAATGGTAGTCCTGTAGCAGCCAGGATGGTTCAGCCTGTTCGGAAAGGCACCATTAATTTTAAATGACAGGAAAGGTGGTGCCTCCTCTCAATTGGGTACACGTGCTGGTGTACGTGCGAGACAACTGTTAAGATCCTCTATCTCTTTTCTGTTTAAGCTAATTGACGGCTGACTCACACACGCACTTCTATTATTGATATGCCAGGCCTCAACCATTAAACGTGTTTCTTCATTATGCCTGTACAGAATCATGCATTCATCTAACTTCAGCGTGCGGTTACAGTCGCGGCCGTGCAACGATGGTCTGGACGGTGTTCTACCTGATAATGATCGCCTATGTTCAATTAATCTCTGACTTATACAACACCCTGTCTGCCATACGTAGAAACGTCCATTAAAAGCGCACTTCTAAATACGTCATGAACAAATAAACTCATACGTTCTTATTTTGCTTTGTAAATGTGACTACATGTTTTTTTCATTTTGTTTAATGACGCTGAACATAACCAGAGGGCGCTGCAAAGGCAAAGAGCCTGCTCTGCTGCCGACAACGCATAACTAAAATGAGAAAACCATCCGCCGCTCCGCTGCGGCTTAGCGGGCCGACACGGAGCGGAGCGGACCGTAAAAACGTCAAACTAAAACTCTCTATTCACGACTATTTCCTTGTTGTTACTGCTGTCTGCTAAGGGGAGCGTTCCTGTAGCAGACGAAATGTCCACCCAACTGTCCACCCAAGCGTGGCAGTTGTCGTTACGAATATCTGTCTGTTTGCGCTGCATTTAGAGTTTACCAGTTAATGCCCTCCAGAGATCATATGACCCAATGAGTAAAGACAGTCGAGGCTCTGTGTGTTCTCCTGTAGGCATTTATTTGGGCTTTATCACCTGTACAAAACCATCGTTGGTCACTCTCTCTTGCGTCTTCCTCGTCGGCACCATTTTGCCTTCGTGGAATAAAGCATCGTCGGAGTCATGGCATTTCAAGCGACACCTCACTTCGACACCTCTCGAAGTATATTGTACGCGGGCGACCACATAAGGACGCGACTGTGTTCAACAATACGAAAGAAAAAAATGGCGATTTGGCTCTGCGTACAGCCCGGCGCTTGTCCAGTATGCAAATTTGCCTTGAATATTCAATTCCATAGGATCATTTCATGTGATGTGCCCTGGGCGTCGTAAAAGTTGCACGGGATCACTCTGCCATGCTGGACAGTGTGCGGAAGGGACACCACCGGTGGCAGGTGCTGTGCGCGCAACAACGCACCATGTCTCACTGACGACATTCGGCGTTTGAATAGGGCCACCAGGGGAGCATCCAACGCTGGCGCCGTGCGCCCGAACTTGAGGTTGCCTCATTATGGTGACTTGCCTCGCCAATGAATACCTCACTAGCCGTGCATGCCTCACGCGGACTACTTAAAATTGGTTCATTGCGGGCTGCTAACTTGAACCAGTGCTTTTCAGGTATGTGAACTGTACTCAACATCAGTAAATATTCCTTTTCAGTGGTTCACACCGTTGGGCACTACATAAATTTCTACCACGTCTCTACGCAGCCAGCGGAGCATCTTCGGTGCATGACAAAAGAAATGCATTTCGAGTAAGTAGTCTCTCCTCAACCTTATTTTCTGACGCCCGTTAGAACATGGAAAAAAAAAAAGATCTTGCAGATCCCACGTCCTGTGGGAATCTGTGTCATGCAAAGCAGTCAGCAAGAAAATTTCCTATAGTGATTAAATGTGGCATTCAGCGAATAGAATGAATGTTTCTGTGCAACGGTGCATGAATAGGTGTATATATGCTTAACATGGCTTAAATCGATGAACAAATCGCAAGGTACGATTTAAAACAGGGAATGTCGCGGGAGCCAACGTTTCGACAAGCGGACTTGTCTTCGTCAGGGCGGCAGTTGCCGCCCTGACGAAGACAAGTCCGCTTGTCGAAACGTTGGCTCCCGCGACATTCCCTGTTTTAAACCGTACCTTGCGATTTGTTCATCGATTCAAGCATCCATCTTCCCCTGAGCTTCTCTTCTAACATGGCTTAAGAAACTCGACAGCACCGTGGCGAATGAATGGTGTCATGGTAGGACGTAATATTGGCACTCACGTTAGGGCACAGCACAGACACGTGCATTTTAGAAGAGAAATGCACGCTACGGGGTGCTCATGTGCGCGTCATGAGTGTCGTTCGGGGAAGTATTCCTATGGGATCGAGCAAAATTGGACAAAAGCATGAAGAGCAATATTAGGACATATGTACCATTTATCGCATGTCTAAGAAAGTGCTTAACACACATCAGAAGCACATTTGAAGTTACACAAGTACCATCATCATAAATGCTGGTGCATAGGTGTATTTTCTCTATATTTACCGTGTCCACCGTAGCCTTCAGGGAGCGAGCTTGCTGGGCACCACGGAGGCCCGGGTTCGATACCCGCCTACCGCTTTGTAGGTTGCCTCCAGAGGTTACGGCGGATTCGTCTGTGGGTTTGTTATCCGTACATTTCAATCTCATGTTACAATAAACGGCACGCCTTTGTTGCATTTGAGTGTGTTGTAAAGTTAAATATGTATTTTATTTAGCAAGGGACTGGCATGGGCTCTATAAAATTCAAACACCTGTGATCCATACCTGACTAATACAGGCCGAGCATTACCGGTATGAGCCACACGAGATTGCAGTAATGTTACTCATGATGTACACGACGAGTATATTGTGTTAGTCATGTAAAGGTCGATTATTCATGTTCGTCATACATTTGTACTCTGCCATCCCAATTTTGAAGCATATCAGGTCAATGAAACAACCAGGAGAGCCCCAAGACATAGGCGGAAAGACAGACAGACAGACAGACAGACAGACAGATAGATAGATAGAATCGAGGTTGCTCAATTTCACCGAGAAATACTTCGCAGGTTGAGGGCACGAGCGGCTCCCCTTTTTCCCGTCTGTGCAACGCTGTGTTTATTTACTTCCATCTCATTCTATCCTTTTACACAAGCACACACACACATATATATATTTCAGTCCTTCATAAAGGATACTACCCACTTTCTGAACGACCTAGCTGACATCGACGTCCCACAAGGCTGGCGACCCTAGATGTTGCGTCGCTATACACCAACATTCCCCACTCCGACGGCATTCGGCCAGTGGTGCAAGTTTGCTAGAGGCAGAACTTAGGTGCTGATGATGACGGACCTATGCTAGGTGTTCTCTTGAAATTAATACTAGAACTAAATAACTCCGAATTTGATGGCACGTACTACGCACAGATTAACGGCACTTCAATGGGAACACGGATTGGTCCCAACCATGCCAACATATTTATGGGCTTACTTGAAGATCAGTTTCTCACTAACTGCCCACTAAAACCATTTTACTATAAGAGGTTCATCAACGATATCTTTCTGATTTGGCATCATGGGGAACTGGAACTCCTAGCATTCATGTCCATGCAGTTTTAACACCGCACATGAGTCCATATCATTTTCTCACTCCTATTATCCAACCACCATCAATTTTCTAATGTGATAGTGTCAGTAAAGAACGGTAAACTTAACAGCAATCTTTTCCGCAAACGAAGTGACAGGCCTCAATATTTACATTTTGAGAGCAGCCATCTTAAGCACTGGAAGACTAGTGTCCCTTACGGGCAAGCTTTTCGTTTTAAACGAATTTGCTTGGACAACCGTGGCTTTGATTGTAACTGTGCTGACCTTCGCAACACCTTGATCAAGCTGAAATACCCAGAGAACCTTATCGATAACACAGTTGAACGCACAAGTATTCTTGACTGCCAGACGTTCCTCCTGAAGAACAAAGAACCAGCTTGCCAACCACAAATAAACCTAGTACTAATGCATTCAGCATCAGTCCCAAACGTCACGGGAATTTTGAAAAAGCACCATAACATTCTCATGCAAAGCGACCGACTCAAAAACATTTTTCATCAAGCCCCACGTGTTTACCTCCGTGGCAGAAACCTCAGCAATGTACAGCAACTCATGTATCAGCGCCCCTTCATTGGCTTTATCCGAATATGAGGTGTCCTTCCTTAATCAGGCAAGCCGTCTACGAATCCTTGCTCTGTGACTTTGCGATGGTTTGTCTGATCTTGGCAATACGTTCGGGTGTTTTTGTATGCTTGCGCAAGTCTACATATTTGATGCAATTTGCAAATAAAGCTCAGTTGGAAGTTAGCGCTCTGCCCTCTTGTGTCAGTCTGCTTGGCCGTTCTTCTTTTTTCTGCAATGCGCTATACCAGTTCAAGAATGTACTAACCTCATCATAAGCTAGCTCTGCTGTGCATCTTGGATGCCGCCCATGCAACAAGCCGCGATGCAAAGTACGTGCTCAAATGACAACGTCCGTAATGGCTAGCGGCAGTGCATCGAACTTCAGTTTAAAAATCAGAGGCACCTGTGATACCAGCAACGCTGTTTACATGTTGGAACACACAGTCTGCGAAATTCAGTATATTGGTCGAACAAAGACATCGTTCCGATATCGATTTAATAACCATAAAGACACTGCCCAACCTTCCAATATGCAAGCAGGTAAATATGACTAATCAGCCTTTCGAAAATATGAGCATAACTATACTAGAATCCGGTTTCAGGACCTAACACGAATACGAAATTCGCGAATCATTCCTCGTGTACAAGTTCAACACTGTTTAAGCCGGTCTGAATGAAAACGTCAGAACACTAACCTGCCTTTCTTAACAGCACCACTTCATATCACACATTATCTATCTCCCCAGTCTCTTGCGCTGCTTAGTTTTTCCCACGCACTGTGCTGAATCATTTTATGTACCCTTGTGTATTTCTTATATTTGTACGTTGATGTATTTTTGCTGATACGGGAGCAGGGAACAAAAGCCTGAAGATACCATCCAAAATGATGCATTTATGCCATATCACGTGCTGTTTTCAGTGATACATCACAGATATGCAATAACTGCCGTGACGCACCAACCACAACCTTATCTGAACCGCATATAAAGTCACTGCTTGTCCTGCACCAACTCACTCTAACGAAGACCAGACCCTGGTCGAAACGTTGAATAAAATCACTTTTTCACCATGAGTCGATCCTTCTGCTTATATATATATATATATATATATATATATATATATATATATATATATATATATATATAGAGAGAGAGAGAGAGAGAGAGAGAGAGAGATGAGTAGTAGACCCTCGGAATTGGCAACAAAAATGCGGAAAGCGTTTATTCAGCGTTTCAGCCGGAGACCGGCCTTCATCAGGAATGCCGGTCTCCGGCTGCAACGTTGAATAAACGCTTTCCGCATTTTTGTTGCCAATTCCGAGGGTCTACTACTCATCTCTGCCTTCACGCCTCCGGCCTATTCACCACTATGACTGCTATATATAGTTCGGAAAGATTTCCCTGAGCTCGAATAAATATTTTCAAAAGAAGAGATTCACACGATTAACAAAAAGAATATAAATTTACTGACGTTGCGGCCGGTGGACGGGCCTTCATCAGAGTAAAAAGGTGTTGCAGAGCACTCTCCTTTTAAGGGTACACGAAGGGGAGAGAATGCGGCTACAAAGGCGTATGTCTGCACAGGGAATGGCTATGAAGTCTTCCTGGACAGAACACGTGATCGGTTGTGGCGAGTCACGAAGCGACCCCGTAGCCTCTCAATTAACAGCAAGGCGGCACACTTGCAACCCCGAGGGATTCTACTACCTGTATGTAACGCAACTATAAAGCCACTCTACATTGTAAAAATGGCAATCACCACACAAGAAATGACAAAAAAAAAGAATAAAAGAACATCAACAAAAAACCAAAAAATCTGATTTATTGACAAACGGCCGGAATATCTTGTAATGAAAAAATATAAACCATGAAGGAAGAGAAGTGGAAATGACAGATATAAAGAAAAGTTAAGTGTGAAAGAATGCATTGTAGTTGTTTGAAATGGCTTCCTCATAATGGCAATGCCCTAGACACTCGGGAAACATGTGAGTTTACCCATGTTTTCATTAATGCCCGAGGTAGCGGCTTTGAACTTATAAATGAGGTAGGACTTCCGAACCTCGCGGTCGTGGTGCATCCGAAAGCCCGATTCCAGTATCATTGCCTTCAGGTCGCTAAATGAATGGCCGGGAAGGTGCACGTGCTTAGACAGGGGCAGATTCAAGGAATTTTTGGCGTGTGACTTGTGATCATTAAACCGTATTCGGAAAGGTGTTTCTGTCTGACCAATATATTGTTGATTACATTTAGTGCACTCAAGCAGGTAAACGACATTAGCCGTGTCACAAGTGAAGTTAGTGTGTGAAGTTAGTGAGTGCACTAAATGTAATCAACAATATATTGGTCAGACAGAAACACCTTTCCGAATACGGTTTAATGATCACAAGTCACACGCCAAAAATTCCTTGAATCTGCCCCTGTCTAAGCACGTGCACCTTCCCGGCCATTCATTTAGCGACCTGAAGGCAATGATACTGGAATCGGGCTTTCGGACGCACCACGACTGCGAGGTTCGTAAGTCCTACCTCATTTATAAGTTCAAAGCCGCTACCTCGGGCATTAATGAAAACACGGGTAAACTCACATGTTTCCCGAGTGTCTAGGGCATTGCCATTATGAGGAAGCCATTTCAAACAACTCCAATGCGTTCTTTCACACTTACCTTTTTTTGATATCTGATGTTGCTCCGGAGATAATGAATTGCATGTGCCACAAACCTGCCAAAAACAAGGAGCGTCCGCATATGGTGACACCTTGCAAGCGAAGCCGAACGGGTTTTCAACTAATTGTTTTGTGAAAACACAGCCCATTGCAGCCAAAGGTGCATCACTGGCTTGTCGACAGCCATCTTTGTGTTTCCGTAGCGGAGCGCTTCGCAACCAAACATGCCTGGCCACGCAAGACAAATTTTGTGGCGGATGGGTTCGTAATTGTCCCCAGGAATGCGCCCTCACGATGCTGCCGCCGTAGACTTCTGGGGTGATTGAGGGGCGAAGACTACCGAAGCGCTGACTGCCGGCGCGCATCCGCATGATCACGCTATCGTTCCTAGGTGGAGGTGCCACCGCAGTGGAAGGGAGGCAGTGTTATTTTAAGAGTAATTTTGCTTGATAAACACCTTTATTTTGACTGTACGACAGTTGGATGCAACTCGTAAAGCGTTGTAGTGAAGATATAAGATCCGTCTATTCCTTGTGTGAGCAATGTTGTGGCAGTTTATCGGTAGAGCTGCCAGCTCCTTTCCTCGATTCCCTGGTGAATGGGGGTTGGAGTCTGAGCGGGTGAAACTTTTTCACTGTAAATGTAAGTTCATTCTTTTCAGACATCGACTTCCGTTACGTAAGTACGTCACGGATTTCCTGGTGGAGCATAAAACAGTTTCGTGTTAAAAACTGGATGCAACCTCCAGTGGGTGCTTCACAGGTGAAGCTCAATCATTTTGTCTCTAAACATCGTAAGCACACTGTCCTTGGCGCTAACACACTCATTGGCGTTAGCACGAGATAATCGTCCGCATACCACATGATTTTCAACACTCTCGGTCGATCCTACTAAGCTAAATTTCGCTGCCACACAGGACCCAGTGCAACAGACAAACATAGAGACAATGAACTGAATCCTGGGGAGCTACTGTAAGGACTCGGAGGCCGTTGTAACCGCTGGCCGCACCCATGTGGGCCCTCTGGATAGCCTGGGCTTACTTTCGGAGCACCGTGCTTCTAATGGCCTCCTCCCATTGAGCTTTGAGAACGTCGTTAGGTAATGCGGGACATCAGTCGGGACAGCCAGGGCCCACGTCCGACGGGACGGGAAAGAACCCGTCTGCAAAGAGTAACTGATTGACCTCTGCTGATGTTTGGATGAGGGTAGGCTCTCCCGCCAAGTTGGTAATGGTTAGTTATTTCATTGAACATGAGAAGTGGGTTGTTCTGCTGAGCCTCTTCCTGCCCCTCCAGAGCCGCCAGACCGCCGCAGTGTGTGAGTTCTCGCGCACAATCGTGAGCCAGCTCGTTGAGGTTTGGGAAGCCCTCGAGAACGTTAATCCCCATGGGTGCGGGGAACCACGCAATATAATGAGAACCGAGGCAAGCCCTCTTCTCTAGAGTGGAGGCTGCCTCTCGAGCGAGGTTACCCATTTCGAATGCCCTAATTGTGTGTCGCGAGTCGGTGTAAAAGTAGAAACACTCTGGGTCACACAAGGCAAGCGCAACCACGATTTGCTAGGCTATACCAGGGGTGGCCGCCCTTACCGAGGCTTATGAGCGAAGCACCCCTTGCCCGTCTATCACTCAATGCAAATGCCCCATTTTTGTGTGGAAACACAGTCCTTCCAAAGGACTAGCGTCAAAACTGAGTACGCAGAAAGCAGTTTCAAGAAGGACCACACAGACACACCAGATATTTCCTGGAACAGCTGTTCATCATTATCCTGAAGAATGCACTGTTGCACGAACTTCAGAAGAATCCCATGTTCCAGGGAATAAAACAAGTTCTCGATGCCGAGTGCAGAGATGGGATGAGTAGCATCAGAAGCCAGAAACTACTTGATTTCTGATCGCTAGAAGAAGCTATGGGGTCGCTTTCGCGTTAATGTAGTTTTTTTTTCAGCTGATAAGAAGTTGGGCGGTGTCTGCGAAGCTGTAGATAGGGTGGTTGTAGGCTCAACCAGTCCGTTAGGTTGTGACGTTGAGCATCACAAAGACCTTGTGGTGTGTGTTAAAAGGGTTGTTTATAAAATTTCCTTCTCATGCGGTAATATGCACATCGACCACACTGGCAGAAGTATCAATAACCACGTAATGGATCACAGAGCTTCTCCGAAAGGGCAACCTTGTTCAAACCTTTTGTTACATCACAAACAATGCATGTGCACGGCCGAACTAACACCGCAATCTTACCGAGGCACCCGGATAAAACTGCACGAGAGACTATTGAGGCATTTTATATTCATGGCCAAGGTGACACGTGTGCAGCGAGGCCTTCTGTATCTCTACACAATTCTGTAATTGCGTATCCCACTGCGAATATCTAGTGTTGTTCCTTTTGTAATGAAAGAAAGAGAACGCCGACATCCCGAGTACAGCTATCATCATCAAGAGTAGGAAGCACGAGACTGGCGTTCGAGCTGCACCATCTTGATCTCCCTGGGTGCTTTTCGAGCTACCGCCTGCTTGTCCAACTCGCCCAATAGACCTCTTTACATTTGGTGGATTGTGCTGGGTAACAGCGTCGCCGGCACCCTGGAACTCCGGTCCCGCACGCTGCAGCCGACCATGCAAGCTGACGCAGCCCAACAGATGCCACCTCTAGCGACCTCCATTTGCCCCGGCCCGGCTCGCCAGCGAGATCCCCCGGTATTTTCCGGCACGGAGGACCAGGACGTCGAGGACTGGCTGTCGTCCTACAAAAAAGTTAGTGGACCCAACAGGTGGGATGATGCTACTAAGTTGGGTACTGTGAACTTTTACCTGGGCGGCATGGCGAAGCTGTGGTATACGAACCACGAATCGGAATTTCAGAGCTGGTCCGCTTTCAAGGAGGCAATAACCACAGTTTTCGGTCACCCTGCCGTAAGGAAGTTACGCGCCGAACAACGCCTGCGCACACGGGCACAGGAACCGAATGAAACTTTTACGGCCTATATTGAAGACATAATCGATCTCTGCAGGCGCGTCGATGCTTCAATGAGTAAAAGTGTCAGAATACAGCACATTATGAAAGGAGTTGACGACGATGTCTTTCGAATGCTCCTCGAGAAGTCTCCTGGCACTGTGTCAGAAGTGGTAACCCTGTGCCAGAGCTATGACGAATTGCGGAGGCAACGAGCTCTCACCCGACATTCGCCTTCGTCTAACCAACCTCTCGCTGCTCTGGACGTCGTGCCTGATCATGCATATCTTCTTGCACAAATGAAAGACTTTGTGCGGGAGGAGGTAGCTCGTCAGTTTCCTCTTCTGCCGTTTGCTCAACGTCAAGAGCTCCCACAGCAGCCGCTATTGCAGCAGCCAATCCCGTTGGCTCCTCTGCTCCGACACGTCGTTCACGAGCAAATTGCCGAGGCTATGCCGGCGCCCATTCAGCAGCACCCTGTTGCCGCGCCTCTTACACTGAGGCAGTACAGCGAATAACAGCAACAGCCCTTGCCGTTCCATGGTGTGTCACAGGTGTCGCACGTCACAGCCCCGACTCAGCCGCCCGTCGCATGGACGGCTCCTATCGCTGCAAAGCCGTGGCGAACGCGCAACAACCGGCCGATCTGTTTTGCATGCCGTGGCGTTGGCCATGTCGCCTGGTGCTGCCATCGTATCGCGCCAGGGTACACAGACGCCCGCTCGCAGTAAAATTACATCGATCGTCTCCGCCCTCGTTATGAGTGTCCGGATCCTCAGTCGACCACGTCGTTCCATGACTATCCGCAATATGGGTCTCGTCGCTCGCCGTCGCCCCGTCGCCGCTCCTTGTCGCCCATGCGTCGTCGACCAGCCCCTGAAAATGAGGGAAACTAGCCGCTGCACTTCGTGAGGCAAGAACTGCGCTGTCGAAATGCTCAAGTCCTCGAACTTTGCCGTCGAATGTTGTCGAAGTCTTTGTAGAAGGCATCCGTGCATATGCTCTTGTTGATACCGGTGCTGCCGTTTCCGTTATAGAAGCCAAACTATGCCGGAAGCTTCGGAAAGTGACCATGCCTCTTGATATGATGTTCTTACGTACAGCGAATGGAGACCGTGTTCAGCCTATAGCCGCCTGCACTGTTCGACTCGTCATCGCCGAGGATCACTACATTGTTGAGTTAATTGTCCTTTCATCCTGTTCGCACGACATCATACTTGGTTGGGACTTTCTATCGCGTAATCAGGCCGTTATCAATTGTGCCAGATCGGAACTTGAGCTTTTTCTGTTGTATGACGAGTCCAACAACAGCAATTATCCAGCCGCGCACAAAGTAGTCGTCACAGAAGACACAGAAATTCTGCCGACAACAGCTGTTTTGCTCTCCGTGTACTGCACCAACTTCCACGATGAAGCTGCATTATTTGAGCCATCAAGCCTCCTCTTAAGTCGGAAACAACTCCTCCTGCCATATTCGACCCTCTCTGTTTCAAATGGAACTAGCACCCTCTGCCTCATCAATCCTCTTTCGTATACCATCGAACTGCTTAAAGGTGAATCCCTCGGATTCGTGCAACCCATTGACATCGGCCAAATTTATGCCGTGCAGGAAGATTCATCGCGAAGCGACCTCGACGCCGTCGGTGCTTTGAACCCTTCTGATACATCCCCCGCCGACCTATTCGATTCGTCGATCGCAGACAGACTGTCGCCATTTGAATGCTCTGAACTTCTCCATGTGCTATACCAGTTCCGCGACTCTTTCGATGTTGCCCAACCTGCCCTTGGCCGAACTTCTGCCATTGTTCACTACATCGGCACCGGCTCGCATTCGCCAGTGCGACAACGACCATACTGTGTCTCCAGCACAGAACGTCAAGTTATTACCAAACAGGTTGATGATATGCTGAAACGTGACGTTATTCGCCCTTCGCAGTGTCCATGGGCATAACCTGTGGTTCCAGTTAAGAAAAAAGACGGATCGATTTGCTTCTGTGTGGATTACCGGCGCCTCAACAAGGTCACTCGGAAGGACGTGTACCCTTTGCCCAGAATCGACGATGCCCTTGATTGCTTACAAGGTGCCGAGTTTTTTTCATCGCTAGATTTGCGTTCGGGGTATTGGCAGGTTCCCTCAGCAGATGCCGACCGTCCAAAGAGAGCCTTAGTCACGTCTGACAGTTTATATGAGTTTAATGTCATGCCGTTCGGCCTCTGCAATGCGCCTGCCACCTTCGAGCGCATGATGGACTCTGTTCTGCGGGGTTTGAAGTGGCAGATATGTCTCTGCTTCCTAGAAAATATTGTGGTCCTTGCGGCAGATTTCGCGACACATCTCGATCGTCTGAAACAAGTCCTGACGGGCCTTAAGAATGCTCAGCTCCAACTGAATCTCAAGAAGTGCCGCTTCGCTGCACGACAACTCACAATTCTTGGTCATGTGGTATCCAAGGACGGCATACTTCCATACCCAGCTAAACTACGTGCTGTCGCAGACTTCCCCAAACCCACTAATGTAAAGCAGTTACGGAGCTTCGTAGGGTTATGCTTGTACTTTCGTCAGTTTGTGCGCCACTTCGCCTCGATTATTGCACCTTTGACCAAAATAGTAGCAGCACCACCAATCTCCTCATGGTCTTCCGAGTGCGACCAAGCCTTCTCCCCTCTTCTCCGTCTCCTGAAATCACCTCCAATATTGCGCCATTACGATCCTACGGCCCCGACTGAAGTTCACACCGACGCCAGCGGTGTCAGCCTCAGTGCGGTTCTCGCGCAAAGGAAAGCCTGAGTACCCAGAGTATGTCGTCGCATGCGCCAGCAAAGCTCTCACAAAGGCGGAGTCAAACTATAGCATCACCGAGAAGGAATGTTTGGCAATAGTTTGGGCGCTTCTCAAGTTCCGCCCATACTTATACGGCCGCATGTTTGATGTGGTTACAGACCACCATGCGTTATGTTGGTTGTCTTCGCTGAAGGATCCATCAGGTCGCCTGGCCCGCTGGGCTCTTCGACTTCAAGAGTTTGACATTCGCGTTTTATACCGTTCCGGCCGAAAGCATGCGGATGCTGATGCACTGTCGCGGTCCCGACTGTCCACGGACACAACGCCAATATCCACCATAGACCACACGTTGTCAACTCTTGACGTCGACACCGTCGCCTCTGCACTACGTAACGACCCATTGATAACTTCCCTTCTGGACGCCTTATTCGAGGCACCCACTCCTCCGCTCACTCTAACGCTGCGACGCCAAGCTTCGCGATGCAGCATTCGGGATGGCCTATTGTACCGGCGCAACTACTCCCCAGATGGCAGGAAGTGGCTACTAGTTATTCCTCGAACGCTCCGCTCTACAATTTGCGCGTCCTTTCACTCCGACTCGCAATGCGCCCTCGGTATTGACCTTTATGGCCCGTTGCCATTGACCACAGCGGGCAACCGATGGGATATCGTTGCAGTCGACCACCTTACGTGCTACGCCGAAACCGCTGCTGTTCCCACGGCTATAGCACAAGACGTCGCCTCTTTCATTCTCAGTCGTTTTGTGCTTCGGCACGGCCCTCCTCAAAAACTCCTCAGTGACCGTGGCCGCGTCTTTCTTTCTGAGGTAATTCAAGCACTTCTCCATCAGTGCCGTGTTGTCCACCGAACGAGTACTGCCTACCACCCTCAGACGAACGGTCTGACTGAGCGGTTTAATCGTACTCTGGGCGACATGCTTGCGACGCATGTAGCATCCGATCAAACAAACTGGGACCTGGTCCTTCCATTTGCAACATACGCGTATAACACCGCTACACAGGTCACAACCGGGTTTTCCCCATTCTTCCTTCTGTACGGTCGACAGCCGTCGCACACTATCGACACGCTGCTGCCTTACAAACCAGATGCCTCCGAGTGCACGCCCATGTCAGACGCCGCCCGTTACGCAGAAAAATGTCGTCAACTGGCCAAGTGGTTTACCACGGCCTACCAACAATGCCAGAAGAATGCCCGTGATGACCACCACCCTCCTGCCGCAACGTTCGCTCCTGGAGCACTTGTGTGGCTTCATGTACCACCCTGTGCTCCCGGTTTGTCCCCCAAACTACTCTCCAATTATCATGGTCCCTACCGCATCGTCGAGCGTACATCTCCCGTGAATTACGTCATTGAACCTCTCACGCCGCCGAGCGATCGCCGTCAACGTGGTCGTGATACTGTTCACGTAGACCGCCTCAAGCCGTACTTTGACCGGCTTGTTCCGAAGTGTTAGATCGCCAGGATGGCTTCACCTTTGTCGATGGGGGCAATTGTAATGAAAGAAAGAGAACGCCGACATCCCGAGTACCGCTATCATCATCAAGAGTAGAAAGCACGAGACTGGCGTTCGAGCTGCCCCATCTTGATCTCCCTGGGCGCTTTTCGAGCTACCGCCTGCTTGTCCAACTCGTCCAATAAACCTCTTTACATTTTGTTTTGTTTGTGTGCTTTATGTGGTGCTGCTTTCCTTCGATGAAGCCAGTTGGCATTAGATTGCACTCGTATCGTTTTCTTCTTCTCAAGCATGTTCGTTAGTGCAGTTTCATGTCGTTATGGATTTCCCACGCACCCACTTTTTAGTTCAGTTATGTCACATGCCTAGCTGAGCTGCATGCACCTCTCATCTGTTGCAATAGATCTGCCCCAGGTTCTGAATGTATGGTGTAGGAAATGCTACCTCCCCCGTGAAATGAAGAAAATGCTTCTTTCTCTGCGCTCTGCTATATTGCCTCCCGGCAAGATTTCCTTTTCCTGGAAGGAGCCCATTATAATACCTATCCTTATGTAGGAGAAGGATCCCTCCTCGAGCAACATGTCTAACAACATGTGTCTTTGAAAAAATGACAACCTGGCGCCTGGTGCATTTTTTCAAACCGAAAGTTGCTTGACCAGTGTGGTTTTCTGGATGGCCAGGTTGGAGAAGTTTTTGTCTACAGGCAGGTCTTTCTGTGTGTATTCCTTGACATATTCCTAAAGGGAAGGGGGTCAAGGGCTCGCTTTATTTGTCAGGAACAAGTTAATGAAACAACAAACATTGAAGCCTAGGAAAGCATAGGGGAAGTAATTATGATATTGTAAATTTGGGGTAAGTAGAAAAGAATTAAAGTGGACGAAAAGACAAACCTGCCTTCGGTGGGAACCGAACCCACAACCTTCGGATATCGCGTCCGATGCTCTACCGCTGAGCTACGAAGGCGGTCGTCCCTCTGTCCGCTTTATTGGGTATTTATGTACGTATTATCCTGGGAGTGTTAGGCAGCGCCACTCGTAGCCATGGCAGCGTGTGTGGAACACACTTTCTTGCCAGAGGGCGTCACGTAGAACATGATCTTATGTCGAGGTGGCTGCTGCCCAATAAACCAACACATGCTACCTAAGGCACTAAGACGCCTCCTGGCAGTAAGAGTGTGCTACACCCGCCACCATGGCTACAAGTGGCGCTGCCTAACAGTCCCAGGATGATGCGTACATAAATACCCAATAAAGCGGACGGAGGGACGACCGCCTTCGTAGCTCAGCGGTAGAGCATCGGACGCGATATCCTAAGGTCGTGGGTTCGGTTCCCACCGAAGGCAGGTTTGTCTTTTCATCCACTTTAATTCTTTTCTACTTACCCCAAATTTACAATATCATAATTACAAATTAGAATAACTTCCCCTATGCTTTCCTAGGCTTTAATGTTTGTTGTTTCATTAACTTGTTTCTGACATATTCCTTGACAGTCACCGTCCTGACAAAGACAAGTCCACTTGTCAAAACGTTGGCTCCTGCGACATTGCCTGTTCTCAGTCATTTTTAGCGAGTTCATCGATTGGAGCCTCCATCTTCCCCTGAGCTTCTCTTCTAGGTTGACATAGAAAAGGCTTACGACAGCACACAGCGGTTCGCAGTGCTCAGAGACCTCTCACACATTGAAATACGTGGTAATATTATTATTATTTCAGTTCCTTTACTGAAAACATCGTTAAGAAATAAGAGGTCAATAATATTCCCTCTATGGGTACATGCACTGACAACTTACTGGAGATTTAATTTTAGCATGATATCAACGGGTAAGTCAGAGGAAAGGCTGTGTCCGTACCTCCAGTTATTTCAGTCTATCTGGGGGAGATTAAAATCACCACTAATTATTTTTTTCTTTTGAATTTCGAAAGGTGAGCATATATAATTTCTGCGTGTATTGATCATCACCAACTGTGTTCAACTCATCTGTAGGTGTCCTTGTAATGGGCCTGAAACCCTTCTTGTGAAAGAAGCTGAGGGCTCACTGGCAGTGCTTATGTGATAGGCAGACATATAATAAACTAGATATTACAAAGTCGTATATTGGGTATTGGTCTCCGGTATCAAACACACGCTGTACACAAGTTAAACTATGCAGACTTAGGACACACACACACTTTCTGTCTGGTAGTGATCAACCAATGTGTGACAGCTGTGGTGGACAACTTACTGTGCTCCTTACCCTATTGGAATGCACTCAGCCGGACGGTCTCAGGAAAAAGCACTTCTCTTTAGCATTCCTGCAGTATCTTCCATTGCATCCTTGTATGTCTTTAGGCCAGGAACCGCTTTTTAACTCTGAATCAGTCCAGAAGTTTTCAAACGATATACGCACTTTTCATGTGATATGCCTTGGAGACCTGTAGCACGGCCTTTTAAAAGCCATCTCCGGTGACTTTAAGTGTCCACGGACCTCAATGAAATTTTCAATATATGATCTCCCCTGTACTGTTATAATATAATATTCTAAGCCAGGCAGTTGCAGGTCATTTAGCTTTCCTGAAAATGAATTTAAATGTTTTTAGCGGATTCCCATCAGGGCCACCTTGTGTGTTTGACATCATTACCTTCAACGCTGCAAACCTGAGGAGGCGGACGTTCTAGAGAAATACGGTGATACCTCCGCGCTCAAACCGTCGCTGTCAAATTCAGAAAAGCTGGCAAAACTGAACAAACCGGGTGATGACATCGCCGCTTTCATTTTTCGGGCAGCCCCACCACAGTGGTCTAGTGGCTAAGGTACTCGGCTGCTGATCCGAGGGTCGTGGGATCGAATCCTGGCCGTGGCGGCTGCATTTCGATGGAGGCAAAAAGTTGAGGTCCGTGTACTGTGCGATGTCAGTGCATGTTAAAGAACCCCAGACGGTCAAAATTTCTAGAGCCCTCCACTATGGCGTCTTTCATAATCATCACCGGTTTTGGGACATAAAACCCCACAAATCAATCAATCAATCATTTTTCAGGCACCAACTCCATATTTCTCATGGCAGGGAAGCTGTAACGTCATTGCTTACGCTACACGAAACATCTACCCATTTCGGCTTTTTTGCCTACTCAAGGTCATAGATGGGCACAGATCGTTGCTACTCTAAGGTCACAGGTGGCACAGACGCCTCCTCAAGGCCTTTAGTAGGCATCTGTACTATTTGTATGCTAACCATCGACCATCCGACACATGACTCATAATTTCACCGGATTTATATATTTTACGCTTCTCTACAGTGACTTCATTTCAGGACACTTTATAGTTATATTACATATCATCGTTCAGTGTTTTTGGGTGCCTTCACAGCTAAGTCTGCGAAAATTTTTAATCGCATTGTCACACAATTCGAACTGGCTATCCTTGGCCAAGCCTAGCCCTTGTGACATTAAAGGTCATTCATTCATTCAGTAGCTGTAGTTATGGCGCTTTTGAAACGTCAGCTGCTCTTATAGTGTGTGTTAACTGCTCTTATAGCAATGTAATAGTAATATATGTATTACAATCACTGAACAGGTGGTTGGCCAACTGTGTTCGATCTCTTTGTAATACCACAAGGGACGTCCCTTGTGATATCAGCGCTCCACAGCGTGCATTTCTATTCAGTCAAACATACTTGTATGCACTTAGTTCACTCGTTTGAGCTCGTTTATTATCATTGATTCATAATGCCCGGTTTTCAACAGTAAACATTTTGTTGAAAGTCGGCACTCTTGCTTGTGTCCTCCTTTTTCTGGTACTCTGCGTGTTTTTTCGCTGTTTCATTTTCTAGTACGTACCAACATTATTAAGCTTCAGCACTAGCTAAACTGCGAAAGCTGTCTCAAGAATCACTAAGAATCTTGAACTTTCTGCTTCATGTGACAGTGGTAGCATGAAATAGTGAAGAAGACTATCCAAATAGCTGTTGCTCCTCCAGTCAGCGAGGATTCAGCAAATGTGTTACATCCGCGGCTAGAACTCGCTTTACCCACGCAGCCACCGAGAATAGTTGGGAAGAGGCCATCTAGCTTTACCACTGCTGGAATAAAACAAGGCCGTTGGAGGCTCATCGCTCGTGTGTTGCACAGGTGCAGTCTGCCGATTCACGATGGATTGACAAATACCCGCGTGCATGATCAAATGTATCGTTTAAGCAGAACTTGTTGCTGGGGGAGCTCGTGAACACTCGACAAGATTTCAGCACTAAAAGGGACAAACAGGTGAAGGCAGGCAAGACAAGCACTACTTGCATCTGGTTTTACTGCACTGGTTTGCAATGAGTTTTGTATGACAGTGGTGTGCAGACGAGACAAACGGATGTCTTGAGAAAACCATGTGGCGCTAAGATCATGTCAAATCACTGCCTCAAGCACATTGGAGCAGCATTCTAAACCACATCGCGCCTATATGCCTAAGGAGGTAACCTTAATACATTCCTAGATAATATTGTCATGTAGCCATAACGATGAAGGGGACGTACACGACAGGACAGAGAGCAAGCCGCAGCAAACGTTTATTGTACTGGGTTCACCTGCGCCCCAAAAACAAGTGAAGCACGCTTGACGAACAACTGTTCCGCCACTCTCGGATATGCCCACTTTAAAGGTGACAGATGTTTCTGATGAAACACATCATGAAGATAAGCTCACGTATCAAGTCACATGGATTTATCTCCATAAAAAACATTCACTTATAAAGTGCAAGGACACGAGAAATAACTTTTCAATGACAAAACCCAAGATATTTGCACTTGCAACCATTTATTTACACTATCTAAATGTTTTGATAACAAAAATTATGGATGGTACATATTCCTGTGCAATAATGGTGTCCGCGAGGAAAAGAATAAAATGAATGGCATGGTAATTTAGCAAATAAAATCTATTTTGGCATTTTCCAGTTTCTGAACATTGGTGTATTAAAAGTTCTTTGTCTGTCTGCCTGAACATTGGTGTAGCAATAACATATATGCGTCCATGTAGTGACATCTTTCTCGCCTTCTTTTGCAGCTCTGATTTCAAGTCAACCATTACATTTTGGGTATTTCAAACAGTAACCGGTGCGTACGCAGTGTCGGTCCTCGTTGCAATGAGGATGCATCCGACGGAAAACTGCCTTCCTACCTATCGCTTTGCAAGCTGTTATGGATTGTTTTTTTTTTTTTTCCAAGTACAATTGAGCTTTGCTTTTTGCAATCATAATTCCACAATTTCACACATTCGAAAGAAATAAGTTGTCAATTTATTGTTCATTTCAACTCTAATATTGTGTTGCTCTTTTTATTGCAGGCATCACAGGTGTGCTGTTGTTTATTGTTATGTGCGTCATATTTATATTTGCGCACCCAAAGATACGACAGAAGGCATACAGCTACTTTTGGATGACGCATAGTCTCTATATTCTTCTCTACATCTTGTGCTTGCTGCATGGACAGGCTAAACTTACAGGGGTGAGTACTACTTTTGTGATATTTATACACTGAAAGACTTTTCTGTGTTATACATTGAATTTCTCGATTACCTGGGTCTTCCTCATGTTGTACGCACTTGCACTTTCATGTGCCCTTCTTCAGAAGGATCAGAGGTTCCTTTTGTGAGCAGCCCACGGTCGGCTGCCCAGGTATTTAGCCTGGCTAAGTGAACTTGTTGTGCATAATGAATAGAACAGGTGTGCAAAACACGGGCACATGAGACAAGTGGACAAAACGAACGTTCCTGTTGTCCCCTTCTCTCCCCTTGTGTCCGTGTTTTGCACGCCTGTTCTTTTCACTATGTACCCTTACCAACTCGCTCAGCTTTCTGTCCTCTTGATGTAGTCGCCTCGCTTTTGGATGTTCTTCATTGGCCCTGCCATTGTGTTCACGTTGGACAAGGTTGTCAGCCTTCAGACAAAATACATGGAATTGGATATTCTGGACACTGAGCTTCTGCCATCAGGTAAGCATATTTCTTTTTTTTTTTTTCACTTTAATCACAGTGCCAGAAGACCATATTTACATTCATTGCATATTTGTTGGTGTGCTGATAACTTTCCACCCCACACGGACAAATTATTGGATGCGGAGGCAAGACGTATCTTTCAGCAACCACCTGAGGGAGCTTCAAAGGCTGGTATACCGTTTTCTCGCATCTTGACGCGCGGGGAAGCCACTGCAGATAGCATTGTAAACATTCCGCTGTGTGCCACAACAACGGTTCGTGTAAGCACAATAGGATGCGAAGAACAGGTAACGCTCTTTGTTGGTGTAGTGTGCTACACATAGTTAAGATTGAAAGGAAGTGTGAAAACGCACAGGAGAGCAAACGAGAACAAGCACAAACTCACACTGTTTACGCATCCAGAAACGCCAGATGACAATATGAAAGCATGTGCAATGATAATGCGCAAAGACATGCGCAAAGATAATGGTATCAATAATCATCCGTGTGTCTAACGCAAGCCTTTCTCTGCTATACAAACTGATCGGTTCATCACTAATGCACACATTTACCTTCCTAGATGTCTCGAAGGCCTCTGGTATTGCGTCAAGGCACCTAACCTTAGCACTAACATTCACATTTAAAACGATACGCAATGTATGAGTGGCGCTGAGCATGAGGTCGTGGAACCACAGAGCCATATTTCCATTGGAGAGGAAGGAAAAAGGCTTGCTCACGTAAAGAAGCCGTGTGCCGTGAGAATTATTAGTCCCCAGCAGTGTACCCCACTGAGCAGTATTGAGGCGTTAAACACAGTAATTACCGGCACTATCAGGCTTCATCGTATGCAATCTGTTTTAAGTTATACACTGTTTGCCTCGAGATCAGACAACGTCGGCGCCTAGCAGAGGACGGTGGCTGCTCCCAAGTGTGGATGGCTCCCCACGTCGTCTGCTAGCCACTGTGCGTCTGCACGCGCTACATTATGCATCACCTCCAGGATGTTCGTTCCCTGTGCTGCAGCAGTGTTAAATGTATGAATGCATTTTTATCCAAGTGCATTTGGCCTTGCGCTGCAGTCTTCCCTGTTTGTTACGATCACAAAGCCCAAAGTCGACAAAGCGCCATCTCATCGTCACACGCCCTGTCTGGCACAGTTAGATCGGCTGCGGCCATGTCGTAGGACAAAGTGCAGTTGCCGTTCTTTTGAACTACCGTTGATGCCGATGTGTTGATGCCAACGTGTATCTATTGCCCAAATACACAATTTCCATTATCACTCGTTCGAGCTTTTTGTTCTTCTTTTCTTTTAATCTTTATATCAAGTGCTGACCTTTGTCGTTCACCACCGATGGGTGGCTGGGCCTCTGTCATGCTGTCACTGTACAGCTTTTTCCCGCTCACCTTTTCTCACCATAAATGATTTTTTTTTGTTTTGGGGAAAAATAAATTTATTTGATTGATTGATTGATTGAATGATTGAATCTACACTGGGGTCATCAACGTATAAATTCTATGCGGTAGTAATATCACCTCATGGTGTGTGGTTGCTTTGTGGCACAACAAATGAGCGTATTGAGCTGACACAAATATCTGTCAGTGGTAGACAAAAATAATCTGACATGTGCACATATGTCAAGACGTGCTTAAAGTCATGGTGTAGCATGACTAAACACAAAACACACAGACAGGAGGCACACAACATGGGTGCTACTAGCAAATTTTAAATGCGAAGCATTTCTTAGCGAACTTTGGCGACTTTGAGCGTATCTATCTGTCTAGCCGCCTACAACTTTGCACTCTCCTGGCCGTTTCGTTAATGGGGTGTATACGAAAATTGGTACGGCACAACATGACTGCATGACGAACATAAATGTTAGGTCATAACATGAAAATCACAACATGCATGTCCTGAGCTGCCTGATTTACATGACACGGTCTTGGTGCTCTCCTGGCCGTTTCGTTAATGGGATGTATACAAAAATTGGTACGGCACAACATGACTGCATGACGAACATAAATGACACGTCATAACAAAAACAAAATAATGACATGCATGTCATGAGTGGCATGATTTACATGCCACAGAGAGAGCATGCCCCTCGCAAGGGAACTCTGGCACTTGGGCACTTTTTTGCCAAAGAGGAACCAGATAGTGTATTCCACAAGGATCATGCATGACATGACAGCCTGGTATTTAATAAGTTGAGCGTTATTGTGGCATCGTTTGAGTGACAGAAAATAGCACACATTTTAACAGCGAAGTTGTTTCCATGCGTAGTGCCAGTCTATGTCTGCAGAAAACTCGCCGAGCCGAGCGTCGCTATAGCAACCATGCCCAGCTAAGCATAGCCAAATAAGGTAAGCATGGTTGAGGTTAATTAAGCTGTCTAATTAAATGTGGCATAATTAAGCTAGAACTGATTATGTCAGACGTAAACAAGCTATAACTATGCCATAATTAATTTAGGGCTAATTAACCAAGTGTAACTAAGCTACTACTAATTACACAAATCATAACTAAGCAATGTCTATTAAACTTACACTATTACGCCAACTATGATTACGTTGACTAGCTAAATTAAGCCAGTACTAATTAAGGCAAGCTAATTACTATTTCAGGCAAGTCTAGTTGAGCTAGGTTGCCAAACCTTTGCAAAGGAACGAGGTTGACCACATGGGTGCCCCTCCTCTATGGAATCTGCACGATTATTGCATGCGTGTGCCACACGGTCGTCATCACCGTCCATTTCGCAACATCTTTTCAACTGCGACAAAGAAGTACAAAAGAGGGACGTGGCACACTCAGATAACAATCTTGAATTACTGCGTTGCCCTGACACGTCGTGGGAACTTGTTTCTTGCAGTGTATTTCCATTCACTGCCTGTACATTCTTGACCACCAATGTGTTCAACATCCGGCACTATGCACCACGGCCTTTGAGACTTAGCCACATGTGCACAATGACAGCCTTCGGAGTTCGGCCTCGGCAGTGAACCAAAGTTGGCTTTATATGTAGTTCAAAACGAAGTTTTCATGGTGGAGCTAGCGGGACGATGGCCAAAGTGATTTCTCTTCGAGCGGGGCACCAGTGTGTTTGGCGATTACAAATTTCATATGTTCTTCCAAAGCGACCGTGACACCCGTGTGCAGTCAGGATCGTGTATGCCTCATGCTTTCTAGATTTATTTTGCCAGTGACATCGCCGATTACACCAAGCTTCAGAAGACTTTCTGACGGCTATAGGTGAGAAGGCTTACGTCATGGTGCGGAGCTTGCTATTGCCTAAACCAAACGGAAAGGAACTGCGCGGGAAAAAAACGACCACATAAACCAGACACAGACACGAGCGCAGACTTTCAGCTAAATTTTATTTCATGCAGACCACATACAAATACATCAAAACTTGCGTCGATACGAGCGCGTGATACAACACACTTTCTAACTACGGTCATCAATAAACTTCATCTCACTGCTATACTGCGAAATCGAGGTGTCACACAATCAAGACCAATTTTCCTTATGTGGTACGCCTCACGTATCTCCCTTGCTCTGCTATCGAGGCATCGACATGATATCCTGGCCTCGTGCAAAAGTGGCTTACTTGTGCAAGCTGTACAGGAAGATGACCATGCATATTGTTAATTATGGACAATTCATGCTCGCGCAGGCGCACATTCACACATCTGCCAGTCTGCCCTACATAGACTTTGCAGCAAGATAGAGGCATCTCATATACCACGTTAACGATGCAGTATACGAAGGGCTCATTATTGTGCTTTCTTCCACACCCTTGCACCGTATTTTGACTTCTTCCTATTCGCGAGCACAGTCGAGCAAGCTTCCAGGTGCCGGAAACGCTACCTCCACACCGTGCCTTCTTCCAGCCTTCTTTAGGTAGGTTTTGTGGTCGTACAGCAAAACTGCATTTTCTGTCTATCCGTTCAGCTTCGGCATTGGTGTTTTCGATTTTTATCTTCTTCAATGTTGCCTCCGCCACTGCTGTTACCACCGACTGTGGGAATCCAGCTTCTTTCAATCTAGCAACCTGCGCAGTCAAATCCTTCCTGTACCTTGTGTGCGCACGACTTCTTCAAGGCTTAGCTCACACACAGAGTGGATATGGCCCATTTTACCACCTTCGAATATGATGAGTCATACAGCAACAAGCTCTTTCTGGACTTGGGATTATATTTCACGCACACAAGCTTGCCAGAGAATATAGCTATGTCTAAAAACTGAATTTGGTCATCTTTTGTTAGTTCATGGGTGAGGGTTAACCCTTTGCCATGGTGCTGAAAAATGTGAAGTACATCCGCGATAGCATCGTCTTAGGGCAGACTGGAAGATGTGTGAATCTGCACCTGAGCGAGTATGAATTATCCACAATTAACAGTAGGCATCTTCCCGTTCACTGTGCAGCTTGCATATGTGAGTCACTTTTGTGCGAGGCCAGAATATTATGCCGTTGCCTCGATAGCAGAGCAAGGGAGATGCGCAAGACGTACCACATAAGGAAAATTGGTCTTGATTGTGTGACACCTCGATTTCTCTGTATAGCAGTGAGAAGTTAATTTATGACCATAGTTAGGAAGTGTGTTGTGTTGCACACTCGTAGTGACGCAAGTTTTGATGTATTTGTATGTGGAGTGCGTGAAATAAAATTCAGTTGCAAGTCTGCGCTTGTGTCTAGTTTTTGTGGTTATTGCTTTTTTCCACGAGGTTGCTTTCCGTTTGTTAAGATGTACCAACTCGTCCGACAACAAGTTCTTCTCTGTAAAGCACCAGCTAAGGTGTCGTTCACGGAAGTCGCACCGAAGCGCGCTCCTTGGCCACCAAACGGTATCGCTTTCACAAGCAAAAGCAACAGCAGCAATGAGACCATTGCAAATTTAATAGTCGAATTGAAGAACGTGCGAGTTCGACACCTTTCTGACAGAAGCTTTACAAGATCGGCCTGTTGCATGAATACGTGTTGAGGGAGTGCGGTACAGGCTGTTGGGAATGCCAGACGATGAAGTGACGTGGGAGCGCGTATGGAGCGTAGCAATAGCCATGGAGATAAATGCTGCAAGGCCATGCATCTGTAGAAACAGAACATACCCAGTGGCAACAAGAAGGTTGCACTGCTGAGCAAAGCACCTACAAAGAGGTCGCCAGCTCAGTCTAGCTTCACAAAAGCAGAGTGGTCGGCGAAAGAACAAACGAAAATAATGTGTCATCGTTGTGTACTTCGGCATTCACCCATGAATTGCTGAATGCTAGTTCTTATAAGTGTGCTAAGGAAGATCATGTAGCCAAAATGTGCAAATCTAAGCTTGTCCACCTAGTAAAAGCAAAGAATGTAAGAGTGAAAACGAACTGCTAAGGTTGTGTCCCACGAATCACCAGGAGGGCAGGCCCAGGGGGACACCAACCAAATTATAATCATTTAAAAGTAGAATTGACTTCTAAAGATGAAAAAACGCGACGTTTCGGGTCCCACTCGGACCCTTCTTCAGGGGTGACTGGAGGGCACCAGACAGCAGCAGTGCTTATAAGGCGTTCTTTCTTCTCTCTTCCTTCCTTTCTCACTTTCTCTTTTTTTCTGGTTCTTCAAGCCGAGGGGGGTCATGCTAGTGTTGAACCAGGTGCCGGAGTCCGCTAAAATAGACACTTGGCACCTGCAGACCGGTTCGCGTTTCCAGGTGTCGCCTGAATGTGCCATGATTCCACAAAGAGCCGCTTGTGAAAACTGGTTTCCAAGTCGAGGACGCGGGAGTTCTCAAAATCGATGCGGTGGTCGTGCACCTCGCTGTGTTCAGCTCCTTTGTCTGTCGAACTTGCGGACATTTTTCCTGTGCTGACGTAACCTCTCTGGGAAGTTCTTGGTCTCTCCCACGTACGACGCGCCGCAATCTGAACAAGGAATGGAGTAAATCGCATCTTGCGCTCTCTCCCTCGGCAGCCTGTCTTTCGGGGCAGCCTGTCTTCCTTTCGCGGCAGCCTGTCTTCCGCGCCCGAAAGACAGGCTGCCGAGGGAGAGAGCGCAAGGTGTGATTTACTCCATTCCTTGTTCAGATTGCGGCGCGTCGTACATGGGAGAGACCAAGAACTTCCCAGAGAGGCTACGTCAGCACAGGAACAATGTCCGCAAGTTCGACAGACAAAGGAGTGCATTAGCTGAACACAGCGAGGTGCACGACCACCACATCGATTTTGACAACTCCCGCGTCCTCGACTTGGAAACCAGTTTTCACAAGCGGCTCTTTGTGGAATCATGGCACATTCAGGCGACACCTGGAAACGTGAACCAGTCTGCAGGTGCCAAGTGTCTATTTTAGCGGACTCCGGTACCTGGTTCAACACTAGCATGACCCCCCTCGGTTTGAAGAACCGGAAAAAGAGAAAGTGAGAAAGGAAGGAAGAGAGAAGGAAAAAGAAAGAAAGAAGAAAAAGAAGGCCTTATAAGCACTGCTGCTGTCTGGTGCCCTCCAGTCACCCCTGAAGAAGGGTCCGAGTGGGACCCGAAACGTCGGGTTTTTTCATCTTTAGAAGTAAATTTTACTTTTAAATGATTATAATTTGGTTGGTGTCCCCCTGTTTTCACCTTTAATTTCATCCCAACCAGACAGATCTCTGTCAAATGTTCACCTTTAGGCCCACCCTTGTAATTAGGGTCGGATAAACGATAATGTTATGCCCATGTAACTTGAAATGGGCACAGCAGTATCAAAAATGTCTGAAGCGGAGCGTACTAAATTTCCGAATGCCGCAAGCAGACAAGCGAATGTTAAGTTAGCAACATGCAGTGGCACGACGGTCCCTATTGCCGGAGTTATGGATGTAAAGGCGTAGTACCAATACCAATGTTTCGAACTACTGCTGGTCATAGCGAAAAATGCACAACAGGTCAGAATGCCCATGTTTTTTGGCTGACATTGGATTTATAACGTGAAAATAAATTGGCCTGAATTGTTATCTGTGGATAAGGAGACATTGCATGCTGACAAATTTCCGGAAAGGTATGGCCCAGGCTTCGGTACCATTAAAGGGTCCGAATGCACTACTGAACTGAAGGATGGTGTGCGCCCTGTATTTATGGAAGCGCGACCAGTGCCATATGCCTTGCTCAAGTGAGCCTAAGAATTGGTCAGGATAGAGGAAGCTGATGTCATACACAGGGTCAGGCACAGCGCCTGCGCTACGCAGCTTGTTATTGTCCAGAAGAAGAACACGCAGGAACTGCGATTATGTGGTGACTATCGCATCTATTATGATGCCATGATGATGATTGTGTTTCGCTTAAGGATAGGATGCTAATTCCTGCAGCCCATGTCGGGGGAAAGGTTAAGCATCCATAGGGTTAAAGGAAAGGTAATGAAAGAGACAGAGAGGAAAGAAAAGCCATAGTGGAGGCCTTCGAGAATTCTGACCTCCTGGTGTTCTTTAATGTGCACTGACACCGCACGATACACCCCAGCTAAAACACAAAGGATTTATGACGTCTTCGAAATGGATATCCAAGATGTTGACGACGTCGCAGAGACGGCACACGTAAGAAGCGTTAGTCTAGGATCTGTTGTATATCTCGTCTAATGTTCGGCTTGCTGCACATAAAAGAGACGTTTCGTTAACATCTTCGAAACGTCTTCAAAAAGCTGGTCTTTTCAAAGGTTTAGAGGAGACTCCAATAATCCCACTTACCGGGATTTCTGAATCCGTTTAAAGACTTACCAAAGATGTCATCAAAGAGCTGTTCCTGAAACGTTAGCAGTAATCTGAAAGCAGGAATCGTGCTCGAGAATGGGGCGCGCCCACCAGAATTTTGATATGGTTGCCACCCTCAGGATATATAAATGAAAATCTGACCATAGAGCTAACGCTGTAGGGGTTCAAACGACCCCCGAGGCATTTTTTTGCACCCCTAAGGCATTAACTCTACGGTTCTGAAGGTGCCAACGGGATCATAATTTTGAGGGGCACCCCCCATCCGGGGACGCCGTCCCTGCCTTATGGTAGTAGCTGCAACCTGTTATGTTACCTGCTGCACCATAAGCTTTTCAGTGCTGCAGAACGAGTGGGGGGGTAGTGCCAGCTGAATATTTTCGTAGTTACGTCCTACGAAGAAGTCCTAGCGTTGCACTCGCCTAGAACATTTTTTTTTTTCTGGTGGGTCAAAGCATCAGCATTGAGTGTAACAGAGCAATAATAGTGCAGTAAGGTAGACACACAGTTGTCTGCAAAGGCTTCATCAGTCTTATCATTTAAGTCACAATTAGTTGTCATGCATTCAAAAATCAATGTAGCATGTACTTTGTATAGTATGAAGCAAATCTACCAAAAAATAGTAATGACATTGTAGCGGCAGCAGCATCGATATCGCATTGAACACCGAGACGCTCGCTCTTGCATGAGGCAGGCACCGCTTCCACGGTCCTGCGCGTGCTAGCATTCAAATCAGTCATTAAAATACTCTTGATCACAGCGGTCGTGTCGGGCTTGCTCTCTGTATGGTAAGGCCGAGACTCCGCTGGTCTGCGAGGTCATTCAGCGCCACAGTTTAGTGACCCGGACGTGATTGTGGCCATACGTTTCCGTGGCAGAAACGACCATGGAACAGACCGACAGTATGAGTTCCCGAGACCAGAACCTCCCTGAGCAACGCAGTGAGCCCTCCTGCTCAGCCATAGCTGTCCGCCTTCCTCAGTACTGGGACCAGCATCCGTCGGCGTGGTTTCTTCAGGCAGAATCACAATGTCAAGTTCCTGGTATCCGCTCCCAAGCTACGCTGTTGGGGCACTCGCTCCACTATGCTGTTGGGGCACTCTCGCCTATTGCCATGGACAAAGTAGCGGATCTGTTGAGGACCCTGCTGTCTGCGAACGCCTATATGACGATCTCAAGACAACCCTGCTAGTTTCACAGCGTTCTCGTATCCAGTAGCTCCTCTCTGCTGAAGAACTCGGCGACCGATGCCCCAGTCAACTTCTTCACCAAATGAAGCAGCTGTTTGGAGACAATGAGAGATCCATCGACGACGCGCTGTTACGTGATTTTACAACGACTACTGGCTAACGTGCAGATGGTTCTGGCGACAGCTTCTGCCATGCACCTCACCAAACTTACCGCGTTGGCCGACAAGGTGATGGAAGTAGCCGCCCTAACCATCACAGCCACGACAGCATCTACTGGTGAGAGTGTAACCACACTGCGAACTCTACCGCCTTCTTCGACAGCGTAATCACCGCTCGACGCCCTGTGTGAGCGTCTCGAACGCATTGTCTCTGCTGCAGAACATCTCCGCACGTCACCTCGTTGTTCATGCCACCGAAGTTCCCGCAAGCCGAGACACACACCTACCAGCGGTGACGCGTCGCCAACGCCCGGCATCGGCTACTACCATCGCCATTTTGGAAACAACGCTCGTCACTGCCGGCGCCTGCACGCGCGTGGCAGGGATACAGGCTGGCCGATCTCTGATGGCGACAAGTGGTTCGGCCCAGCACACAAGTCGCCTCTTCTACCTCACAGACAGAGCCGTTGGACAATGTTTCCTAGCTGACACAGGAGCAGACGTAAGCATCATTCCTGCTTAATGCTCTGACCGAAAAGTGACACCTCTGTCATTTTTGCAAGCCGTCAACGATACCAAGATTCTCTTTTTCACATCATGCTCAATCTTGGCCTCCGACGAGTGTTTCGCTGGATTTTCCTGGTAGCAGATGTCCGACGCGCCCTCATCGGAGCTGATTTTCTGCACCACTATGGACTCCTTGTCGACGTGAAACAGCGACGTCTTTGTCATGCAGGTTCTAGTGTGGATATTGCTTAGATGGAAACAAAGCCTCAAGTCAGGAACAGCGAAGCCATTTTTTGTACACAACAACCAAACAACAACAAACCAATATGGAGTTTAAGATAAACGGAGAAAGGGGAAAAATTAAAGAAATAACCGAAACAGAGTTAAACTAATGATATGTTCACAATAATGAGAGCGGCGGCTGGCTAAACGGAGAAGGTTCAGCGGACCGTTCAAAAAGAAAGAAATCACTTTCACCAGTTGTGGCGACGCTTGAGTGGATTGGAGCGGTGGAGTCGCTGGCAGGTGGTTGCGTTGGCGGCGAGGCTGCTCGCCGAGTGGATGAGCAGACGAGTCGGCGCACGGTTGTAGAAGGCAGCGCCCTCAGGCACAGCAGGTCGGTGGCCTCCCTGCGCACGTACACAGCGTGGAGGATGGCGGTAGGCGCTTGGGCTCGTCCCGTGGCTGACACTCGGCAGTAGGACTCCGATCGCCACCCGAGGTGGCGAAGTTTGCTTCCCGCAGATGTTCAGCTGCCCAGACCGTTGGAGCGTCTCTTCCCCACGATCACCTGCTTCCGAGGACGTCTGGAAGCTTGGACACTGCCGGGCCCTTTGTGCTTGAGTCTGCAACCCGACGACACGGACCCTGACACCAGCGTCCCTTCTTTCCAGCTCTCAGAGCCAGACTGCAGCCTTCCCCTCTTCGTCATCGTCTTTGCCTTGGTTTGCTACTTGTCCTCTTTTAATTGGTTGTAGCTGGTATTTTTTCCATTCTCCGCGCGCACGTGCCATGTCCTGCCGACGTCTTCCTTTTTCATGCGCCGCACGTGTCCGTTGCGCGGTGTCTCGCTCGCGTCACGCCACCGCGCTTGCGTCACTGGCGACACCAGCACCACTACACAGCATCGAGCACACCGCACATGCACTGGTCGCGCACTCACTCATCACAGTCTTATCGACTCTGTCCCCCACCTGAGCGTTGCCGGCGCCCTTGCAACAACCACATCGCCGATTGTGCCCATATCTTCTATGCTGAAAGAACCATTCGCCGAGCTCCTCCGTGAGTTTTCCACTCTGACACGCCAGCTGGACTGGACACAACCAATCCAACACGACGTTTGTCACCACATCGTCACCTCCTGCCCGCCGGTCTATTTTCGACCTTGGCGTTTGTCCCCTGAGAAACTCAAGGTTTCTCGCGCGGCGTTTGAGCACATGCTCGCACTTGGTATCATCCAAACTTCTTCTAGCAACTACGCATCTCCGCTTCACATGGTGCATAAGAAGACTGGAGATTGGTGTCCATGTGGCGATTACCCGGCGCTCGACATCACGGTTCCTGATCGCTACCCGTTTCCAAACATACAAGACTTCACGGTAGCGCTGCACGGCGCGACGATCTTTTCCAAGATTGATCTTGTTCACACCTATCATCAGCTGCCAGTTGCCGAGGAAGACATCCCAAAGACTGCTATCACCACACCTTTCAGTCTTTTTGAATTCCTCCGCATGCCCTTTGGCCTTTGAAACACTGGCCAATCATTCCAGCAATTCATCGTCACCCGAGGCTTGCCATTCGTCTTTGCTTACATTGATGACCTCCTTGTCGCAAGCCCTTCCGTTCAAGAACACGTTCAACACCTGCAGTTGTTGTTCTCCCGCCTTGGCAGCCGAGGAATCGTCATTAACGCCGCCAAAAGTGAATTCGGTCGACATGAATTCGAGTTCCTTGGACATGTAGTCGACGCGAATGGCATTTGACCACTGCTCTACAAGATTCGCGTAATCGAAGATTTTCCACGGCCGACTACAATGATCAAACTTCACCAATTTCTCGGGTTTGTCAATTTCTATCGACGGTTTATACCTGATTGTGCACGACTTGTGGCCCCTCTAGACGATCTGCTAAGCTCCAAACGGAAGCAAGAGCTTCAGTGGACTGAAGAAGCCGCCAACGCATTCACAAGCTCCAAGTCTGCCCTCGCCAGTGCAAAACTGCTGAGACATCCGAAACCAGATGTACCGACTGCTGCCATGAGAGACGCCTCGAACAACGCTGTTGGCGCCGTTTTGCAACAATCAATCGACAGTAGCCCCTTGTGCACGTGATGAATCCATCGGCATCCTGCTACTCGCCTCGCAAGAGCTGACATCTCTGTTACATCTCGGAATTCACAACAACGTTCCGTCATGTCAAAGGTGCCGACAACGTTCCTGCCGATGTTCTGAGCCACGTCGATGCAGTCTTCACCAACCGGAGAGCCTTCCATCATCGACGTCAGCCTATTCGCCACTCACCAGCTTGACGACACCGAATTACGTACCCTCCAAAATTCGTCAACGTCCCTGCAACTGGAGGACGTCGTTTTAAGGTCAGATGGTACATCGGTAGTCTGTGATACTTCTATCGGCACAACCGGACCTTTCATTCCGGCACCACTCCGCAGACTCCTGTTTGATGCGGTACACAGTCTGTCGCATCCCGGAATTCGCGTGACACAGGAGCTCATCTCCAGTCGCTACATTTGGCCTCAGCTAAACACACAAGTTCGCAACTGGGTGCGCTGCTGTTTGCCGTGTCAACGCTCCAAGATCCATTGCCATCCTGTCCCCCCTGCAAAGTCCTTCCTTCCACCGGACGCGCGTTTTGACACCGTGCGCTTAGACCTCATCGGCCCTCTCCCACATTGCAAGGGCTACAGCTATGTACTGACATGCATCAACCGCTACACACGGTGGCCAGAAGCTATATCCATCGCCGACATATCAGCACCCACAGTTGCAGCAGCCTTCGTGTCCACCTGGATTGCAAGGTTCGGCTGCCCATCTACTATAGTCACTGATCGCGGTCGGCAGTGTGATTCAGCGCTCTTCCACAGGCATCTCAAGTCCTCCCTCATTGCACATGGATCACCGAAGAAGTGGGTCATCCAACTACCACTCGTCTTGCTTGGCATCAGAGCTGCCATAAAAAGCGACCTGGGCTGTGTATGCGCCGAGTTGGTCTACGGCAGTTTGCTACGCCTGCTATGCAACTTCTTCGATCCCCCAGCCAAAACACCTGTGCCACCAGTCCGACACTACGTCTCTGAACTTCAAAACATCTTCCAGCAAATACGTCCTGCGCCTACACGTCCGCACAAATCGAGATCTCATTACGTGTCTTCGCAGTTCACCTCTGCTACACACGTTTTCGTGCGAAACTGTGCTGTGCGGAAGCCTTTGCAGCCGCACTACTCAATCAATCAGTGTTTATTCAATGAACTTAATACAAAAGTGGTTACAAAGTATTTGGACCATTAGCCTGTTTGGCTAGTTACTGGTCCAATCTAATACATGAATATTTTTTACATGTCAGGAGCAGAGGAGCACATGATATGATTATGAATCTTTATACAAGTTCAATGATTGTGTAGCTTCAAAGGTATATTATATATAATGAAACGCACATGACAATAAATACGAAATTGCTGCTAAGCCCTAAGTACCCAAGTAATAAAGAAGAACTAATGGCATACATTGTGTAAAAAAGTACAAAAGACAGGGCACCCGAAAAGAACGGGCAGAATTTTTGCATAAGGCTGCGTTGAAGAATAAATAACAGTCGAACTTGCATCAGAACAAAGAAGAAAAAAAAGAAACAAGAAAGGGAGAGATATGTACCAGGTGAGACATTATGGACGTGATCTTCACTGTGGTCAAGAACACGACTGATTGACAAAATGTATTTTGCAAGTCGAATTGAATTTGCGGGCAAGTTTAACTTCAATTGGAATTGTGTTCCAAATTTTAGCACCAGTGAACTGAATTAACCGTTCGCCATATACATTCCTACAATTGGGAAGGTTAAAGTTGCCATTGCCTGCATGCCTTGTGTTGCGGGTAGGTGCAGAAAACGTACTCACATGTAGTAATAAAGCCGTTGGGCATGATGGCATCACTGCAAAGGGCAGTATCAAGTTCTGGAGCATCGTCCCTCAACATTCGTCGTCCACATCAACTGACAGCCCGACACAATCGCTCTAGAACATCTCAAGCCTGCCTTCTTCGAAGCAACGTTGCCATCGGCCTCACCATTGTGCGACGCAACGTTACTGCATCGCGCATCGCTGCCTTCTTACACGACACTCAAGACATATCGTGTCTCCTGGAGTTCCGATCATTTGTTGGACTTTCCTCCTCTCTTTGGGGGGAGCCCTCTGTAGCGGCAGCAGCATCGGCGTTGCAATGAAGACCGAGACGCTCACTCTTGCACGAGGCAGGTGCCGCTTCCACGGTCCTGCGCGCGCTAGCGTTCGAATCAGTCATTAAAATACTCTTGATCACAGCGGTCCTGTCAGGCTTGCTCTGTATGGTAAGGCCGAGACTCCGCTGGTCTGTGAGGTCACTCATCGCGACAACATATATTTCTACAGTGAAGGATAGACAGTTTCTTGGCAAACAGCCTAACAAGGAGGCCCCTGTGCCAATGATCATAAAGTCAGAACACTGCTACATCAACATTTTATTGAGAAACTAACTTGTGCGAGTTTAAAAAAAATGAAAATGAGAAATGCGAGAAAAATAAAACCACAAATATTCAAAAGGAACTGCAGAAGAAATAATTTGGAACTTACTAATGACTAGAGGCTTACAGAAAGAGCACTCACACAATAATCAACAGCCCCACGTGCACACCTCAGTACTTTGTATGGCCTGAAGTACTTCTGCAGGAGTTTCTTGCTGTTGCCCCACTGTCAGATGGGGGTCCAAACCCAAACTTTGTCACCAGGTTAATAGGTCTCGATGGTAGCGTTTGTGCCTTGTTGTGTCTAAGCACTGGTGCAGTCTTATGTGGACACGGGCCAGTTGATGGGCTTCCTCGGTGCGCTGAATGTATTCGTCGACGTCAGGCGCTAATTGGTCAAGCTTGTTGATGTTGTCATAGCAAATCATGGCATCAAGCATTATCTGAACATCTCGACCATAAACAAGGCGAAACGGAGTGAAGCGTCTAGTTTCCTGCGTTGTAGTGTTGTATGCATACGTGACGTAGGGTAGGATTTCGTCCCATGTTTTATGCTGTACATCCACGTACATAGAGGTCATGTCTGCCAGCATTTTGTTCAGTCTTTCTGTCAGATCATTAGTCTGGGGATAGTATGCCATGGTTTCTTGATGGCTTGTGTAACTCAGGTTGAAGATATCGTCCAGCAGCCTTGCCATGAACGCTGTCCCTCGGTCAGTAGTAATGACTGACGGTGCGCCATACCAAAGCACAACGTGATGCATACAAAACTGGGCGATCTCAGATGCTGTCCCATGTGGCAGTGCCTTAGTCTCGGCGTAATGCGTCAAACAGTCAGTGGCGACAACTATCCACTTATTTCCGGAGGAAGGCAAAGGGAATGGCCCAAGGAGGCCTACTCCTACTTGGTCAAATGGTGTAGATGGGGTGTCTATGGGTTGCAGAAGGCCGGCAGGTTTGAATGGTGGCGACTTGCGGGGCTGGCATTCACAGCATCCTTTCACATAACGTCAGCAGCCAACCTTGGCCCGTGGTAAAGGTGTCCTAGACCCTGTCCAGTGTTCTTGAGTATCCCAAATGTCCACATGTTGGTTCGTTGTGGCAGGATGTCATCACGGAGGGCTTGCGGTACTGCTAGAAGATGAGATTTTTTGCCGCTACCTGCGTTCTTTTTATATAAGATGCCCTCTCTTAGACAAAACGTTAACAGTGCGCGCGGGATGTGGCGAGGGATGGACGCTGTGCCCCCTTGCAGGTGATCGATGATGGGCCGTAATTCAGCATCCGATCGCTGTTTGTCGAGCATATCCAGTCCGCTGAGAGTTCCCAGGAAGGTGCTGTCGTTGTCGTCATCTGTGCTGTTGAGCTTGTGATAGCGTGTCGGCATCTTCATGTTTCTGGCCGGATTTGTACGCAACTGTGATGTCGAACTCCTGGAGACACAGACTCCATCACGCTAGTCGCCCAGAAGGGTCTCGGATGTTGGCCAACCAGCATAAAGCGTGGTGATCTGTCACGAGTTTAAATGGCCGCCCGTAGAGATATGGCCTAAACTTTGTAGTGGCCGAAATGACGGTGAGGCATTCCCTCTCAGAGCGGGTAATAGTTACACTTGGCGCGGAACAAAGTGCGGCTTGTGTAGGCTATAACTCAGTCAACACCGTCTTGCTTTTGGACTAAGATAGCTCCGAGACCAATACTGCTGCCGTTAGTGCGTACCTCCATGTCAGCATCCTCGTCAAGGTGAGCCAGCACAGGAGGAGAAGACAATCGCTGCTAGAGCTCCAAAAAGGTGGTCTGTTGTTCATCAGCCCAGATGAAAGGTATAACATCACGGGTAAGGTGAAATAGCGGGTCTGCAAGCTTCGAAAAAGTTTTCAATGAAGCACCGATAATACGTGCACAAGCCCAAGAATCTTCAGCTGCTTTTCTTGTCAGTTGGAGCCGGGAACGCAGCTACGGCAGCAGTCTTTTCTGAATCGGGCTTAACGCCTGCAGCGCTCACGACGTGACCGAGAAACTTAAATTCTTCGTAGCCTAAATGGCATTTCTCTGGCTTGAGTGTAAGGTCAGCCGATCGAATGGCTTCGAGCACGTTCCGGTGACGACGAAGATGTTTGTCAAAGCTTTCAGCAAAGATAACGCATCAACAAGGTAGACGAGGCAGCTTTTCCACTTGAGATCAGCCAGGACGGTGTCCATCATTCTCTGAAAGGTGACTGGAATGGAACAGAGGCCGAAAGAGAGTACTCGAAACTCATAGAGGCCATCCGGAGTTACAAAAGCCGTCTTTCCACGGTCTTGCTCATATACTTCAATCTGCCAATAGCCACTCTTGAGGTCAACACCTTAACCTGTGCAGAGAATCGTCAACGCGAGGTAACGGGTACACGTCTTTTTTTGTGACGTTGTTTATATTCCTAGAGCCCACACAAAACCGAAGCGTGCCATTTTTCTTTTTAACAAGGACGACTGGCGATGACCAGGGAATAGATTAAGGCTGTATGACGCCGTCTTGAAGCATTTCCTTCACCTGCATTTGAATCGCTTGTCGTTCTGCTGAAGAAACGCGATAAGGATGTTGCCGTATAGGTTGCGCGTCGTCATAAGTGATGATACGGTGTTTTGTGATCGAAGTTTGACGTATCTTCGACGAACATGCGAAGCAAGTCTGGATCTCCAGCAGCAGCTGGCGCAGGTGGTGTTTGTTTTCTTCGGGTAATGTTGGACTGGTGCGCAGAGGTGACGTTGTGCAGACGTTGTGCAGAGGTGCCTCAGCAGTGCCGACTCCTTCGGAAGCTAAACACTCTGTGACATCAGCTAGTGGGTCGGCATAAGCGATGACGGTGCCGAGGAAAAGGTGCTGATGCTCACAGCTGAAGTTCATGGCAAGGACCTCGCAGTGGCCCTCACAGAGGTTAACAAGGCCTCTTGCCACACAAATGCCTTTAGAAAGAAGGGAGTGATTACACTCCGCAAATGCTTCACCATGCAGTAATCCATTGCACGCCACTTCAACTATGACACTTGCACGTGGTGGCAAGGTGACAATATTATGTCCCTTGGGAATGTTATACTACACACATTACTCATTGGTCGTTTATTTTGGATGATTCCCATACTCAGCATGTAGGAACTGAGTGACACACATGCTTGTACTTAGAGGGTGAGAATATTGTTCTAGGCATGCTTACGTGCTCACTGCGCACTCAGTATGGAACGGACCGTGCAACACTTTTTGAACACACTGAGCAAATGGTGCCAATCAGTTGTGGAGGCTTCTATGAATGTGTGAGCCAAATGTTATTGTGCTGCAAGCAGCAATGGATTTGCCGTTTTCTTTTAAATATAGCAGGAAATCGCCTGCTCTTGTTTCAACAAGTGACGTCACTAGCAGCACCGACGGACCTGCTCTTCTTTCAACAAGTGATGTCACTGGCACAGCTCACCTTAGTCTTCTTAAAGGGGCCCTGTGACACAAATTGAGCAGGCCATTGTTATCGCTCATTCTAGAGCTGTTCCACGCGGGGATGTTGCAGAGAGTGTAGAAACGCTGAAAGCAAAGTGACTATAATTTTATTTCAGCAAACAAACCGCCCAAAATCGCCTCCTGTTTGAACTGAGGCGACACACAACGGATATTTTTGTTACAAGAAGTGACATGGAGTGACGACGTTGGCGGGGCCAGGCTGGGCGTTGTGATTGGCTTGACGCTCCAAGGTGCTTGTTACACACGTGTGGTGTCTGCTTGGTCACGCTATTCAGTACCAAAATATACTAAAATAGTTTTTATGTTTCATAAGATAGAAAGCAAGTATCTGACATTACTTGAAAAACGACACTAGGCCCCCTGTGCAATGGTTTGCATGTCCATATGACACGTGCACTATCATATTTGATAGCAACGCGTATGTTGACGGCCGGACGCAATCTGTGCGTGCGCGCTCTGCTCCCGGTGTCTTCTGGCGTTGCTCTATAAGACGCGCGTTGCTGTTGGACGTGACCATTGGTGTCAGCGGGAGGGTTAAATACGAAAGGGAATGTTGTTTTTATGCTGTCTGCTCGCGTTTTGAACTTCGAGGACTAATAACTTCAGTTCTAGCTCACCAATTTGCATAATTCTTTTTGCGTTCATCTCAGCATTCGATCCTACACACACTGCAGTACTGCAGACAGCAGTTGAAAAAGTGTCGTTGGGCCCCTTTAAAGACAGGTACTCAGATTGCCTTTATTTTTTTAATGCAAAATGAACAAGTAAAACATTACAGACTACATTTCCATGCTCGTAAGCTCAGCCAGTGATATATCTGCCTCGAGCAAAGTAGTCGGCGGCCTAGTAATATTTGTTGGAGAAGAGCAGGTGAATTACAGCTGTGTTTGAAATCAAATAAAACATTTCCTGGTGCTCGCAGCTCAATAATGTTTGGCTCACACATTCACAATAACCTCCGCAACTGTTCGGCATCATTTGCTGTCGATATTCCGAATGTTGCAGGGCTCGTTTAGTAAATGGGACCTTGCGCAATCAATGGGCACGCTATCAACTGAAAAACATTCGTGTGATTGCCAGTGAGAAAAATCATGCTGCATGCCTTTATCTCAAGTCCTTGATCATCCTAACCACACCACACATGCTTAATCGCAACGAGGGAAATCTTTCTCTGATGTACACCAGGTGTCTTAGTCACGTGATGCGCCGCACATAAAGGGCAACAGCTATGCTTATGCTTTAATTGTGAACAAGGTTTCCGTGGGGGAGCCGAAACGTCAATACATTCATTCTTTTAAATCATTTTGGTCGGTGTCCAGATCCTTTCTTTTAAAAATGCGTCATCCTGGCCAGACGGGCTTCCGTCATACTCTCAACTTCATAAATGTGACCATCATGCCCTTGTATCAAATGCATATTGTCAGACTTAGCAGTCTCACATGATGTAACTATTGTATAGAGGTTTTGTTAAATTTCATCATTATTGTACTGTAGATTATATAACGCATTGGACATGTGACACCTATGGACAACTGTTGGTAACATATTTCCATGACATGCCTACCAGACGAAAGGCACGTCTTCTTTTGTCAGTCGCGTTAGTGGTTCGGCAATTTACGAAAAATTTTTTACGAAGCGTCGATAATACGCACACAGGCCTAAGAAGCTTCTAACGGCCTTTTTATTTGTCGGTCTTGGAAACTTCTCCACTGCTGCAGTCTTTTCGGGGTCAGGGCGGATGCCTTCAGAGCTAATCACATGGCCGAGGAAAAGAAGTTCGTGGAAGCCGAAGTGACATTTCTGTGGCTTTATCGTCAGCCCTGCTGAACTGATGGCTTTGAGCACAGTCCTTAGCCGTTCTACATGCTGATCGAAGGTGGTTGAAAAAATAGCGACGTCGTCAAGGTAAACCAGACAGGACTGCCATTTTAGCCCGGACAGCACAGTGTCCATCATCCGCTGAAATGTAGCAGGTGCTGAACAAAGGCCGAACGGGAGCACCTTAAACTCATACAATCCATCTGGTGTGACGAATGCTGTTTTTTCACGATCTTTTTCGTCCACCTCGATCTGCCAATATCCGCTTTTGAGGTCTAGAGACGAGAAGAACTTCGCGTCCCACAGTCTGTCAAGGGTGTCATCGATCCTGGGAAGAGGGTAGACATCCCGCTTTGTGACAGCTTTCAGCTTTCGATAATCCACGCAGGAACGCAAGGTTTGGTCCTTTTTCTTTACTAGCACCACAAGTGAGGCCCATGGGCTTACCGACGGCTGGATTACGTCGTCTCTAAGCATTTCGTCTACTTGGTTTCTGGTTATCTCCCTCTCTTTCGGTGACACCCGATAGGGGTGCTGGCAAATAGGTCGACAGCTTCGTCTATTATGATCCGGTGCTTGGCCATAGGTGTTCTTTGGACTTTCGATGACGATGAAAAACAAGAGGTGAACTCACGTACAAGACATTCTATCTGGCGCTTCTGGTTTGGCAATAATGCTGTTTCGATTTTGATGGATGCGAGTATGGAGTCGGCATTGTCAGAATTGGGTGGTTCTGAGGCAGAAGAGCTCAAATCTGTAACATGGGCGTAATCTTTAAGGTGGGCAATGACGGTTCCTTTTGCAATATGCTGCACCTCATGTCCGAAATTCGTGAGGAAGACGTTAGCGCACCCATCTTGTAACTGCATAAGGCCCCTAGCCACACAGATCCCTTTTTCGAGTAAGAGGCCCGTGTTGCTGTCGGCAATTCCTTCATAGTCACTGAATACGTTGTTCCTAACGGCAACAGCTATGCTGGATCTCGGAGGTACCGTCACGTCGTCGTCTACAATCTGGAGCGCATCGAATTCTCCTTCACATTCGAACGTCGCGATGGCGTGCTTTGTTGAGAACGACACACAGGACTCCTTTAAGTTAATCACTGCACCATTCGCTTGCAAGAAGTCCATTCCTATGATTAAATCCCTTGAGCACTCTGACAAGACAATAAAACTGGCGATGTACATGAAGCCATGTATTCCAATCCTGCATGTGCAGCTGCCCGCCGGGTCAATAAGATGTCCCCCTGCTGTTCGCACTTGCGCTCCTCTCCAAGGAGTCAGAACCTTTGAGTCTTCTGGCAAGTTCTCTGCTCATAAAGGTGCATCCAGACGAAGGGCGAAAACCGGATTTGCCTGGCCGGACAGCGCGTCACGTGACCGCACATCACCGATTCGCTTCGTCCGCGTCTCGCTCGCGACCCGCGGACACGGATAATGCGAGCCCCTTTTTCACATCCAGATTCTGGCGGGGGAGAGCTGCCGCTTTAGCGTGTCCACAAAAAGTGATGGCAATCAGTACTCTTCTCCCCCTCTCCGCGCGACTGTTGTCGGCTTGCCGGTGGAGGAGAAACTCTCAAACCATTCTTTTGGCAGCTAGTGGAGAGGGTGTGCTGGAGAGTGGACCGGTTCTCCGGCTGTGTCGTCTGCTAGTGCTTCGTCTGCCGTGTGATAATACACCTGCAGCCGGCCAGTCCGCGGAGTGCCCGTCCGCGTCGGCGAAAAATCCGGTTTCCGTCCTTCGTCTGAATGCACCTCAACTGAATAATCTGCGCCTGTGTCTACCAAAGCAGTAACTTCGTTGCCGTCTATAAATACACGTAAGTCAGAAGCAACGTCGCCGTTTGTGCGCCCATCCTCGTGCCTGTCGTAACGTTCCGGAATCGGCACTGGAGGTTCTGTTCTTGCGTCGACAGCGGCCTCATCTCCACAGGTCGCCGATTTTAGTTTTCCCGCAGAGGGCTTTGAGAACTTCGCCTTGGGGACGTTGAGGACCGATGTGGGCTCGGTGATCGGGTGTGCGGTTGACCAAGACTGATGCTGCTGCGAGGTGTAAGGGTCCTGGCGCCTTGATAGGTACTCCTGAATTTCAAAGGGACGTTCACCGTTTCTGGGGCAAGGAGCGTTTACGGCAAACCCACGGAGTCCCGCTCGGCGGTACTCGCGCATCCAGTAAAGATGGCCAGCTTCGCCACAGTGGTAGCGCAGCGGGGTGCGATCAGGAGTGCGCCATACGTCAGATTTGCGGAATCTTGTCTCATATCGGGGCTGGGTGAATCGGGGCCTAGGCATATGGGAAGCATCCGTGAGGAAAGTACGCCCAGGAGTGCTTTGAAGTACCTCCGCGTGCGAGATAGCGGGTTGTAGTGACGCTTGGGGCTGCACTTGTGGCTGCACATGTGGCTGTACTTGTGGCTGCTGTTTGCGAACTACTTGCCGCAATTCTTCCCGAACCACTTCCGATAGTGAAGAGACCGATGTCGAACTATTCCGCAGCTGTTGCATGTGGAGCTCTTCCCGGACCACGGATCGCAAGAGTTCTCGCAAGGCGTCGGCGCTGTTCCCGAATGCTGCTGATAGGGCATCCACAGATGCGACGTTCACGTCTCGGTTGTAAAGCCTCGCTCGCTGTTGCAGTGTCCTTTCCATAGTTGTCGCCTCAGAGCGGAATTCGGCAACGGTGCGTGGAGGGCTTCGAACCAAACCTGCAAAAATTTCTTGCTTAACGCCGCTCATCAACTGCTGGAGCTTCTTGTCCTCGCTCATGCTTGGGCCGGCCCGGCGAAACAAGCGGCGGGACATATCTTCCATGTACATTGCCATGCTCTCGTTGTTCCATTGGCTTCAATTGCTTGCAGAGCGGCTTCAGCTTTTTCCCTGCGGTCTGTGCTAGGATAGGTGTCCAGAAATTCCCGCTGGAAATCATCCCATGACCGCATGGCTGCTTCGTGGTTTTCAAACCACATTCATGCAGAGTCCCGGAGCATGAAATAAATGTGTTGGAGCCGAGCTTTCGGTCTTCATTCCAGCCATTGCCAGCGACACGCTCAAATCCTTCTAGCCAGTCCTCGGCGTCTTCATAGCTGTCGCCGCTCAGGAGTCCGCGGCTGGTCAACGTGGGTTGCGGTGGTGTGCGACGGTGTCAATGCAACGGGCTCCTACTGTAGCAGGCTCGGGCAAAACACGAAACTCTGGAGGCTCACCTCGTAGACGACGGCTTGTGCACTGGTGGACAGGCGTAAGCTCGTTGGGTCCGAGTCGGGGTGGCTCCGGACTGCTTACCCTCACTCGAAGGGGGCTGGAGATCATGTACCCAGCACCTCCACCAGAATTGTAACGAACAATTCAGGTAGATTAGGAAAAGGACTATTTATTGAGAGCTACCCTACCAGCAAAATTTGCTAGGACCAAGCATGGCAAAGCATCAGTGGCCAAGCTGTCCATGATTGGAAAGTCACTGGAGGCCAAGTGAGGAATGTGCTTGGCAAATGTGACAAGCCTACCATTGGCCAAGCATAGGCAGCCTATACTTGGAAAATGATTGGAAACACCTCCTGCCACAATTGGAACTGCAGTGGAATTCCATGCAATTACCAAGCATGTTCTGTATATGGGGGCCAGGCATTTTGGCCAATGCAATTTCTAGTACTTTTATTTTACTTTTCTTTGGCAACAATTCCATGCCCAGTTAAATTAGCTTTTCTTTTTTATGGAATACCGTATAAATAGCTATTAAGCCTGTCGTCGGTTATGGGGTCCAAGCATTCTGGTCAATGCAATTTCTAGCACATTTATTTAGTTTTTCATCTTGGTCAATTTCACGCCCAGCGTTTTGCGAGGTTTTGGTTATTCCCACCCAGATAAGTCACAAGGCAAATATTTTTTAATACTTCATGTTTATTAACACCATCGGACCTTCATGCTTATTAACACCATCGGTCCATTCTTCCTCCAGAGTAAGTGGTGTTCCTTGAGCTCATTCTTTACTGATGGTGGCACGCTGGCTTTGTGTGCTTCCACCTTCCTCATCAGCTGCAAACATCAGCCACCTTTTTGCAGAGTCCGCAACAACCAGCATCAGTAGTACTGAACAATCATGTGTGTGTTGCATCTGTGAAATACAAGTACACAAAATACTGTGAGTCCAATTTTTCTTTTAAGTTGACTGTTGAAAGCAAGTGCTCAGGCACTTGTTTTCAACATTCCTTCACACAAAATACACAGCAGAAATATTTTCTGAAATGCTAGTTCGTTATGCATGGTCACGAGGATAACAGCACATGTACTGACATGAAGGAAACAAGAGTTGATGGAGAAGAGTGTTACATTGTTTCATTATTTTCCACTACCAGTTTATTACTAGGGGTGTCTTCCACATTTATGTGGGAACCTTATCCATATGAAAGAAAACATGACAGAAAATATGAAGAAAAAAAAACAACAAATGAGCCGCTTAAAGGGGCCCTGCAACACTTTTTCAGCATGGTCAGAAAACGCTGCCGATCGGTAGTCGAGGGTCCTGAGAACACGCAAGTCAAACGCCAGCACGTGACCAGGAATTTACAATTAATTCTCAAAGTTAGCCAGAAATCATTCCCTCAAAAGGACAGAAAGTTGAGCGAGTTGGTAACAGTCCATAATCAAAAGAAGAGGCGTGCAGGACACGGACACAAGGAGAGCAGTGAACAACACGAACGCCGACTAACAACTGATGCACAGCACAGAGGCGAAAAAGAAAGAAGACACACAGCTTATCTGCGCATGCTCGGAATGGTAGCGCCACCTGTCAATCGGTTACACGTGCCGGTCTTCGCGATAGACAACTCCTAAGGCTTTCTATCTCCTCTCTGTTTAAGCTAATCGATGGCTGACTCACGCATGCACTTCCACTAATACTGATATGCCAGGCCTCAACCAATAAACGCATATCTTCGTTCTTATGCCTGTACAGGATCTCGGTTTTGTCTAATTCGGGCATGCAGCTACAGACCTGGCAGTGCAAGGATAGATTGGACGGCGTCCCACCTGATAGCGACCTTCTGTGTTCAATTAATCTTTGATTAATACAACGCGCAGTTTGCCCTACATAAAAAGTCCGCAGCTAAAAGGAATCTTATAAACTACACCCATGCGACAGTCGGTGAAATTGTTCTTGGCTAGGTGCTTAACCGGACAGATATCCGTTCGCTTCTTACCTTCCATCTGCTCATATCTTCTATGCACTGCAGCACAAACCCTTCCTAACTTATTGGGAGCCGTAAACACAACATTAACCCCATATTTACTTCCCACTTTCTTAAGCCTGTGCGAAACTGCGTGGATATACGGAATACTCACGACCTTTTTCTTGTTAATGTTACTCTCTGCTACAGCTTTTGTTCCGGTCGAAATCGACTTCTTAAGACGCTCAGCTACTGTGGCTATGGCTAGTCTAGGGTAACCTGCATCTAAGAGGCGCAGGAAAGAAGGCCTTATAAGGAAAGAAGGCCTTATAAGCACTGCTGCTGTCTGGTGCCCTCCAGTCACCCCTGAAGAAGGGTCCGAGTGGGACCCGAAACGTCGGGTTTTTCATCTTTAGAAGTAAATTTTACTTTTAAATGATTATAATTTGGTTGGTGTCCCCCTGTTTTCACCTTTAAACCTTATTTTGCTCTGCGCTTCCCTTGCCTCAAAACTCACCCATCCCATATCGCCCTTTACAGCCTCGTTTGTCGTTTTCCCGTGGGCACCCAACGCGAGGCGTCCCACAGTTCTTCGATTCACATCCATTCCTGATTGTATCTCTGGCCTCATGCACACCACTGAGTTCCCAAATGTAAGCCCCGGTACCATTACCCCTTTCCACAGACCCCTAAGCACCTCGTACCTATTGTGTCCCCATAACGCTCTGTGCTTCATTATTGCTGCGTTCCTCTTTCCCTTTGCTGCCAAGGCTTTTTCGTGTACCTTCATGTATCTATCACCCTCATTTACCCATACGCCAAGGTACTTGTATTCCCTTACTCTCGGTATTTCTTGGCCCTGTATGGATATCGCCTGGTCGTTGGGATCATTGAATACCATCAACCCGCATTTTGTTACACTAAATCCTAATAGGATGGATTTGCAGGCTAGGTTGGTCAAGCATCATGGAATAAACAGTGCGAACACAAGGACGCAGCACAAACAACGGCATGTGCATATAAAAAGGCGCTAGGAATAGCGATTTACGTCTCAGTACGTCGCCACCAAATTGCACATTGCATTGAGCGAAAAAAGCAATAAAAACGTTGAAATTTACTCACCTTTTATTTCAACGCAAGCTTGTCACTCATAAACGTGGCCGTACGAGCAACGCACGAAGAAGGAACGCGAACAGGTAGCAGTCGCGGGGCAAGTCGGGAAAAAACCCCGAGCGCTGTAATACAAACATGTGCATGCCAATACATGCTTAAAGTAAAATCAAATGCAATATACCTGACAACCTATGTACAATTACATCATCATCATCATCATCATCATCATCAGCCTGTTTAGGTCCACTTCAGGACGAAGGCCTCTCCCAACGATTTCCAATCCACCCTATCCTGAGCGAGCTGGTTTCACTGTATGCCCGCAAACTTTTTAATTTCAGCGCTCCATCTAACCTTTTGCCTACCTCTGTTGCGTTTTCCCTCTCGTGGTATCCATTCCGTCGCTCTTACTGTCCACCTATTATCCTTCCTCCTCATGACATGTCCTGCCCAGGTCCACTTCTTTCTTTTAATTGATAAGATAATATCGGCTACTCCTGTCTGTTCTCTGATCCATTCCGCTCTTTTTTTATCTCTTAGCGTTACCCCTATCATTTTTCTTTCCATTGCACGTTGCGTGCTCCTTAGTTTCATCTCTAGTTTTTTCGTTATTCTCCATGTTTCTGCACCGTACGTTAGTACTGGGAGAATGCAGTGATTGAATACTTTTTGCTTTAATGAGAGCGGTAAGTGTCCGGTCATGATTTCGTAATGCCTTCCGAATGCGCTCCAGCCCAGCCTTATTCTACGGAGAATTTCTTTTTCATGGTTAGGAGTTCCTGTTATTAACTGTCCCAGGTATACGTATTCGTTTACACATTGTAAGGGTTCATTGTTGATTGTAAATTCCTGTTCCTTAGCTAAGCTATTGAGCATAACTTTGGTCTTTTGCCTATTCATTTTTAATCCAATTTTAATGCTTTCCCTGTTTAGGTCATCAATCATGTTTTGTAATTCGTTTAGAGGAAGTCTTTAAACGTCTAGACTGGGAAGAAAAGGGCATTCGAATAGACGGAGAATATCTAAACAATTTAAGATTTGCAGACGACATTGTGCTCTTTAGCAGTGACAATTACATAAGCGTTTAACAACTCCTGCACTTTGCGAGTTCAGAAAAAAAAAAATGCCTGTTCGGATCCTTTGTGAACTATTTCTTTTTAGCGCAGTACCGCTGTACAGTGGCCGACGTGCATGGTGCGCTGAAAACGGCGCAAAATTCAAACGTCGCAAACGCTATGTGCAGGTCTGCATGATTCTCTCGATAAAAAAAGAAGTGAAGTATTCCGTACAGCAACTAGCGTGAGCTGAATTAATGACTGCAAAAATACCCATTTCTGGTTATTCCGGTGCAGCTGAAATCTGTGCGACCTCATGACAAATTGTACCACAGAGTGTACACGTACAGCCACGATTCCACATTTCTTTTTTTTTTAACGTGATAGCGTTAGAGAGCTCGTTTCGCAGAAATACCGCCGTCGGTGTCGGTCTCTCTCCGCGAGCAAAAAATCGTGACCGAAAAATCGAGAACGATGCAAATAAAATAAACAATAGAAGTCTTCTGTCCCAATGAAGATCGAACCCGGGCCGTTTGCATGGCAAGCAGGTGTCCTACCACAAAGCCACGATGTTGCTTGGAACTTCCTAGGAAAAAAAACTACATAAATGTCAGGTAGGGAAAGGAGTCTCCTTAACGCATTTTGTTCGGCAGGTGTTACGACGAAAATGAGCCCATTCGGTGATTTGTAGGAGGATTAAACTTTATTGAGCATATCAAGCAAACAGCAAATGATGATGATGATGATGATGATGTGTGGCCAACTACCCTTTGTACCGGGTGGACGCCTTATTGGTGTCCCAGCCTAATAAAAATAATTATTAATTATAATTATACCCACAGCGAGAAAGGCACACAAGTTCAGCACTGTGAATATATCTTGTGCCCTTGCACCACAACCTGCTTCCACAGCGGCCTTTGTGTCTGGCATAGTAATTACCGCCATGTTTCGAGCCACCATTTACGCAGTCTCTCCTTGGATGTTGACACTACATCCACCATGTCACTGGTGGCGCTGCTGTCAGAGTCTGTAAACCCCAGGGCTGTCGAAAGGTCGGTGCCCTCGGCATGTCGGGGAGAGAGACCTGTGCAGCGCAGGGCTAGGTGTTCAACATCCTCTTCTTCGGCCGAACATATTCCGCACATTGCCGTGGTGGCATCTGGGGATGTGTCATAGCGGCGGCGGTATACTAATGTCCTCAGGGCACCAGCTCTTGCTTCAAAGAGCAGGGAGCTGCCGATACCATTGTCATATAGCCGCTCAGCAGCAATGGCCTTCTTGTGTGATCGGTACATAGTCAGTGTGGATTTCTGCATCATTGTACCATTCCACTGCGCTGTTTCTTCTTCCTGTACCCTCGTCTGTACAGCTTCTTTCCACTTGCGCTCAGTGTCTTCATTGATGGGGTTCGCAAAAAAACCAAACTTAGATACAAACCAAACATTAGATAATGTGCTGCCATCTGTGAGACATTGTGAAAAACATGTCTTGACTACCGTGGCCTCCGAGACGGCGGGCACGCCCGCCGTCTCAGAGGCCAAGCGACTACAGCAGAGCCTATATGGTTCCGCTGTTCCACGACAGGGAACATATTGACAGATGGCGTCTTTTCATCCAAAGCGACAGACGCGCGCTCTTAGCATTTCTATCTTCGGCTTGCATCTATGCATGTGTAACACTAGGCGTCTTGTATGAACGCGCGTCAATGATGCTGCGGCGTTCGACTTTCATCCTTAGTGTCGACGCGTTCTTAAGGAGCGTCCACCTCGAACTCTGCGGGGTAGAAAACGGCGTGCGTCGCCGAGCCGTGGTGCTCTTTCTCTTGTGACCCACCGAAAGACAGCTGCGCCTGTCGTCGCTACCACCGCAGAATTTGGTCAAGGTCTCCAATAAAGTGGCTGCCCCAAGACGCTCTCTACGTCTGGCTCTTCTAGTCACAATACTACGCGACAATATCATCTCAAGCAAACAGCAAATATTAGATAATGTGCTGTTTGCCATTTCACCGACCACAAGGCGATGCTTGTTGCGGTTGGCCGGAAGATGTCTCCAGAAGGATAACGCAAGAAGGACGACAGAATGTGACCATTTACGAATGTAAGTGTCACGCCCACGTGCAGTTCATAATACAGGACCATGTGACTACATCACTGTACAATATTTTCATGAAGTTGATATAAAAGTGCTATTAAATAGATCGAAAACCTCTACCATTACTATATATATGTCGCGCGCGTGCACGTGGTGTCTGCGTCTGTGCGCGTGTGTGTGTGTAACAACACACATTAACAAGTATGCACTGAGTGGTTGAAGTGCACACTAGGGGCCGGATTTCGCTATCGCGTTCAGCTCTTAAAGGCGAAGCTTAAGGGTCCCCCAATTTTTTTTCATTTTTTTGGCCATTGGTACATACGTATATGTTCCTCTGCCACGAATTTCCATACACTAATATGGAGAAGTGATCACGACTGTACTTGGTGACCATCCGAGAACATATTGGCCCACGACCATGGTATGTTACGGAAAAGCCCTTGGCCACCATCACAGATTTTACACGTACCTCTGAAACGTTTTGTTTTTCACTACTGATACGTGATATTGCCAAAAACTAAGGAAAAAACAAACTTTATAAACACGTTCCTCGCTGTCACCACCATCTTTCCCATATTTTAAACGTTGGCCATGCCCTTTTTTATCACGCAGTCAGGGCATTGGCCAATGATAACGGAAGCCGATGGGAATCCTATCTGTGTCCAATCATCGGCCATTGGCCACTGCTGGTAGGGTAACTTGTGCTCTGCGAGCCAAAACAAATGCAGCGTTTTTCGAAAAAGTCAGAAGCCTTCTGTTCGATCGGCGTCCTCTTTTTCTTCTCCCTGGTGATTGCCACGCGATCGCGTGCCACGAACGCATGTGCCACCATGGCCTTTGTGCTGTTGCACCACTGCGCCTCTGTGCTCTGGAACGTGAACTTGCGTGTGTCTTTCAAACGTGGTTTGTCCTGCGTCAATATAATATTGCTTTCACCAACTTTCGACCTTGAGCCGCTCAGCACCATCCTGTCTAGGTGTCGCGATGCAGGACTTGAGCTGAATTCATACAAATGCCATTTCGCTCGCCGTGAAGTATCCTTATGGGCACCTTGTCGACACTGCAGGAATCTGAGCTAGAGAAAGTTCACGCTGTATGAAATTTTCTTGTTCCTTGCTCAACCAACGAAGTTTGCATTTTTATGGATTTATGCTGTTATTTCCGCAAGGAAATTTTCCGACATCGCTCGTCCTCTCACCGACCTTCTGGACAGCTCATTCACTTGGGGACAGCCGCAAGAGCACGCGTTCTCTACCCGGCTTACAACTTCACCCATTCTATCACACTTCGCTCCTTCTGCGTCCACTGAACTGCGCACTGACGCGAGTGGTTATGGAATTGGCGCTCTCCTCATTCAGCTTCAAGAGGGTCAAGGTCCTGTCATCGTCCACGCGAGCCGCCTTCTTTCTATGCCAGAACAAAAGTATTCCACCACTGAGCAAGAACGTCTTGCACTTAAATGCACGGTCACAAAACATCGTCCACGCTTATCCAACTCGCAGATTCTCTGTCGTAATGGATCACCACGGCCTCTTTTGGCTCTCTTCTGTGAAGGACCCCACTGGACGTCTTGCACATTGGTCATTGAGCCTACGAGAATATGGCTTCTCTATCCTTTACAAATCTGGTCGCCTCCATAACGACGCTGACTGCGTGTGTCGCAATCCTGTAGACCAACCAGAAAACACCGATGCTGACTTGCAGCAACAGGATCCTTCGAAACGTGATGGACCGGCTCAGCCACGCACCCACTGACCGGACGGTTCACTTTCACGACGGCACGTTATACGGTCCCAGCGTCGAGCCTGATGGTTCAGAACTCCTACCAGTCGTGCCAAAGCACCTCCGACTGGCCGTGCCCCAGCAGCTTCACGACGTTCCTACTGCTGGACACCTTGGTATCACTCGCACTTACGGCCGCATGCGGTGCCACTTCATCCGGCCCGTCGCTCTGTCAGTGCCGGAAGACATCTGCCTTGCCTCCTGCTGGGTTGCTTCAGCCTATCTATGTACCTAGGGAGCCATTCATCTGTCTAGGTCTCGACCTCCTGGGCACTCTTCCTGTTTCCACCAAAGCAAACGAGTAGATTGCTCTCGCAATTGATCGTGTGACATGATACACAATAACCACCCCGCCACGGTGGTCTAGTGATTATGGCGCTCGGCTGCTGATCCGAAGGTCACAGGATCGAATCCCGGCCACAGCGGTTGCATTTCAATGGATGCGAAATGTTGAGGCCTGTGTGCTCTGTGATGTCAGTGTACGTCAAAGAAGCCCAGGTGGTCAAAGTTTTCGGAAACCTCCACTGCGGCATCTCTTATAATCACAGCTGGTTTTGGGACATTAAACTCCACAAATCAATCAATCAATATGCAATAACCCGAGCGAGGCTCGAGGCTCACCAGTACTGCGCCAGAGATGTCGCCGAATTCTATGACATCATTCGGGACCATGGCGCCCCTCGGCAATTACATCGGTTCGTGGATGCTACTTCCTATCGAAGGCAATCAATGATGTCTTTTCCTGCCGAGCACGAGATCGTCCCCCCTCTCACGAATGGCTTCACCGAACACCTCAAGCGCATGCTGAGATGCTCGTCATTTATGTTTCCGACGCTATCCGTGACTGGGGCAGTGCTTTACTATCCATCACTTTTTTTTACAGCTCGTCACACTATGACGCAGCTGGATTTTCACCTTTTTGTTGTGGCCGCAACCCCAGCCTGCCCTTCGATACGCTGCTCCCTTTCGAACAATGGTTGCTGCTCAGTGATTATTATTATTATTACAGTAGACTCCCTTTAAGACAAACTTGAGGGGACCGTGACAATTTGTTCGTCTTATCAGAAGTTCGTCTTATCAGAAGTGCCTCCAAGAATGGATTGGTCACTTGCCCAGGTGGATCCAAACATCTTGCTTCAAAAAGTCAATCAAGTAGACTTGCAGTCGGGAAAAAATTACAAACAAAACCATATTTTCACCCAACTTGAAAACTGTCTTCAAGCACTGGCAAGCAGCCATAAGTAACATTTCGTCTAATGATTTTAAGCGTCCTCTAGTATCTCCGTGCTGCTGGGAAAGGTTGTTCATTAGAGAACTTAAGCAGGCACCAGCCACCTTCCGTATTCTTCGAAAGCACTTCAAACACTTCTTCAGTGAGCATGTCAGTTGTGTTGCCAGTCAATGTGTTAGGCATTGTGGCACATCTTTGAGGACACTCACATATGCATTCATGTCCACAAGGACACCTTTACTGCCCAGACTAGAAACTAGGCCTGTCTTTCTTCAGGGCAGTTTTCCTGCACTTGCCTCAGGAGGTGGTGATCAGCCAACCTTCTTGTTTTCTTCTGCTTTGCTTTACCACTGCTCTACTAGGTGGGGCAGGGGGGGGGAGAGAAGGGGGCAACTTTATTCAAGTACCCAGAGCCTCTGTGTAAGCCCTCTTGGATTCTTTTGCCTTGTACTCTCCCTCAATGAACAAATCACAAAATACGATTTAGAACAGGGAATGTCGCAGGAGCCAACGTTTCGACAAGCGGACTTGTCTTGTCAGGGCGGCAACTCCCTGTAAGTGCTGAGCAGGGGGAGGGGGGGAAAACAAAAGAACCCCAGGTGAAGAGACAACAAAAGGGCCCAAGAAGGTAGGGTGGCCCTAGCGCTTGGGGTCTCCAACAATAAAACTCTGTAACAGAGTTTTATTGCTGGTACCCGAGTGGCTTTGCTTACTTAGTCCTTGATTATTTTGTACTCTTTTTGGTGCGGAGACAACAAAAGAACGCAGGTGCCCACCCCTTGGGTCTCCCTATAATAAACTAGGGGTGGCTGTCCACAGCAATAGGAAAGTTCGTCTTAACAGAAGGTTACATGTGAGGGGGTTCATCTTAAGAAGATTTCTTTTGCATTGAGTCTATGGGAAACCAAACAAACATACCTATGTTGTTTGTTATATCTGAGAATTTTTCTTAACCGAGTTCATTTTAACAGGAGTTCACTGTATTATTTATTACATACTGCAGACACTTAGGTCCAAACAGGTGGGCAGTTTCAATAGGACATGATTAATACAGAAAATGACATAACAATTTATTTGGGGTTATTTGATATGAGATCAACTCGAAGGCTTCTCAAAAGCCTACGGCACCGTGAACACCATTTTTTGCCCGCTTCTCTTGTCCTTCTCTGGACTCTCTCACATCGCGTTGGCTTGTTGGAAAAGCTAACTTTGCGCTACTGCAGGTCCATACAGGATCCTGAGCCAACTGTGGGACGTCACATGCCAGATCGCACCAGTAGGTGAATCTTCCACCCTTCAAACTTCACCAGCGATGTTGTTCACGTCACCAGACTCTGTGTTATCCCATTCACTGAGGCTCCATAAGCTGCACCGAGAGGGCGCTAACCTCTCAGGGAGGGCTGATTGTTGCAGTGAAGAAGACGTAGAGTTGTAAACGGAGAGAAAGCGGAAGACTCTGGCTGTTGCCTGATCGTCATTTTGGATATCTAGGAAAGATACCTGACACTGCTGTTTCGAGCCTGCCTTCTTCCCGTAATAATATCTTCTCCTTTGAAAAGTGCGCAATAATTGGTGGCTTTTTATCATTAGTAAACCGCGTAGCATGTGCGCGCTTGCTGCACGTTCAATCCAAAGTGCTTATCAGGAAATTTCTCGCTCTTTCCACAGACGTCACCCGTGTGAAGTTCACGCGGCCGCCTAACTTCAAATACCTATCCGGACAGTGGGTGCGCCTCAGCTGTACGGGCTTCCGAGCTAACGAGTACCACTCCCTGACCCTTACGTCGGCACCGCACGAGAACTACTTGTCCGTACACGTAAAAGCACAGGGACCGTGGACGTGGAAGCTGCGGAACTACTTTGACCCCAGCAACCTGCACGAGAGCATGCTGCCCAAGGTGCGTATAGCCTCAATGTTTCCGCCAGTTCCAATTTGCTCAACGAATAGAAAATGCCTCTTTTTCATCTGGCCTAGTCTCGAGAGGCTTTTTTTTTTCTTGCTACCATGGTGCCATGGGTAGGACTTGGACGATTAACACAGCATAGCACAATTCACTCTTGTTTTTTCTAATTATGCAAAAATGCCTGGTATTGTGTGCGTGCGCCGTATATATAATATGGCTATAAACCTCCTTGATCTTGACTAATGCAATTTAGTTCCCGCAACGAATGCAGTTCCGCTTGGGTTTCCGCTGCATAAACTGGTAGTATCATGTATTTGTTTCCTGAAGTTCCTGTTGGTAACTTCTTTTTTTCCTCTGCATTCGACTAGCGTAGCCAACCAGCTTCGTAACGTTTGTTTTGCACTGTTTCAATGCCTTTCAATTATGTAGGATTTCCTCCAGTCCAGCACTCAGTCCACGTCTCTGAGAAATTTAAATGAAAACACGAGTAATGTATATTTAGGATGTAAAGTGACCAAAAGATGACCGAAAACGATAAAAGGCAGGTAATGCCGCTACATCCAACGTCACGCGAAGCTATATTCAAAAAGACAGCGCTGCTTTCTCTAGCGTCTGCTTATGTAGGTTTCGGCCTCAACTTCAGAAAGAAAGGCACATTTGCGGAAAGCGGACTAAAAAGAGGGAGAGAAAGCAGCTGTGTCATATGTGAGCATGCTTAATGCAGAGTCAAAGCTTTATGGTTGGAAGCAAAAAGAAAGCAGTTATGTCGCTAAACAGATCTTGTTGGAATCGGCCAAAAAAAAAAGGGAGGAATAAGAGAAGGAAAATACGGTGCTGGTATCGTTTCGAGCTTCTTCGGGGTCGCGGGAGGCCAACCTCTCCTGCGTTGCTGGCAGCTAGCGCCGTAACAATGACTTGTCGCGTTGCGAAGTGGCAGCACCATCTGTTAATGAGGCGCGTGTGTAGGATTGGCGCATCAACAACTGCGCATGCACATATAACCTTTGCTTTCCTTTTGCACACCTTTCAGTTGATTTTGTGTCGTGCTGGTCTCTTCATCAGGGCTGCACACCTTTTTTTTTTCGAACGAAATTCTTACAGATTAACTCAACTTTCTGGCGTGCTGAGCAATACTGGGTATTCCCAGCTGTGATGCCCTCTTCATGCAGGTGCGGTTGGAGGGGCCCTTCGGCGGCGGTAACCAAGACTGGTACAAGTTTGAGATTGCCGTCATGGTGGGCGGCGGCATTGGCGTCACACCGTATGCCTCCATACTCAACGACCTTGTTTTCGGAACTTCCACAAACCGTTACTCGGGAGTCGCCTGCAAGAAGGTGTGTATTATTTCTGCTCTGCCACGGTCCACACGCAGCCATTTGTTGCACATAGCTGCTCCTTATTCGGTGCGGCCCCTTGGTTCTAACGGTTGTTTGAGAGCGCATGTCTTCAGCGTGCATTTGGGGGTATCGGTAATTTGCAGTCATTTGCAAATTACTGAAAAATTTGCAATGATAGAAAAGATAAAAAAGAAACAGTGGATATTGAATGACAGTGAAGAGTTTCTTGCACGTTAAGGCAGTTGGTAGGCCATGCAAAATTGTGTGCGCCTGTGCACACTAAGTGGAAGATTAAAGAATCCGCCAACCACCTACTAGCGTGAGATGTTTCTACCAACCTGTAGAGACCTCTCGCGCGGTAGAGAATTGCGCGAATTCCACAGGAACGGTTCCTACAATACGCCACCTCCCATGGTGTTTGGAAGTGTTTGCATCGGAAACGTGAATACCTGTCCCAGTTGGGCATGAATTTCTTTGAGTTTACCGTCTCTGAGGGAGAACTGCAATGGCACGTGCTGTTAAAGCGCATGTAGAGGGTGATGCTGAAGTCTGGGTTTTGGTGCGTGTTTCCACGCTCACATGAAACGAGCTCCGTTGTTTGCCACTCCCCCACAGTGCCATCGCCGTTACTAAATCTGGCCTTGTAAAACTCCCCTTAAATAGCAAGGCACCTTCTTACGAATTATGACAAAATGCTGCTCTCGTTATTTCATGTCTACCCTTTCTGTAGTTACTCAGAGCTCCATCGCAGCTACCCAGAAAGAATCCTCCACCTCTTTGAGCATAATGCACTCTCTTTTCTGTCGTTGACGCTGTTGTCATGTAGGTAGGAGGTGCCTCGTTTTATCCACCGTGCATCGATGTTCTTCGTGCACGAATGCCTGAATTCATTGTCACGAAGTGTCACGAACAATCGTGCTCGCCGGTCTCTCTTGGAACCGTCCCGCTCGAAACTTGTGTCGCCTCAAACCCTGTCCATCGCGCTCTACAGCGCCATTTGTCGCTTTTTCGTGACCGCCGAATGGTCCCATCACCCTTTCATTCACATTCCGTGCCGATTGCAGCTCTGATTTCATACACACCTCCAGATCACCAAATGTGAGTCGCGGAACCTGACACCCTTCCACAAACCTTTACTATCCCCACAGTGCTTCATGATTGCAGCGTTCCCCTTTGCTTTCCTGGCTTTTTCCTTCCGCGTGTGCACTGCAGCTTTCCTCCTTCCTGTTGGCAATGCCCACGGACTATAGACCTAGAGACCTGGTTAGGCGGCGCTGCTGCTCTGGGACATGCAGCGCTACCCGTGTCCCCGGCGAGCAGTAATAGGTTGGGGGCTTGCGAGTGTGCTCTATGGAAAGAGCAGCGGCGAGCGACAACCGTGCGTTGTTTTCGGTTTCCGCAGACTTTTAAAAAAAGGAAAAGGTTGATGGCTATTTCAAGAAGTGTGGATTATTGTTTGGGACGAACCTGTACGTTCGCGAGTGGCCTGATATATCAAAGAGGAGTTACTGAGCGCGACGGCGCCTTCACATGTCGAAGGGAAGTGCCTAGCAGAAACGAAATCTTTGGACCACGATGCGCGTCCAGAGGCGGCCGTCTCTGTTAAATTCTCACAGGGGCCAGTAATTATGCTGCTATTTCTTTATCTCTTTTTTTATTATTATTAAACGCGATGTAAGCGACCTGCAACGTATGGCTTGCTCCGCGGGTTAGTGCAAACACGCCGCGGCAGCGTCAGTGTTTGCAAATAATTACCTGCACACGTGTGATATTCATTTGCAGCGCACACGCTTTCTGTCTTTTTTTATGCCGAAGAGCAAGGTATCATTGCAAATGCTGAGCAGTAGGCGCCAAAGTCACATCATAACGCGACTGGAAATGCGTCATTTACACTTCGCATTTCGATGCAGCCTAGCGCCCCGTGTACTGTGCGATGTCAGTGCACGCTGATGAACACAGGTGGTCCAAATTCCCGGAGCCCTCAACTACTGTCTTTCTCTACTTTCCAATCTTACATTGCGTTCTCCCACACCCACGACTTCAAAACTGCGTTCTTTTGATGGAAGCTATCCGTCCAGCTGTCCACAACAGTTGATGAGTACAGAGAGAGTGTGGCAAGCAGGACCACGGCTCTGGCAGAACAGCCAGCAGGGAGGCGCAGAAAAATAAATACTTTGTGTGAGGCTAGCTAGGCTTTTCTGGAATGTCCCTTGCCTTGTGATAACAATGAAGGAAAAAGGCGAAAAAAATAAAGGGGGGGGGTTAAGGGGGTTACCCTCGATGGACTTCTGTCCAGCAGAAATAGTGAAAACTGTGAAGACAGTCATGCGCGTGGATGCTTCATTGCGCTGCGCATCTGTGTGTCAGTCACTTGTCTGGGCCCTTTTTTAAGAATCTTTGATGTATTCGATGGCACAATAAATCTATCATAAGACGTGACAAGCAATGATATATTGTACTCTTAATGCTGTACAACGCACGTTCCATGAGATAGCATTTATTATTTCTATAATCCTTTCAGATATCACTAAGCACCCACACTGCACAGTGAATCTCCAGTAGATGCAACAAATGCCGCTTCGAACAATTCAAAAGCCCTGTCAGTATACGAGCTTTTTCATTTTACTTATTTAACAAATATGTGCAGATGAATACTAGCAGTGTGAGAGCTTGTAATGGGTGAGATGTGGGTATTATACAATAATTCAGGAAAGCATAAGCGTGTGAGTGATACACATCGGCTTTGCTTGTTTTCGCGCCCATGTGCAATAACAGTTGATGGCTGAACCATTACGAATGCGTAGGATATATGTACGCATATAATGCAACTAGTGAAGTATCGTGCACCTAGGAGCGCGTGTACTGCTTAGTAATTCTGACCATATTGATGCAGTGGATTACTCGTTCTAGCTTCAGTGCGCGGCTGAGAGCAGCTAACCCCCAACCTAACTTTGCCACCGCTCACGGCAGGTGGCGCTACCTCCTCGGCTGGAAACAGCAGTGCACTAGCCCTATAGGGGTCGCGCTGGGCAATCCAAGATGGTGGTCCAGAGGAGGGTTGACCACTCGGTAGAGCTTCTTCTTTTAGCGTAGAAAAAGACAACACAAGCGGGCTTACGCCTCGTGCCGCTTCCACCAGATGAAGTCACTAGCTGCACTGAAATCTATATAATACCAATATACTTGCCGAAATCACAGAAAGTCCTAAACGCTTGTTACCTCACAGTGTGAAGTTTTACTCAAGCTCCGTGATCGTGCTACAACGACGTTGCACGATGCCCTGTGCACGATACAGAAAACCCCATGAACTACGATTCAGGTGTGGACTCCGACGTACGTCCTGGCCAACGTGTTGGCCGCAGGGTGCACGGAACCACAGGTTTAATGCTCTGATGGTTATAGACACAACAACAGCGATGGTTTCAAAACATGTTCGATCGTGCATTTACTCAGCCGTTCATGAATGCTGTGTTATTTTTTTTATCAAATGCAAGGATGTCATTATGTCGTTGAACTTTCCGGTTAGTTGCACACGCACTCATTCCTTTCGGAGCCTCAAAAATTTCTCAACGACAACGTAGACCAACGTTGGTTCCGACAGTACATGTGAAGTCACATAGCAGCGTGGTTTGATGCCATGACTGCATTAAGCAGCATCCGGGCAATGTACACCAAATTCACACATGGACTTGAAACTTCACAATGCTTAACAAGAGGGGACGTGAAATCTAGTCCTGTACTTCTTGGCTCACTCTCGGCGCTTTCATGGTCGTCGTTGTCCAGTGAAAATTCCTCATCCTCGATGTGGTTGATTTCAGCATGATTTTAAAAAATAATCTGCAGGATTGCCGCCTCTGAGACAAATCCAGTTCACGTATACGTCGCCGTGTTTACAGCGATAAAAATGTGCCACGAAGCGCCGAATTTCTTCCTGCTCTTTCTTTGAAATGCAAACTACAGGACATGTATTCCTGCCTGGTGTCAAAGGACGAAACAAGAAAAAGCAGTGTGCTGCCACCTCTCAGCAGTGCATAAAAACAACCCCCCTCCCCCCCCCCAAGAAAAAAACTCTTCGTAGGTGGCTGTCACAGCATCGAGACCGGCCACCGAGTACCTGCCAATTTCGAGACAGTCTGGCGCAACACCGGCTATGGAAGTGAAAGTGTTAATGCAGATATGTATGAATTAGTGCTTGTGACAAACGAAAGAGCATCTTGTTTGAAAGTATCACCTATTTATTACGAACGCTCTCATACTGTTCAGCTATAAAAGCGGACAGACACCGCGATTTCACGTGACTTCCCACGGTGTGTTATGGTTTCACGTACTAGAATAAAGAATGACAGATGATACACACAAACAAAACATTGTGAATTTCAACACAGAAGATAAGGAACTAACACCTAAATTATGTACAGCCGTCAGCACCATGGCCGCGATTGCCTTGGATTCACGCCAGCGCCACCATACGTTGGGTGCGCTACTTTTGTGGAATTTGACGATAGATGGGTCGTGGCTTGATTTCACCGATCAATTTGTGTTTCACTCCTGCCTGACCACCGGGTAGAGTGCACCCACTTGACAGGTTCGATCTGGCAAGTTTCGCCCACAGCTGCGGTATGACGCGCGCCCAGACAGTTCGTTGCCGTGTGCTTACGTGCGACAGCTCGTGAGACTTTTGAGTCTGGCCTCAAAGCTAGAGCTTGAATAAAATGACGCATTAGGAAAGCAGAGCAAACACAGGATTGCGACCATTGTAAATGTTGCGCCATAAATGAATCTGCAAATTGGGTGGTGTAGTGGTTCATGTTCTGCTTAATTAGTTGTCGGACAACACACATCGCAGTGTTCTCATGGGTTAATGCCTGGGTTCCTCTTTAGCTTCCGCTGCTTTGAAGATCTAGTATCGGGGCGTAAGGTCTGCACGTCTCCTGAGTAAGAAAGACACATAAATGCAATGCTAAGGAATCGCTTCATTCATAGTTACCTGTAAAAGGTGTTTACTCATGTCTTTCCACATAAGAAATGAACTGTTTAGGTAAAAAGGAAGGGCTGTGGTCATAGATGCAATACATCGAAAGGTATCAGCTCATGCACATACTGCGGCTCCAGTGCAGCGTGGGCTAAACAGCAAGCCAGATGTCATCGTGCGATAACACGCCGCATTTGCAGATATATTTATTATCGAACTTTCAAAGCTCCATAAACCTGCGTTTACTGCGCTTTTCCAATATATCACTTCATTCAAGTGCCTAGCTGTCGCACGCCACTTTTCATCGCTGAGATAAGCATACGGCAACGAATTTTCTGGGCGCGTGTCATACCGCAGCCATGGGCAAAACCTGCCAGATGGAACCTGTCAAGTGCGTGCACTTGACCCTCGGGTCAGGCAGAAGTGAAGCACAAACTGACCGGTGAAATCGAGCCGCGACCCATCTGCTGCAAACATACCGTGTCTCACGCACGACCGGACTCGACTCCGCCCTCCCTTACGGCCTTTTCAATGGTGGCTGCTGCCACTGCCGCCTCCGCAAAGGGCGTTCACAGATGCGCCCTGGCAGGCAGCATACGAGCAACATCTGTGTAACTCTGGCTGTTGGACACAAGTTATCTCGAATTTTAAAGCTTAATCTTTATCTTCAGTGTCGGTAGTCAACACCCTCGTACAATGTGGATGAAACAGCTTACAGACTCTGCTTGAAGCCGCAGGCCTATAGCAGACGACGCTGGAAACATTAAAGGGGAAGGTGAAGCCAACATCCACAATTATTGAATACACGTGTCGTTACTTAGGGAAAATGATCATCTCAGTACATGCACTTCAATTTATAAGAAAGGTACAGATACTACGAGGTTACAGAAAAGATAAAAATTTTACAAGTACAAACTATTTATTTATTTATTTATTTATTTTCGATACTGTCGACTCCATTTTGGGAGTCATTACAGTGGGCATAATATACATAATATTCACGGAAGCAATATAACGTTTCAAATAGCACAGAACTGCACATACACCACTTATAAGCAAAAATACATGGAATACATGGAAATTACGTGGAACAATTCTTTATACAATGTAAAACAAAAAAGTATTCGCACTTCTTCTGCACGTGCCGGGACCGGAACCTGGTGCCTCGGAGTCTCCGCATCGAGCCTCTCATACACACCACTGAGGGGCACAGAGTATTGGGCCCAGCCGAACGCCGCTTGGTCCACTTTTTTTTTTCCGGTCTGCAGGTGCCAAGTGTCTATTTGAGCGGACTCCGGCACCTGGTTCAACACTAGCATAACCCCCGTCGGTTTGAAGAACCGGAAAAAGAGAAAGTGAGAAAGGAAGGAAGAAAGGAGGAGAAAAAGAGAGAAAGAAGAAAAAGAAGGCCTTATAAGCACTGCTGCTGTCTGGTGCCCTCCAGTCACCCCTGAAGAAGGGTCCGAGTGGGACCCGAAACGTCGGGTCTTTTGTCATCTTTAGGAGTAAATTTTACTTTTGATGATTATAATTTGGTTGGTGTTCCCCTCTTTTTTCATCCACTTCCCATGTGTTTAAACATAGCGACACTTGCTGAGTAATTATCTGTAACGATTTTGACAATTACGAATCCACAGCAGATATTACCTCCTTGGTCCAGGCAACAGGTCTGCCCCACCACTCAGCTGTTTGGGAAAGTAGTAGGCACATTGTATCCTGTATGTATTTGCCACACCACGCAGAACAAAGCACTGCACTCTATATCTCTTCCAAGCTGCCTGCCGCAATGTTGCTGGGTTTGTTTTTGAGACCAAAAGCTTCGTCGGCCTTTCTGTCATACGCACACTTTGGCAGCCTTGTCTACGGTCAACGACACCACGTGCTGCGGAGGCCCCGATCAGCCTCTCCTTCATGGCAGGACCTTGGGCCCACATACCTCTTCACTGGCAGTGTCAGATTTGCGGGCGTGATCACAACCGTTTGGTGAGCACCAAATCACACACCCTCTGAACACGTCTTCGAAATAACAAGGTCGTTTACTGCCATAGACTTCAATCTGGTGATGGACAAAAGCAGCGTTTTTCTCACCTTTCTGGGAATCGGCATCGATCTTTTTGACGGCAGTATGGTGTTTGTGGTTGTTGTATTCTTTCATCTTTGCCTACAGCAAGCTTTCTCAGGAGCCCCATGCACTTTGAGCGCTGGTAGGCAACCTGAGCCTTTTCATCGTGACAAGATAGTGACTAGATCGGCGAGCGTTGTTAATGTTGGTTTGTGCTCAAGCACTTTGTCTCTCCTTGGTTACCTCTGGCACCAAAATCTTCATGAGCAGGCAACAGCGACTCTGCTTTTCGCTTTGATTAATTTCCCAGGAGCTGGAGGGTCAAGATATGCAGCATCCTTATGCGGTCTCTTTGCAGCTGACACCATGTAGGAGTTCGAAGATGGTCAGTACAGCGAAGATGGCGGCACATAGCACACGAGGGATCGGCGACGCACGCATGCTGCTTCAGACACCGCTGTCAATCACAGAAGCGGTGAGGCAATCGCGCCCACAAAAGCCGACCATGCTTGCAGGGAGCAAGTCCACACTCATGTGGTGGGCATCAGCGGGCAAATCTGATGCACATAAGAATCTCACCAGTCGGGACAGCAGCATCGCACAAAGAACCAACTTGACAGCAGCTACTGAAGAAAATAGCAGCAGCAAAACCAAGCCCGAGCGACCCTTCGCTCCTGCGAACGGGGTGAAGTGGTAGCGACCTCTTGCGGGGAGCCATCGAGCTACTCGTCAGAAAAAATTCCATTGGCGTTGCAGAGTCCATGAGGGAGCGCGGAGGAGAGGAGAGTTGAGTCTGGCGGTGGTACCATGCTTGGGGGCGCTGGCGTCAGTCCAAGGTGGTCACGGTGCGGAGCGTTCGAGTTAACCGTGCTGACGTCTGTACGTGGCTTCACAAATTCTTGAAAATGTACACCGTGGGCGATCACCATTTGGTGGTGTGAAGCAGTTGGTAATCCTAGAAACATTTAAACTAGCATAAAGTTTCTATCATTGAAAAAAATGTTTGCTAATTTAATGTTCTTAGAATGGCTATGTTCTCTAAACACTCGCTTTTGGTGCTACAAAACTGTTAATTTACTGCGCCAGTGCTGCTCCGAAAGAGCATATTTTCTGCTCTAAAACTGCTCCAAATTGTCATTTTGGTGCTCCCAGACCTGCTCCAAAACAGCCTGCTTTCCACCCTTGCGAAAGCAACACTCACCAATTCTCTCTTTTCTTTTTGTTAGCGCCCAATTCTTTCCTCTTTCGTGATGTTAATGATGCCGTCTCTACTTCTCTGGGTCTCTTCCTGTCTGTCCTCTCCACTTTTGTGATGGCTAACCGTCGACCATTGCCTGTCGCTTTGCTTAGTTTCCTGTGCTCTGATTACGCATGCAACTTTATTTATTGGCCTTGACTTGCCTTCATATGCTGCATGTCCTTTGCGCTTGCACAATTGACAAACGACCTGAGGACCGCGGCCACTCGTTGCCCTACAATTTGTGGCACGATGACCCACTCGGCTGTACATAAAGCACCTTTGTGGAAATATTTGTCCACTCATTTGCGTCCTATTGCTTGATCCTCGCTGTGCATGTACCAGATCACTCTTATCGTGTTTACTTGGCTTCTTAATCCCTGCGCTTGCATAAACTGGCCTGCATACTCTGCCACATCTTCCAGCATGTGCAGCTTCGTTCTTGTCAGTACTCCCAACCTGTCACTGCTGTTCGGCGCAGGCGCCAGCCGAGGGACGAGGCAGACTACTGGCAAGCGCAAACCAAAGCAAACTTTATTCCCTCTCCCCAAAGCCCCCATATATATATACAGTGCTTTCAGAGGATTGTAGCGCCATCTTATGGCCACTTGCTGCAAGGCGTACAGGTGGCGCCCTCTACATCCCTCCTTTTCACCTGCAAGTCCAACCGTCGCGGTGTTCTCACTATACGGCCGCTGCGAGTCTGTGTCACCGTTTCCTGCGGCGTTAATTTCTGGCTGTATTGGATCTTCAGGAGGTGCTGCATGCTGTGAGATCTCGGGAGGTACAGGCGGAGAAGCTACCAGTTGAGCTGGGGTCGGTTCCGATGAATGAAGCACCAGGTGTCGATGGTTCCGCTGAAGGACGCCTCTGGGGGTCTGAATAAGGTAGGACCGTGGACGCTGAGCCTGTGAGAGTACCGCACCATTGCAGCAGGTGTCAGTGACCCATACGTAGTCTCCAGGACTCATAGGGACCAGTTGGCTTGAAGCATGACGGCGATTATAGTTCCTCGCTTGCCGTGCCTTGTTCCTCAAGTCCTTTTCCATGAACCTCGTATGGCATGGTAATGACGGTATCAGCTGTTCCGGTAGTTTTGGGAGACGAGTTTGTAATTTCCTTCCCATGAGGGCTTGAGCCGAGGAAATGCCGTTGGGACCGGGCGTGTCACGGTACGACAGCAGGGCAAGGTAGGGACCAGGACCTCTGAAGAGCAAGTCTTTGACCGTGCGCGCCATGCGCTCTGCCTCTCCATTGCTCTGGGGGTACCTCGGGCTGCTGGTCTCGTGACGGAAGCCGTATGACCGCACAAATTCGGCGAACTCATTGCACGCAAACTGCGGTCCGTTGTCGGTCCGGACAACATCCAGTATGCGAAAACGGGCAATGCAGCTCTTGATTGCTGAGATGACTGCTGATGCCGTGGTGGACACCACGGAGACTACTGCGGGAAACCTGGAGTAATAATCAACAATCAGGATATAATCGCACCCGCTAAGTTGAAACAGATCGATGCCAAGGTGTTGCCATGGCCTGTCGGGTGTAACCGTAGGCAACATAGGCTCCGAACGCTGAACACGAGTCTCGGCGCATATGGCACATTGGGTCACCATATGTTCAACATGACTGTTACAATTAGGCCACCAAACCGACTCCCTGGCCCGTTCTTGACAGCGGCGTACTCCCTGATGCCCTTCGTGTAGGAGAGCGAGAATGTCCTGGCGCAAGGCTGAAGGGATGACAAGTTGCCGGTCCAGCAGAAGGATGCCGTCATATATGCTCAGTCTGTCCCTCTCCTTCCAAAATGGGGTGATATGCAGAGGCACCTTCTTTTTGTCAGGCCATCCTTTCATGCAGTACATCATGACTGCAGAGCAGACTCCATCTTGGGCTTGGTGTATGCGGACATCCTCTAGCCGTCTTGCTACGTAAGGCGGTAATTCCTTTAACACTTCATTGACGAACAACTCCAGGGTGTCTACTATGCGAGTAGCTGGCAAATCAGAGGGAGCTCGGGACAAAGTGTCCGCTGTAGCTAAGTGCTTTCCAGGCACATATTTTACCACGTACTGATAACGCATCAGTTTTATCCGCATTCGTTGTATGCGAGGTGGCACGAGTTCTAGGTCCTTGTTACCCAAAAGGGTGACCAGAGGAAGGTGATCTGTCTCTACTTCGAAGCTTAAGCCGCAAAGGAACTGGTCGAACCGTGACATGGCCCAAGTCACTGTTTGACTATAACGCACTTCTTTTCTGACTATAACGCGCTTCTTTTCTGTTTGACTATAACGCGCTTCTGTCGGAGTAAGCGCCCTTGAAGCATATGCCACAGGCCTTCCAGTACCTTCAGGCTGGTCCTGTAGCAGTACAGCTCCCAGACCGTAGGAGCTGGCATCCGCGGATATTACAGTGTGGTAGCATGAATCGTATTTGGCCATGCACGTGTCGGAGCTCAACAGCAGCTTGAGGCGTGAGAAGGCCTTTTCTTGACTGGGTCCCCAACTCCAGGTGCTGTTCTTGTTTAGGAGGAAACAAATGGGCTCCGTAACGTCAGATAAGTGAGGTATAAACCGCGCGACGTGATTGGTCTTACTCCACTGACGTCGGTCGGTGGCGGCAGATCCCTGACAGCCTTTACCTTGTCCGGGTCTGGCGAGATCCCGTCCGCCCCAATCACTACTCTGAGGAACTTGACCGAGCTGACCCGAAATGCGCACTTCTTGTCGTTAAGGATGACACCCTCCTCCTCAAGGCGAGCTGGGACTGCAGCCAGACGCTCGTCGTGCTCATGACGATCTTTCCCGAAGATTAGGATGTCGTCAATCAAGTTCACGACCCCAGGCAAGCGCTCAAGAATCCTCGACATTAACTGCTGGAAATACTCTGGTGCTGTGGCGATGCCAAAAGGGAGTCTCTTGTAACAGTACCGGCCGAACGGTGTTATAAATGTCGTGAGTTCCTGGCTGTCGGCTGACAGCTGCACCTGATGGAAACTAGACCGCGTGTTCAACTTGGAGAATACTCGCGCTCCACCCAACTGGCCGAGGATCTGTTCCACTGTTGGCAAGATAAAGCGTTCCCTTTCGATTACTTCATTCAGCTTCGTCAGATCGACAGATTCGGTAGCCACCTGAGGACTTGGGGACCACTACAAGCCCGAAGCACCAGTCAGTTGGCGCCTCTACCTTCCTTATGGCGTTCTGCGACTCCAAGTCGTCCAGCTCTTTCTTGACAATGTCGTTTAAAGGAATTGGAATCTGCCTTGGGGCGCTCAAGGAAAATGGACGAGCGTTGGGTTTAATACGAACGCGATATTCGGCTTGCCGAAATTTACCCAACCCTTGAAAAATCTTGGCTGTGGGAGAACGAACGCACTCGGCAGAACCCAGGAAGTAAACAACACCAAGGGCTTCAGTTGCAGGGAGCCCAAGCAAGTGAGTGCAACAACGTACAAGGTCTGCACTGTGGACTTATCACCCCACTGTAAGGTTGCCTTAAAGGTACCAAGGATGTGCAGTCTCTGTTCGCCAGGACCCAAGACTTCCCCTTCAACATCATCCAGCACCCGCAGTTGGCCTGGGAAAGACGTCGAGGCAACAGAGACTTCCGCGCCAGAGTCTATCTTAAACTCGGCCGGGTGCCCGTTCACGAGTAGGTCTATATATCTGGCCCGTCATGAATCCATGTTGTGCAGTACGATGGAACCCAGTAGCTCACTTCTATTCTTCTTCATGCACACTTCAGCAAAATGTCCTAGCTTTTTACAGTAGTGGCAAAATGATTTTCTGGCTGGGCAGTCTCTTCGAGAGCGACGCTGTCGTCCACAAAAGCCACATGATAACCTAGCTGGGTGCTCATAATGGTCGCCAAAACGTGGCGAAGGGGTGGGCGTATCGTTTCGCCGAGCCGAGTCAATGTTTAGCGTTTCGGCGAGAGCGTTGTCCATAGTCAACCTAGCGCGTGATAATCGCTCTTTTTCTGCGTCTTCGTGTATGCGGGCTTGGCACAGCGCTTCGTCAGCGGCAAGTTTTGCGCATCGGCACAATTGATCAGACAGTTTCCTGTCACGGATGCCTATGACGAATCTGTCGCGAAGACGGTCCTCGACGAGCAGGCTGTTATAGCCACAGTGCTTTACCAGGTTGCGTAATGCCGTAAAAAAGTCATCCACAGATTCGCCTAGCTGCTGAGAGCGGCGGTGGAAACGACGACTTTCGTATATCTCGTTTACGGGATGCACGAAGTGCGAATCCAACTTTTCTTTAACGGCAGTGAAAGAAAGCGCCTCCGGTGTAGACACCCGCAAGGACGAAAGAATGGTTCTGGCTTGCGGTCCCATACAGTAAAGAAGTGTCCATGCCTGGGCCTCTTCGCTGGCATTGTGGAGGCGGGCCACGAAAGCGTAATCCATGAACGTCGAAATCCACGTTGGCCATTCTGACGGGTTTGAAAACGTGAGGTTCTCCGGTGGGCGTAGGCCAGATGTGCCAGCATGAACGATGTGCACCTTTGGTTCGGTGGCCGCGGCGGGGATGGATTTCGTGTCAGGCATGTCATCGTTAACGGCGGGATCCCACTTCTGACACCATGTTCGGCACAGGCGCCAGCCGAGGGACGAGGCGGACTACTGGCAAGCGGAAACCAAAGCAAACTTTATTCCCTCTCCCCAAAGCCCCCATATATATACAGTGCTTTCAGAGGATTGTGGCGCCATCTTATGGCCACTTGCTGCAAGGCATACAGGTGGGGCCCTCTACAACTGCAGCAATTCAAAAGCTGTTTTGCAACAACGCTTTCTTCGATTCCTTCATAAACCTTCTCAGTTTCTGATAGTTCTATCCACATATCAAAGCATTTGGCAAGGCGACATGCAATCGTCCTGAACTTCTCGTGCAAACCTTCGGCGTGCAGCCGGAACCTCTTAAGTAAAGTGGCGTAGCCCATGTCCACTGACTCACGTGCATGTGCTGGCATTTTCCCAAACACTCTTAGTGCGCGTGCCTACCAGATGGACCCACTCGCTCCTCTCCCAGCGTTGCCCCGTCGCAGTTTGCTCGAGGCGATGCATTTTCTCGTCCAATGGAGCCACAAGCTCTCTCAGGCAAATTAACCGAGGTCTGTCAAACCTTGAGCCGGACGAGGCCATTACCATGCGCCATGATGATGATGATTATGGTTCAGTTAAGGAAAGGACGCAAATTTCTGCAGCCCATGTCGGGAGCACGGCTAAGCGTCCGTAGTGGTAGGGGACTGAGAGATGCCGTAGTGGAGGACTCCGGAAATTTAGACCACCTGGGGTTCTTTAATGACAATGCACAGTGTGCAGGCCTACCCCGAGGGGCCCTCGCTCTGGCTGAGCGTTTTCAGACAGCTTTACTCGTCTCTCTGCGTATGCTCGTCTGTCGCGTTGGTGAAGTGGTTACGGTACTCGGCTGCCACCCGAAAAACGCGGATTCGATCACGGCCGCAGTGGTCGCATTTTCGATGGAGGCAAAAATGTCAGAGGCCCATGTACTGTGCGTTGTCAGTGCACGTTAAAGAACCCCAGGTGGTCTGATTTTCCGGAGCCCTCCACTACGGCTTATTTCTCCATTTCCCATACCCCCATGGACGCTTAGCCTTGCTCCCTACATGAGCTGCAGAAATTAGTGTCCATTGCTTACTGAACCACAATCATTAATCATCTGCATATGCTCATGTCCCTGTCAAATGTCGCCAAACAGGCCGGCCACTCATTGTCACGGATCTCGGGAGCGCTTGGAAAATACGAAATGAGACTCGGCATGACGGTGTTCGCACAGTAAACAACTTCATAATAAACCAGGAAAGCTCGCATAAAAATAATTTACACAACAAAGAACCATGCGAGAACAACCTTTAACAAAAAATAGCTAACAGTTACCAATAGCCAAATTGAAGGGGTTCTCCAAGGCCAGCTTTTATTCCCCTCCCTCCCCTTTCATGTGTGAAAGGAGAATAACATGAGGTAGCCCGCACCACCATGAGGTACAACGGGCTTAAGCCAATCAAAAATAAATAAATAGGGGAGATGCTTTTCCAAAGTTCATTTTGGAGAACAAAAAAAGGATGTTAGGGCTAGAGAATATAAATGCAATCAAAAGGAAGAAAATGGGAAACATTGAGCTGATTAAAGTAAATGTTAGGTCATAAATAAGCATTTACATGCCCCAAATGTTACGGTTGTGTGTTAGTGTAAAGTGTCTAGCTAGTGATTGTGTTAGGTTAGTGTGAATTAAGTTAGTGTTAAAGTAGTAGGCAGTGTTAATGCGGCACATTAGTGCACTTGGGGCCCCCGAAATTTAATGTGCGAGGCAGAAGATGAGTCCGTGTTGACGGCGCCTGGTTCCTTTCTGGGCGAATATGGCCATTGGTGCCGTAGCTCAGGAATCATGGACAGCGGACCAAGGCTGCTTGTTGGTTGGAGGCTAGTTGTCTCCGGAGGGGTGAGACCTGCATCGCAATTCTAGAAAATGCTTTGTTTTATTTTTTGTTTCTGTAATTCTCCTGAGAATGTACTGATGGTAGGCTAGCGCGGTGCGGTGATGGTGTGAGATATGATGGTGGTGTAAATATGGGGCAATTATGTTTCTGCTATGATCGCAGGGGAATCCCCACCTTGTTTGGCTTAAGATGCGAAAATATCAGTAAACATATATGCAAAAGCAACATGAGTGATAATGAGGATAATGACGAGGATAGCTGAAGGGCTAAAATAAAAGTCATGTATAAGAGAAAGGGAGCATGTGGGGTTATGATGCATCAGTGTGGCATTGAGATGGTGCCATTGTTGCAGAAGTTTCATGATCAATATCATCTGTAACAGATATGCACGTATTCTCTTCTTCTGTAGAAGGCTAGGGTATTTTTCGCGTGTTGTTTTGCGGTTAGCGTTAGTGCGTGCGTGTGTGTGTGTGTACGCACTTTAATAACATTGCTTGGTTCCTTTACATTACGGGCCTCTTCTACTTCATTGGTGCATAACCATCATCACCTTAATAAAACGGCGTTGTTATCACAGCTTCGCTACATACCTACTCTCAGTGCACCGCAGCATACCTTAGTGAATCAGTGTCCTCCTAAGCAGTGTAACGAGGTCCCACTACGGTCACTACCAGTGTCTTCCCAGTGCACTGGAAGATGCTGGGGCTCACTGTGCGGTGTCCCCAGTGCAGGCCAGTGCACTGAAATGTGCATAGGTCATACTGGGAGACAACGTTTTTAACAATAAGGCCGGTATACAACTCTCCCCACGCATTTCAAAGACGGCGGCCTGTGTTGCTTGCCACAGGAGAGGACGTCCTTGGGAGGGTTGTTCACACGGTAGCAAAAGTTAGAAAAATTATTTGGCGCTCTCGGGGTGACACTGACATTAGCACACAGGCCTATGTGCTTTGTGTTGTGAGGCAGCTTATGCATATTCACAGTAACTGACAGTGCAACTAAGATGCACAAAAAGAAGAGGCAGACAAGGGCAGGCGCTACTCACAACTGATTTATTGCAGGGACACCCACCTATACATACCAAACACATGTAGGACATGCGCTAAGGCACGAAACGTTCCAGCAAACATCACGTGTAACACGTCCCAAAATCAAATGCCGCGTTGCGTGAAAAGGACTTCGGATGGGTGGAGCGCGATGGAAGGCGCGCTTGCACAGATAGTCTGGTGCTTCTTTATAAAGAAGGCATCTAAAGCCAACCGAGTTGTGCAGCTCTTGCTACGTCCAAGAATTGTCCAAGAATCGTCCAAGTGGATTTTATAAATTTTAGTGCGCTGTCTGTGGATAACTTTATTTCTTTGCTAGAATTTCATCTTAGCGTTACTTTTATCGTTTTTTTACGAGCCGCCCTATTTGCAGCGCAATGGAGTTTGCATTGGCTCCTGTGTAGCTCCTGTTTTATGCGACATATTTTTACCTGACATCGACAAACTGCTTCAGCGTGCTTTTGTTGGGGGACAGGTTTTTAAAGGTTTTTAGATATGTAGATTTCTTAATCCTTTTAGATAAGCAGGGTGACTTTACATCCTCTGCTTCTATTTTTAGTATTTTAGATACTTTTAGGAAGCAGGGACAAGGTGTTTGTTTCACGTATAAGTTACCGGATGCCAATTGTGACTTCAGTGCTGACCACGCTTGTTGGTTCCGACGTGTGAAAAAGGGCTCTTTTGACTCTGCGCACTCTAAGATAGTAAAAAGGGGCATTGCGCTCCAGTGCATGCAACTCGCGCTCCGAAAGTCGAGCCCGCATCGCATGCAGGAGAGCTTTAATTATCAAGTAGGCCACCTACCGGTAGCAGGATTTCCTTCGAAGGTCCTTGTGGCAGTCACCGAGTCACTATTGCAAAGAGTGAGGTCCGGAGCAAGGGGGGACAGAACTCGCACTCAGTGTCTGAAGGGCAGGCCAGAGGTTATGCCGTATGTTCACGCGCTCTCACACAACCTGAAGGAGGTTGCCCGCAAACATGACGTCCCTCGTGTTTTTTCAGCCCCAAACAGGTAGGCAAGACTTTGTCCACGAATCAGTGCTATAGAGTTCAACATGGGTGCGCCCCAAGGCACGAGTCCCCCTTCACAATGAAATGCTCTGTGGGGGTAGTCTATTCTATTCCCCTTACTTGTGGTAAGGTGTACATCGGCCAAACAGAGCACTGCATTAATGACTGTCTTAAGGAGCATGCTTAAAAACGAGATGACAAGTGCGGACATTTGGTTGTGGTTGTGAGGCACGATTTAAAGAAACTAAACTTCCTTGACGTAGCAAGAGCTGCACAGCTCGGTTGGCTTTAGGTGACGTCTTTATAAACAAGCACCAGGCTAACCTGCATAAGCGCTCCACCCGTCCGTAGTCTTTTTCATGCAACGCGGCGGCGCTTGATTTTGGGATGTGTTGCACATGTGTTCCATACATATCAGTGGGTGTTCCGGCAATAAATCAGTTGTTAGTAGCGCCTGTCCTTGTCTGCCTCTTTCTGTGCGTCTTATTTGCACTGTCTGTTACTGTGAATATACAAGACCAACTAGCTCAAGAATCCGCTAAAGTGGAAGCTTGGGCGAGTTGGTTCATGATCTAAGAATAAACAACGCGACAAAAAACGACGTACGACAAGGAAGGAGACACACAATACAGCACTGAATCTGTGTGTCTCCTTCCTTGTCGTTGTTTTTTGTTGCACTGTTTATTCTTAGCCCAAGAATCTGTTTTATGGAAGCTTATGCATGTAGGGTACTACAGTACGGACTAGCTTTTGCCTATCGACTGTCATGTCGGAATTTTGTCTTCTCCATATCGTTCTGTTTGCCCCCTTGTATGTTGCCGCTCACTCGTGATGTTCTTGTTGAACGCATTCTTTTATTTCCAGGTGTACTTCATGTGGATCTGCCCGTCGCACCGGCACTTCGAGTGGTTCATCGATGTTCTCCGAGACGTCGAAAGGAAGGACGTCACAAATGTTCTGGAAATTCATATTTTTATAACACAGTTTTTTCACAAGTTTGACCTGAGAACCACAATGTTGGTGAGTGCACTGCATTCAAACCTGTTGCGTACACACTGCCACCACTTAGGCCATGTCAGGGCGAGATTAGTGGCAACACAGAAATGCAGGGATTCATACTAGGTAGGGGCGCGCAGTTATGCGTTTGTCTTGTCTCTTTCCTCGTATCCGTGTCTGCACGCTTTACCGACCCTCATGATGAAGAACTGCTTACAAACGTCAAGGAGCTTTAACAGTGCCGGAGGTGCGGTGCCATTTGAGCCAATTACTGTGCCAAGCGAGAAATGATGATACATTTGGCGCCAAGCAGCTGCTTTTCGGCTGTATTGCGCCATGGGTGCGCCGAGACCGATGGGAGGGCCTTCACGGAAGGAACCTGCGCAGGTTCACTCTAGGCGAAAGGGTAATCCTTTCAGAAAGCGAAACTGCATTATCCTAAGCAGGCAGGCCAAGCAGTTTTCAGCCGCCGCTAGGGGTTTGAGTACATGCACGCGGCTAGAGTGAACTAAAAGTACTGGGAGACTAGCCACAGCACTGGCTTCCGCGTGGCTCTAGGACTCGTGGGCTTTCTGCACGCAGAAAGCCAGAGGCGCATGCTAAGCGCTGTAGTTCCTACACAGAACAGTAGAGGTCCATATAATTTTCGATGATGCGCTACGACATGGAAGTTGACCATTTATAAGCATTATATCCACACTTGGACAGCAAGACAACGCAAAAATCATGTCAAGCTGCATCAGCTCTACATTGTGCTGGTGCTAGATTACGATAGAGGAGTGCATACAAAGCACAAAATGAAATCACCCACCGAAAATGAGGGGAAAGAAAAAAACATTAGTTCGCATGGGTAAGTCGAAAAAAAAAAGCCTCATGCGTATTGCAAGGATGGAAACAAATCAAACTGCGATGATTCCATGCAGTGACACTCCTGCTTTTCCGTCACTGTTGCTGCTGGTTTCCAGCCATATCCGCGCATGTGTTTATTCGTGAAGTTGGTCCAACCTTGACTAGTGCTTTAATTATGCAAAAAGCCCAAAAATACGGCTCAATGAGGACAACGTGAGCTTACTTCAGTTCAGAAATAGCGTGCAGGAAAGACCTCTGTCGTGCCCCAGATGAAGCTTGTATTAAAGGGCCACTAAACAGGCTCCTACTTTTTTTCAAAGCCGCCCAAACAAGCTAACTCAATCATAGAGAAGGTTGCGGAGATCACATTCTGCGAATATGACAGCGCTGCGCGCCACACAGACGCCGTATTTCAAAAAACAATTCGCGCGCTTCTTTCCGGCGACTGACCAGTCGCGCTCGCATCCTAGGTGTCGTCATGTCGTACCGCGAACAACTTTGCGTAGTCGTATCTCGTTGATTCGTCGAAACGTCTATTGTCAGATCCCCTGGCCATCCCACCGGCGTGAGCGCAGGAGCAACCCAACGTTTCTAGAACGGGAGCAACCGGTTCCGCAGCGCAAGTGTCAATGACGTCAAATGATCACGTCAGGTCACGTGTCAAAAGTGGGCGGAGTCTCGACGGCGCGTCGCCCCTACCCTCTCCTCAGCAGAGAAGGGTGGGGAGGCCGACCGAGGAAACGAAACCGGCGCAAGCGGTCACTTAAACCCGTGTAACTTCTCTATTATTGCACCTATTCGCAAAATTCTTGCGGGAGCATGTTCACACCGCACAGGAGCGCAGTTATATCTTTAAAACAAATTTTGGACCTCGGGGTTGTTTAGGGGCCCCTTAAATGCAAGCATTTGGAAGAAAACTAATGCCGGTTACACATATTCATTCCTCAAGTTTTTAACGAAAGGCATCCGACAGAAAGAGCTTTACCGGCATCTAGGTAAAGCGAAAATTATCCATAAAATTACCAGCATATTACTGTATAAATTTTATGAATACTCTTAATGTAGGGTTTTACGATATGATCATCAGGCATGCCCTGCAGTGGAGTGTTCCGGTGTAATTTTGTCTGTGCGCCCAGATTGGAGCATACAAGGGTCGTTCTTTTTTTTTAGGGGGCGAAGCTCCTTAGGGCATAGGCTAGTCCGGCGTTGTCGTCGTCGTAGCCGCCTCTAGGTCTCAGAATGATCACGAGATGGCGCTGCGGTGCTGCTTAGCTAGTACGTGAATTGATCAATAGATGGCGCGGAGGCACTCGCTGCATGCTCTAGTGTGATAGGAGAGCGCTAGATGGTGGCTGCGGATTCACAGCATATCCACGGAGTGAATGATGATGAGTGGTACGAAGCTTCCGTCCGTCCGTCCGTCCGTCCGTCTGTCCAAGTGCTGCGTTGCTGCTTAGCTAGTACGTGAATTGATCAATAGATGGCGCGGAGACGCTTGCTGTGTTCTCTAGGTGATAGGAGAGCGCTAGATGGTGGCGTTTTGTGTTCGAATCTGATTGGATGGAGGTGCATTGCTCTCGTTTAATCGGATGTCGCTAGAGGCGCATCTCAGCTCAATTCTCATTGGATGGAACGATCATTCGAGATCGTTCCATCCAATGAGAATCCATCATCATTCACTCCGTGGATATGCGTGGATTTTTTTCCCGCACCATATAGAGATAATTCTATTTGGTAACACATTTTACGTTGGTCATACACACATTATCAATGCCCAAAACAGGCGCAACGAACCTGAAATACTGAACTCATGAATGAATGCGCCTTACTCAAACAAACACACGTTACCTGTGCAGCGAATCGCTGCAATATTATGTCGAAATGATGTAGCATTCAGTAGGACCTATATTATCGCAACATTAGCGACTAAAATAACGAGCGCATAGCAGATGCCTGCCGCTTGGATGCAGCTTCCACAGCCTGCTGGAGTTCCCCTGAAAGTGGCCATGCCCGTAGGAGTAACACGTACCGGAGCTGACGTGACAGGCATCTTAAATGGGCCCGCTTTCCTCGCACCCATTTTTTATTTGCAGGTCACGTAGACAGTTGGCTGAGGATATTTTTGGCAGGTGTCAAACCACCCACATCAGTTTATTTAATATTTTAATTGTTCAATGAAATCGTCACATTGCTGCCGACCACATCAGCGCGTAGTGGCGCTCGTCAGAACTATTTGTGGCGGAAATGACGACTGAGGGCTCGAGCTTGTGAATGAAAGTAGCACTATAAGTGCTCGCACCACTACGTCGGTAAGCAAGTAATATTCGGCTTTCTTTTTCGCTTGCGTAGAGTTTTTATTGAACACCAAATAGACGCAGTCGTAGTAGACAGACCCCCCAACTGTAAAAAGAAATAGAGGAGCCGGCTCCCGTTTCACCTCTTGCCTTTTGCTGACACGAGTCGTACTATGTCCATACTTTGCTTCATCTCTCTTGTGTACGTTCGCGACTCACTTAAGTGCTGAACCACTGGGTGGAATTTGCCGTCTTGTCAAAGTGTGTTGCATCGCACGCAGCGCTACAAGCGAATTTTAACGTGTCCGCTAAACTGGCATATGCAAAGGCATACTGGTTAGTGGATAGCGTTGTTTGTCACAGTCAAGTAGCGCCAACTGTGGGTGGTAAACAGAACACGCAAAACCGCGTGATCTGTGTCCTCCGAGAATCCGGCAGCCACTCGCTAAACCTACAGCCTCGACAATTTGAGTGTCGCGCTGAGAAACGGTGTCGAATTGTCACGGGTGCCTTGCCGCCAAAGCTTCATCATACAAGGCTAAAGCAAATAAAACTGTCAGTTAGCAACTCGAGGGCTACATTCCACGCGGCGACCACTCGAAAGATTTGAGGCGAACGGAAGACGCTCCAGTTGGTCTGCCGTGCTTGCGCATGCAATGTTTACACCCGGCATTCCGCTCTACGCAAAGTGCTTTGCGCATTGGGGTTGTGTGGACACGCTAAAATTCCCTATTCCCACTTCTGTGCTTCCATGTCTATGTGTTTAGCTGAACAACCTGTGAAGAAACGTTGCACAGTATGGTGGTATTCGCCGGCCCCTCTCAGTGGTCATGACGGCGAGTTTAAAGATGACGGCACTTACCTTGGAGTGTCATTACAAGGGACGACTCGTCAAGCCTTGGTCCGAAGCAGAAGCGCCCACTCTAACTCTGATAAGTCGGAGCGATCAGAAAAACTCATAATTGAGTGCGGACGCTCTCGCTCCACATTGTTTGTTGACATGGCAACGGCGTCATCACTACACTGGAGCAAAAAGGGAACCATGGAGTAAGCACTTCCGCTATGTAGGCGCCTAAAGCCAATTCTATTGGCTCGCCCCTATGACGCTTGTGGAGAGTGAAATGCGATCGCCTGACCCTGCGAAATTCGAGTTGAGGGTCCGCAGCTTTTTGCTTGTATTTTGAAGTTTGTCTCCTTAATAACTTCGCACTGCCTGCTCTTATCGCTGTCATTCGTGTAGCATTTATCTGTCCACCCTCCAGTCTATGCAACACACACATGAAAGTTTGTGCGAGAAAAGTGTTAGAGGGCCCCTTTAAGACTCCTGTATTTTTTAAAGGTAGCACAAACTCCTCTTCTTGGCGCCGTTTCCTCCTTGTCCGTCACTCTCAGCGAGCGACACTGGCAAGGCGTACACGTGGCACGTCGAAGCGCTTGCTTTAAAGAGACCGACAACTGAAATTGCGTTTGAACGAAATGTGGCGTAGCTTGGCAGTGAAGCCTTGGTACTGCTTTCTGGAGTATATGAATTGCTGCACATCGCTTGCTGCTGTTCGTACGACCATAGCTTGGTCTTAAAATTGCAGTTAATACATGAAAGCGCAGTCTTATTATTTGCTTTCTATGCAGCAAAAGGAGTCAACGCTGACAAGCGTTGCTGCCCTCACGGCAATCTGCTTTTAACCGTGGCGGGCAGTGTCTCCCAGGCACTGCGTGCACATGCTCTGTCGGGGCAGAACCCCGTGCAAACACACACGACAGCTGTCAGCCACTTCATAGGCCAGAAATCCTGATAAAAAATTGATTTACTGCGTTTTCCCCGTTTTCATTGCATGATTGGACAACCTGACCGGTAAGCGTTCTGTTCAGATAAAGAAACCAGGTAACTTAGGTACTTTAAAAATTGGTTGTCGGCCCCTTTGAAACACGACAATTCTGGGTGCATATTCGTAAGGCCGTTCGTGCGTAACATGCGTAGTAAAGATATTTTGTGGTTAATTGATACTTCACCTATCATCACGTGTTTTGTCACAAACAAATCGCACACTGGTGCCCGCATTATAACAAATGTCAGGGGGGCACTTTGTGCGCGAGCACCTTTCTGGATCTCGGGCCTGTTTGACAACGTGAAAAACATAGCATTTGCAAATTGTAACTGAGTTCATAAATGTAGACAGCGTCGCTCATCTCAGGGAAACAAGAGGTAGAACATATTAAACACAATCCTACGAAGTCATTACTGCTGCCAATGGTTTTTCACAAACCATGGTGTTTCTGTGTACTTGATTATACGGAAAATAAGTTGCATTAAGCTATGTTTACAGAGCACGGCGAAGGCAGTTATTTGCTGCATACGCTTTTGTTGCCTGCTCCGATAAACATGCTTTTATTTCTCGTCTACGCGCATGCTTTCTGCGCCTTGCTCTTTAGCTCTTTAATTGGCGATCTCATCCAGTGTGCTCACTTTATGAGAACATGCTGATATGCTTGTTGCCAGAATACGCCCTTTTGGAGCCTGAACTTTCTTTTTCTCCTCGTTCATTCGTTAACGGCAAAATCGCGAATGCACCTTCCCGCGTGCATCACTAACAGCTAGGATGCGCAAAGTGGGCAGGCCCCTTCCTCAAATACAAAGGTTCTTTTTTTAATTTTCATTGATAACACATTTATAAATGTTTGAAAAAATGAAAGCACGATTATTGTAGCTAATCAAAAGTACAATTCTCGTTCAAAAATTTCTAAATATGATAAAACATTGAAATAAAACGATCATTGCACATTTGTAAGTGTATGCATAAGGGTAAACGCACTCCTTCACAATCACAACCAGGTACATAAGATAAAGATTGAAGCAGAAAGATGTACCATTCCACATTACCTCAGCATAATGATGTTGAAAGTAGCGACACTCTCCTCTACATGCGCTCTCCTCCTCAATCCTCCTTGGATTTCTTGCCTCCCCGCACCGTAGTGGTGCGCATGGCACGCTGAAGCCTCCAGTGAGCCGCTGCAACAGCATGAACAGTCAATGTGCGCGCTTGATTATTCGGCCCTTTGAAGTGCCACATGGGAATTTATTCCTTGTGTAACTGGCGTGATGATAGCACACTTGCAATATAACTGCGTGACAAATAGTTTTCTTTTGGGACGCTTCGGGGAAACCAAACGAGAGCGCACCAAAAAAAAAAAAATGAGTACCAACAGTGGCTGCGTCCCTCCATCACCCATTGGGTTGGCCATACGGGGACACATACAGTGCTAGCAGTGTAAAATATACCGGACAGTGTGTTGCATATACATGCCTCATAAATAGCTTGGCTATTGTTACGAAAAATAAATGTGATGGCTTATTCAAAGCGAATTTGCCGGCCGGCATAGATGGGCTGAATTCCTTTGTAGCAATGGCACTGTGCAAAATACATGCTGTGTTTGCGAAAGAGCGTATATTATTACTTTCTTGGTGACACAAATAAAGACGTCTTCATTCATAATGGGATGCCAATTTGCATAACAGTCTCAAACATAGTGAACTGAGTTATTCGTCATGTTCGAATTACCTATGCATTGTAAGCATACGCTATTTCTGATTTTGAAGCAACACGACAGACATTTAGACAGAGTGAGCATGTTATTCCTTCTGACGAGACACAGATCTAGGCAGTTGTTGCTCTCGGCATGCACGGACGTAGGTGCATGGACGGATGGATATTAGGAGCTTCCCCTTTATAACGGGGCGGTAGCCGGGCCACCAAGCTCTAGCTTTATTTCTTTTTTCTCTACAAACATTTGTTTTCCCGAATCGCATATATTTTCCCAACTAATCTTTCTCCTCGTCTACCTATTTTATCTATTATTGTTCCGCTGTGATGTAACAATCTTACCCGAACTACCTTGCGCTTCTGTTTGCTCCATACTTTTGTGCCACCAATACTCTAAGTGCCTTTTACTTATCTCTACCGCCGACATGTTCAGCTTTCCCATGTTACTCCTGAAACCCACGGCCTCCTGTTGCAGAGTTGGTTATGGGGCGCCCTCTAGGTTGTGGGATAGAAAGGATGCTCAAATAAAGTGGGTTCACTTCTGCTGGCACAGGGAGCGTGCGTGTATACTCGGCGGCCGTCGGTCTTCGGCCGGCATCCTCGGCCGCCCCGGCTCGAACCCACCCACTGCACTTATCTCGCCAGCAGGTTGCACCGTAAAGATTAGAAGCGGGGGTTCGGAGGATAAAAAAGCATGTCGTTGCAATTTTTGAAGGACTTGTTACGGTAGCGTGGCGTGGCGAACCTTCAGCAGCGTCTGCGTGAAGCTCGAACCAGATTGTCTATCGAGGAGGGCCAGCAGGGAAGACGAGGCGACGTAGAGAACAAACAGCAAGCGTTCACTACATCGCTACTGGTGAGCGAGGTGCTAAAAAGAACAGTGCAAACGTGTGACAGCAACGCACTCGAGCGAAAGCGGCGGCCGGGCGGCGTGTCCTCAGTTCCCTTTTTTATGTTTTTCATGGAAGGCTCCCTGGGTGCCGCCACGACCCCCGCTGGCAAGGGTTCGCAGTAGCAGTTTTGACTAGTTGGAAAGCTTTGTTATCAAACAGCGCACACACTCGAAGAGAAAGGGAAGGACAACACAAGCACTTATACTGCCGTGCACAGCCAAATATGATGCCTCCTGTGAAAAGGTATATTGGCCTCGAGATTGAACACAGTCGGCGCGTGGATGAAAGCTCCCAAGTGGGGATAGCTCCTTGCGTCGTCTGCTTGCCACTGCGCTTTTACATGCGCGCGTACGCCACACATATCCTCCAGTATGTTTGTTCCTTGACCCGGTTCAGTGTTTAGTGATTTTGTGTAGTCTTATCCAAGCATAAAAGTATTAGTTAGACCATTGCGCTGCAGTCTTTGCTCTTTCTTGAGCGCCTGTGTCTTGATATGTCATCGTCACACCTCCGGTTTGGCACATCAGTTTGGATGCTGCTGTGCATTTCAAGTATACGGCTAAGCGCACTTAGCGTCCTTCTGAATAAGTCAAGCGGAAAACATTAACGTTTTATGTGAATGCAATACTGCAGTGATATTAGCTCACGATATGCGATTGTGAGCATGACGAAATATACCAGACGTTTTTAGCTTCAAGAACGGATCTTTTTTAATTGCGTAAGAAAAATAAATCTTTTCCTATCACGATCACGGGAAAAAGCGATGTGTTTGAGTATTAATACATTTACATGATATAGGCGTGTGTCAAATATTGTGGTAGTCCTTAAGTGACGTATGCAATCACGTAGCTTGACCAACTGATCCAGTTAACTGTCTTGTGTTTCATGGAACATGTCATGCAAGGCATTTAAACGCAGGTTTAAGTGATACAGCGGAGTACACAAGCTGCTACTTCAACTCAATGCGCAGTAACAGTCCTTTTTTGTTCTTGTAGCCAATGGGAAAAAAATGAGCGAGAGCATAATACTGAACTCTTTCAGTCGCGTAACAGCAACGCCAGCGTTATAGACGGAAGAGAACTTAAGTATGGTGAAATACAAGTAGACGGAGAGAGCCACCGAGGAAGTCAAACTGTTAGGCTGGGTGATGCCAGTGCCCTGTTGATTCACATATCACGCTTGCTTCACATGCAATAAAAGCATTTTGCGTGCTTCCTGCACTGACGTGAGGTTAAAGGACGCATGTATTACCGTTTGACTGCAATTAACGTTTTTCTTTAGCTATGCAACGGCCTGAAACCGCTCACAACAGAGCGCTGCTGCGTAAATTTCAATGCACGCCAGCGAACGCCTATCCACATTCACGCGGTGATGGTGCTGCCATCTACATGTCGTCGCTCTGGAGGCCAATACCCCTTTCGTGAAGGTATCCGAAGGCCCTTCACGATCCACACCTGTCAAAACATGTCCTCAGTTTAGCAGACGCGCCGGCACCTGGCGGGGGGCCGAGCTTCTGGAGGAGGAGAGCAGCTCAGGTATACCGCACACACGCACAATCGCCACGTGCGATGCGCAAGATTTTGTGTGCTGGCTCGGTGGCTGGGGTTCACGGGAAAACACCTTGTATGGAGTTCGCTTTAAGTGCTGTTCCGCCGTTTCACTCGTAACAGACTGCATGTAAGCGTGGGCAGCAACCGAAAGTTACTTTTTCGAGAGCTACGACAATGGTTAAATGGTGGCAATCGTTCAGTTGCTAATAAAGGTGACAGATTCATAAGCACCTTTTGAAATCGATTGGCCGGAGTGTGTTAACTCTCTCGCGTACATTTACAGGTGGCATTACGACACTTGAGCATTCGCAGATAACTTCCTTTCTATAATCCTTTCCACCCTTTCAGTTCACAGTCGACGTTTCTACTCTCTTCCTGCCTTTGTTTCTCTTATGGGAGAGAAGTTATGACAGTTTGAGAAGAAAGGGTCTGCGTGTGTCGGCAATATATGTTTACGTATAAGATAAAAAATAAGGAGGTTAAGCGATCTAGTCAGGTAAAATATCTCGATGTAACAATCACTTCGAATCTAACCTGGAACAAGCATATTGAAAATATTTGTGGCTTGGCTGAACGTAAGCTGGGTCTTCTGGGGCGAAATTTAAGAGATGCTCTGCCCGAGACAAAGCTGATGGCTTACAAAACAGTAGTACGCCCAACCCTAGAATATGCCAGTATTATCTGGGATCCGCACAGTCAAAAGCTCGTTGATGAGCTAGAAAGGATCCAGTGAATGGAATCCAGGTGTATTTATTCGAGCTATCAGAGGAAACAATCAGTGACCGTGTTACTTAACAGGGCTAACCTTCAGAAGCTGTCTACGCGCAGACAAATCGCACGCTTGAAGTTTCTATACCAACTGAACGCCCCTTATTTCAAACGTCTTCCGCTCTTTTTTTTTTTTTTTAGTAATTATGTTTTTCTTGCTTTTCAGTACATTTGTGAGAACCACTTCCAGAGGGTATCCAACAGGAGTATGTTTACTGGTTTAAAGGCCATAAATCATTTTGGGAGGCCGGATATGTCTGCCTTCCTGAAGTTCGTGCAGCAGCAGCACTCTTACGTAAGCCACCTTCTTCTTCCTTTTCGATATTTATTTACTTATTTAGTATGTACTGCTAGCCTGTTTGCCAGACCTTAAGCAGGAGCGTACATACATAACTGTCGCGGAAAGCACAACTGCAATACATGCATAACGTAGACAAAGCGATCGAATAATTATTACTGAGCACTATGTAAACTGCAAAGATCCAGGAAAGGTACAGTGTCACAAAATAGTGCCCACTTCATCCAAGAGCCCGGCATCGTGTCAGTCGCCACACCGAATCAAACCCTGCAAAGGAGACCGGAGCGCGCAGCCAGTGATGGAAGTGCTGCGCTAATTGCGCCAAACTGCACCAAGGGCGGATACATTCTGCGCCAAACATGGTGTCACCTGCGAAGGGATTATTACATGCCGAATTGTAATCTGTTCTGAAACAGAAATTGCATTGTTCTAAGCCGCCAAGTCAAGCCAATTTTCAGCCGTTGCTAGTGGCTTCAACTAGGGTGTAATAAAAAGGACAAAAGGAAGAGTGTGGTGCTGGCATGCTCTGTATCCCTGATCCATCGAAGTGTGCCAATGGCGAAAGACCGTGAAGCGCACCAGTTTAACTTTTGTGGGTCAGCAAACTATTGAAAATGGGATGGCTCTTACAAAGCATCAAGCTAAGTGTGCACTGTTAGTCGCTTATGGTTTCGTGTTCTTGTATATGAATGCAACGCTTGGAAATGTTAAATGTGTGAGTCTCAATGCTTCCTTTGTTTAATGCTTCCAGTAATACTTTACTGTTCATTAATTTGGTGCTGTAGTGCTGTAGTGTCACCATGTCACATATTGACACGCATAGTGTTTTTTTTTTTTTTTTCATTATTGTCTACCGAACTCATCATGGGCGTCATCATTACTTTTGCAAGATACAGTGCTAAAGGAATGAGAACAAAGAGAGAATGATCATTTGACGTGTCCGCGTTCGAGGCATTATTGCGGGACAACAGCGCTCTGTTTTGTTCGCACTTGCTTCACGACGTGTGGCGGTCTCCACACAGCGCAAGCGTGTGCAATGGGTTTGCGCAGAGTAACCCAAAACTATCAGGGCTATTTGACTGATGTGCCCGAGAAGTAGCATCTGGGCCTTTTCGCGTTTAATATTCGCACATTATGATGCGGCTGGATGAGGCATTATTTTAATCAGTGTTTAATTGCAAACTTATTCTCTCAGTAAAAATTGAATTTTCAGTTTTCCAGAAGTGGCTGTATCATACAAAACATTATTGAAATATGACAGTCGTTTGCTTGCCGCCATCTTGCTAGCCTCTCTGCGCCAGCTTGTTTCGCTGTGCAGAAATACATCTGTGCTTGTTCTGGCCACCTAATCCAAGAAGTGTATAATGATTTTACACCTTGCATTTCCTCATTTAAATTATTGCCTTATTATCTACGTACTTTGTGTCGTTAAATGGGCCTACATCGGGGCAGTAGAGCATGAATATCTGGAATGGCACGATACGCCACTAAAGACATAAAAAAATAAAAGCGATTGGTTCGGTGGTATATCTTTGCGAGAGCAATAATTGTCATCTGCCTTCCTCGAGCTTATTTTCTTAGAAACTCGGTGCTCAGAACTTTGCTGTCAAGAACACCAAGTGCCATGATAGCACGCATGCAGCTACAGTGACCAGAACTTGACGACGATGAACAGGTTTCCAAAAAAATCGAGTGAACAGCACCGTTTGGTACTTGGTAATCAGGAATGGATTCATATCCATTCCTGATTGTATCTCTGGCCTCACGCACACCACTCAGTTCCCAAATGTAAGCCCCGGTACCATTACCTCTTTCCACAGACACCTAAGCACTTCGTACCTATTGTATCCCCATAACGCTCTGTGCTTCATTATTGCAGCATTCCTCTTTCCCTTTGCTGCCAAGGCTTTTTCGTGTACCTCCATGTATCTGTCACCCTCATTTACCCATACGCCCAGGTACTTGTATTCGCTTACTCTCGGTATTTCTTGGCCCTGTATGGATACCGCCTGATCGTTGGGGTCATTGAATACCATCAATCCGCATTTTGTTACACTAAATCCTAGTCCTAGAGCCTCGCCTTCCTTCCCGCATATATTCACCAGCCGTTGTATATCATCTCGACTGTCCGCGAATAAGGCAATATCGTCAGCATAAAATAAACCCGGAAGCATCTGCTCAATCATCACGCCGCCCTGTTTGTGTGACAGATTAAAACCAATGTTGCTATCTCCTGGCGCTTTTTCCATTCTAGCCATGTACAGCATGAATAACAGCGGCGACAAAGGACATCCCTGTCTCAGCCCCTTGCTAATATCAACGTTCTCTCTGCTACTGATTCCTTCCCATTCTATGCAAACTGTATTTTCTCGATATATCTCCCTCAAAAGCTGTACACAATCGTCGCCTATGCCCATTCCTTGCAACATATCCCACAATGTTTCCTGATTAACATTTTCATACGCCCCAGTGATGTCTAGAAACGCCACATACAAGGGCCTGCTTTCTATTTTAGATATTTCTATCTAAAATACTAGCCTTGGGTTGCGTGCGCCACGATGCGGTGAGTAGAGCGGCCTTTTCCGCAATTACACCCTCTCCGTCGGAATGGGACGGCCGGAGCAAGGTCGCACCGCCGCAGCCGATCGCGGAGGCCACGACCTCGTAATCAGTGTCCTCATCACTCAACTAGTCCTCATCAAGTTGTTGTTGCTGTGTCCTCCGAAATTCTGGCTGCCACTCGCTAAGCATCCAGCCTCAACAATTCGAGTGTCGCGCTCAGAAACGGTGCCGAATTGTCGCGGGTGGTTTACCGTCGAAACTTCATGATACAAAAATAAAGCAAATACAACAGCCAGTTAGTAACCCGATGGCTACTTAGCGCTCAACGACCACACGAAAGATTCGAAGCTGAAGGCATACTCTCTGGGTGGTCGGCCATGTTTGCGCATGCACTGTTTACACCCGGTATAGCGCTTTACGTAAAGTGCTTTGTGTGTTACGGGTTACCGGACAAACTAAAATTCCCTATTATTCGAGACGAGGTATTGGATGGCTTGAGAGCCCGCTGAGGTGCTCGCTGTCCGCCCTCTATATCCGCGTGAGCCACTACAACAAAGTGAGCATACCCAGTCCACACAACGTTGCCTATCACAATCTGCCTTTTGCAAGGTCCAAGTGCGCATGCACCGCATCCAGCGCAAACAACCCGTACGGCATCGTAGCAGACGATGCAAGCGGTGCGCAGTGCGGAACGGTGTACCCATTACCGAAAGTATTGATAATCGGCGCCAGCTGGGCCGGTACGCCATCCAGACACACATTTTTGGTAACATGAAGTTCTTTCTCACGGTGCAGGCAGGCAAATTCCGTGTATCTGATATGGCCTTAGCCGCGAAGAACGCGCGCCGAACACACCAGAGCTTGTATTTCAGTGAAACCATTGCTCCGTACTCCCGTTGTCAAGCAGTTTTTTTTTTTTTTTGTAATAACGACGCGGATAGACAAAAGCAGACTTCAGGCAAGGCGCATGTTCACTCGGATCATCACATTAACGAAATCTTACCCTGAAAGATAGAAGTGTTATTTCAGCATGTTGCCTCCTGTATCGGATGATGCAGGAGGAATACTTCACATAAGTCCGTGAGTTGATGTGGGGTTGAAGTTGAGTTGAGTTGAGTTTATTTACCACGTACAGTTGTACAGTAAGTGGTTGGGACAGGGAAAAAAAGCTGCATGAAGCAGCTTGACAAATGCCCCACATCCCCATGTTCACTGTGACAACAAAACGACAAAAGCAAAGTAAACCACAAGACAATTTAAACCAGCAATGCACATGCTTTACATCGGAGCAAAGAAGTTATATAAAGTTATACAAACCAGCAACGCACATGCTATACATCGGAAGAAAGAAGTTATACAAACAGAAATAATACTACGCACATAAACTAATAAAGCATATATAAAATAGAAATATTAGAGAGCGTACAAACATTTTCACAAGTAATTTTTAATTTATTCAGTGTATTTGGCAAGCAATAACGCAGTGCCTCAAAACCATAATTTGTGCGCGGCCTCAGCACATGCCAATGTTCAGAGTGTCGGTTTAGGCGCATCGAAGGATTTAATTGTAAGTTAGCTAAACTACGTATATAGCTGCGACCTTTTATGGTATCAGATCTAAAAGAGATTACCAAGTAATATTCGTAGAGCAGGTTTAATTTGATTATTTTATGTTTAACGAATATATGTGAAGTATGGGCGTTAAAAGGGACGTTAGCAACAGAACGTAGAGCTTTTTTCTGTAAGATAATAAGACTACTTATAGATTGCTTTGTTCCATTACCCCAAATTAAGTTGCAATAACTCAGATGTGATGCAAAGAGCGCATGAAATATCAGAAGTTTTTGAGGAACTGGCAATAGACCCTGACATTTTCTCAAGACACCTAAGACTTTGCAAAGCTTGTTGTATAAAAATTCTGTATGATAATCCCATTTCATGTGCTCATGGAAAACAACGCCCGAAGATTTCGCGGTGGAAGAGAATTCGATAATGCTGTTATTTAACATGAGATTGTAGGATTCAGTGAGTTCATTAAGGGGGGATTTGGAGCGAAAAAGAACAGCTTTTGTTTTGGAACAGTTTATAAGTAAAGAATTTTTAAGGGTCCAGGTGTATAGTATCTTTTGCAATGTGGAATTAGCTGTATTTACGAGATGACTAACATTCGTACCTGAAAAGAATAAGCTTGTGTCGTCTGCGTAGATTATGTATTGGGCTGAAGGGTCAACATGTACAATATCGTTTATGAATATGATAAGCAAAAGGGGACCCAATATGCTGCCTTGGGGAACACCATCTTTAACAGTTTGCACAGACGAAATTGCCCTGCCTATAGATACACACTGGTGTCTGTCTGTTAGGTAGCTGTCGATGAGATGTAGGGCTACACCACGAATTCCATAACACTGCAGTTTTCCTAATAATGTCTTGTGGTTTATTTTGTCGAAGGCTTTCGACATATCTAAAAATATTCCCAGTGTGAACTTTTTGGCCTCGATATTTTTGAGAATCAATTCTTTTTGAAACAATAGAGCTCTTTCGGTTGAGAAGCCTGATCTAAAACCATATTGTGATTGAGTTATAACGGAATGTTTGTCGAAAAATTTCAAAAGTCTAGCATGAATAATTTTTTCAAGTCCTTTGGAAAAATGCGGGAGAATTGAAATTGGCCTGTAATTAGTTAAAGTGTTTGTATCCCCATTTTTGTGGATCACCGTCACCTTAGCATCCTTCATATTCTGTGGAGAAATGCCATTTTTTAAGGAAACGTTGTAAATGTGTGTCAGACATGGACTAAGTAGATCAATAACATGTTTTATCGCTTCCATTTTTAGGCCATTTAAATCCTCACTCTTAGACATCTTAAAACTTTAAACATTGCATTGCGCACGCACACACCTTATCCCCGAATCCTCGTTTGTTGCTGCCACGAATTCCTGCAGTTGCGCTTCCCTTAGCGTTTCATTGATCCTGGCCTCGTTCGTGACTCTGGCCAGGTATGCTGGTGCTCGGTGGCTTGAACAAACGCTACTGGCAGCAAACCTTACGCGGGTTGAACTCTAGCTATCTCTCTGTAGGCTTAATCGGAGAGAAAATTCGGAGTTGAAAAAGGCACGACATGTCCGTTCACTTTCAGCGCACCAAGACGACTGCTTTATTTTCGAAGCTAGAAGCGGAAAGGGGACGGAGAGAAAAAGTTCGACAAACCCTAAGCATATTCTTATGAGATGAGAACGCGAAAGCGTTTCTTTTGGCTAGATTGTTGTTGCGGAGGGGTCCTGCAAACTGGTGTTGCCGAGTTGTGTTATAAAAATGAGACAATGTGGGTGGGCGGATTGTGTTTATTTAGATGATTTGATGTCATCTAAGTGTTGTCGACACTTCGCATGTCCTCTTGTATTTTGTCGTCCAGGCAGTATACGCAGATATGCCCGAGCCAGGTCTTGGGCGTGTCGAAGTAGTACGTAGTGAATGGTCCGAATTTATTAGGAACTTTTTGTGTGTGGGAAAATTGTTGTGCATCTTTGAAGACATTCATGCACCGCTACGAAGCCAAAGCCAAGGGCAGGTGGCGTGCTCGGCCGCGGCACGGAAAAAAGAAGAGGCTCGCGCGGTGCGCGCGCAGAGAGAGCTCGTGGTGCAGTAGAACACGGCAGACGACCGCGTTGTTCCGAGCTCCTGCGGCTGTTCCTGGGCGGGCCTGCCTGTTGACGACGCGCGAGGGTGCCTGCAAGGACGTCGCGTGCAGCAGGCATACGCATTGCCTGCTCATCTGGACTCCTGGAGCGGCTTGTGGCCTCATCCAGGAGAGGCCTAATTGGAGGACCAGTGCCGGGACACCTCCCGCGCGAGGGGAACCACAAGTGCGGCTGGCCACGGTAGAGCAGCCGTGGGCCGGCACCCGCTGTATCGGACGCTGCGACGCCACCGTGCCGAGCACGCCACCTTGGCCGAGGAGCAACGCCATAGCCGTCACGCCGGCAACCAAAGGGATGCATCGCAACCTGTGAGGCATCGTTTTTTCGATATTCCTCGAACGTTCGACGGTCTGGACCATAAGCCCATTTGTTTTTCTTGTTTGTTTTTTTGTACGTCATATTGTTGTAAGTGTGCTTAGCGCATGTTGTGTCCACGTCATCCTCATCTCCGTCGCACTCTCACATAAGTAAGTGTTATTTTCCTCGTACGCTCCCGTGTACTCGTAATACCTACTCGTCTGACCACACACAAGCGTTCGTGACGAACGTCCTCTTAATCCTTTACATAGTACCACTGCCGCGGCGTCGTGGGTCGTGTCACATTAGACAGTCGCCGGTGTCGTCACCCTCTTATCGTTCCGGTGATGGCGTACTTGAGCCGGTGTACAAGACACTACCATGGCCTTGTGATCCGAGTAGTAGGCCGCGGATACATACATAACACCTCGCACAATGTATGGGTCGTTGGTGAATGCGAGATCGATGGACGTATGTACATCTCGACGTCGTGATGGCCTTAGTGGGTGTCTGCGACTCGAGATTGAACTCGGCACGCATCGCGGGCAGGAACGATGGGCTAGGTTGTGCGTTCGCACGCCTAGTGCTGCTACGGCGACACCACGCAGCTGGGAGCGCGCTTTCGTCATCCCAGCCACGGCCGGTCTAGACGCGCGCGTCCAGACCGGCCGTGACCCAGCGAAGAAGCGCGGCGCGGTCGCACGCCGCTGCAGCAGTCTTGCGCCGAAGAATTCCGTTCCGAGGCATGGAAATGCCCTATTTCAGGCATTTTTCCCTGCATGCGTCGCCAGAAATCCCTGCATATTTCCCTGCACAACAGCAGTATGTGCATGTTTGACGTGTTGCCGGCTCTTGTCATCATAGAGTTTCTTACTTAAACACTAGAGAGAAATCTGGCGCTAGTGTCTATGGCATCTATGGCGACTCGTTCAGCGGCGCTTCAACCACCATGGGAATTATGGGAAGTACAGGCTTCGGATCTGCTTCGGATTGATTTCGTTCTTGAGACTCGCGACGATTGTTTTCTGAGCTCCCGCATATAATAGCTGATACACGAAGTTTGCATAATTCTGAAGTTGTAGGAAAGCAAAGACGAATTTTGCCACCAGGGTATGCATCATTCGACGATTGTGCTCTAGATGTGGCGCGACGAAGTAATTAATTATGATTTTTGCATCAATGTAAACAAACGTGTATGTTTCCATCTGAGAAATACGCCGCCTGCGTTTATTGAAATAAAAAGAATATTATATGGGGTGGAAGTGTTGAGCTTTCAAGAGAAACGCTAAACGTATCGTCTGCTTCGGCGTCTGCCGTCCGAGCTCGGGAACCGCGAGCGTCTCTCGCAGACGCTATTGAGTACTGCACGCGTTTGATCTTTTATCACGGTTTCTGCAGATTACCGATCAGGTGTCTGTTTCAGCGGCTCAGGCGGCAGCTGGATGCCTGTGGCCTCCTGATAGGCGTTTGTTTGTTGTTTTTGTTACCGATTATACTTACTGCATCTGAAGCACACGCGCCGGTTGTTGTGATTTGCGTGTATCCGCTATGCTGCAGCTTGGATGTAGCAGCCTTTCATATCACAAGTAAGTGTGTGTTTGCACACTGGGCAAGGTCATGTACGTGCAAATATGACAAGGCTGACAAGACAAGAATATGTGAATCACAAGACTGATGCAGATGTACATGTCATCGCCACGTAGACGCGCGACAAGAAAAAAATTTTTTTTAAATAAAAACAGTAAGGAACCATGTTTACAGAACATATATATATATGCGCGACAAAGGAAAGGAAAAAAAAAGTAAAAACGTGTTTTCAGAACATATCTACACAGCGCGTTAGCTGCAACGTGACGATGATTATACAAAAAGAACGTAATGATGTCATGACTGATAGGCACGACACTGTGGCGGCAGCCAAGCCAAGCCAAGCCAAGCTGCCAGGCAGCGCCACCCTCCGCTGCTCTCCGGAACCACCAGAGCGAACCCGAATAAAGTCAGTTGATGTTTGGGATCCACGCCGCGCGGTTGTGTCCGCTTCTACCGCGCGTACACGCGTCCCAACAGTGGTGACCCGGACGAGGCTTACCGCCTTTTCCAAGCGATCGACGCCATGGAGGCCACCCCTGACGCACTGGCCCTCCCCGCCTGTCGACATCAGGCTCCCGCCGTTTTGGACAGCGGACCCGCAGCTGTGGTTCCTGCAGGTGGAGTCCCAATTCACCGCTCGTCGTATTGCCGGTGAGCTAACAAAGTACCACCACGTGGTCGCTAGCCTCCCACCGGCAATAGCGAGCGAAATACGCGATCTGCTGGTCGCTCCACCTGCAGAGAACGCGTACACAGCGCTCAAACAGCTCCTCATCCACCGCCTCACGCCGTCGGAGCCTCAGCGCCTGCAGCAGCTACTGCACGACACCGAGCTCGGGGACCGGACGCCCAGCCAATTGTTGTGCCACATGAGGCAGCTGTTGCACACGGACGGCGCAACTACCACCGATGCCGACAGCAGACTGCTTCGCGAGCTGTTCCTACAGCGACTCCCGGGCAACGTGTGCATGATCCTCGCCTCGGCTGCCGACAAACGCCTGTCTGAACTCGCCGAGCTCGCGGACTCTGTGCTGGCGGTCGCTCCGCCGTCCGTCGCGGCGCTGCAGCCAGACATCGCCGGCCGCGCGCCTACGACCGCACTGCACGACATCCGGGAGCAGATATCTCGCCTCGCCGATACCGTCGCAGCGATGCAGGCCCGCAGTACTCCCGAGGAGCGCCAGCGTCCAGCAGCGCAACAGAAAACCTGCTAGTATCACAGGAGGTATGGCAACACTGCTCGCAAATGCATCCCTCCTTGCGACCATGCGGGAAACGGGAGCGGCCGGCACTGAGGACGACCAGTGTCCCGGATGCCCCCGAACGTCGTCCATCAGTGTTTTTCCTCACCGACCGCGACAGTGGCCTTCGATTCCTCGTGGACACCGGCGCTGAGGTGAGCGTGTTGCCGGTTGGGTCCACCCATGGCCGTGTCCCCAGCGCGTCCCCCCTTCAGGCGGTCAACAACACAACCATCGCCACCTACGGACATCGCTCGCTGCAACTCAATTTAGGCTTGAACAGAACGTTCAGGTGGATTTTCATCGTGGCAGCAGTGAAGTTCGCCATCTTGGGTGCGGATTTTCTTCGGCATTTCGGCCTTCTCGTCGATGTGCGCAACCGGCGCCTTCACGATCCCGTGTCGCAGGCAACTGTGCAAGGCAATCCCTCGAAGCACCCTCCGCTGAGCCCCACTCTGCTCGGGCCGTCCGGTGCAGAACGTTTTACTCGCACTCTGCATGAGTTTCCCGAGTTGACGAGGCAGCCGCCAGCCAGCGCCGCGGCGAAGCACGAGGTACGCCACTACATCGCCACCAGCGGCCCACCCGTGCACGCGCGGCCTCGCCGTTTGTCTCCGGAGAAGTTGAAGGTCGCCCGGCAAGGAACACATGCTGGAACTAGGGATCATCAGACCCTCGTCGAGCGCCTGGGCATCTCCACTCCATATGGTGCCCAAGTCAACACCGGGAGACTGGCGACCATGCGGGGACTACAGGGCGCTGAACCGGGTAACGACCCCAGACAGGTACCCGGTACCGCACATACACGATGTCACGACGAGGCTTCACGGTGCCACTATCTTCTCGAAGATCGACCTGGTGCGGGCATACCATCAGATTCCCGTTGCCCCGGAGGACGTCCCGAAGACCGCCATCGCAACGCCTTTCGGACTCTTCGAATTTCTCCGAATGCCATTCGGACTCCGAAACGCGGGTTAGACATTCCAGCGGTTCATGGACGGTGCTATACGCGGTCTCAACTTCTGCCACGCCTATCTTGACGACTTGCTAGTCGCCAGCAGCACTCCGGAAGAGCATGTGAATCATCTACGCATCGTCTTCCAGCGCTTAGTGGAGCATGGCGTGGTCGTGAACATGGCCAAATGTGAGCTCGGCGTGCGACAGCTCTCGTTTCTTGGACACGTCATCTCTGCCTCAGGAGTTCTTCCTCAACCCAACAAGGTTGAAGCCGTGCAAGGATTTCCGCAGCCTACCGCCAAGCGCCAGCTTCGGGAATTTCTGGGTTTGGTAAACTTCTACCGCCGTTTCATTCCCCGCTGCGCCCAGATCCTTCAACCTCTCCACGATCTGCTGGCCACTTCACGAAATGGCTCAGACACCCTCTCCTGGTCTCAAGAAGCAAAAGAAGCCTTCTGCGAGGTGAAGGACGCCTTGGCAAATGCCGCACTGCTTGAATACCCCAGGTCCGGTGTCCCGCAGAGTGATGGTGGATGCCTCCGATACAGCCGTTGGGGCTGTATTACAGCAACTCGTTGGGGGAATCTGGCGCCCGATTTCCTTCTTTTCGAGGAAGCTAACGCCTACCGAGCGCCGCTACAGTACCTTCGGGAGAGAACTGCTGGCCGTGTACGCTGCCATACGACATTTTCGCCATTTCCTGGAAGGTGTAGAGTTTTTCGTCCTCACCGACCACAAGCTGCTTACTTACGCATTGCGCTCGCTAAGCTCCGACGGGGGAACGCACACAGCACGTGAACGGCGCCAAATGTCCTATATATCAGAGTTCACGACTGACATCCGCCACGTCAAAGGCGGCGACAATGAGGTAGCGGACGCCCTCTCTCGGAATCCTGTCAACGCCATCATGCCCACACTACAGGTTGATTTTCCCGCTTTGGCTGCCGCTCAACGTGAAGATGACGAACTGAAACGCCTGTTGACCGCGACCACTGCCCTGAATCTTGAGTGGATCCCAATTCCCGGATCCGAGGACAAGGTTTGCTGTGACACAAGTGCCAGTAGAACTCGCCCGTTCGTGCCTGCAAGCCTCCGTCGCCATGTGTTCGAGTCCTTGCACAGACTGTCTCATCCGGGGATTAGAGCCACCCAAAGACTGGTGACGGCAAGATTTGTCTGGCCAGGCGTAAATCGGGACGTCCGACGCTGGGCACGTGAATGTGTAGCTTGCCAGCGCTCTAAGATACAACGCCATACCTCGACAGCACTGGGAACACTCCCCACTCCGGATTCTCGCTTTGACCATGTCCACCTGGACATCGTCGGCCCACTGCCGCCCTGCCACGGAAAGCTTTACCTGCTGACCTGTGTCGACAGGTTCACCCGCTGGGTGGAGGCCATCCCTATTGCGGACATCACTGCCGAGACGGTTGCGAGTGCTTTCCTGTACCACTGGGTAGCCCGTTTTGGGGTGCCCTCCACGATAACAACAGACCGCGGCCGACAGTTTGAGTCAGCCCTTTTCACTGCCATCAGTCAGCTCATGGGCACCTCACGCATACGTACGACGGCGTACCACCCCATGAGCAATGGCATGGTGGAGCGCTTTCACCGCCAGCTGAAGGCTGCGCTCACGGCAACCGAGGAACACAACTGGGTGGAGGCCCTCCCACTCGTTCTTTTGGGTATAAGATCCACCTTGAAAGAGGACATTGGCTGCAGTGCCGCTGAGTTGGTCTACGGCACGACACTCAGGCTGCCGGGAGAGTTCCTTGCGCGCGGCTCAGAGGAGGCATCCATAGCTTGCAGTGACTATGCACTTCGCTTACGCAACGTCATGAGCAAACTGCGCGCGGCACCTCCACGGCCCCCAGGGTCGCGTGTGGTGCACGTCGACCCGCAGCTCACATCGTGCCCATATGTGTTTGTACGACACGACGCGGTTCAGCGACCTCTTCAGCCACCCTACGATGGGCCGTTTAAAGTCCTCCGCCGTGGCAACAAACAATTCACCATCCAGAGAAGCGGTCGTGAGGAGGTTGTGTCGCTGGACCGCATCAAGCCAGCACACGTGGACCGTGACGATGCCGTGTTGCCTCCGCTAAGGGAATCATCGCCAGGACCCCCAGCTTCAATGCCAGTCCAAGCCCACGAGGTGCCCTCCCGGCTGACACACAGCGGACGGCTATCAAGAGCACCCACTCGCCTGGACCTTTAACTCCGTTCGGCAACTCACTAAGGGGGGAGTGCTGTGGCGGCAGCCAAGCCAAGCCAAGCCAAGCTGCCAGGCAGCGCCACCCTCCGCTGCTCTCCGGAACCACCAGAGCGAACCCGAATAAAGTCAGTTGATGTTTGGGATCCACGCCGCGCGGTTGTGTCCGCTTCTACCGCGCGTACACGCGTCCCAACAACACTTTACCAACGCTCTCGTTGATACCGCATGACACAGTGTTAAATTTACGGATGAGGAATGATTCTCGGTACTTCCCGGTCATGGTGCGTTTTGAAACCTGACTGTAATATCGTTGCCTTGATTTTGTCAAACGTGTGTCCCGGCAGCCTTACATGGCGAGATAGTGGTAGATCCGGTAAGCCGTTAACATGCGCTCTGTGGTTGTTAAAACGCGTGCGAAATGAAGTTTCGGTCTGACCGATATACTGCATATGACACAATGAACATTCCAGTAGATAGATGACATTAGCGCTATCGCAAGTAAAACTGCCATTGATTTTTAGAGAAAAATCAGATGCAGTGCTTTGGGCAGTATTTGATGACGTCATATGCATACAGATTTTGCAGCGGGGTTTTTCACAAGGCTGGCAACCAAGATGAACAACAGCTTTTGTCTTCGAACGGGTTAGCATGTCACGCAGGTTTCTGGAGCGACGATATACAACCCTTGGCGATTCCGTGAAAATCTCTCTAAGCCGATCGCTCTGTGTCAATATATTGTAATGCTTTCTGAGGATGTGGGACACGTTAGGAACAGATGCGGAATGTGCTAGGACAAGGTTAGTGCGTGATAATGCCGCTACTCGTTTGTCCGTACTGATGAGGTCTTTCCTGTCAAGCGAATCAGCCCGTTTGATTGCGTCGTCAATTATCTCCGAAGGGTACTTCTGGTCAATTAGTGCTTTACGAAGCTGGTCACAGTTTCGAGTGAATTCACTGTCGTCCGAACAAATCCTTTTAAACCGAATAGCTTGGCTATACGGGATGCTTGTCTTGCAATGTTTTACGTGATTGCTCTTAAAGTGCAAGTACCGTTGTCGGTCAGTTGGTTTCCTATAAAGATTGGTCGTCAGTTTGCCATTACACAGACATACCGTGACGTCAAGGAAGTTTATGCTGACTGGTGAATAACAATGAGCAAATGAAATTGACGGTGCGGCATTATTGAAGTCCGCAATGAAGCTAATCAATGCTGCTTCACCGTGGTGCCAAATTAAAAAAATATCGTCGATGAAGCGTTTGTAATAAAATGGCTTGAGGTCACGAGTAGCGAGGAAGTTCTTTTCTAGTATTCCCATATTCGCATAATTCGGTCCTATTTTTGTTCCCATTGACGTCCCACTAACTTGAACATAGTGTTCTCTGTCAAATTCGAAGTTGTTAAGTTCGAGGATTAGTGCTAAAATAACACCAAGGGTGGAATCGTCGATGGGTTGGTCGTCAACAAAGTCGTTGTACGCCCGTAGTACAGATTGTATACCATCTGCATGAGGAATATTTGTATACAATGACGCGACGTCTAGTGTGACCAGAAGAGCCTCGCTCGGAACGTGTAGATCAGTGATGTTGGACAGGAAATGATTGGTATCTTATATATATATATATATATATATATATATATATATATATATATATATATATATTCTTTATTTATTGAATACTGCAGGTCAAGAACTGGTCCAAGCAGGACAGGTACAAGAGGCAGGATATAAACAAAAACACATGTGATAACATAAGAATATATCAGGAGAAATGGAATCGAAAACACGTACTAACAGAACGCATAAAAGATAACATGGCAAAATATTACATAAACTGGTAACAGAACACAAATTAACAGCATATTTTAGCTCTAAACAACAGAAAATTGGCTGAAATCAGTTAGTTCCACTCTGAAACAGTACGCGGAAAAAAGGAAAAATGAAACGCATTGGTTTTGGCAAAATACGGGGTTAAAGAATGGGCGTGATGATATATATATATATATATATAAAGGACAGGTGTACACTGCTTTTGCCAGGTCGCATATATATGCAAAGATAGCTTGGGTTGCCGCTAGTTTATAACAGAATTGACGATGCGCCTCTTAGAGAATGACTGTTTAGTGCATCAACGTTTCGGTCACAGCCCAACCTTTTTCAAGACATGTTAACCACAGGCCAGTATGGCCATACTGGCCATACTGGCCTGTATCGCTATGTATCATGTATCGCTATGGCACACATGTGACATAGCGACATCTGACATTTTCCGACCAAAATCACGTAACAGAGTGTCACGCGACATGTTCCCCCGAGATCACGTAACTAACGTCACGTGAGATGTTTCCGCCAAAATCACGTAGCGCAATGTCACCTCAGGAGTTTCCCTCAAAATTACGTAATTCGATGTCAAGTTACGTATTTCGCGTAACACCACGTAACAAAATATCACGCGCCATGTTATCGAGCTGGCTACCACAGAAGAGGCCCGTAGTTGCGCCGAAGATGGCGCGGCGCTCTTGCCGGCTAGCCAACTACATCGCGTGGGTCCGCGACGGTGTGTCCACCTTATCCCTTACTGCCTAGCAGTATTGATCACGTGATTCGATCCAGGTTCCTTGCACATGATCGCAACGCCGGCATTGCGCTCGCCACATAACGCTTACGCGAAAGCGTTGGAGAGTTCCGGAAGGTGCCCCGCCACGGTGGATCTGGTGGCTATGGTACTCGGCTGCTGATCCGAGGGTCGCCGGATCGAATCCCGGCTGCGGCGGCTGCATTTCGATGGAGGCGAAGATGTGAGGCCCGTGTGCTGTGCGATGTCAGTGCGCGTTAAAGAACCCCAGGTGGTCGAAATTTCTGGAGCCCTCCACTAGGGTGTCTCTCATAGTCAGAACTAGTTCTGGGACCCCACAAATCAAGCAAGTTCCGGAAGGAAGACGGGTTCTTGATGCCGCTTCGCTTGGCCAAGTCCCTCGACGGCACGTAGTGGGCAAAGCATACGCTGCTTAGCGCGGTCACATTGCGTGAAGTGCGTGCCAGAACAAATCAAAACTACATGACTCGGCTCTGCTGCGCCGTTGTCTCTGCCGCTTGACCGTCGCATGGTACTTTTGCGCCATCATGCCACCGCGTCTCGCAGAACGCTTGCCGAAGAGCTCTAGTAGAATGGTACCCGCGCTGACGGAAGGCGCTCTCTATTTCTCATGTAATCATTGCAACAGTGTCATTCAAATTATATTCCAGCCCGCACACGCAGCAAACTGCTGGAAGATGTTGCTCATGGCGACCATATGCTGTCAACAGCGAGCCGAGGCCGCTGCTCGTGGTTTTGATGATCTTCACATCATGATGTTTTCTGGTAGTTTGAGTTGTGGTAATTTTTTTCTTTTCCACGCAGTTGTTGGGTGGAATTTCTCATTTCAAAATGTACTCAAGTACCGTTGCGATTTTTCACTACGCTGGATTTCTAACAAAACGAGAGGTTGAGGGCCAGGACTGTCGTAAGAACGACCTTTTACCACGGAGAGGAGGGGAAACAGCGCTCGCTCAGGCGGCCCGATGAAGTCACGCCTTAGGGCACCGCGTCGACGAGCCCTCTGTCGGACGAAAAGAGAAACGCGCGCGTCGCGCTGTGGCCTCCGCGATCGGCTGCGGAAGCCCGTGACTGTTCTAGAGTCAGGAGATGACAAAGAATACGCTGCAGGTCTCACGCCCTTTCTTCCCAAGGCCATTTACACATGCGTGCTCACAACACGCCAGCGAATGGCTTCCAGCGGCATCCGTCGTCTACTCTGAAGTGAGTGCAAGCAGCTCGTTCCAAGTGCTGTACAGCACGTAATTAATACAGCATTTTTACTAACTGCAGCTAAAATGTCCGCCCCCCTATTTATTGACGCTATAAAGTGAAAAACTGAGAAAATTTGCAATATATGAGACGTTAACGCGATAATTATGCGTCGCGGCCGAAGGACGACATGTAAACGATGGGAACAGGCCGGCAGCGTCATCTGTCGTGATGCGCAGAAAGCGTTGCATTAACGGGCCGCCGCCGCACGCTGCTGTGGCATAGCAGTTTCCCCTCCTCAAATACTTCTTTCTCCGTGCCTTTTACGTTGCCGTTGTAAAGATGTTGCGAATGACAACTAGTCTCATGTCACGTTATCTTTGCAGCATGCCTCAAACTTTTCATCGTTTGTTGAACGCAGGTGAGCAAAGTGGGTGTGTTCAGCTGTGGACCTTCGGCGCTCACAAAGAGCGTGAGCTCCGCCTGCGAGACGGTCAACAACAGCCGGAAGTTGCCCTACTTCATCCACCACTACGAGAACTTTTGACCCATGCGCCCCTGGTGCCGTACTGCCAAAAAAGAAGCCAACTGTGATGATAATTATGATAGTGCTTACTGCTCCTCTGTTCCGACTTCTTATGGCGTATATGCCTACGCGGACGGCACGTCTGATGCGTCCTGTGACTGTGTTCGACATACTGTAGAAAGTTTTGTCTTACTTCCTCTGCGTTCCACCCCTAGCTTACAGACGCCACAAGCGGCTGGATCTTTTAGAGAAGTACCACATCAGTGGGCGCTCGTCCGTGTCGGCGTTGTGTTGTTTGTAGCTCGTGATTGCAGGGCTTCAAGTAAGGCCGCCCGCCTACACACTAACCGTGTGAGAGGCGTGCAAATGACTTGGTTCTCTACTCTGGAATTCAACCGTAATGAGCAACCGAATATTAGTAGTTTGTTGGTGAGTGCTACTGACACATATTCCTCTTTGATTACGGAATTTCACTGTGTTTTGAACGCAAGTTCTCGCACTCATCAAAATTCTCAAGTCACCCCGCAATGGTGGTCGAGTGGTTATGGCACTCGGCTGCTGATCCGAAGGTCGTGGGATCAAATGCCGGCCACGGCGGCTGCATTTCGATGGAGCTGAAATGTTGAGGCCCGTGTGCTATGCGATGTCACTGCACGTTAAAGAACCCTAGGTGGTTGAAATTTCTGCAGATACGGCGTCTCTCATAATCAGAACTGGTTTTGGGACGTTAAACCCGACAAATCATTAATTGAAATTCTCAAGTCAGTTCCCCTTTGGTTATATCAATTGTCCCAGTATTTATTGGTCCCATGTAGCGTTAACACTCTCTCAGCTCGATCAGGAAGCTCGTTGTGTCGATACATGTTGACAATTAGACAAACACAACTTGTTTCAACGCCTACTTGGTTGATAGAGCATTTGCTGAACATCCTCGAATTCCAACCCACCTTGATAGCTTATCGTCTCTTTCATTCCTTACAGGCTGAAGTAACCACGTCTTAATGCATGCTTCATATATTGTTCTTCAGCTGAAAAGGAAAATGCTACGCTTTACGGGAAAGAGGATTACGCAGATGTCAATGCCGAGCTTTGCCCTTTTTTTTTCTGAAGACAGCGCTGAGACAAAATGGCGTTCTTTTCAACACAATCTACGCGGCCTGATAGGAACCTATATTGGTACCATAACCGTGACAGCACGGCCTAATTACCCGTGCTTGAAGGCAACCATAAAACCAGCGAACATGTGTTAAAAACTTGCTTGATCCCTCTGTCGTGCGAATCAGTATAGCATGAAAGTGGAGCCTGTCTTTGCGAAGCTGTCGACAGCATCTGGCAAATCAAGGGGCAGCAGATGGGCTGGTTACTCCGGGAATGTAAACACATTACATGTATACATTAGAGGCACCTCGACACTGCACAGGGATCATCGACCTTTACACACAAGCAAAGGTTCTCTAACGGCTCACATTTCTCCGGAAGCACTGCATTGTACGCGCCAGAGCCCTGCGCAAACTTACCTAGAGCATCCGCAGACGGTACCGAAGGCGACACAGTCACCTTCAGCAAAAGGAGCATCATTTCTTTCTCGACAGCCATTTTGCGTACTTGGAGAGGGGGCGGGTGCGTCGAGACACAACTAACCACACAAGAAAAATTTTGTGTATTATTAAATTTGGTTGTATTACGTTGCCCAAACAACGCACATGAAGGGCGCCGCCACGTCGCTAACCGAGCCTTTGCAATCGACACGCTGGGACTGAGGAAGCGCTGACAGCGCGCATTAGCACGGCGATCTGCTTCACTCCATCTTTCCTAGATGGCGGCACCACCGCTGCGAACTAAGAATTCAGTGAAATGGGGGCGATTTTAATTTAAGAGTATTTTCTTTGCTAAATACCTTTGCTTCAACAGGGCATCGGTTAGATGCAAATTGTAAAGCGGAGTAGTGAAGATATAAGACCCTACTGTTCCCTATATCTGCAATGCGGTGGTGGTGTGTTCGGCAGAGCTTCGAGCTATCATCGTCGCATTCCGAGTGATCGTGTGTTCGAGTCCGAGTGGGTGATACTTCTTCATTGGAAATATGTGCTCATATTTGTCAGACGTCCACTTCCGTGACGGAAGTAAGGATTTCTTGGTTGGCCCTGACATAAAACGCTTTAGTATTAAAATACTCAACACATTACAGAATTATTTTTGTCATACGTTTCTCGCCTATCGATCTCCTCGCCCTTGTTCCACTGAACTGGAAAGTATGCAAGGTCGTTGCAGTCCTGAAAAAAAGCAGCCTACCCTCACGAAAAGACTGCCGTCCAATATTTCTGACAATACTTTCCTCCGTGCTCGTGGAGCACGTTCCTTATTCTCATGTTATGAAGTTTTCCCTTCGGCACATTCTTTAGCCCAAGCAATATGGTTTTCAAAAACGACTTTGGTGTCATAACCAGCTAGGAATCTTTGTTAAGGTTAGCTGCCCTCCCCTGACTAACCCTTCTGTCAAAGCGCCGTTCTTTGATTTTTGCAAGGCATTTGATAACGCCCCTCACAACTGCATATTCTAAAGCTTTTCGGTTCTAAATCTTCATCCCAATACCTAACTTCAACATGTGTCTATGCCACTGCATCTATTTCCCCTCACAGGTAGTAATGTTTGGCCCACTTGCTCTCCAAAAGTAACGCTACTGAACAGCTGAAAAACAAATGCCGCATAGGTATCGCCGACATCGACCGTTCGTCGGAACGTGAGGATTGTGACCGTCTGCCACAACCCGCAAACGCACGATAACAGAAGGCACAGAAGCGTCGCCCATGCTAGAGGACTTTTGTGCACAAGTTCCGCATGGTGCGTGGGCCACGGAGCATCTGACAGCCATTAGAGCTATTGTCGACGCTCAAATTCGCCCAAAATGACATACGGTGATTGCAAACTCCCTTCGCAAATAAAGGTACATCATGCTTGGGAAAATTACGCGTTTTTGTAGCTCATTCAATAATTCGACAATTGGCTGATTCGGCAGTATTTCGGGATCCCACCAGTGTCGAATTAACGGACTTTTACTGCACATATAAATAGTATGTCACAACGAGGCAGTGCCATACTCCATTGGTACAGAGAGTAAGCGTGCAAGCATGGGAACGTGTTTTAATGGGCGGTCGAACGGCTCGGAAGTCGGCCTATGTCAGTGTGACAATGGCTTGCCCGCAAACATCTTACTAGAAATGTGCTTATTTGCCGATGACTACGTGCTGTACGGCCAAATCGGCAACAATAACGGTTGACTACTAGCCCTTCCAGTTGACCTCTCTATCGTGGGATAATGGTGCAAAAAATGCTTAATGCATGCAACCAAGTCATCCCTGCTATCTTTTCACATCCGGTGGTGCTGTCTTCTCCATAAATATGTAATAAGTGGTTCCATTATTTCCTCTGTAAGCACTCATCTTTGTATCAGTCTCTGTTCCCGATATGTCCTGGCTTACATATACCAGATTTACAGCTGATAATACCAGCCGCACGCTCGATTACCTGCTCCGTAACCTACCCGCTTATGCCAAACATCATTGTGATGCGGCCTACAGTCCAATACGCAGGTGCCGTTCGGGATCCCCACCAAACTGCTTATATCAACGTCTATAACGAATTAAAATCGACGTTTCTTTTCTTTTTTTCGGATTGTTCGCGCGGTATCACCGATACTCAGTGAGTATCGGTGATACCCGCCCCCTCAATGAGTACGCTCGCCTCCGCACGTGCGCCCCATCTGGGGCGGTGCCGCCATCTAGAAGCGGTTAAGGGAATTCTGAAGCATGGGACTCGCAAGCACCTTGTTATCGCTTCCGTAATCTCAATGCAGTGGCCGCCACTGGACTGCTGTCGCTGTAACGTGGTGCTCGCAGTGATTGCATTCGGTGACGTTGTCTTTCGCGTCGTATGTGATACCTAATTGCCAGGACGATGTAGCCAGCCAATCGTTGCTTTCACGCAAGATAGTGTGATGTTACCAAGAAAACTGCTCGCAAAGACGTCGACTGGTCAATGTCGCACAAGTGGGCTTGCACTGATGCCGCTGTCGCGCGGCGTGTAGAGGTGCAAGAATCATGCAACTACTTCGGTCAGGACACACTACACTTTCGTGTTATATCCATTCTGTCACACACGGAGGGATCAGCACCATTTTTTTTTCATTTCCCAAAGTGTTCCAGCGGACCGGCTTCCATGTGCAGCTATATTTCTCTATCTTCAATGCCCGCGACCTGGCTTCCTTTCATGAAAAGTGGCCACGCTGATAAAGCTTGGCAGCGGTGGGAGCTGGCTTAGCGCAGCGAGGAATATATTTCGGGCATTTTTTTGCAACTCGGCCGCGTTTTTCTATTTGATGGACAGCATGGACCGCCGAATAGAAAATGTGCGCCTGCTTGCTCTTACATTAGCCAACCTAACCTGAACAATATCTAATCTAAACAACTGCCTCATATCACAGGCTGCTCAGCAATGGCTTCTGTCAGTTTCAATGAGTTGAAAATTCGTAACAAATCTGAATACAATGCATTATATTTATCCACTTGGGGCCCCAGAAATCAATGTGAGTTGAGTGGATCCCTGTCACAGATAGCACTATTTAAATGCGTTGTACAAGAGATTGTAAATAGACGTCCTCATTAGAAAGACCAAGAGTTGTACAAGCAATCTAGTGTGCAAGGCATTAAGTAGCCGAAACGTTGTACAATGCAAGAAAGGAGAGTAATGTTTTGCCGATATAAGAATAATCGAACAAGTACTGGGGCAGCGACTTAGAATGATGAACTGATGATGATGAACTGACATGTTTAGGAAGTACAATGCAAAGATTGGGTGCACTATTCGTAACGGAAAATGTTCCACAATATGTGCGTCAAGGCGGTTATACACCCCTCTAGCTTTCACTTGTTGGACAAAGGGACATGACGCTCGAAGGTAAGCACGCAAAGCCGGTTTCTTTCAGCAAAACACGGTAATAAATTCAATGTGGTCACCGGGAGGAGTCTTCAGGGCCACTCTTGTGTGAGGTCGCCCTTCTCAGTTTTCGATGACTATATCAACTGCGAGCTGTTCTTATGCCAATTTGTCTTCGCCCACATGTGCTGTTGCGCAGTCATTGGTGTTATATCGCACCATTCCTGATGTTCTTATCTAGTTGCTTTTATTTGCATGTTTTAATAAAATATATTTTTATTTGTCACCTCTCACTTGTTTATGTGCGTATCTCAAAATTTTTCGAAAAATACGGGCTAATAACCAGTAAACAGTTTGGTTTCAGGGAATGATCATCTAAGAAAGTTGCGCAGCTCAAGCAAAAATAACTTATTCTGCATAATATAGTAAAGAAACTTAAACACTTTAGGAATATTCATAGATTTTTCAAAAGCGTTTGACAGAATTAATCATAAAACCCTTCTTTTAAAACTTCCAGCTTATGGTGTCCGAGGTATTTCATTGGACCTAATATCGAGTTATCTGCGTGATCGTACTCAGTATGTGGCTATCGACAATCACCACTCGTCCTGTAATAAAGTTGAACATGGTGTTCCTCAAGGTAGCCTGCGTGGTCCGTTGCTGTTCATTATTTATGTTAATGATTTGATAGAAATAGACACTAGTGTCCAATATATTATATACGCAGATGACACTAGCTTATTTTGATCGGGTTCAAATGGAGATGATGTAGTGAATCAGGCCAATATCGTCATATATAAGTTACATTCTTGATCTCTTAAAAATCCCCTCCTTATTAACTTCAATAAAACTGAAGCTGCGTTCCTCAGAGCAAAAAATCAATCTATTTCTGTCAGAGCTACACTTACCTTAGGAGGAAATGCCATCGAAATTACAAGCACCGTAATAACGCTTGGAGTCTGTTTGAATGAATTCATGTTCTGGGATGGTCACATAGAACATCTTCAAAGTAAGCTTGCACGTATAGTTGGCGTGTTGAGAAAATTTCAGCATTTATTGCGAGAAAAAAAAATTACAGCATATCCACGGAGTGAATGATGATGAGTGGGCGAAGCTCGGGATGTGCATCGTAGATCGCGCCGAGTTCCGGATTAATTTAGTTAACGCGCATGCTACGAATCCTCACGGTTCAACTATGCACAATGCACAAGTGAAATCTCCCACCGGCACTTCATTGCAAGTCAAGATCCAGTGTGTATATATATATATATATATATATATATATATATATATATATATATATATATATATATATATATATATATATATATATATTCTCCAACGCGAGCAGTCGGTATTTCTCAATCAAGAAACTCGCTAGGAGACGCTGCCTGCGCCAACGTTGTCTCTCGCGTTTGCCGGGGCAGTGTCGAGTTTGCCGGGGAGCGCGTGGCTCCCGGCGCTCGCGGCAAGGGCGAGCGCCAGGTGCCACGCGCTCGCCCTCGGCGCGTGCGTGCGCTCCAGCAGGCACGCGCCGGTGGCTACCTACTACTAACTACTACTACTACTACTACATACATCGGGGACGCACGAAATGGCTGCTAATGGGGAATGAGATACAGAAGAATTCGGCTTTTAGTTAACGCGCACGCTGCGAATTTTTTATTGTTCAACAACGCACAGGAGAAATCTCCCACCGGCACCACCTTGGAGGTCAAAGCGTAAGACTGGTTACGCACGACTACGACGAGGGACGAACGGGCGCCGCTTTAAGGAGCTTCGCCCCTAAAAGCAAAGCTTACGTTGTACCACGCGTTGTTTGAATCACATTTAAAATGCTACGTATTGATATGGGGCAGTACAACACAGACAAATATTAGTAAACTGTTCATAACGCAGAAAAATGCGCTCAGAGCGATTGCTGACGTGCCTTACAGAACGCACTCTGAACCACTGTTTCTAACCTATCGTATCATGCACTCATCCAACATGTACCGTCTTTTACACCTCTACAAATCACAGATTGAACACGGCATTTTTTTCTTATGTGAAGTCGCTAATCTCCACACCAACATTCTTTAGTTCTTACAAGGCACCACGAATATTGGTCTGTGCCTCACCCACGTACTAACTACGGCTTTCAGACCTTAAGCTATACATTGCCTTCTCTGCTTAAAGAGTTTGGCTTTTCTCACTCCTCGATACGCGAACTTTTCTTTAACTCCCTTCGAAGCTTATTTAGTTAATGTGTGCATTCCCCCGCCACTGTAATTGCCTTTTTGTGATCGCAACTTGCTTTGAATGTATCCGGAGATTTAATGTATTTGTAGTATTGTCCATTTTATTGTGCACCGTGTTTTTTCTAGTTTTGAATTTTCCTGCCTTGTGCTATTTCTGTTCTGTGCATACCGCACTGCCGATGTATACGGGGGGAAGGGAGCATTAATAAAGTTGCAAGGAGGGCTTGTTGGTACGGCATTTTTTTGATAACTACGGTAGCACAAGGTGTGTGTGTGTTCTCCTTGTGTCCTCTTACCTTGTGCTACCATAGATATCAAAAAAAAAAAAAAAGAAATCCACGCATATCCACGGAGTGAATGATGATGAGTGGGCGAAGCTCCGGATGTTCATCGGTAAAAACCGTGAATCTTCCGTGAATCTTGCCCAGTACATCATCAGACGCGACAAACACTGTTTGTCGCCATCTAGCGCTCTCCTATCACACTAGAGCACGCCGCGAGCGCCTTCGCGCCATATATTGATCAATTCACGTACTAGCTAAGCAGCACCGGAGCGCTCGGACGGACGGACAGACAGACAGACGGACGGACAGACTGCAATGCTACGCGTTCCCATACATCTGAATGAAGCGAGCACCGCGGCGCCATCACGCCATCTAGTGGATACTTCATTAAACCAGAGGTGGCTACATACTATATGTACGGAGGAGGGAACGACCCACACCCTAAGGAGCTTCGCCCCTAAAAGGGGAGCATCGTCAAGCCGCGACTGAGCGGCCATTTTTCCCTATTCCTCAGTGATTAATTTATGTATGCACGTTTGGAGTAAAGACTCAGATGTCGCACGTTACTGCAATCGCTTGCAGCCGCCTCGAGTCGAATCAGTCGCCACTGGCCGGTCCAGCCGCCCGTATTACGACCCACATCCGCGTACGTCACCGCCGTTACGGCCAGCTTCGTCTACCCGCCGTTCACCGTCTCCACGACGCCGCTCTCTCATCCATGCGGCCACGTGCGGTCGTAGGCGACCAGAAAAACTAGTCGCAGTCCACGAGGCAAGGGCTGCGACGTTATCGAACTGTGGAAGCCCTCAGCGAAGCCCGTCGAACATTATCGACGTGTTTGTCGACGGTGTTCGCGCATCAGCCCATGTGGACACTGGAGCCGCCGTTTCAATTATGGAAGCTGTGTACTCCGAATAGTTACGACCAGGGTGTCGGAACGAAATGCTTTTCGTTCCGGTTTTCGTTTCGTTCCACAGAAAAAAGTTTCGTTCCGTTTTCGTTCCGGAACGAAACAAAAGCGTTCCGTAACGGTTCATAACGTTTCTTTTTCAACAAGAAAAACGAACAATATACCTAACATTAAAAGTATTGTGGGCATTCATTAGCCTCTTCTACTTCATCTGTACATAATCATCATCACCTTGGTTTCGTCATCATTCTCTGCTGTGGGTTGTCATCTAGAGCTCAATCTGTGCTTGGGGTGCGAACTGTCATCTGTAGCCTCAAAGCTTAATAAAACGGCGTCATCGTCACAGCTTCACAAGTGGTGGAGAGTGCTCTTCGGTCCCCCGTCCTCTGCCACCCCGGTCACACCCCTGGAGCTTCGATCGGGCCGCCGCTTGTGTCAGCTGCCCGCCGTCATGTCGCAGCCAACGGACACGTCCGCATCACCCATGTCGGCTCAGACATCTGCCGCCCCTCATTGTTGGGTTGTAAGCGGCCACCAGCGTGACCCCCACTTATTCGCAGGACTTCGCGGCGAAGACGTCGAGGATTGGCTTGACGACTATGACCGAGTAAGCGCAGCTAACCGTTGGGACGAGCCGCTTAAGCTAAGCCACGTCCCCTTTTATCTAACGGGAGTGGCAAAGACATGGTTTTACAACCACCAGGTAGACTTCGCAGACTGGGGCAATTTCAAGCAGCAGCTTCGACAAATTTTCGGCACACCAGCCGTTCGCTCTGCTCTCGCAAAGAAGACACTCGATTCCCGTAAACAACAACACGGCGAATCATACACTTCCTACATAGAAGACGTCCTTGCCCTTTGTCGTCGAGCGAACTCAGCCATGACCGAATCCGACAGGGTTCGGCACATTCTCAAAGGCATCGGGAGTATCGCCTTCAACGCCCTGGCCATCAAGAACCCCGAAACCGTTGCCGATGTAGTTTCCACTTGCCAGCGCCTTGATGAACTCGAGTCGGTCCGCTTGCAACCGGCCACCGTAGAAAACATCGCTACCACCGATTCCTCATTGCGCGCGATGATCCGTACCATCATACGGGAAGAGCTCCAGACGCTTGGCTTCTTACCAGCTTCACCGCCCCTGGCTGCTTCCGGTGACTCTTTGCGAGACGTTGTCAAGGAAGAGTTGGCGTCCATGACTGGTGCTGTTTGTGTGGACCGTCCAACAACATATCCCCCGCCAACATACGCGAAAGTAGCCGCAAGTTCGCCGGCCGTAGTTCCATCGATGCCTCCTCAACCAACACCGGTCCACATGGCTTCTATGACTGTCGGTGGATCCATTCAGCCCAGTTATCAGCAGTGGCGCCCGCCGCGTCCTACATGCTACTACTGCGGATATCGTGGTCACATCGCGCGGTTTTGCCGCAAGCGCCAGCAAAACGAGCGCCGCGGTTACGACGTCTACGAACGAGATGACTATTCCGCCGGACCTACTTTCCAACGCCGTCCGTATTCTCCTCCTCGACGTCGTTCTCCATCACCACCTGCAGAGTCCGCGAATGCTGGTGCCTACCGTCCGGCGAGGCGCCGCTCCCCATCGCCACTTCGCCGCTCTACGTCTCCGCTGCGCCCTGCTTCCCCCTTCTCTGATCGCCGTCCGGAAAACTAACTTATGCAGCTTCCGGAGGAAAAGCTGCATCCGACGATGGGACAGAAATTCCTCCAGCGCGTCCATGTAACATGATATTGGTTTCCGTAGAGGGTGTGTTTTTAGTAGAAGCTTTGATAGACACTGGTGCTAGCGTATCGGTAATTCATCGTGACTTGTGTTGGCGTCTGCGAAAAGTTACCACTCCATATAACGGACCTACATTACTTGCTGCTCAAGGATCCGCTATTCGCCCTATGGCTATGTGTACCGCCCGTGTTTTCATTGATGGCCTTCTACATTGCATACCATTCGCCGTGCTAAGTTCGTGTCCGCACCAGCTTATCTTGGGATGGGATTTTCTTTCCACGGCGTCCGCTTCAATCTGCTGCCGGCAACGCGCTATCCACTTGACCGACACCAACTACTCACTCCACGCCGATGACGCACCTCTTCATTTTGTTGCTGCGCACGACACTGAGCTGCCACCTCGCCATCAGAAAATTGTGACCATAACGTCTGATGTGATTGACCAGGGTGACGTGCTGGTTTTACCATCTGTCCGCTGTCTCGCAAGAGGGATAGCCTTTGCATCAGGGCTGGTTCGGTTTCATAGTGGCCGTGCACATCTCTACGTGACGAACACGACTCCCGAAAAAATTCTCGTCGCTAAAGGCACTACACTGGCGCGCGTCCTTGAATCGCAAGCTATATCACTGCTTTCCTTTAAATCAACATCCTCTGGGGCGTCATCTGCTCTGAGTTCTGAGTCCCTTTCTGCTCTTTCATCTACAATCAGTTCCGACTTGACACCTTCACAATCACAAGAATTGCTGGCTTTGCTGAAGAAGCATGAAGATATGTTCGACGCGCATTCCACTTCGTTGGGAAAGACATCCATTACAACGCATAGAATCGAGACAGAAGGCACTTCCATCGTGCGCCGTCGGCCATATCGCGTGTCGTCTGCTGAGCGCAAAGTGATTGAAGAAAACGTCGCCGATATGTTACAACGGGATATAATACGACCATCCTCGAGCCCTTGGTCATCCCCCGTTGTTCTCGTTCGAAAAAAGGACGGCTCTGTGCGGTTTTGCGTAGACTACCGGGCACTCAACAAGATCACGCGCAAAGATGTGTACCCTATGCCGCGCATAGACGATGCCTTGGATACCCTGCAGGGTGCCGAGTACTTCTCGACTCTCGACCTGCGTTCCGGGTACTGGCAAATACCTATGCATGAGGACGATAAAGAGAAGACGGCGTTTTCAACACCCGACGGACTCTACGAGTTCAATGTAATGCCGTTCGGCCTGTGCAATGCACCCGCAACCTTCGAGCGCATGATGGACACTGTTCTCCGTGGCCTGAAGTGGAAGACTTGCTTATGCTATCTAGATGATATCGTTATTTTTTCGTCAAGCTTCCCTCAGCATCTGCACCGTCTGGACGAAGTTCTCACGTGCCTTGCCAGTGCTGGACTTCAGCTAAACACCAAGAAATGCCATTTTGCAAGCAAGAAAATCAAGGTGTTAGGCCACATTGTAAGCAAGGACGGCATTCGCCCCGACCCTGACAAGGTTTCCGCCGTTCTGCACTTTCCTCGTCCCGAGAAAGCTAAAGATCTCCGCAGTTTCTTAGGACTCGCTTCCTATTTTCGCCGATTCATACGCGACTTCGCCACCATAGCTTCCCCTTTACACAAACTCCTCAGAAATCATGTTCCCTTTGTGTGGTCTGCCGAATGCGAATCAGCTTTTGACTATCTCAAGCGCGCTCTAACCTCTGAACCCGTACTTTGCCATTTTGACGAAACCGCACCTACTTTCCTGCATACGGACGCCAGTGGTCACGGCATCGGTGGCATTCTCCTACAGCGAGACCATTCCTCACGTGAAAGAGTCGTTGGGTACGTAAGCCGCGTTCTTACAAATGCCGAGAAGAACTACACGATTACTGAACAAGAATGTCTAGCCGTCGTATGGTCCGTGCAGAAATTCCGACCTTACCTTCACGGCCGACATTTCACTATCGTGACGGACCATCACGCCTTATGCTGGCTTTCGACGTTGAAGAACCTATCCGGGCGCCTTGGTCGGTGGATTCTACGTCTCCAAGAGTATGACTTTACCATCACCTACAAGAGCGGTAAAAAACACCAGGATGCAGACGCCCTTTCTCGATGTCCGCTTCCTGCGTCACAGGGCAATGGACCTTCAACCACCTTATGTGACAAGCTCCGGCAAAGTCCCTCCTCGTACGCTACGTCCTTAGCTACTGTGGACCAAGTACTGCCGCATGACAACCCATCATTCCTATCGCATCAGCTTGCAGACCCTTATTGCCAGCGCATCATAGCCCGCCTTCAAGGAACTTCGCGCCCACCTAACGCCCGCAGTCGTCGACAGCTGACACGGTTTAAGATCGCAGACCACGTCCTATACCGCCATGTATACCACTCCGAAGGCCAACGCTGGGTGCCTGTCCTGCCTCGCTCTCTTCGGCCTCAAGTCCTTCAGGCTTCTCACGATGACATGACTTCTGGCCATCTTGGTGTTCAGAAAACCTATGACCGCATCAAAGCTCGCTTCTATTGGCCAGGCATGTCTGCCAGTGTAGCGAGGTATGTCTCTTCTTGCGCCCGTTGTCAGCGTCGAAAGCTCCCTACAACACTGCCAAGCGGACAGCTGCAACCGGTCCCATGTCCGTCAGAACCATTCGACGTAGTCGGCGTTGACCTGTACGGCCCCCTTCCTCTGACGTCTAGCGGTAATCGATGGATTGTGACGGCAGTGGACCATTTGACACGCTACGCCGAGACCGCCTGTGTGCGTTCAGCGTCAGCTTCTGAAGTCGCTGAATTCATACTTCGAGCTTTAATACTCCGTCACGGTGCTCCTCGCGTCATCCTGAGCGACCGCGGAAAAGCATTCCTCTCGCAACTTGTAGACGAAGTGCTCAGTGCCTCCGGAACCATCCACAAGACAACCTCCAGCTATCACCCGCAAACCAACGGCCTAACCGAGCGATTTCACCGCACGCTCTCCGACATGATCGCCATGTACATTCAACCTGACCACACAAACTGGGACACCATTTTGCCATTTGTAACTTTCGCATGTAATACTGCGGTACAACGCACAACCGGGTACTCGCCGTTCTACCTTGTCTATGGCCGCTCGCCCTCTTACTTTCTTGACGTCTCTTTCTTCGCGGCTCCTATCAAAGAGCCTTCATCGACTCTTGAAGAATATCTGTCCCGTCTCCTCCGTTGTCGCGAGCTCGCCCGCATGAATACCGACGCTAGGCAACGGGATCGCAAGGAGCACTATGATGCACATCGCCGCGTCGTCTCCTTCCGCCCTGGCGATGAGGTGCTGCTCTGGACACCAGTTCGCACCCCTGGCTTATGTGAGAAGTTTCAGTTTCGCTTCATCGGCCCCTACACCGTCTTGGCACAGACCTCCCCCGTCAACTACCGCGTGACACCTGTTGTCGTCCCAACTGACCGCCGCTGCCGTGCTACCGAAGTGGTCCACGTTTCTCGTATGAAACCTTTCACCCGGCGCTCTCCGTCCCCTTGAGCTGCGGCCAGGATGGCCGCTCTTGCGCGCGGGAAATTAGTGTGGGCATTCATTAGCCTCTTCTACTTCATCTGTACATAATCATCATCACCTTGGTTTCGTCATCATTCTCTGCTGTGGGTTGTCATCTAGAGCTCAATCTGTGCTTGGGGTGCGAACTGTCATCTGTAGCCTCAAAGCTTAATAAAACGGCGTCATCGTCACAGCTTCACAGTATCTTTTAAAAACAGCAAAATATACTGAACTAATACATAAAAATGCAATAATAATTGTTGGGCTTTTACGTCCCAAAGCCACGATGTGACTATAAGGGAACTCGCAAAAAGTTTCGAAGCAAGGACACAACAAAAACGGTATTTATTTTTCCTCAAGTTTGAATCCCGAATTTTCGTCAGGGCTACACGAGCAGGTCATCAAGTGTACACGCCGATAAGCGAGACCGCTGCTCTGACAAAACGAACTTGAGTGCCGAAAATGCCCTCTCAACGCTGACTTGTGTGGCTGGCACACCAAGGGTCACTTGTGCTAACATGTACAGCTCCGGTTGCCGCTCTTTGCGCTCATCCCAAAATTTCAACACATTCAACACCTAAGCGACGACAAGCCCTCTCCACGACGGCCTGTGTGAGAGGCACGCGAAAGTCCGCTTGAATTTAATACAAACAGCTGTGGTTGCCACTTCTTTTCGTTTCCTGCATTATTTCAACGCATCTTTCCCTTGAAACACTTGCCCGAGATGCGAGCTGACGTTGAACCCTGAGTTATGCATTATTGCTCACGCTGCATGACCTCGGTTGTTCCTGATCGCAAAGTTTTCCCGTGAACCGAAAAACGATAAAAAATATTTCGTTTTTGCTCCGGAACGAAATAATAAATAACGTTCCGGTTACGTTTTCGTTCCGGTCAAAAATATCGTTTTTTTCGTTTTCGTTTTTCGTTCCGTTCCGACACTCTGGTTACGACGCCAGTTTCGGGGCTGTCCCTCCGTACAGCTAGCGCTCAAAGTATTCATCCTGCTGCGGTATGTACAGCTCGCATCTTCATCCAGGACACCATGCACGCCATGGTGTCTTCCTGCATGCTCTCACGACGTCATCCTAGGATGGGGTTTTCTTTCGCTCCACGACGCTGTAATTCATTGCGCATCAGCCGAAATAGAACTCTCGCCGTTCTCAGATTTGACGCCAGCAAGCGAACCACCGTCTTCGAACAAGCTACTCGTCCGAAAAGACACCAGAGTGCCTCCGAACTCGCAACGGTTGTGTCTGGCTACTGCACCGCTCTCGCCGACACCTTGCACTTCTTTTGCCATCTGACCGCGTGTGCACTAGGAAAGGCTTGCTGGTGCCTTTGCGACCGTACAATTTTCTCAGGGCGGCACCGCTATCTTCGTAACCAACCCATCCCCGTACGTATTTCCGCTGATGCGAGGTGAATGTCTAAACAGACTGGAACCCTTCGAGGACGCACAAGTTATCAACGCACCCGATGACAGTCCCAGTTACAGTGCGCTCAGTGCTGTTTCCACATCTGATTCGTCACCCGCTGATGTACTTGGTTCCTCCATTGCTGACAACCTTACGCCGGTCCAACGTTCCCAGCTTCTGTGCCTGCTAGACGAATTTCGTTCTTTCGATGTCGCGCAAACTTCTCTCGCCCGCACATCCACTGTTACACACCACATCGACACTGACGCCCAACCGCCACTGCGGCAGCGTCCATACAGCGTATCTCCCACAGAACGTCGAGTAATCAATGAGCAAATCGATGACATGCTTCGACGGGATGTTATTGGACCTTCAAGGAGCCCCTGGGCATCGCCTGTTCTTGTCGCGAAGAAGGATGGATGGAACTGAACAAGATCACTCGTAAGGACGTATATCCGCTGCCGCGAAATGATGACGCGATTGTCAGCATGCAAGGAGCAGAATTCTTTTCATCCCTCGATTTGTGGTCGGGGTACTGGTAAGTACCCATGGCTGCTGACGCTCGACCGAAGACTGCTTTTGTCACGCCCGACGGCTTCTACAAATTCAGCGTCCCAGCTGCCTTTTGGACTGTGTAATGCGCCCGCTACCTTTGAGCACATGATGGATACCGGTCTGCGCAACTTGAACGGGCACACGTGCTTGTGCTACCTCGATGACGTTGTCATTTTCGCTCCGTACTTCTCCACGCATCTTGAACGCCTGCGGCATGTTTTGACGCGTTTGCGGGAAGCCGACCTACAGCTGAATCTAAAGAAGTGCCGATTTGCAGCACGGCGGCTAACAACACAGGGCTACGTCGTGTCCAAGGACGGAATTCTCCCCGATCAAGCCAAGCTTCAGGCGAAGGCCGAGTTCCTCAAACCCACGTCCGTCAAGGAACTGCGCAGTTTCGTAGGACTGTGCTCCTACTTTCGACACTTTATTAGGAACCTCGCCAGTATGATATCGCCGCTAAGGAAGCTCCTCGGAAGTGACGGGGCCCTCGATACGTGATCGTCAGAGTGTGACGACGCGTTCGCAAAGCTCCGTCGTTTGCTGACGTCTCCTCCCATACTACGCCACTATGATCCTACGGCCTCTACAGAGGTACACACGGACGCTAGCGGTGCTGGCCCCGCGGCGCTGTTATTCCGCAGCGCAAACCAGGGTTCCCTGAGTATGTCGTTGCTTACGCAAGTCGTACGCTTGCTAAACCCGAGACCAATTTTACCGTGACGGAAAAAGAATGTTTGGCAATCATCTGGGCACTTACTAAGTCCCGACCATATTGTCACGTGGTCGTGACACTCGCAGCACACGAGACGAAGCACGCAGGACTCAAGATGACGTCAGGCGAACTGTTTATTGGGCGAACTTGTGCCCAGCAAAACAAAGCCAATCACAATTCACAGCAACAGCGGCGTGAACAGTCGTCGGTCGATGGAAAGACTTACAAGCGACGCAGTGCGTCGGCTTTTATACACATGGCTTAACGCGTCGTCGTCGTTGTTGTTTAAAACTTTATTGAGGTCCTGGAGAACGTTCGGTGGGGGAACCCCGAAGGGACGCCCCTATCTACGTTGCGGGCCGCACGAGTACCGGGACGGGCAAGCCGTGGCCTGCCGCCCGGGCACACGCCTCCTGGACTGCCCGTTTCTGCGTGAAAAGATCGCCGCTTCTAAGCGATTCCTCCCACTGAGGAGAGCTGTGCGCCGGTAAGCGCAGTGCACTGCCGTAGCATGTGATCTAGTGTGCTATTATCATGGCCGCAAGCAGGGCATCGCGGATCAATTCCTTCCGCAATATGAGCAAATTTGCTGCGCGAGGGAAATGACCCCGTCTGCAACATACGAAAGGCCTGATTAACTTAGGATGAGGAAGAGGGTAAGTCCTCCGCGACAACTGATAATGAATCGTGACCCGATTGAATGTGACCAAAGGGTCTTTAATGCTCCCAACGCAACCTCCGTCTAAACTGCCAGGACCGGCACGGCAAGTGAGTCCTCGCGCACGGTCATGGGCTAGTTCATTGACATTGGAGATATGCGGGTGCAGGCCCTAGGGCGGGGAACCAAGTAATATTATGGAAGCCTTCCTTGCGAGTGGAGAGAATTGATGGCGTGCGGCCGGCCAGAGTTCCAGAGGCGAAAGCCTTAACTGCTAGCCGGGAGTCTGAAAATATTTGCGGACGGGAAGGGTCTAACATTGCTAGAGCTACAGCTGCCTGTTCGGCCTCTTCGGCCGACGATTTCTTAAGGGAGATCGCGCTCAACACGTTTCCTTTATAGTCCACTACCACGGCGACGTAATCGTTGGTACGGCCGTATTGGGCCGCGTCGACAAAAGCTACTTGCCCTGGATTCTTACATGCGTAGTCAATGAGAGCCTTGGCGCGGGCTCTCCGTCGCCCCTCGTTAAATTGGGGGTGGACATTGCGTGGAAAAGCGTCTGCTTCGTATGTCTCCTTGACCTCATGTTTAAGGAAGATCTTCTTGGGGAGTAAACCAATCATTCCAGATCCCTTCGAGTTGAGTATTCTAGTGCCTGGCCTCGTTGTGGTGAGCCTCGCCACCTGCGCGATGCGCTGGGCCTCTATCACCTCGTCCAAGGTGTTGTGCATGCCAAGGCTCATGAGCCTGGTTGTCTCTGCATTCATTGGAATTCTGAGTACTCTTTTCATGCTTTTTAGCATGAGCGCATTAAGGCGTTCTTCCTCAGACTTTGTCCAATCTAGAATCGAGGCGATGTAAATAATGTGGCTCATTAGGGAGGCATGATAGAGGCGAAGCAAGTTCGCCTCACTCAGCCCTCCTCTCCGGTTAGAAACGCGGAGGATGAGCCTTAGCATGCTCTCCATCTTCGACGAGATTCGCGCGATGGTGAGATTGTTTTGCCGTTTGCCTGCAGAGGCAGTCCGAGGATTCGTATGTGAGAGACCCGGTGAATAGCCTGCCCTTCTCTGGTCGTTAGAGAAATGTTCACCTGCTCCAGAGGAGGAGGGGGACGTCCTCCGATCCTTGGCGGCCGATATAGTAGCAGTTCGGATTTGGAAGGTGATAGGGCCATGCCCGTGTCTCGGAGGAAGTCCTCCGTGGCATCTAAAGCTCCCTGAAGGGCTGCCTCGACCTCTGCATTCGATCCACCGGGACACCAGATCGCCATGTCGTCCGCGTAAAGCGTGTAGTTGATGTTCTCTAACTTTGAGAGACGTTCCACGAGACGTTCCACGAGCAGGTGAATATGCACGTACCTCAGAGGTGTCTAAGATGCAGAAAGAGACACAAACCCTGGTTCAACTCTGAGATACGCAAACTTGTTAGAAAAGCAGCTAATGCCCACAAAAAGTTCCTTAAAAACAGAACAGCAGTAAATGAAACAAAGCTCAAACGTGTAAACAAAGAGCTTAAGTTAAAACTGAAACAGGCAAAATTTGTCTTCTTTGACAAGCTAAACACAGACCTGAAGTGTAATCCAAAATTCTTTTGGAAGTACGTCAAGAACAACAGAAAAGATGACACAGCTATCCCTGACCTCTTAACTGAGGAAAAAACTATAACGGATGACTTGGAGAAAGCTGAAGCATTTAACGCCTACTTTCAGTCAGTGTTTTCAAAAAGGACTGAACACTCACCATTATTATCTTCTAAAAATATCGGTAATGAAATGGCGGAAATTGAAATCGATTATACTGGTCTGGATAGTCTGCTGCGGGCTCTGGACACCTCTAAGGCTACAGGGCCTGACGGTATATCATCTCATGTACTTAAAAAGTGTCACGTTATTATTGCACAATATTTATGTATAATGTACAAGTTGTCTCTAGACACCGGCGTGGTTCCAGGGGATTGGAAAACAGCAAATGTGGTTCCTGTGCACAAGGCTGGAAGCAAAAAACAAGTACAAAATTATCGTCCCATATCCTTGATTTCAACCTGCTGCAAATTGTTAGAACACATTATTTATAGCGCATTGTTCAAATATCTCGAATCTACTCATTTTTTCACTCACTCCCAGCATGGATTTCGCCAGGGTCGTTCATGCGTGACACAACTAACTGAATTTCAGCACGAAATATTGATTGCGCTTGATCGTAACAACGTTGTTGATGCATTGTTTCTTGATTTTCGCAAAGCATTTGATAGGGTCCCACATAATCTGCTAGATATTAAACTTGCTTCATTGAATATTAATGCCAAGCTGCAAACCTGGCTCCGGAATTACTTAAGTGGTCGTAAGCAGTGTGTTGTTTTAAATTCTAAAATGTCTTCATATGTAAACGTGACTTCAGGCGTGCCACAAGGTAGCGTTCTGGGTCCGCTGTTATTCTTGGTTTATATAAATGATACAGCAGATAACATAAAATCTTGCATAAAATTATTCGCAGATGATTGCGTCATCTACCGTCACATTACTTCAATCGCAGACACTGAATTATTACAGGACGACTTAAACACAGTAACACGTTGGTGCTCCACGTGGAATATGTGCTTAAATATCTCGAAGTGCAACCACGTCAGGTTTGCAAAAAACATTTCAAAAATCCAGCACACATACAGTATTGATGACGAGGCAATTAAAAAAGTACCTGAGTGTAAATATTTAGGAATTTATTTAACAGAATCATTCCATTGGAACAGACACATAGACCAAATGATCTTAAAGGCTAGTAGAATGTTGTCTTTTATTCGCAGAAACTTTCTTTGTGCAACAAAAGAGGTAAAGGAAACTCTCTACTTCCTGCATGTGTGGGTCCGCTCCTCCTCTGGATGCTTGTGTCATCTGGGACCCGGCTCAAAAGTATCTTGCAGAAACCATAGAAAAATTTCAAAACCAGGCAGCCCGTTTCGTCAGCAAGAATTACGACCCATTTGCTAGTATATCAGAAATAAAGGCTACATTAGGCTGGGAAACTCTGCAATCTAGAAGACGGAAACTTCGACTAAAACTTCTGCATAGTATATACTATAACCTAACAGGAATTGGTAAGTCGGAATACCTACTAGCACCAACATATCGTTCCACAAGATGCCAGCACACGCATAAAATACGAGAGTACGCATTCAAAATCACAACTTTCGCCAACTCCTTCTTTTTAAAAACAATTAGAGACTGGAATGAACTTCCCGAAGATATCGTAAACCTTAGTGACAACAGCGCTTTTTTTTCATCGTTGTGACATAGTGACATGCCTATTCACATTTTGTACCTGTTTGCCACGTGCCATATTGTACGCAAATATTTTTGATTGAATGCTGTAATTATTATATATTGTTATAATTTTCCAAAATGTTAAGATGTACTATTGCAGAAATGTTAGCAACCATATTGGACTTTGTATGTATACCCCCCTGCAGTAATGCCACTAGGCGTTGCAGGAACTCTGTAAATAAATAAATAAAAATAAAATGTTAAAGAGCATGGGAGAGATGACCGATCCCTGGGGAGTGCCTCTCGCCCCCAGGCTAAACTCTGCGGATTTATCCTGCCCTATGTGGATAGTGGCGCTCCGGTTCCTGATAAAAGCCCTCACGTAGGAGTGAAACCTAGCGCCTAGGTTCATAACTGAGATTTCCTTTAGTACATGCTTGTGCGGAACAGTGTCAATGTTTTAGTTAAATCTAGTGCTAGAATGCCTTGCAAGTCTCTCGTCTTCCTGTCTAATATCTCTCGTTTGATCAGCAGCATGGCACCCTCGGTACCTAGACTTGGTCTGAATGTAATCATGTTGAACGGAAAGCTCTCTTCCGCCTCGACATGCCTCGACAAGCGATTCTTAATAACGTGCTCCATGACATTACCCACGCTACACGCGAGCGAGATCGGGCGCAAATTGCCAATGTCAGGCGGCTTGCCCGGCTTGGGGATAAGTACTACGGAGGCCTTCTTCCATGCGTCAGGAACCGTCCCTGCCTCCCAGTGCATGTTAATAGCATCAGTCAGAAGACTAACGGCTTTGTCGTCCAGGTTCCTGAGTAGCTTATTCGTGACCCCGTCGGGTACCGGGTCCCGGGGACGAGCGTGAGTTAAGGTTGTGAAGGGCCTCGTACACCTCAAGCTTGGTGAACGGGGAATCGAGATTCTCTGATTGCGCCCCCTCGTAGTAGGGGTAATCCGCATCGCAGGGGGGCCCGAACGGGGGGTAGTTCTCCGCCAGCTCTCCAAGGAGAGCCCCATGCGAGACCCCCGCATTCTGTTTAGCCTGTACTAGACGGTCGACGGCCAGGCGAGCATTGCCCCTAGACTGGGAGTCGTCATGCAGGGTCTTGAGAAGGCGCCACTTGGCCCCCAGTCTCATCTGTCCGTCTACCTTCGCACATACCTCGTCCCATTGCTGTCTCGACAGCTCCTGACAGTACTGCTCTATCTCTCGATTGAGCTCCGCAATACGCTTTCGCAGTCGTCTGTTTAGTTTCTGGCTCTGCCAGCGCTCTTGAAGGGCCTTTTTGGCCTCCAGCAAGTGAGCGAGGCGCGAGTCCATCTTCGGTGCGTCCAAGTCGGTTTGAACAGTTTTTGTGGCTTTTTCAGCATCTGCCTTAAGTCGGACCATCAAATCCTCTAGCGACCCATACTCGGAGGTATCCTCCTTTTTGATCCTCCTAAAAAGATCCCAGTCCGTAAATGTAAACTCTCGTTGTGGTGCTGCGGCCACCCTAAATCCAAAGGTGATAATAAAATGCAGAAGAGCGGACAGTCGGGCCAGTTGGTAAGCATTCATGGTGATAGGTGCGCAAACTCAGCACAAGGACGCAGTAAGGAGACGCAAACGAGCGCAGACTGAAACTAACGTTTAATGAAACTGTATATATGTACACATACATGAGGGAAAGGAAAAGGCGATAAATACACAAGATAAACAAGCAAGAATAGATCATGTGCCATCAATGTATGGCAGTTCACACTCTAAAAGCGATACAGACGGAGAACTGACGCATATTGTACTGTTTTTCTTAATAAAGAACGCCTCAGCAATTTCCCTTGTTCTTCGGTCACGGTGCCAATACAGAACTGAGGTGCGCGGAAATTCAGGAACACATCCACACTTAGCACAATGCGCAGACAGGTGCAAACCAGGGGCCGATGATAGAGCATTATGGTGTTCCTGCAACCTTACATTAATGCAGCGTTTCGTCTGCCCAATATATACATTGTCACAGGACAGAGGTATCAAATATGCTACGTTGCAACGGCAGGTGGTGTACGGCTCGACATGGTTTATGCCACAGCCTTTTCTTGAGACAACCCCCTTTATTTTTGATTGTTTATCAATCCTAGAGCACAGTCGCTCCAACTTATTGCCGCTTGAGAACACCACATCAACAGAATACTTCTTGCAGACTTTTTTGATTTTATGAGAGAAGGCATGAACATACGGAATAACCGCGATCGCCTGCCTCTTCATTTCTTCCGCGTCACGGAGACGGCCTACACCTTTAATCATCTTCAGAAGTTTTTTCGCTGCAAAAAGCAAAACATTGATAGGAAAACCAGCCTCTTGCAGTCTAGTTATCTGTCTCAAAAAAGCGCTTGCAATATTGTGGTGGCACGACCTCCTCGTCTGTCCTGCAGTCTGCTATTCTGAGGTCGTGCCACCACAATATTGCAAGTGCTTTTTTGAGACAGACAGAGTTGCCTAGCCGCGTTGGGTAGGTAGGGTCAGTGATGAGCTCTAGCGAGCGCTCTTCGCCTGCATGTAATAAGTTTCTGCCTTTTACTGTGTCTTTCACGTTGGTGTTGGTGGCGTTAATGTCTCCAGCCACCAACAGAGGCGAGCTTCCCGCTAGCGCGGCGGCTTTGGGCAGCATCGAGGCGAAGGCCTGCTTATGGTTCTTTGGCGAGCTGTACGTGTTCAAGACGAATGCGCTCAGTTTTAACCAATTATTTGGGATGAGTTCGACTAGTAGACTTTCAAGTGTGGAGTTACCGAGTGCCAATTTATGTTCATAAAGGAGCATTTCTTTGCTATGAGCGTAGCTATACCCCGTCTCCCATCGCTCGCTCCAGCCACCGTGCGGTAGCCGGGAAGCGAAGGCGTTGGATCGAGCGTTTCCTGTAGCAGAGTAACGTGCGGCTGGACCGCCTGTGATCGAACAAACTGCTGCAGAGCTGCCTTTCTCTTGCAGAAGCCCGCGCAGTTCCACTGCCAGATTACTAACTCACTAAGGTGAGAAGCCATGGCTAGTACCTGGCTTTGCGGCGACATCTGTGGGCAGAGTTAGGGAAGTCAGAGTTAGTGGAAGACGGGGTCGGGCGCTTGCGCGCCGGCTCCGCCCGCCCCTTTTCGAGCGCTTCTAACCTCGCAGCTAGCTGCCTCATAAACGGTGACTCAGGTCCGTAGGCACCCTGTTGGGCCTTCACTTCCATTTGAATATGTACTACAGTGGCTTGAAGCTGCTTTAAGACTAACATGTCGATGCGCGGATCGCTACCATGCTATGGCTGTGCACTGCGCTTTACCTGCAACTGTTGAGCTTGGCTTGGTTGTGATGGTGGCTGTTGCGCGGGTGGCTGCTGCCGTCTTGGGTCGGCTTTCTGCGCCCAGGTGGCCTGCTGCTCCTGGATATGCACTCGGGAGCGAGAGCGCCCCCTAGATCTCGTTCTTCCACGTGATCGGGAGCGCCCGCGCAGGGCGCTGCCGCCATGTAAAGCGGGAGTGGATTCCCCGGCTGGAGCCTTCTTCCTGGCGCGCCTCCGTCGTCTTCTCTGTTGGCGGACCACGTGGGGTACGTGATAACTTTGTCGGCAGGAACGGTCCCCAGAGGGGTGGGGACCTCCGCAAAGTCCACATTTCGGTGTGCGCTGATGGTCCTGTGCTGGGTTAATCTCCCCGCAGCTGATGCAGACCATCTTTGCAGGAGTTGGGCAGACGTCCGTACGGTGCCCGATGGCGCCGCAAGTATGGCAGACGTCGTGCTGCCGTCTGTACAAAGTGCAGCGGAACAGAGTGGTTCCACACCGCACGTAGATGGGTAGCTTGTTGCCATCGAACAGGATCACCACTGTTGTAGTCTTTTTGATCCGGCGCACTTGAAGAGCCTTTGGGTTGCGCTCGTGCAAAATCATGGCGGCGAGTTTGTCGTCGCTAATGTCCGCGCCGATTCCACGAATCACGCCCTTGCAGGTATCATCGTCGGCCGCGGCGTAAGCAGAGACTTTCTTTTTCTCTCCGTTGATGAGAATCTCGGTCAGGGCGGCATACGCCCTGGCATTGCCATCTTCGGGGGTTGAAACCACCACGACGTTTTGCGTGAGGTTCGGACAAATAATGTCTTCCTCCACCTCGGCAGGCGAGAGCTTGGCAGCAATCGCCAAAGCGTTAGCCAATTTCATTTGACTGACCTTTCGAAGATCGAGGCCCGCCTGTCGGCGAACAATAATTCGAGCATGGTACCTCGGCAGCCGAGGAAGCCGCGAGGCGGCGACGAGGCGGCCGATGACACCTCCGGAGGCGGGTGTGCGCTGCCCACTATTCCTTGTCTTCCGCGGTGATCCGTTGTCTTGCGGGCGAGGCGAGCGCTTGCTACGACGATCAAGCACCACCGTCCAGCTTGATAGTTCAGCTTCTCGCTGGGAGATGGTCTCCCCGTCCGCCATGGCTACGTGTGGCATAGCGTCGTCGGAGGCGGCGTTCGGCCGAGGCCGAGCCGCACTCCGGGACGCGGAGTGCCAAGCCTAACTTGGCGCGGTCACTTTCCGTTGGAGGCTCAAAAGTTCAATATAATGCCGAAAAATGGCCCTACCGGCAAAAAGTTGACCGTGCCTCTTCTCGATAAGAATCCAGTGGTGCACAATTCAGGTGGATCGAAAAAAATACTCCGGTCGGAATCGTTAAAAGAAGCGGAGCAGCGTGAAAGCACGTCCGTCGGCGTCTACTAGAGACGCTGGTCCCCCAGCGAAGTCGCTTAACGCGTTTTCGCATTATCTCTGGAATTCCAGAAGTTACTCAAGTGTGCGCGTCAGCATGCAAAGTATCAGGAAGTGTCGACACGCTTCCCGAAGTGACATGCAAGATAAGCGCAGCTTGCGTTGGCATAACAGAAAGTGATAACTGCGCTCGCCGCAAACAACGGCGTTCACGAAAACAACCGCTCGTGTCACTACACCCCTCTGAAAAGCATCGTCCCGATGCTAGAAACAGAACATGCAAGTACATGCCATAAATTAACGATACGCCACTGATAATCAGCGCCCGTAATAATGTTTCACTCGCACCACATGTAAAACTTCGCGTCGTGCACGGCGCCGCTGGGATGACGTTAAGCCATCGGGCACCAGAACGGTTCACCAGTCCGGTTCACCAGAAGTCCGGTTCACCAGAACGTCGGAGTACCTTGCAGGGTCCAAAGTAGCGCCGTAAGAGCTTCTCACACAATCCCCGTCGTCGTATCGGCGTCCAGACACAGACAAGGTCGCCGGGTTCGGTGTGGCGTCGTCGAAGGTTGTAGTGGCGCCTATCGACTGTCTGCTGGCTCTTGATACGCAGGCGGGCTAGCTGTCGAGCTTCTTCGGCGCGCTCCAGGTAGCTGCCAACGTCGAGGTCTTCGTCGGTGCCGACCGGTAGCATGGCGTCAAGCGTCGTTGTTGGGCTCCGTCCGTAGACAAGCCTGTATGGAGCAAGCTGCGTCGTTTCTTGCACGGCCGTTTTCTACACGAAGGTCACATACGGAAGTATGGCGTCCCACGTCTTGTGTTCGACGTCGACGTACATCGCCAGCATGTCGGCGATGGTCTTATTTAGACGCTGGGTGAGGCCATTCGTGTGCGGGCGGTAGGCGGTGGTTCGGTGGTGGTTCGTGTGACTGTACTTCAAGATCGCCTGAGTTAGGTCAGCCGTAAAGGCCGTACCTCTACCGGTGATGAGGACCTCCGGGGCTCCGTGACGCAGGACAATGTTCTCGATGAAGAACTTGGTTACCTCAGTGGCAGTTCCCTTAGGCAAGGCCTTTGTTTCGGCATAGCGGGTGAGGTAGTCAGTCGCTACGACGATCCATTTATTGCCGGAAGTCGACGTCGGGAACGGACCCAGTAAGTCCATGCCGATTTGCTGTAACGGCCGTCGAGGTGGTTCGATGGGTTGCAGAAGTCCGGCGGGCCTAGTTGTCGGCGTCTTGCGTCGCTGACAGTCTCTGCATGTCTTTACGTAATGGGCGACGTCGGCAGTGAGGCGAGACCAATAGTAGCATTCTTGATAGTTTGCGAGAAAAACGGAGGTGTCCGGCTGTCGGGTCGTCATGCAAAGCTTCCATAACCTCTGGACGTAACGCTGAAGGCACCACGAGGAGGTGATCGGTGCGGAGCGGCGAGAAGTTCTTCAGGAGAACGTTGTTCCGCAGGAAAAACGAAGCCAGTCCTCGGCGGAATACTTTCGGCACGGCGGCGGTCTTGCCTTCCAGGTAGTCCATGAGGCTCTTGAGCTCTGGGTCAGCTCGTTGGCGTTCCGCGAAGTCGTCAGTACTTATGGGTCCTGTAAAGGGAGACATCACCAGCCTCACTCGTTCGTGGAGAGCGCCATCGACAGCGGCATCACCCATGGTTGGCCAGAATGCCATGAAGTGCTTTGTGACTTCTCAATCTTTTGTAACCACTTCAACTTAATAAATAGTTCCCCTTGAAGCACCCAGTCGTGTTATCACATGGTGTCAGAAGTGATAGAAGCGGTCGAAGTCAACAATGGCCGGCAAGAATGGTCTGCGACCACCGAAATCGTTGGATACGAATTCGAGCGACCCTACCACGTGGGAAGAGTGGTTGCAAGCATACGAATGGTGTGAAATCGCCGCCCAGCTTCAGACCAAGACGCCCGAAGTGCAAGTAGCAACATTTATGTCTGTTATTGGAACCGAAGCTCAAAAGATCTTTTGTACGTTCAACCTAACGGAGAGCGAGAAGACGGACGTGAAAGTTATGAAGAAGAGGTTCACTGAACACTTCACGCCGCGCATAAATCACGCCTACGAACGCTACAAGTTCAATCTCATGACACAAAAGGAGGGAGAAACCTTCACGGATTATGTGACTGCTGCAAGGGTACAGGCAAGCAGGTGCAACTACGGCTCGCTGACGGAAGAACTCCTCCGCGACCGAATCATTGTGGGTGTTAGAAATGACTTCGTAAGAGAACAACTACTTACTGATCCAACTCTCGACTTGGAAAAAGCGATTCACCTGTGCCGAGCCAACGAGCAAGCAGCCCAGCAAATGAAAGACATGACGACACAGGACACCTAAAAAGTCGACGCACTGCGACAGAGCGCAGCCAAAGGGCGGAACAACGATGAAGACAAGCCAACTGACTCGCCAACAAGAGCGATGTTCAAATGTAGATACTGCGGGACCAAACACGCGAAAGGCAACTGTCCAGCATATGACAAGAAGTGCAAGAAATGTAGGAAAGTCGGACATTTCGCGACGGTGTGCCGAACGGGAAGGAGACAACAACGATGAGTGAACGCGACGGGTGTTGAGCAGTCCAACTCCGACGACGAAGTGTTCATCTCCGTGATTCAAAACGAAAACAGCGCCGAAGAAGACTGGCACGAGACCATTGCTTTTAAGTGTGGGAAGTCAATTGACATGAAACTAGACACAGGCGCCCAGTGCAACGTCCTGCCACTGGATGTTGCCACGTCCCTAGGTCTCAAATTAACTCAGTCACCAGTGAAGCGCATCGTGTCATACACCCAGCACAAGCTTGATGTGTCAGGAGAATGCATAGCCCCATGCGCAGTTCGAAACAAGCCCGTCAAGATTAAATTCGTCGTTGTAGACGGACAGCTAACGCCAATATTAGGCAGAAATGCATGTGATGTGTTGAACCTGGTGAAGCGTGTGCAAGTGCTAGACAAGCACATCAAGACGACCTCTACATGGGACGGATGCATAAAAGGTTTTGTGTACGATGCAGACTTGACAGAGGATGCAAGCAAATGTGTGGTCAGGCCTCCGAGAAAGGTACCATATGCCCTCATGGACGATGTAAAGACTGAACTCGACAGCATGGAAAAGGCTGCAATCAGAAGAGTCAACGAACCAACCCCCATATGCAGCCAAATGGTAGTAATCAAGCAAATGGGCAAGCTAAGGATCTGCCTTGACCCAACAGACCTGAACAAGGGACTTCTTCGATGGCACTTCCCACTCAAGACACTGGAAGAAATTGCCGCACAAGTGAGTGGATGCAAAGTGTTCACACTACTCGACTTAAAGAAAGGCTTTTGGCAGCTGCCAGTGTCCGAGAAAACGCAGAGATACTTGGCGTTCAGCACCCCCTGGGGCAGATATACGTTTCTACGAGTTCCTTTTGGAATATCGACATCACCGGAAGTATTTCAACAGGTCGTTACAGAAGTCTTAAGAGGCCTCCCCAACATTGCCAATTCAATGGATGACATTCTAGTTTACGCCAAGACATCTGAGGAGCCAGAAAAATACACCAAAGCAGTGCTAGAAAGGCTGGGTCAGGCTGGCGCAAGACTAAATGAACAAATTTGTGTCTGCAACCAGACGAGGGTCAAGTTCTTAGGCCATGTACTCACAGACAAAGGTATAGAAATAGACACAGACAAGGTCACAGCAATTGAGAAAATCAAAGAACCAACCAACAAAGCAGAACTGCAACGACTTCTGGGAATGCTACAATATCTACAGAAGTTCCTACCCAACTTGGCAGAAAAGGCAATTCCTCTGAGAAAGTTCCAAAAGAAGGACACAACATGGTTGTGGACTGAAGAACAGAGCAATGCACTAGAGGCTATCAAAAAAGACCTCAAAGAAGCACCTGCATTGAAGTACTATAATGTAAATGGTGAGCTGACACTCTCAGTTGACGCCAGCTCAAAAGCGTTGGGTGCAGTGCTAATGCAAGAGGGAAAGCCTGTTGCGTATGCATCAGCAACGTTAAACACTGCACAAAGGAACTATCCGCAAATAGAAAAGGAAGCGCTGGCAATCAGGTATGGCTGCAAGAAGTTCCACCCATACATTTATGGCAGACCCTTGCGGATAGAAACAGATCACCGTCCACTGGAGACAATCAGCAAGAAACCACCTGGACTTGCACCACCCAGACTACAGAACTCCTCTTTGACATCCAACACTATGGTCCCACAATCCTCTACAAAAAAGGGAAGACCTACAAATTGCAGACCTGCTTAGCCGTGACTGCAACACAAGCGAGGATGCAGGCACCATCGCTGAAGAATTCGAAGTCCTTGCCATACTGCCTATGTCAGAAGAAACGATGGCAGAACTGCAGACAGCAGTGGCACAAGACGAAGCCATACAAAGTGTGATACAGGTGACAAATCACGGATGGCCTGATGCAAGAAAAATGACAAGTGCACAAAAGCTGTTCACACATTTGCGTGATGAACTATCCGTGTATGAAGGCCTGTTGTTTCGCGGCACTCGAATAGTAATACCAAACACTTGGAAGGATAGAGTCATGAAGTCTATCCACGCTGGACACCTGGGCATCAACAGCTGCCTAAAAAGGGCAAGAGAGACCGTTTATTGGCCGGGCATGTCAAACGACGTGTGCAACATTGTACAGACTTGTACAGTGTGCCAAACAATGCAAAGGCGTCATCCAGAGGAGCCACTGTTGCCAAAAGAAGTGCCGGAATTGCCATGGGAGCGCGTGGCAGTAGACATATTTGAATACAAAGGAAGACCACACTTAGTGATCGTAGACAGTTACTCTGGCTACATAGACTATTCAAATTGACGAAAAGCCAGCAATGCAGGACACGGACAACAGGGAACATACGCAGACACACCAACGCGGGTTGTTAGTCCGGCGTTGGTGTGTCTGCGTGTGTTCCCTGTTGTCAGTGTCCTGCATTGCTGGCTTTTCGTCAATTTGATCATGAACCAACCAGCCCAGCTCTTCACTCTCCTTATAGACTATTCGGAGCTGAAACACTGTTCCACAAGAGAAGTGATCCAAGCAATGAAGGCATGGTTCGCGACACATGGAATACCCAAAGTGGTTGAATCTGACAATGGAACTTGCTTCACGGCTCGTGAATTCAACACTTCTCGGAAAGAGTGGAACTTCCAGTTGGAAACGTCCAGCCCGCTATATCCAAGATCCAGTGGTCTGGCTGAAAGGGCAGTACAAACAATGAAAAACCTGCTCAAACGATGCGCATCAGACGGCAGTGACATACAGATGGCACTGTTAAACATAAGAAATGTACCACGAGATGGAAACCTAGGCTCACCAGTGCAACGTCTCTACGGAAGGCGTACAAGAACCACATTACCCACTAAAACTGACTTATTAAAGCCAAAAATTATCAAAGACGTCACAGAAAAAATATCACGAGAACGAATGAGGCAGAAGGAGTATGCCGACAAGCACACTTCAAGAGCTCAACCAATACACACTGGTGACAGTGTTCGCGTTTGGGAAGGACCTCGAAGATGGACTCCCGCTACAGTGGAGCACGAAGATCCTTCATATTGCAGACACCACATGGGTTGCTGAGACGAAACGCATCCATGATAAGGCCTACAAGAACACCAAAGACAGCTCAAACAAGGTGTTCCCAGGCACCAATGCTAGATCAGCCTAAAGAGGTGCAGGCGGCATCTGAAATCCAAGCAGCGGCCGAGCCTGTACAAAACAGTGCGACACTGCAGACCCCTAGCAGCCACACAGCAACTCGCTATGGCCACCTTGTAAAACCAGTTGTCAAAGTGAAGCTGTGATAAAGGAAGACGTAAAGGGGGATATCACCAGCCTCACTCGTTCGTGGAGAGCGCCATCGACAGCGGCTTCACCCATGGCTGGCCAGAATGCCATTGAGCTTTGTGACTTCTCAATCTTTTGTAACCACTTCAACTTAATAAATAGTTCCCCTTGAAGCACCCAGTCGTGTTATCACAGGTCCCGAGAAAGAGTTGCCGTCCTGGTCATCCTGGGGCGGCGGATCGACGGGGGAGCGAGACAAGCAGTGGGCGTCGGAGTAGGCGACGGTAATGTCAAATCCTTGCAGTCTGAGCCTCCACCGTGCGAGGCGCCGTGATGGATCTTTCAAGTTAGCTAGCCACCACAAGGCGTGGTGGTCGCTCACAACTTTGAAAGGCCTGCCGTACAGGTATACGGGCGGAACTTTGATGTAGCCCAGATGATGGCACGGCATTCCTTTTCTGTGGTGGAATAATTCGCTTCTACCTTCGAAAGTGACCGGCTAGTGTCACTGATGACCCTTTCAAGTCCGTCGGTCCTCTGCACGAGCACGGCGCCGAGCCCTGTGCTGCTTGCGTCCGTGTGAATTTCGGTGTCTTTTTCGTCGAAGTGTGCGAGTATAGGCGGCATTTGCAGGCATCGCTTGAAATTCCTCGACTTGTGGCGTTTCCCATTTAAAGTCGACGTCGGCCTTCGTGAGGTACGTCAGCGGTTCGGCGATCCGCGAAAAGTTCTTGACGAAGCGCCTGTAATAAGCGCAGAGGCAAAGAAATCGCCGTACTGCTTTCCTGTCGGTGGGCGGAGGAAAGTCGGCGATGGCAGCTGTTTTCTGTGGATAAGGGCGTACTCCCGACTTACTGATAACGTGGCCAATGAAAATAACTCCTCGTAGGCGAAGCGGCACTTTTCTGGCTTCAGGGTAAGTCTGGAGGCTTTGATTACCCGAAGAACAGCTTCAAGGCACCGGAGGTGTTCGTCGAAGCAAATGCGACTGCATCGTCCAAGTAGACGAGGCAAGTCTGCCACTTCAAGCCTGCGAGTGTGTCCATAACCCGTTGGAACGTCGCAGGCGCCGAGCAAAGACCAAAGGGCATGAACTTAAACGCGAACAGGCCGTCTGGTGTTATGAAGGCAGTCTTCTCTCGGTCTCTCTCGTCTACTTCGATTTGCCAGTAGCCGGTTTTGAGGTCCATCGATGAAAAATACTTTGCGTGTAGAGTCGATTCAAAGCATCGTCTATCCGTGGGAGAGGATACACGTCTTTCTTCGTGATCTCGTTCAGGCGACGATAATCGACGCAAAAACGTAGGGTTCCATCCTTCTTGCTCACTGACACCACGGGTGATGCCCACGGGCTCTAGATGGCTGAATGATGTCGTCACGCAGCATTTCGTCGACTTGTTGCTTGATGGCCTCGCGTTCCCGTGCCGAAACTCGGTAGGGGCTCTGACGGAGATGACGGGCATATTCGTCGGTAATAATGCGATGTTACGCGAGAGGGGTCTGACGAAGCCTCGATGACGACGAGAAGCAGTCCTTGTATTGCTGAAGTAAGGCCTCGAGCTCCTTTTGTTGCTGCCTGGAAAGGCCTTGATTGATGTCGAAGGCGGGCGCAGGCACTGCGGTCGTCGTGGCAGGTCCGTGAGAATCGGTGAGGGCGAAGCATTGCTTACTTTCACAAATTCAGTCAGGTGCGCTACCGTCGTACCCCTATTCAGGTGCCTATATACGTTGCTAATGAAAGGGAAGGGGTCAAGGGCTCGTTCTTTATTTGTTAGAAACAACTTAATGAGCAAACAGATAATGAAGCCTAGGACAGCATAGGGGAAGTTACTTGTGGTATTGTAATTGTGGAGAAAGTAGAAAGGAATTAAAGTGGACGAAAAGACAAACCTGCCTTCTGTGGGACCCGAACCCACGACCTTCGGATGTCGCGTCCGATGCTCTACCAACTGAGCTACAAGGGCGGTCGTCCCCCCGTCCACCTTATTGTGTATTTATGTACGTATTATCCTGGGAGTGTTAGGCAGCGCCACTCGTGGCCAAGGCGGCGTGTGTAGAACACACTTTCTTGCCAGGAGGCGTCACATAGAGCGTGAACTTAGATGAGATGGCTGCTGCCCAATAAGCCCTCGCATGCTACCTAAGGCACCAAGTCTGCCGCAACGAGGCCCAAGCTATGAAATAATGAAAGGGAAGGGGTCAAGGGCTCGTTCTTTATTTGTTAGAAACAAGTTAATGAGCAAACAGATAATGAAGCCTAGGACAGCATAGGGGAAGTTACTTGTGGTATTGTAATTGTGGAGAAAGTAGAAAGGAATTAAAGTGGACCAGATATCCGCCTTATAACACCACTTGGTGTTATAAGGCGGATATCTGGTCCTCCCCCAGGTAGTCTTTAACTTCTTCAGCTTGGCGGCGAGGAGACCACTGATGACAGAGTAGTCGGCGCCGGTATCGACTAGGGCGGTGACGCTGTGGCCGTCGATAGTCACGTCGAGGTCGGTGGTTCGTCGTCTGGCGTTCCGGTTAGGTCGGGGCGTCGGATCACGGCGGCGTCGGCTTGCCCCGGCGACGCTATGTCGCGTCGGCGGCGGGGTTTTCTCGGGAAGAGTCTGGTCAGGCGGCATGCTGAGACTACGTCGGGAAGGTTCGTGCATCGTGGTCGTCGTCGGCGGCGGCGGAGGATCTTCGGCATTGCGTCGTTCAGCAACCGCACCTCCATCGGTTGCTTCCTTTAGTTTCCCGGATAGGAGCTTGGAGATCGGCCCCGGGTGGGGCCTGTGTACTGGCGGTGACCCGGGGAGACGTAGCGGCCAGGCGAACGTGAACGGGATGGTCGTCGTCGTTGCCACTGCGATCCGGCGATGTAGTCGGCGTTGTCGCGAGGTCGCTCACCTGGGCGCGGACGCGGCGCGTTCACGTCGAAGCCACGCAGTCCCATCTCACGGTACTGGCAGTAGCGGTAGGTGCGCCCGGCTTCGCCGCAGTGTTAGCATAGTGGGCGGTGGTCCGGGGTGCGCCAAACGTCGGTTTTCCTCGGCGCGCGCTGGATTAATGGCGAGCGGGATGGCGTCGGAGGTGGCGGCGGTGGCTGGCAACGGAACTGCGGAGGCGTTGGGTCCTGGCGTGGGCGAGGAGCGGCGGCAGGTCGGCGTGCAGCAGCGGCGTTAGTCATCGCCTCCGGCTGCGGCTGCGGTGGTTCGGGAACGTTCAGCGAGTGCTGTACTTCCTCGTGAACAACGTCTTCGAGGGAGGCGACTTGGGGCTGCGACGACGGGATCATCCGGCGCAGTTTTTCACGAACAATAGCCCTGATAGTCTCGCGTAGGTCGTCGGGGCCGAGTCCTCGGACTTCTGCGACGTCTGGGGACATGCGCCGATCGTATTGGCGGGTGCGCATTTCAAGAGTCTTCTCTATGGTTTTCGCCTCTGAGAGGTACCGTCTTCGTAGGTTTCTTATTAACCCGGCGAAAAGCTCCTGCTTAACTCCTCGCATAAGGACGCGAACCTTCTTCGCCTCGGACATGTCGGCGTCGGCGTGGCGGAAAAGTCGCGTCATCTCCTCCGTAGAAATCGTTACGTTTTCGCTGGGGAGCTGCATACGAATCTCAAGGAGAGATGCAGCTCTTTCCTTCCGCACGACGCTTGCAAAGCTTGGCAGGAAAGCAGCGCGGAAGTCGTCCCAGGTTCGAAGCATTGCTTCGCGGTTCTCCAACCAAGTCCTTGTTGCGTCCTCCAAATGGAAATATTGTAAGGCAGGAGCACAGCTGTTGTCACGTAGCCTTTATATGGCCGAGCCTGGAGCAGAACGAAGATGACGCTCACGGTGATGATGATTATGTACAGGTGAAGAAGATGACCGATGAATGTTTTGCTCACATGAATTCCCCGTCGCGCGAAAGCGGCCAACCTGGCCGCTGTCTATGGCGGGGAAGTACGTCGTATAAAAGGTTTCAAACGGGAGACATGCACAACCTCCGTACCACGGCAGCGGCTGTCAGAAGGCATGACAGCGGGAGTGACGCGATGTTTGCTAGACCACAATGTAAGGTCCGAAAAACGTGACTGAAATTTTTCGCACAGACCGGGAACTCGGGTTGGGGTCCACAACAACACTTCGTCTCCGGGATGGAACGAAGCGACGCGGTGAGATACGTCGTAGCGTGCCTTGCGTTCCTGTTGACTTGCCTCCGTATTGAGGCGAGCACGGCGGCGACACGTAGCAAGGCGAGACAAAAACTGCTCGCTCAACGATGGCGACGAGTTGACGGGGACATCAAAAAAGGAGGCGTCGAGGAAAGATGCTGGCTGCCGGCCGTAAGCCAGAAAGAAGGGCGAGTAACCAGTAGTGCGTTGGACAGCAGTATTATATGCGAATGTCACGAATGGCAGTCCGGAGTCCCAGTTGGTGTGATCAGCGTTGATGTACATAGATATCATATCGGAGTGGGTGCGATGAAAGCGTTCTGTGAGGCCGTTAGTCTGCGGATGATAGCTGGAAGTCGTCTTATGGATAGTGTTACAAGTGAGGAGGACGTCCTCAAGCAGCTTCGACAGGAAAGCCTTGCCGCGGTCACTCAAGAGCACGCGCGGAGCGCCGTGCCGCAAGAAGGTAGCTTCCAAGAAGAAATTAGCGATCTCTTCCGCGGATCCAGAACGTAGCGCCGCCGTTTCGGCGTACCTTGTCAAGTGGTCTACGGCCGTGGCTATCCATCTCTTTCCGCAAGCTGATGTTGGCAACGGTCCGTAGAGTTCGATCCCAATCACTGCAAATGGAGTGTCGGGGCATGGAAGAGGTTGCAGGAGCTCAGCAGGTGGTAAAGTAAGTCGTTTGCGGCGTTGACACAACGAACAAGAAGCGATGTATTTTGCGACGGAAGTGGCAAGGCCAGGCCAGGCAAAACGAGTGCGGATGCGGTCGTAAGTTTTATGAAAGGCGACATGACCAGCCGTCGGATCGTCGTGAAACGTCTGCAGTATCTGTGCCCTGAGTGATCGAGGGGCGACCGGCACCCAACGCTGTCCTTCGGGGTGGAAGACGTGACGGTAGAGGATTGAGTTTGCGATCTTGAAGTTCTTTAACTGCCGACAGGTCCGAGAATTAGGAGGATGAGATGAGCCATGGAGGCGTTCCATAACTGAGTGGCAGTAAGCGTCGTTGCGTTGGTGTGCCGCGAACGTGTCGGGGTGGAAAGAAGGACGCTCATCGAGTGCGGCGAGTGACAGGACTGCGGATGATTCGTCCACAGGCTTGCTCACGTGGTAGGCAGTGAATGTCGGAAGGGGGCGGTAGCGGGCAACGACTGAGGGCATCCGCATCATTATGCTTCTTGCCGGATTTGTACGTGACGTCGAAGTCATATTCTTGAAGACGTAGTATCCAGCGACCTAGACGTCCGGATAGATTCCTTAACGTCGACAGCCAGCACAAGGCATGGTGGTCGGTGACGACCGTGAAGCGGCGGCCGTGGAGATAAGGTAGAAATTTCTGTATGGCCCAAACAACGGCAAGACATTCCTGTTCGGTTGTCGTGTAGTTTTTTTCTGCCGAAGTCAGTGTCCGACTTGTGTATGCGACCACACGTTCTTCAGAAAGTCTCTGTCGCTGTAACAGAACCGCGCCGATTCCATGGCCACTGGCGTCAGTATGGAGTAGAGTGGGTGCGGTGTTGTCAAAATGACAAAGCACCGGTTCCGACGTGAGGGCACGCTTCAAAGTGTCAAAAGCCGTTTGGCAGTCGTCGGACCATACATACGGAGTTCCCGAAGGGAGTAGACGGTGAAGCGGGGCCGCAATCGTAGCGAAGTCTCCGATGAAGCGGCGGAAGTACGATGCGAGGCCAAGAAAGCTGCGCAGCTCTTTGAGGCGCTGAGGCCTCGGAAATCGGAGGACGGCGGTAATCTTATCGGGGTCAGGCCGAATGCCGTCTTTGCTGCCAAGGTGGCCCAGTACTTTAATAGTTTTGCTCGCAAAGTGGCACTTCTTGGTGTTGAGCTGAGGACCGGCTGCAGAAAGAGACATGAGAACTTCGTCTAGGCGCTGTAAGTGTTGTGCGAATGTTGAAGAAAATATGACTATGTAGTCAAGGTAACATAGACAAGTCTTCCACTTGAGGCCTCGCAGCACAGTGTCCATCATTCGCTCAAAGGTTGCGGGGGCATTGCAGAGGCCGAAAGGCATAACATTAAATTTGTAAAGTCCATCAGGTATGGCAAAGGCAGTCTTTTCCTTGTCGGCCTCATACATGGGGATTTGCCAGTAACCGGAGCGTAGGTCAAGACTGGAAAAATATTCCGCTCCTTGCAATGAATCTAACGCATCGTCAATGCGGGGCAAGGGGTACACGTCTTTTCGAGTTATCTTATTCAAGGCACGGTAATCGACACAAAAGCGCACTGAGCCATCTTTTTTCTGCACGAGGACGACAGGTGATGACCACGGGCTTGAGGAGGGCCGAATGACATTTCGCTTGAGCATGTCGGCGACGTGCCTGTCGATGATTTCGCGTTCGGTGGAAGAGACGCGATACGGTCGGCGGCGCACAATAGTAGTTCCATCAACGTGTATGCGATGGGTTGCCGCCGAGGTCTTTCCCAAAAGAGGAGAGTCTACATCGAAGGAAGACTTGTGTTTCGACAACAAGGCGAGCAATTCATCTCTCTGCGGCGGAGTCAGGTCCGTACTGATTGCGCTAGCAAGGGTAGAGGCAGGAGCACTGCCTGCAGCTGGGCGTTGTGGCGCCGCAGCAGATCTCACGGTAATCACAGAAACAGGCTGGGTGTCGCACCGGATACCACAACAGCATCTTTAGGGAGCAAAATTGGTTCATTGGTAACGTTAAGTACAGCGAGAAGAGCCGTGCCGTTGATGAATCGAACAAGACTGGAGGCTATTGCAATCCCTTTCGATAGGTAACATGCTGACGGAGCTACGACAAGTCACCGCTGTCGATTACGTCAGAAGCAACCGCCAGGAGTTGCTCGTGGCCAGCTGGCACTACGCAATCAGTTACGGTTCGAAGACGGTGGCGGGACTGGACTTCTGTGTCGACATCATGAGTCTCCCGCATGTGCACAAGACGTTGTCGGCAAGAGATGAAGGCGGCAGCGTCTGAAAGAAAGTCCCACCCTAAAATGAGCATATACGCGCAAGAACGTAGCACGACGAACTGAATGTGGTGGCGGATCCCATCTATAAAAACTCGAACGGTGCACTGTGCCGACGGTCGAATTGAAACATTATTTGCACTACGTAAAGAGGCTCCAGTATAAGGTGTAGTAACCTTGCGAAGACGAGAACACAAGTCAGAGCGAATGACAGAAACAGCTGCTCCCGTGTCGACTAAAGCTTGTATGGGCGCACACTAATAGCATACACTTATAAAGAATGGGCCGGGCACTCTGGAGGTGTTGTGTGTTGTCCGAGCGATGCAGTTTTCCCTCCAAAAACTGCAGCACCTAGTTTTCCGAAGGGTAGGCAGAAGCGTGGGTGACTGGTCGCAGGGGCGATGTTGAGCGCCGAAGAGGAGAAGGAGAGCGTCGGCGCCCTGGACGGTAACTCTGAGGAGCGTCGGGTGGAGAAGGTGGTGAGAAAGAACGCGTTGATGGGCGGCGGTGGTATTGACTTGGAGAGAACGCCCCGTCCCTCTCGTAGACATCGTAGCCGCGGCGTTCGTCCTGTTGGCGTTTGCGACAAAACCTGGAGATGTGCCCTCGAATGCCGCAGTAGTAGCATACTGGCCGGGACGAGCGCCAGGGTGTGTAAAAGGCTGGGACTGGCGCAGTGGGTGCAAATGCCGCTATGTTGCTCTGCACAGGAACAGGCGGCGCGCGCTGCGCAAAGGCGGGTTGCATGGCCGCCATTTGTGCATAAGTGGCGGGCGGGGGTGGCGGAGGTGGCAGCGTCGGGGGATCGGAGGCCACAGTGCAAGCCATAGCGGACAACTCCTCTTTGATGATGTCGCGCAGAGCATTAGGGGGGGACGACGGTTGCGGAACGGGCGAACAAGAGAGTCCTTGCGCTTGTAGCTCTTCGCGGATCAAAGTGCGAATCAACGTGCGCAAATCAACATCCGTAGAAGGTTGGGTGTCACAGGCGGCGGGCTGTAACCGAATGGCTTGGAGTTCATCCAGATGCCGACATGTTGTGATGATATCGTCCACGGTGCTGGGGTTCTTGATCGCCAAGGCGTTGAACGCAACGTGTCCTATCCCTTTCAGAATATGCCGGACGCGATCCGATTCCTTCATGGCCGAGTCCACGCGGCGGCACAAGGCGAGGACGTCTTCGATGTATAAGAAGTGTACGTCTCTCCTGGATGTTGCACGCGCCCGTCGAGCTTTCGCTTGGATACTTCAGAATGGATGTTGGGAATTCCGAAAATCCTGCGAACTTGTTGGCAGAAATCAGACGAATCGGCGAAGCTGCTCTGGTGGTTAAAAAACCAGGTTTTAGCGACGTCGGACACATAGAAGCCGACGTGACGAAATTTCTGAGGGTCGTCCCAGTGGTTGTAAGCGCTCACCCTCTCGTAATCCTCGAGCCACTCTTCTACGTCGTCACGCGGGAGACCAGAGAAGATGGTGGGTTCACGCTGCCGGGCGGTGATGGTCCATGGGGAAGCGGCCAGGTGCGCAGGGGCGTTGATGCCCGAGGGGCCAGGCTGCTGTTCGTTACTCATGGCAGTGGACAGCCGGAGCAAACGGCGACCCGAACGTTGCTCCAGGGAACCGCGTCGACGTAGAGGACTAAGGGATCGAAAGCACCTTCCACCACTTTGTAAGGCAGGAGCACAGCTGTTGTCACGTAGCCTTTATATGGCCGAGCCTCGAGCAGAACGAAGATGACGCTCACGGTGATGATGATTATGTACAGGTGAAGAAGATGACCGATGAATGTTTTGCTTACAATACCGCTGGTCGCGAGGACTAACTGCAGCGGTTACTCCGGTTTTCGTCCTTTGCGGCTTAGAGTGTAAGCGTGGAAGCACGACGTACGTGAAAACGTTTTAATGGATCGTCAAACGTTTCGGCTGGTGGGCCAGCTTTCGTCAGTGGCTGGCCCACCATATATATATATATATATATATATATATATATATATATATATATATATATATATATATATATATATATATATTCCATAATCAAAAGGAGAGGCGTGCAGGACACGGACACAAGAAGAGAAGTGAACACCACGAACGCCGACTAGCAACTGATGCACAGCACAGAGGCGAAAAAGAAAGAAGACGCACAGCTTATCTGCGCATGCTCGGAATGGTAGCGCCACCTGTCAATCGGTTACACGTGCCCGCCTACGCGATAGACAACTCCCAAGGCATTCTATCTCCTCCCTGTTTAAGCTAATCGACGGTTGACTCACGCATGCACTTCCACTAACACTGATATACCAGGCCTCAACCAATAAAAGCGTATCTTCTTTCTTATGCCTGTACAGGATCTCGGTATTATCTAACTCGGGCATGCAGCTACAGACCTGGCAGTGCAAGGATAGATTGGACGGCGTCCCACCTGATAGCGACCTCCTGTGTTCAATTAATCTTTGATTAATACAACGCGCAGTTTGCCCTACATAGAACCGTCCGCAGCTAAAAGGAATCTTATAAACTACACCCATGCGGCAGTCGGTGAAATTGTTCTTGGCTAGGTGCTTAACCGGACAGATATCGGTTCGCTTCTTACCTTCCTTCTGCTCAATTCTTCTATGCACTGCAGCACAAACCCTTCCTAACTTATTGGGAGCCGTAAACACAACATTAACCCCATATTTACTTCCCACTTTCTTAAGCCGGTGCGAAACTGCGTGGATGTAAGGAATACTCACGACCTTTTTCTTGTTAATGTTACTCTCTGCTACCGCTTTTGTTCCGGTCGAAATCGACTTCTTAAGACGCTCAGCTACTGTGGCTATGGCTAGTCTAGGGTAACCTGCATCTAAGAGGCGCTCAACCTGCGCATTAAAGCTAATGGTCAAACGGTGCACGCACGACTTCGATAGGGCTGACTTTAAACAGGACAAGGCTATTCCGTTTTTTACTACTTTCGAATGCTTGGAGTCAAAATTTAGCAACGGCTTAGATGCTCTAGGGGAATACTGCCAACACACGTGATTCCGCTCAAATGACAACGAGATATCTAAAAATTGTATTACGTTTTTCTCCGGTAGTTCTTTCGTAAACGTTAAACCATCTCCATTAAGTTTAAATTGATCGCTTACATAGGTGACGACGGATTCAAATTCATCCTTACTACAAAGTACCAAGTAATCGTCCGCATACCGAAATACCCTAATGATGCGGTCCCCTAAGGCCTCTTTTAAACGGCAGTCAAACTTGCTCAAGTATAGATCACTTAGAATAGGGGCTACCTTTGAACCTATACAAATCCCTGATTTCTGCACATACACGCCTTCCCTGTATCCAACTAATGTTGACGTTAAGTACATGGAAAGAATTTCTAGAAAGGTACCTGTGGAAACTCCGCATCTATCTATGAAACCGGACTCTTGCCCTTGTTCTTGAATACATTCTTTCACGCAATTTAGTAAACCTTCATGCGGCAACGAGTAATACAAATCTTCCACATCCATGCTAAACGCTGTGCAGTCGCCAGGATTTTCCTCTGTTAACAACTGAACTAGAGCCTGAGAATTACGTACATGGAAGGGGTCAGAAAAACTTAAGGAAGTTAAGCATTTCTGTAAATACCTAGCTACACAAACTTGCCACGTCCCTGACTCCGATACAATCGAGCGAAACGGAATTTCTGGCTTATGGGTTTTCGCCGAGAAAAATAATTCTAAAGTGAGCAATTTTGCCTTTTTAACACTGGAAGCAACCTTATCTAGATTATGTTTCAAAAGGAGATCGACAGCTCGTTGTTTTACTACAGAAGGTTTCAGTTTCACAGGTCTAAAATTCTTTTCAACAGCTGCTGAGGCTTTATCAGAAAAAGTGCTATTCGGCATTATTACAAAACAACCTTCCTTATCAGATAAAACGGGTCCAAGCTTATGTTCCACACAGTAATTTATGTTCCACACAGTAAATTATGTTCCACACAGTAATCCGACCGGTTGTAAATTACTGTGTGGAACATAAGCTTCGACCCGTTTTATCTGATAAGGAAGGTTGTTTTGTAATAATGCCGAATAGCACTTTTTCTGATAAAGCCTCAGCAGTTGTTGAAAAGAATTTTAGACCTGTGAAACTGAAACCTTCTGTAGTAAAACAACGAGCTGTCGATCTCCTTTTGAAACATAATCTAGATAAGGTTGCTTCCAGTGTTAAAAAGGCAAAATTGCTCACTTTAGAATTATTTTTCTCGGCGAAAACCCATAAGCCAGAAATTCCGTTTCGCTCGATTGTATCGGAGTCAGGGACGTGGCAAGTTTGTGTAGCTAGGTATTTACAGAAATGCTTAACTTCCTTAAGTTTTTCTGACCCCTTCCATGTACGTAATTCTCAGGCTCTAGTTCAGTTGTTAACAGAGGAAAATCCTGGCGACTGCACAGCGTTTAGCATGGATGTGGAAGATTTGTATTACTCGTTGCCGCATGAAGGTTTACTAAATTGCGTGAAAGAATGTATTCAAGAACAAGGGCAAGAGTCCGGTTTCATAGATAGATGCGGAGTTTCCACAGGTACCTTTCTAGAAATTCTTTCCATGTACTTAACGTCAACATTAGTTGGATACAGGGAAGGCGTGTATGTGCAGAAATCAGGGATTTGTATAGGTTCAAAGGTAGCCCCTATTCTAAGTGATCTATACTTGAGCAAGTTTGACTGCCGTTTAAAAGAGGCCTTAGGGGACCGCATCATTAGGGTATTTCGGTATGCGGACGATTACTTGGTACTTTGTAGTAAGGATGAATTTGAATCCGTCGTCACCTATGTAAGCGATCAATTTAAACTTAATGGAGATGGTTTAACGTTTACGAAAGAACTACCGGAGAAAAACGTAATACAATTTTTAGATATCTCGTTGTCATTTGAGCGGAATCACGTGTGTTGGCAGTATTCCCCTAGAGCATCTAAGCCGTTGCTAAATTTTGACTCCAAGCATTCGAAAGTAGTAAAAAACGGAATAGCCTTGTCCTGTTTAAAGTCAGCCCTATCGAAGTCGTGCGTGCACCGTTTGACCATTAGCTTTAATGCGCAGGTTGAGCGCCTCTTAGATGCAGGTTACCCTAGACTAGCCATAGCCACAGTAGCTGAGCGTCTTAAGAAGTCGATTTCGACCGGAACAAAAGCGGTAGCAGAGAGTAACATTAACAAGAAAAAGGTCGTGAGTATTCCTTACATCCACGCAGTTTCGCACCGGCTTAAGAAAGTGGGAAGTAAATATGGGGTTAATGTTGTGTTTACGGCTCCCAATAAGTTAGGAAGGGTTTGTGCTGCAGTGCATAGAAGAATTGAGCAGAAGGAAGGTAAGAAGCGAACCGATATCTGTCCGGTTAAGCACCTAGCCAAGAACAATTTCACCGACTGCCGCATGGGTGTAGTTTATAAGATTCCTTTTAGCTACGGACGGTTCTATGTAGGGCAAACTGCGCGTTGTATTAATCAAAGATTAATTGAACACAGGAGGTCGCTATCAGGTGGGACGCCGTCCAATCTATCCTTGCACTGCCAGGTCTGTAGCTGCATGCCCGAGTTAGATAATACCGAGATCCTGTACAGGCATAAGAACGAAGATACGCTTTTATTGGTTGAGGCCTGGTATATCAGTATTAGTGGAAGTGCATGCGTGAGTCAACCGTCGATTAGCTTAAACAGGGAGGAGATAGAATGCCTTGGGAGTTGTCTATCGCGTAGGCGGGCACGTGTAACCGATTGACAGGTGGCGCTACCATTCCGAGCATGCGCAGATAAGATGTGTGTCTTCTTTCTTTTTCGCATCTGTGCTGTGCATCAGTTGCTAGTCGGCGTTCGTGGTGTTCACTTCTCTTCTTGTGTCCGTGTCCTGCACGCCTCTCCTTTTGATTATAGAATGTTACCAACTCGCTCAACTTTCTGTCCTTATATATATTCTGTTTTTCGACGTGTGTCTTCTTTTTACTGATATATATATGTATATATATATATATATATACTGAAGAAAGGTTCCCTGGGCTTGGTTGCGAATACGAAGAAAAAGTCAGACGTGGTGAAGAAGCAGTATATTATTGACGTTTCGGCCGCGGGACCGGCCTTCGTCGGAAAAAAAATATATATATATATATATATATATATATATATATATATCAGTAAAAAGAAGACACACGTCGAAAAACAGAATTTATTCTTTACGTTTCGGCCGCGGAACCGACCTTCTGACGAAGGCCGGTCGGGCTTTCGTCCCGCGGCCGAAACGTCGCGGTTGTCGCGGTTGCTTCGGTCGTAGGTGCGGCTCCGATGTAGAAGGTATCTCGGCCACTTTCCCATTCTGTGAAGTCTGCTTACATCATGAAGTGGCCTTCTGTGTATAAAGTTTGCTGTTCGGCATCCCTCTTTATTCCGTAATTGAGCTTTCGATGAAATTTGCGTTCGTCGTTGTCTTTGTAAGCGCCTTTGTCGTGGTTTCTCGCGTTCGTGAATTTGCTTGTGCTGGGGTTGCTGCTGTCGCTGGCTTTGCTCTGACTGTCGCTGATGTGGCACTCCTTCAGGCAAGCTCCGGTTCTCTACACAGCTTGATGTGTTCAACAAGTTGGTGGTGCCCGGTAAAGTACTTTGAGGATCACAGGGCAGCGAAGGTATTGTGTTGGAAGGCTTTCCAGACGCTTGTACGATACCGTTCGTTGAGACCGCCTGTGTCACACTGTAATATGCGGTGTTTGGTGCACTCGAAGCTTCTGAATTATTTCGTGCTTCTCGATAAGTAACTGTCTCAAGGTAGTTGCGCAGAAAGTTCGTCTCAGTTAGAGTTCCAACAGTGAATTGTTCGGCTGTTTCATATGTAAATAAGCAGTGCTCCTTGTCTAGAGTGAATACAACGTTGGCGGTCTCAGCCAGTGTGCTGGCGAAAAGTAAGCTTTCTCCATGCCACCAGAAGCGATATATGTCTTTTGGTTTTCTTTGTTGAAATTTGTGCTGATTGAGATTTTCGTATCGCGTCGATCTTCAAGTAGCTGTCCGCTGGATGACATTGCAACATGCATCGCTTGAGAATGTGTCGATTGAAACTGTGCGTCGTCTTGCGAAATCATTGCGCTGAACCCTTTTTTCTCGTGGGTCTCGATGAGAGGGCCGTGGCTCGGCCCACCATTCTCCCGCTGGATCAGCTTGCCTACCGTGGACGTAGCGACATTGCGAGGCGTGCGGTGAGAGTTGAGAATGCGAAAAGATGCACTTGATGCAAAATAGGGTGGTGGAATACGTATGCGGGACGAGGAACAAAACAAATTGACTGGTTCAGTAACGACTCGGGTAGTATGTGCTGAAGAGGTAAACAGCGGCGATTTTTGCGGAGATTGGAACTCTGGTGGGAGGTTCGGTCTTTTGGAAACACTACTTGATGGCAGTTGAGGGAGCACTGGCTTCACACGTTTGAAATATCGAGCTGATCCGGGATCACTGGCTCACATTGCCTCTTGGTAAGTGTAGATTGAGACCAGGCGTTTGAGTGCGCGTCGTATATTCTGAGAATTGCGAGTTTGAGACATTCGTCGGCGGTCTAATAATATGCGGCCTTGTTCGACAATTATAACGACTACATGAAAGCTGTTTATGACTTCCACGGCTGACTCGAAATGTGTCGAACTGGTGGCTGATAGGCGAGTCTATACCGTAGTCTTTAAATGGGGCGATCATTTCTTCATTAATATTTTTCCACGTTTCATCGTTTTGGAAAATGAACGTCAGATAATATCGGAAGGCCTCACCGGTTACGTAGTCATTGAACTTGGCGACCATGTCCCGTTCCGACCACGATGCAGCGGTAGCGTGGAGTTCGAAGAGGTCGAACCAGTCCCCCACGGGTCCATCGTCCGCTGATGCTGAGGTCTGCCGATGATGCTGCCATAAAGGTGGTCACGGCATGCAGCAGGTTTCCGTGTATATATATATATATATATATATATATATATATATATATATATATATATATATATATATATATATATATATATATATTGATACCATCGCGTCTGATTTAAATGAATGCGCTGGCAAATTAAGTTGTTTGTCTCTGTAATCGACTTATTGGAAATAAGTGTACTTACATTTTCATCGATGACGTTTATATATCAGTTGTAGTTAGCGTATCTTCACTGTGCTTGATATGGACATGTATATATTAACGGCAATGTTGCTATACACTTCATTCTGATGAAGCTCGGACCCCGAGCGAAACGTCAATAAAGCTGCTTTACACGCGCGTCTGTTTTGACTTTTCCGTGAATATTGCACCGGACGCACAAGCCCTTTGTTCCATTGCATATATATATATATATATATATATATATATATATATATATATATATATATATATATATATATATATATATATATATATATAGAATCAAAGGGTCACGTTGAAAAAACATAACATTTATTACGACGTTTCGGCCGCGAGACCGGCCTTTTTCAAGCTTCTACTACAAATGGTACGCACAGAGCCTACATGACAGTAACGGGGAAAAGAAAGGGAGGGAGCATGGCTGAAGTTGAAAGGGGGAAAAAGACGAAAGGAAGAAAAGGGGAGGGGGGCGGTGTATGGAAGAGTGGTGGCGGCCTTGAAAGCCCAAAGATAAAATTAAAACCACGTGTTTGACGTATACCGAAGTAGAAGTTAAATTAGGGAAGGTGGAGGAGGAGCGGTTTCGGCGCCGCCGCTTTGAGTCACGGGAGCCGTGCATGTAGCCATCAGCTCAGCTCTCTCCTCAGGGCACAACACGCAGATGCAAGAAGCGCGGCGCATGGAGGGCTGAAGAAAGCCAGATGTAGAAAAACTGAGAGCTGTGGCGGCCTGTAGCAACAGGAAAACTGCCTTGGGAAGTTAGAAGATAAAGGAGATACGGGGTGAGATAAAAGAAAGAAGGAGAAAAAAAGGAGTAGAAAAAGAACGAAAGAAATAAAAGGACGGGGTGGGCGCGTGGACGCCTGTGTGAGGTGGAGCACAGAAACATTTGCAATATGATGACAGTAAGGTGCACAGTCACAAATACAAACAAAACGGGCTCAGCTGAACAGCCAATACGGATAAAAGCGCGCAATAGAAATATACAGTAACAGGAGAAACAGAATACCATTGCGAGTATCTTACACAGCACTTATACATACGTATATGTATGGAAACATGCACTAATACACAGACGTATCTAAACACACCTACATACATACACATCTGAAAGCATACCTATATATATATATATATATATATATATATATATATATATATATATATATATATATATATATATATACATACATATTAATTTTTAAGGAATGTTAATTTGCCGACGGTCTCGTTAGCCCGCCAGACATATTGTTGAACTTGTGTATTAGGTATGATTCACACGCCTCCCTGTCGTAATGGGTCTGGAAGCCGGACCGCAGGATTGTGACTCTGAATTTGTCGAATTGGTGTCCAATGATATTTGCGTGTTGTGAAATTGGAAGTTGCGGCAGTGATTTTACGTGGGCCCCATGGTTATTAAAACGAACTCTGAAGGAAGTTTCCGTTTGTACAATGTATTGTACGCGACAGACTGTGCATTCTAAAAGGTAGACGACGTTGCGTGTGTCACAATTGAGTTCACCCTGAATTTTATAGCGAAAGGAAGACGCGCTGCTTTGCGCCGCGTCAGTTGTGTTAATCACACGGCAGACCATGCACCTCGGTTTGTGACAGGGTGCGCAACCTTTGTTATTTTCGCGTGTCGTTGTGGATGATGTTACTCTGTCCCGTATATTTGCTGCACGCCTGTGGGCTACACGAGGCGGTTCTGGAACGAGTTGCCGCATTTTCTCGCTCTGTAATAGGATGTTGTGATGTCTCCGCAAAATGGAATTAATGTTAAGTGCAGGAGATGAATAAGTTAGTATGAGATTGACATGTGCGTTTTGTTTGACATGAGTGGTTTTTCGAATGAGGTCACCGCGCTCTTGTTGCCCGGCTTTTCTTATGGCATCCTCAACGACCGACGAAGGATAGCTTTGGCGCTTCAGGTCCACTCGGAGTTGCTCGCAGTTGGATGCGAAATCCTCTTCTTTAGAGCATATTCTTTTAAAGCGCAGGGCCTGACTATATGGAATGGAGGTAGTTATGTTTTTCTTGTTCGTTTTCTGCTTGATGTGGATTGAAGTCCCGTCAAGGAGATGATCGACGTCGATGAAGCAGGAGGCAGGTTGGAGGTAATGAA